>OV702279.1:418636530-419836530 GCA_916181665.1 Avena sativa
GGCGACCTGCGGGAGCTCTGGCGGCGGCGTGCCGAGGCGGCGGTGGCGAAGCCAGAAGCGTGGGCTCGCGAGGAGCTGCCGGAAGCGCTTGGAGAGCAGGGTGCAGCGCGCGGCGCAGCGGGACGGCAGGCGCGCGAGGATCTCATCGGCCACGAACTCGTCGTCTCTGAAGAAGACGACGGCCTGGTTGACGTCGGTCGTTTCCTCGGACGCCATGTTGTTTTCTGTGACCAACGTCGTACACCAACGGCAGCAAGGTCTATATGTGATGGCTTGTAGTACGTGCTCCTCCGAAGAAGGAAGGAATCCGGTTAGGAGTCCCCTAGCTTGGGTCTTGTAGTACGTCTCGGATTTGGTTGGGGTCCAACATCGGACCAGAGTAGCTAGCTAGGAGTCCGTACGGTACGTACGTACGTGTCCCAGTCGATCGGTAATAAGTACATTTTTTGACAACTTATTGTCTTTGACACCGTACGTGTCCGACACGGGAATAAAGAAGGACAGACGTTATGTTTCCGTGTGTCTAGCTAGCTAGTATACGTGCGTGCGTCTATTGCAAAGGAAATACTATAACTGGAACTATAGGATGTGTCATTTCAAAGTTGTATATAGGGTTTAGGGTATAGGTTTATTGGATAGGGCTGGAACTATAACTCGAAACTCGCGAGCGAAATGAGTAACTCGTGACTCGGCTCGACTCGGCTTGAACTCCATATCTAATGAGTCGAGGCATGTTTTAGATTTGAGCTTGTTTATTCATCCAAGCTAAATGAGCTACTTGCGAGCTACTTGTTTAGCATGTCAATCTCATAGAAAAACAGAGTTTGAAATTTTTCATAGATGAGTGACATAATATGAATATTTCTTGAACCTGCAATGGTGTTCGTGTTATTATGGAAGTAGTATGGTTGTTCTAGTTCCAAAATAGTAGGAGAATTACTAGTTTTCCGATATGTGCTCCTATTAGCAACTTATAATGAGCTACTCGAGTCGAGCCAAGTTTTAGATATGGGCTAAACGAGCCGAGTTGAGCTAGCTTGTTCATTGAACGAGCTTTAGCCAGTCGAGCCGAGTTGGCTCGGCTCGGCTCGAATTCCAGCCCTTTGGATATGGTCTAGGTTTAGGGATTTGTGTCTAGATCTAGGGGTATATGGACTAGGTTTAGGGATTGGTGTCTAGATCTAGGGATATATGGTCTAACTCTAGTTTTAATGGTGTAGCTCTAGTGTTTAAGGTCTGGTTTCATGGTTTAGGGTTTATGGTCTATTGTATTGGGTCGAGTCATTGGGTTTAGTTAATGTTTATGGTTGGGGGCTAGTGTTTATTGAAGGATGTGCTACTTCAATGAATTATCTAGGGTTTAAGGTTTAGGTCTAGCGTCTAGGGTTCATGATACATGTTTTATGTTCTATAGTCCATGCATATGTACTAATGTCTACATCTAGGGGTCTAGGGTATAGATCTAAGGTTCGTGTCTAGGTTTTAGAGTGTTACTATAGGGTTTAAGGTTTTGGTTCATAGTTCACGTTTTATGATCTATAGTCTAGGTCTAGGGGCTAAGGTCTAGATCTAGGGATCTAGGGTATAATTATGGCCTAGGTTGGTTTGAAGGAGGTTCTACTTCAAATTCATGTGTAAGGTTCAGAGGTATAGGACTAGGGTCTAACTATAGGATTTAGGGTTCATGGTCTATTGTCAGGTTTGGAGGTTAGGTACCTGATCTATGAGTCACTACTAGGAAAACAGCTATAGGTAATCAGCACATCCGTGGCTCACATGGTTGAAGTGCCCCACGGCTAAAACAGGCGTGGCTCACCTGTGGGCAGTGCCCTACTAGTAACTAGAACAACTGTGGCGCACATGACTATAGTGCGCCACAGATGTGTGTGGTCCAGGGCCCTGTTGGACGCTCGCCAAACATCTGTAGCGCACTATAGTCATGTGCGCCACAGTTGTTAGTGTCATCTGTGGCGCACATGGGGGGGTGCGCTACGCCTAAGCGCACTCCCCCTCTGCTGTGAAACGGCCACAAACATCTGTGGCGCACATGGCATAGTGCGCCACACATGTATAAACTTAGCCGTAGGGCACTCTGCCCTAGTGCCCTACGCCTAAGTGGCATGCACCAACTCCACACCCCCCCCCCCCGTGGATCGCCTTTTTAGGGTTTGCAAAAAATAAACGAAAATGATAAACACTTCAAAAAATTAAATCCTTTCATATTTAGGTAGGTAATGTGGTATAGCTTCTAGTAAAATTAACAAAAATGAGTTTCGACTTTATTTGCAAAAAAAAGTCATGCCACGGTAAAAAGGCCGTAACTTTTGCATACGATATCGAAAAAAATCGTATAATATACCAAAATGACGAGAACGAGATTTCGCATCTGCCCACAGTGGAAGTCGAAAGCCACGCCGTACCCGTGGCGATAGAGGCGGGCGACCTGCGGGAGCTCTGGCGGCGGCGCGCCGAGGCGGCGGTGGCGAAGCCAGAAGCGTGGGCTCGCGAGGAGCTGCCGGAAGCGCTTGGAGAGCAGGGTGCAGCGCGCGGCGCAGCGGGCCGGCAGGCGCGCGAGGATCTCATCGGCCACGAACTCGTCGTCTCTGAAGAAGACGACGGCCTGGTTGACGTCGGTCGTTTCCTCGGACGCCATGTTGTTTTCTGTGACCAACGTCGTACACCAACGGCAGCAAGGTCTATATGTGATGGCTTGTCGTACGTGCTCCTCCGAAGAAGGAAGGAATCCGGTTAGGAGTCCCCTAGCTTGGGTCTTGTAGTACGTCTCGGATTTGGTTGGGGTCCAACATCGGACCAGAGTAGCTAGCTAGGAGTCCGTACGGTACGTACGTACGTGTCCCAGTCGATCGGTAATAAATACATTTTTTGACAACTTATTGTCTTTGACACCGTACGTGTCCGACACGGGAATAAAGAAGGACAGACGTTATGTTTCCGTGTGTCTAGCTAGCTAGTATACGTGCGTGCGTCTATTGCAAAGGAAATACTATAACTGGAACTATAGGATGTGTCATTTCAAAGTTGTATATAGGGTTTAGGGTATAGGTTTATTGGATAGGGCTGGAACTATAACTCGAAACTCGCGAGCGAAATGAGTAACTCGTGACTCGGCTCGACTCGGCTTGAACTCCATATCTAATGAATCGAGCCATGTTTTAGATTTGAGCTTGTTTATTCATCCAAGCTAAATGAGCTACTTGCGAGCTACTTGTTTAGCATGTTAATCTCATAGAAAAACAGAGTTTGAAATTTTTCATAGATGAGTGACATAATATGAATATTTCTTGAACCTGCAATGGTGTTCGTGTTATTATGGAAGTAGTATCGTTGTTCTAGTTCCAAAATAGTAGGAGAATTACTAGTTTTCCGAGATGTGCTCCTATTAGCAACTTATAATGAGCTACTCGAGTCGAGCCAAGTTTTAGATATGGGCTAAACGAGCCGAGTTGAGCTAGCTCGTTCGTTGAACGAGCTTTAGCGAGTCGAGCCGAGTTGGCTCGGCTCGGCTCGAATTCCAGCCCTTTGGATATGGTCTAGGTTTAGGGATTTGTGTCTAGATCTAGGGGTATATGGACTAGGTTTAGGGATTGGTGTCTAGATCTAGGGATATATGGTCTAACTCTAGTTTTAATGGTGTAGCTCTAGTGTTTAAGGTCTGGTTTCATGGTTTAGGGTTTATGGTCTATTGTATTGGGTCGAGTCGTTGGGTTTTAGTTAATGTTTATGGTTGGGGGCTAGTGTTTATTGAAGGATGTGCTACTTCAATGAATTATCTAGGGTTTAAGGTTTAGGTCTAGCGTCTAGGGTTCATGATACATGTTTTATGTTCTATAGTCCATGCATATGTACTAATGTCTACATCTAGGGGTCTAGGGTATAGATCTAAGGTTCGTGTCTAGGTTTTAGAGTGTTACTATAGGGTTTAAGGTTTTGGTTCATAGTTCACGTTTTATGATCTATAGTCTAGGTCTAGGGGCTAAGGTCTAGATCTAGGGATCTAGGGTATAATTATGGCCTAGGTTGGTTTGAAGGAGGTTCTACTTCAAATTCATGTGTAAGGTTCAGAGGTATAGGACTAGGGTCTAACTATAGGATTTAGGGTTCATGGTCTATTGTCAGGTTTGGAGGTTAGGTACCTGATCTATGAGTCACTACTAGGAAAACAGCTATAGGTAATCAGCACATCCGTGGCTCACATGGTTGAAGTGCCCCACGGCTAAAACAGGCGTGGCTCACCTGTGGGCAGTGCCCTACTAGTAACTAGAACAACTGTGGCGCACATGACTATAGTGCGCCACAGATGTGTGTGGTCCAGGGCCCTGTTGGACGCTCGCCAAACATCTGTAGCGCACTATAGTCATGTGCGCCACAGTTGTTAGTGTCATCTGTGGCGCACATGGGGGGGTGCGCTACGCCTAAGCGCACTCCCCCTCTGCTGTGAAACGGCCACAAACATCTGTGGCGCACATGGCATAGTGCGCCACACATGTATAAACTTAGCCGTAGGGCACTCTGCCCTAGTGCCCTACGCCTAAGTGGCATGCACCAACTCCACACCCCCCCCCCCCCCCCCCCCGTGGATCGCCTTTTTAGGGTTTGCAAAAAATAAACGAAAATGATAAACACTTCAAAAAATTAAATCCTTTCATATTTAGGTAGGTAATGTGGTATAGCTTCTAGTAAAATTAACAAAAATGAGTTTCGACTTTATTTGCAAAAAAAAGTCATGCCACGGTAAAAAGGCCGTAACTTTTGCATACGATATCGAAAAAAATCGTATAATATACCAAAATGACGAGAACGAGATTTCGCATCTGCCCACAGTGGAAGTCGAAAGCCACGCCGTACCCGTGGCGATAGAGGCGGGCGACCTGCGGGAGCTCTGGCGGCGGCGCGCCGAGGCGGCGGTGGCGAAGCCAGAAGCGTGGGCTCGCGAGGAGCTGCCGGAAGCGCTTGGAGAGCAGGGTGCAGCGCGCGGCGCAGCGGGCCGGCAGGCGCGCGAGGATCTCATCGGCCACGAACTCGTCGTCTCTGAAGAAGACGACGGCCTGGTTGACGTCGGTCGTTTCCTCGGACGCCATGTTGTTTTCTGTGACCAACGTCGTACACCAACGGCAGCAAGGTCTATATGTGATGGCTTGTAGTACGTGCTCCTCCGAAGAAGGAAGGAATCCGGTTAGGAGTCCCCTAGCTTGGGTCTTGTAGTACGTCTCGGATTTGGTTGGGGTCCAACATCGGACCAGAGTAGCTAGCTAGGAGTCCGTACGGTACGTACGTACGTGTCCCAGTCGATCGGTAATAAATACATTTTTTGACAACTTATTGTCTTTGACACCGTACGTGTCCGACACGGGAATAAAGAAGGACAGACGTTATGTTTCCGTGTGTCTAGCTAGCTAGTATACGTGCGTGCGTCTATTGCAAAGGAAATACTATAACTGGAACTATAGGATGTGTCATTTCAAAGTTGTATATAGGGTTTAGGGTATAGGTTTATTGGATAGGGCTGGAACTATAACTCGAAACTCGCGAGCGAAATGAGTAACTCGTGACTCGGCTCGACTCGGCTTGAACTCCATATCTAATGAATCGAGCCATGTTTTAGATTTGAGCTTGTTTATTCATCCAAGCTAAATGAGCTACTTGCGAGCTACTTGTTTAGCATGTTAATCTCATAGAAAAACAGAGTTTGAAATTTTTCATAGATGAGTGACATAATATGAATATTTCTTGAACCTGCAATGGTGTTCGTGTTATTATGGAAGTAGTATCGTTGTTCTAGTTCCAAAATAGTAGGAGAATTACTAGTTTTCCGAGATGTGCTCCTATTAGCAACTTATAATGAGCTACTCGAGTCGAGCCAAGTTTTAGATATGGGCTAAACGAGCCGAGTTGAGCTAGCTCGTTCGTTGAACGAGCTTTAGCGAGTCGAGCCGAGTTGGCTCGGCTCGGCTCGAATTCCAGCCCTTTGGATATGGTCTAGGTTTAGGGATTTGTGTCTAGATCTAGGGGTATATGGACTAGGTTTAGGGATTGGTGTCTAGATCTAGGGATATATGGTCTAACTCTAGTTTTAATGGTGTAGCTCTAGTGTTTAAGGTCTGGTTTCATGGTTTAGGGTTTATGGTCTATTGTATTGGGTCGAGTCGTTGGGTTTTAGTTAATGTTTATGGTTGGGGGCTAGTGTTTATTGAAGGATGTGCTACTTCAATGAATTATCTAGGGTTTAAGGTTTAGGTCTAGCGTCTAGGGTTCATGATACATGTTTTATGTTCTATAGTCCATGCATATGTACTAATGTCTACATCTAGGGGTCTAGGGTATAGATCTAAGGTTCGTGTCTAGGTTTTAGAGTGTTACTATAGGGTTTAAGGTTTTGGTTCATAGTTCACGTTTTATGATCTATAGTCTAGGTCTAGGGGCTAAGGTCTAGATCTAGGGATCTAGGGTATAATTATGGCCTAGGTTGGTTTGAAGGAGGTTCTACTTCAAATTCATGTGTAAGGTTCAGAGGTATAGGACTAGGGTCTAACTATAGGATTTAGGGTTCATGGTCTATTGTCAGGTTTGGAGGTTAGGTACCTGATCTATGAGTCACTACTAGGAAAACAGCTATAGGTAATCAGCACATCCGTGGCTCATATGGTTGAAGTGCCCCACGGCTAAAACAGGCGTGGCTCACCTGTGGGCAGTGCCCTACTAGTAACTAGAACAACTGTGGCGCACATGACTATAGTGCGCCACAGATGTGTGTGGTCCAGGGCCCTGTTGGACGCTCGCCAAACATCTGTAGCGCACTATAGTCATGTGCGCCACAGTTGTTAGTGTCATCTGTGGCGCACATGGGGGGGTGCGCTACGCCTAAGCGCACTCCCCCTCTGCTGTGAAACGGCCACAAACATCTGTGGCGCACATGGCATAGTGCGCCACACATGTATAAACTTAGCCGTAGGGCACTCTGCCCTAGTGCCCTACGCCTAAGTGGCATGCACCAACTCCACACCCCCCCCCCCCCCCGTGGATCGCCTTTTTAGGGTTTGCAAAAAATAAACGAAAATGATAAACACTTCAAAAAATTAAATCCTTTCATATTTAGGTAGGTAATGTGGTATAGCTTCTAGTAAAATTAACAAAAATGAGTTTCGACTTTATTTGCAAAAAAAAGTCATGCCACGGTAAAAAGGCCGTAACTTTTGCATACGATATCGAAAAAAATCGTATAATATACCAAAATGACGAGAACGAGATTTCGCATCTGCCCACAGTGGAAGTCGAAAGCCACGCCGTACCCGTGGCGATAGAGGCGGGCGACCTGCGGGAGCTCTGGCGGCGGCGCGCCGAGGCGGCGGTGGCGAAGCCAGAAGCGTGGGCTCGCGAGGAGCTGCCGGAAGCGCTTGGAGAGCAGGGTGCAGCGCGCGGCGCAGCGGGCCGGCAGGCGCGCGAGGATCTCATCGGCCACGAACTCGTCGTCTCTGAAGAAGACGACGGCCTGGTTGACGTCGGTCGTTTCCTCGGACGCCATGTTGTTTTCTGTGACCAACGTCGTACACCAACGGCAGCAAGGTCTATATGTGATGGCTTGTAGTACGTGCTCCTCCGAAGAAGGAAGGAATCCGGTTAGGAGTCCCCTAGCTTGGGTCTTGTAGTACGTCTCGGATTTGGTTGGGGTCCAACATCGGACCAGAGTAGCTAGCTAGGAGTCCGTACGGTACGTACGTACGTGTCCCAGTCGATCGGTAATAAATACATTTTTTGACAACTTATTGTCTTTGACACCGTACGTGTCCGACACGGGAATAAAGAAGGACAGACGTTATGTTTCCGTGTGTCTAGCTAGCTAGTATACGTGCGTGCGTCTATTGCAAAGGAAATACTATAACTGGAACTATAGGATGTGTCATTTCAAAGTTGTATATAGGGTTTAGGGTATAGGTTTATTGGATAGGGCTGTAACTATAACTCGAAACTCGCGAGCGAAATGAGTAACTCGTGACTCGGCTCGACTCGGCTTGAACTCCATATCTAATGAATCGAGCCATGTTTTAGATTTGAGCTTGTTTATTCATCCAAGCTAAATGAGCTACTTGCGAGCTACTTGTTTAGCATGTTAATCTCATAGAAAAACAGAGTTTGAAATTTTTCATAGATGAGTGACATAATATGAATATTTCTTGAACCTGCAATGGTGTTCGTGTTATTATGGAAGTAGTATCGTTGTTCTAGTTCCAAAATAGTAGGAGAATTACTAGTTTTCCGAGATGTGCTCCTATTAGCAACTTATAATGAGCTACTCGAGTCGAGCCAAGTTTTAGATATGGGCTAAACGAGCCGAGTTGAGCTAGCTCGTTCGTTGAACGAGCTTTAGCGAGTCGAGCCGAGTTGGCTCGGCTCGGCTCGAATTCCAGCCCTTTGGATATGGTCTAGGTTTAGGGATTTGTGTCTAGATCTAGGGGTATATGGACTAGGTTTAGGGATTGGTGTCTAGATCTAGGGATATATGGTCTAACTCTAGTTTTAATGGTGTAGCTCTAGTGTTTAAGGTCTGGTTTCATGGTTTAGGGTTTATGGTCTATTGTATTGGGTCGAGTCGTTGGGTTTTAGTTAATCTTTATGGTTGGGGGCTAGTGTTTATTGAAGGATGTGCTACTTCAATGAATTATCTAGGGTTTAAGGTTTAGGTCTAGCGTCTAGGGTTCATGATACATGTTTTATGTTCTATAGTCCATGCATATGTACTAATGTCTACATCTAGGGGTCTAGGGTATAGATCTAAGGTTCGTGTCTAGGTTTTAGAGTGTTACTATAGGGTTTAAGGTTTTGGTTCATAGTTCACGTTTTATGATCTATAGTCTAGGTCTAGGGGCTAAGGTCTAGATCTAGGGATCTAGGGTATAATTATGGCCTAGGTTGGTTTGAAGGAGGTTCTACTTCAAATTCATGTGTAAGGTTCAGAGGTATAGGACTAGGGTCTAACTATAGGATTTAGGGTTCATGGTCTATTGTCAGGTTTGGAGGTTAGGTACCTGATCTATGAGTCACTACTAGGAAAACAGCTATAGGTAATCAGCACATCCGTGGCTCACATGGTTGAAGTGCCCCACGGCTAAAACAGGCGTGGCTCACCTGTGGGCAGTGCCCTACTAGTAACTAGAACAACTGTGGCGCACATGACTATAGTGCGCCACAGATGTGTGTGGTCCAGGGCCCTGTTGGACGCTCGCCAAACATCTGTAGCGCACTATAGTCATGTGCGCCACAGTTGTTAGTGTCATCTGTGGCGCACATGGGGGGGGGGTGCGCTACGCCTAAGCGCACTCCCCCTCTGCTGTGAAACGGCCACAAACATCTGTGGCGCACATGGCATAGTGCGCCACATATGTATAAACTTAGCCGTAGGGCACTCTGCCCTAGTGCCCTAAGCCTAAGTAGCATGCACCAACTCCACCCCCCCCCCCCCCCCCCCCGTGGATCGCCTTTTTAGGGTTTGCAAAAAATAAACGAAAATGATAAACACTTCAAAAAATTAAATCCTTTCATATTTAGGTAGGTAATGTGGTATAGCTTCTAGTAAAATTAACAAAAATGAGTTTCGACTTTATTTGCAAAAAAAAGTCATGCCACGGTAAAAAGGCCGTAACTTTTGCATACGATATCGAAAAAAATCGTATAATATACCAAAATGACGAGAACGGGATTTCGCATCTGCCCACAGTGGAAGTCGTAAGCCACGCCGTACCCGTGGCGATAGAGGCGGGCGACCTGCGGGAGCTCTGGCGGCGGCGCGCCGAGGCGGCGGTGGCGAAGCCAGAAGCGTGGGCTCGCGAGGAGCTGCCGGAAGCGCTTGGAGAGCAGGGTGCAGCGCACGGCGCAGCGGGCCGGCAGGCGCGCGAGGATCTCATCGGCCACGAACTCGTCGTCTCCGAAGAAGACGACGGCCTGGTTGACGTCGGTCGTTTCCTCGGACGCCATGTTGTTTTCTGTGACCAACGTCGTACACCAACGGCAGCAAGGTCTATATGTGATGGCTTGTAGTACGTGCTCCTCCGAAGAAGGAAGGAATCCGGTTAGGAGTCCCCTAGCTTGGGTCTTGTAGTACGTCTCGGATTTGGTTGGGGTCCAACATCGGACCAGAGTAGCTAGCTAGGAGTCCGTACGGTACGTACGTACGTGTCCCAGTCGATCGGTAATAAGTACATTTTTTGACAACTTATTGTCTTTGACACCATACGTGTCCGACACGGGAATAAAGAAGGACAGACGTTATGTTTCCGTGTGTCTAGCTAGCTAGTATACGTACGTGCGTCTATTGCAAAGGAAATACTATAACTGGAACTATAGGATGTGTCATTTCAAAGTTGTATATAGGGTTAAGGGTATAGGTTTATTGGATAGGGCTGGAACTATAACTCGAAACTCGCGAGCGAAATGAGTAACTCGTGACTCGGCTCGACTCGGCTTGAACTCCATATCTAATGAGTCGAGCCATGTTTTAGATTTGAGCTTGTTTATTCATCCAAGCTAAATGAGCTACTTGCGAGCTACTTGTTTAGCATGTTAATCTCATAGAAAAACAGAGTTTGAAATTTTTCATAGATGAGTGACATAATATGAATATTTCTTGAACCTGCAATGGTGTTCGTGTTATTATGGAAGTAGTATCGTTGTTCTAGTTCCAAAATACTAGGAGAATTACTAGTTTTCCGATATGTGCTCCTATTAGCAACTTATAATGAGCTACTCGAGTCGAGCCAAGTTTTAGATATGGGCTAAACGAGCCGAGTTGAGCTAGCTCGTTCGTTGAACGAGCTTTAGCGAGTCGAGCCGAGTTGGCTCGGCTCGGCTCGAATTCCAGCCCTTTGGATATGGTCTAGGTTTAGGGATTTGTGTCTAGATCTAGGGGTATATGGACTAGGTTTAGGGATTGGTGTCTAGATCTAGGGATATATGGTCTAACTCTAGTTTTAATGGTGTAGCTCTAGTGTTTAAGGTCTGGTTTCATGGTTTAGGGTTTATGGTCTATTGTATTGGGTCGAGTCGTTGGGTTTAGTTAATGTTTATGGTTGGGGGCTAGTGTTTATTGAAGGATGTGCTACTTCAATGAATTATCTAGGGTTTAAGGTTTAGGTCTAGCGTCTAGGGTTCATGATACATGTTTTATGTTCTATAGTCCATGCATATGTACTAATGTCTACATCTAGGGGTCTAGGGTATAGATCTAAGGTTCGTGTCTAGGTTTTAGAGTGTTACTATAGGGTTTAAGGTTTTGGTTCATAGTTCACGTTTTATGATCTATAGTCTAGGTCTAGGGGCTAAGGTCTAGATCTAGGGATCTAGGGTATAATTATGGCCTAGGTTGGTTTGAAGGAGGTTCTACTTCAAATTCATGTGTAAGGTTCAGAGGTATAGGACTAGGGTCTAACTATAGGATTTAGGGTTCATGGTCTATTGTCAGGTTTGGAGGTTAGGTACCTGATCTATGAGTCACTACTAGGAAAACAGCTATAGGTAATCAGCACATCCGTGGCTCACATGGTTGAAGTGCCCCACGGCTAAAACAGGCGTGGCTCACCTGTGGGCAGTGCCCTACTAGTAACTAGAACAACTGTGGCGCACATGACTATAGTGCGCCACAGATGTGTGTGGTCCAGGGCCCTGTTGGACGCTCGCCAAACATCTGTAGCGCACTATAGTCATGTGCGCCACAGTTGTTAGTGTCATCTGTGGCGCACATGGGGGGGATGCGCTACGCCTAAGCGCACTCCCCCTCTGCTGTGAAACGGCCACAAACATCTGTGGCGCACATGGCATAGTGCGCCACATATGTATAAACTTAGCCGTAGGGCACTCTGCCCTAGTGCCCTACGTCTAAGTGGCATGCACCAACTCCACCCCCCCCCCCCCCCCCGTGTATCGCCTTTTTAGGGTTTGCAAAAAATAAACGAAAATGATAAACACTTCAAAAAATTAAATCCTTTCATATTTAGGTAGGTAATGTGGTATAGCTTCTAGTAAAATTAACAAAAATGAGTTTCGACTTTATTTGCAAAAAAAAGTCATGCCACGGTAAAAAGGCCGTAACTTTTGCATACGATATCGAAAAAAATCGTATAATATACCAAAATGACGAGAACGAGATTTCGCATCTTCCCACAGTGGAAGTCGAAAGCCACGCCGTACCCGTGGTGATAAAGGCGGGCGACCTGCGGGAGCTCTGGCGGCGGTGGCGAAGCCAGAAGCGTGGGCTCGCGAGGAGCTGCCGGAAGCGCTTGGAGAGCAGGGTGCAGCGCGCGGCGCAGCGGGCCGGCAGGCGCGCGAGGATCTCATCGGGCACGAACTCGTCGTCTCCGAAGAAGACGACGGCCTGGTTGACGTCGGTCGTTTCCTCGGACGCCATGTTGTTTTCTGTGACCAACGTCGTACACCAACGGCAGCAAGGTCTATATGTGATGGCTTGTAGTACGTGCTCCTCCGAAGAAGGAAGGAATCCGGTTAGGAGTCCCCTAGCTTGGGTCTTGTAGTACGTCTCGGATTTGGTTGGGGTCCAACATCGGACCAGAGTAGCTAGCTAGGAGTCCGTACGGTACGTACGTACGTGTCCCAGTCGATCGGTAATAAGTACACTTTTTGACAACTTATTGTCTTTGACACCGTACGTGTCCGACACGGGAATAAAGAAGGACAGACGTTATGTTTCCGTGTGTCTAGCTAGCTAGTATACGTACCTGCGTCTATTGCAAAGGAAATACTATAACTGGAACTATAGGATGTGTCATTTCAAAGTTGTATATAGGGTTTAGGGTATAGGTTTATTGGATAGGGCTGGAACTATAACTCGAAACTCGCGAGCGAAATGAGTAACTCGTGACTCGGCTCGACTCGGCTTGAACTCCATATCTAATGAGTCGAGCCATGTTTTAGATTTGAGCTTGTTTATTCATCCAAGCTAAATGAGCTACTTGCGAGCTACTTGTTTAGCATGTTAATCTCATAGAAAAACAGAGTTTGAAATTTTTCATAGATGAGTGACATAATATGAATATTTCTTGAACCTGCAATGGTGTTCGTGTTATTATGGAAGTAGTATCGTTGTTCTAGTTCCAAAATAGTAGGAGAATTACTAGTTTTCCGATATGTGCTCCTATTAGCAACTTATAATGAGCTACTCGAGTCGAGCCAAGTTTTAGATATGGGCTAAACGAGCCGAGTTGAGCTAGCTTGTTCGTTGAACGAGCTTTAGCGAGTCGAGCCGAGTTGGCTCGGCTCGGCTCGAATTCCAGCCCTTTGGATATGGTCTAGGTTTAGGGATTTGTGTCTAGATCTAGGGGTATATGGACTAGGTTTAGGGATTGGTGTCTAGATCTAGGGATATATGGTCTAACTCTAGTATTAATGGTGTAGCTCTAGTGTTTAAGGTCTGGTTTCATGGTTTAGGGTTTATGGTCTATTGTATTGGGTCGAGTCGTTGGGTTTTAGTTAATGTTTATGGTTGGGGGCTAGTGTTTATTGAAGGATGTGCTACTTCAATGAATTATCTAGGGTTTAAGGTTTAGGTCTAGCGTCTAGGGTTCATGATACATGTTTTATGTTCTATAGTCCATGCATATGTACTAATGTCTACATCTAGGGGTCTAGGGTATAGATCTAAGGTTCGTGTCTAGGTTTTAGAGTGTTACTATAGGGTTTAAGGTTTTGGTTCATAGTTCACGTTTTATGATCTATAGTCTAGGTCTAGGGGCTAAGGTCTAGATCTAGGGATCTAGGGTATAATTATGGCCTAGGTTGGTTTGAAGGAGGTTCTACTTCAAATTCATGTGTAAGGTTCAGAGGTATAGGACTAGGGTCTAACTATAGGATTTAGGGTTCATGGTCTATTGTCAGGTTTGGAGGTTAGGTACCTGATCTATGAGTCACTACTAGGAAAACAGCTATAGGTAATCAGCACATCCGTGGCTCACATGGTTGAAGTGCCCCACGGCTAAAACAGGCGTGGCTCACCTGTGGGCAGTGCCCTACTAGTAACTAGAACAACTGTGGCGCACATGACTATAGTGCGCCACAGATGTGTGTGGTCCAGGGCCCTGTTGGACGCTCGCCAAACATCTGTAGCGCACTATAGTCATGTGCGCCACAGTTGTTAGTGTCATCTGTGGCACACATGGGGGGGTGCGCTACGCCTAAGCGCACTCCCCCTCTGCTGTGAAACGGCCACAAACATCTGTGGCGCACATGCCATACTGCGCCACATATGTATAAACTTAGCCGTAGGGCACTCTGCCCTAGTGCCCTACGCCTAAGTGGCATGCACCAACTCCACACCCCCCCCCCCCCCCCCCCCCGTGGATCGCCTTTTTAGGGTTTGCAAAAAATAAACGAAAATGATAAACACTTCAAAAAATTAAATCCTTTCATATTTAGGTAGGTAATGTGGTATAGCTTCTAGTAAAATTAACAAAAATGAGTTTCGACTTTATTTGCAAAAAAAAGTCATGCCACGGTAAAAAGGCCGTAACTTTTGCATACGATATCGAAAAAAATCGTATAATATACCAAAATGACGAGAACGAGATTTCGCATCTGCCCACAGTGGAAGTCGAAAGCCACGCCGTACCCGTGGCGATAGAGGCGGGCGACCTGCGGGAGCTCTGGCGGCGGCGCGCCGAGGCGGCGGTGGCGAAGCCAGAAGCGTGGGCTCGCGAGGAGCTGCCGGAAGCGCTTGGAGAGCAGGGTGCAGCGCGCGGCGCAGCGGGCCGGCAGGCGCGCGAGGATCTCATCGGCCACGAACTCGTCGTCTCCGAAGAAGACGACGGCCTGGTTGACGTCGGTCGTTTCCTCGGACGCCATGTTGTTTTCTGTGACCAACGTCGTACACCAACGGCAGCAAGGTCTATATGTGATGGCTTGTAGTACGTGCTCCTCCGAAGAAGGAAGGAATCCGGTTAGGAGTCCCCTAGCTTGGGTCTTGTAGTACGTCTCGGATTTGGTTGGGGTCCAACATCGGACCAGAGTAGCTAGCTAGGAGTCCGTACGGTACGTACGTACGTGTCCCAGTCGATCGGTAATAAGTACATTTTTTGACAACTTATTGTCTTTGACACCGTACGTGTCCGACACGGGAATAAAGAAGGACAGACGTTATGTTTCCGTGTGTCTAGCTAGCTAGTATACGTACGTGCGTCTATTGCAAAGGAAATACTATAACTGGAACTATAGGATGTGTCATTTCAAAGTTGTATATAGGGTTTAGGGTATAGGTTTATTGGATAGGGCTGGAACTATAACTCGAAACTCGCGAGCGAAATGAGTAACTCGTGACTCGGCTCGACTCGGCTTGAACTCCATATCTAATGAGTCGAGCCATGTTTTAGATTTGAGCTTGTTTATTCATCCAAGCTAAATGAGCTACTTGCGAGCTACTTGTTTAGCATGTCAATCTCATAGAAAAACAGAGTTTGAAATTTTTCATAGATGAGTGACATAATATGAATATTTCTTGAACCTGCAATGGTGTTCGTGTTATTATGGAAGTAGTATCGTTGTTCTAGTTCCAAAATAGTAGGAGAATTACTAGTTTTCCGATATGTGCTCCTATTAGCAACTTATAATGAGCTACTCGAGTCGAGCCAAGTTTTAGATATGGGCTAAACGAGCCGAGTTGAGCTAGCTTGTTCGTTGAACGAGCTTTAGCGAGTCGAGCCGAGTTGGCTCGGCTCGGCTCGAATTCCAGCCCTTTGGATATGGTCTAGGTTTAGGGATTTGTGTCTAGATCTAGGGGTATATGGACTAGGTTTAGGGATTGGTGTCTAGATCTAGGGATATATGGTCTAACTCTAGTTTTAATGGTGTAGCTCTAGTGTTTAAGGTCTGGTTTCATGGTTTAGGGTTTATGGTCTATTGTATTGGGTCGAGTCGTTGGGTTTAGTTAATGTTTATGGTTGGGGGCTAGTGTTTATTGAAGGATGTGCTACTTCAATGAATTATCTAGGGTTTAAGGTTTAGGTCTAGCGTCTAGGGTTCATGATACATGTTTTATGTTCTATAGTCCATGCATATGTACTAATATCTACATCTACGGGTCTAGGGTATAGATCTAAGGTTCGTGTCTAGGTTTTAGAGTGTTACTATAGGGTTTAAGGTTTTGGTTCATAGTTCACGTTTTATGATCTATAGTCTAGGTCTAGGGGCTAAGGTCTAGATCTAGGGATCTAGGGTATAATTATGGCCTAGGTTGGTTTGAAGGAGGTTCTACTTCAAATTCATGTGTAAGGTTCAGAGGTATAGGACTAGGGTCTAACTATAGGATTTAGGGTTCATGGTCTATTGTCAGGTTTGGAGGTTAGGTACCTGATCTATGAGTCACTACTAGGAAAACAGCTATAGGTAATCAGCACATCCGTGGCTCACATGGTTGAAGTGCCCCACGGCTAAAACAGGCGTGGCTCACCTGTGGGCAGTGCCCTACTAGTAACTAGAACAACTGTGGCGCACATGACTATAGTGCGCCACAGATGTGTGTGGTCCAGGGCCCTGTTGGACGCTCGCCAAACATCTGTAGCGCACTATAGTCATGTGCGCCACAGTTGTTAGTGTCATCTGTGGCGCACATGGGGGGGTGCGCTACGCCTAAGCGCACTCCCCCTCTGCTGTGAAACGGCCACAAACATCTGTGGCGCACATGCCATAGTGCGCCACATATGTATAAACTTAGCCGTAGGGCACTCTGCCCTAGTGCCCTACGCCTAAGTGGCATGCACCAACTCCACACCCCCCCCCCCCCCGTGGATCGCCTTTTTAGGGTTTGCAAAAAATAAACGAAAATGATAAACACTTCAAAAAATTAAATCCTTTCATATTTAGGTAGGTAATGTGGTATAGCTTCTAGTAAAATTAACAAAAATGAGTTTCGACTTTATTTGCAAAAAAAAGTCATGCCACGGTAAAAAGGCCGTAACTTTTGCATACGATATCGAAAAAAATCGTATAATATACCAAAATGACGAGAACGAGATTTCGCATCTGCCCACAGTGGAAGTCGAAAGCCACGCCGTACCCGTGGCGATAGAGGCGGGCGACCTGCGGGAGCTCTGGCGGCGGCGCGCCGAGGCGGCGGTGGCGAAGCCAGAAGCGTGGGCTCGCGAGGAGCTGCCGGAAGCGCTTGGAGAGCAGGGTGCAGCGTGCGGCGCAGCGGGCCGGCAGGCGCGCGAGGATCTCATCGGCCACGAACTCGTCGTCTCTGAAGAAGACGACGGCCTGGTTGACGTCGGTCGTTTCCTCGGACGCCATGTTGTTTTCTGTGACCAACGTCGTACACCAACGGCAGCAAGGTCTATATGTGATGGCTTGTAGTACGTGCTCCTCCGAAGAAGGAAGGAATCCGGTTAGGAGTCCCCTAGCTTGGGTCTTGTAGTACGTCTCGGATTTGGTTGGGGTCCAACATCGGACCAGAGTAGCTAGCTAGGAGTCCGTACGGTACGTACGTACGTGTCCCAGTCGATCGGTAATAAGTACATTTTTTGACAACTTATTGTCTTTGACACCGTACGTGTCCGACACGGGAATAAAGAAGGACAGACGTTATGTTTCCGTGTGTCTAGCTAGCTAGTATACGTGCGTGCGTCTATTGCAAAGGAAATACTATAACTGGAACTATAGGATGTGTCATTTCAAAGTTGTATATAGGGTTTAGGGTATAGGTTTATTGGATAGGGCTGGAACTATAACTCGAAACTCGCGAGCGAAATGAGTAACTCGTGACTCGGCTCGACTCGGCTTGAACTCCATATCTAATGAATCGAGCCATGTTTTAGATTTGAGCTTGTTTATTCATCCAAGCTAAATGAGCTACTTGCGAGCTACTTGTTTAGCATGTTAATCTCATAGAAAAACAGAGTTTGAAATTTTTCATAGATGAGTGACATAATATGAATATTTCTTGAACCTGCAATGGTGTTCGTGTTATTATGGAAGTAGTATCGTTGTTCTAGTTCCAAAATAGTAGGAGAATTACTAGTTTTCCGAGATGTGCTCCTATTAGCAACTTATAATGAGCTACTCGAGTCGAGCCAAGTTTTAGATATGGGCTAAACGAGCCGAGTTGAGCTAGCTCGTTCGTTGAACGAGCTTTAGCGAGTCGAGCCGAGTTGGCTCGGCTCGGCTCGAATTCCAGCCCTTTGGATATGGTCTAGGTTTAGGGATTTGTGTCTAGATCTAGGGGTATATGGACTAGGTTTAGGGATTGGTGTCTAGATCTAGGGATATATGGTCTAACTCTAGTTTTAATGGTGTAGCTCTAGTGTTTAAGGTCTGGTTTCATGGTTTAGGGTTTATGGTCTATTGTATTGGGTCGAGTCGTTGGGTTTTAGTTAATGTTTATGGTTGGGGGCTAGTGTTTATTGAAGGATGTGCTACTTCAATGAATTATCTAGGGTTTAAGGTTTAGGCCTAGCGTCTAGGGTTCATGATACATGTTTTATGTTCTATAGTCCATGCATATGTACTAATGTCTACATCTAGGGGTCTAGGGTATAGATCTAAGGTTCGTGTCTAGGTTTTAGAGTGTTACTATAGGGTTTAAGGTTTTGGTTCATAGTTCACGTTTTATGATCTATAGTCTAGGTCTAGGGGCTAAGGTCTAGATCTAGGGATCTAGGGTATAATTATGGCCTAGGTTGGTTTGAAGGAGGTTCTACTTCAAATTCATGTGTAAGGTTCAGAGGTATAGGACTAGGGTCTAACTATAGGATTTAGGGTTCATGGTCTATTGTCAGGTTTGGAGGTTAGGTACCTGATCTATGAGTCACTACTAGGAAAACAGCTATAGGTAATCAGCACATCCGTGGCTCACATGGTTGAAGTGCCCCACGGCTAAAACAGGCGTGGCTCACCTGTGGGCAGTGCCCTACTAGTAACTAGAACAACTGTGGCGCACATGACTATAGTGCGCCACAGATGTGTGTGGTCCAGGGCCCTGTTGGACGCTCGCCAAACATCTGTAGCGCACTATAGTCATGTGCGCCACAGTTGTTAGTGTCATCTGTGGCGCACATGGGGGGGGTGCGCTACGCCTAAGCGCACTCCCCCTCTGCTGTGAAACGGCCACAAACATCTGTGGCGCACATGGCATAGTGCGCCACATATGTATAAACTTAGCCGTAGGGCACTCTGCCCTAGTGCCCTACGTCTTAGTGGCATGCACCAACTCCACCCCCCCCCCCCCCCCCCGTGGATCGCCTTTTTAGGGTTTGCAAAAAATAAACGAAAATGATAAACACTTCAAAAAATTAAATCCTTTCATATTTAGGTAGGTAATGTGGTATAGCTTCTAGTAAAATTAACAAAAATGAGTTTCGACTTTATTTGCAAAAAAAAGTCATGCCACGGTAAAAAGGCCGTAACTTTTGCATACGATATCGAAAAAAATCGTATAATATACCAAAATGACGAGAACGAGATTTCGCATCTTCCCACAGTGGAAGTCGAAAGCCACGCCGTACCCGTGGTGATAAAGGCGGGCGACCTGCGGGAGCTCTGGCGGTGGTGGCGAAGCCAGAAGCGTGGGCTCGCGAGGAGCTGCCGGAAGCGCTTGGAGAGCAGGGTGCAGCGCGCGGCGCAGCGGGCCGGCAGGCGCGCGAGGATCTCATCGGGCACGAACTCGTCGTCTCCGAAGAAGACGACGGCCTGGTTGACGTCGGTCGTTTCCTCGGACGCCATGTTGTTTTCTGTGACCAACGTCGTACACCAACGGCAGCAAGGTCTATATGTGATGGCTTGTAGTACGTGCTCCTCCGAAGAAGGAAGGAATCCGGTTAGGAGTCCCCTAGCTTGGGTCTTGTAGTACGTCTCGGATTTGGTTGGGGTCCAACATCGGACCAGAGTAGCTAGCTAGGAGTCCGTACGGTACGTACGTACGTGTCCCAGTCGATCGGTAATAAGTACACTTTTTGACAACTTATTGTCTTTGACACCGTACGTGTCCGACACGGGAATAAAGAAGGACAGACGTTATGTTTCCGTGTGTCTAGCTAGCTAGTATACGTACGTGCGTCTATTGCAAAGGAAATACTATAACTGGAGCTATAGGATGTGTCATTTCAAAGTTGTATATAGGGTTTAGGGTATAGGTTTATTGGATAGGGCTGGAACTATAACTCGAAACTCGCGAGCGAAATGAGTAACTCGTGACTCGGCTCGACTCGGCTTGAACTCCATATCTAATGAGTCGAGCCATGTTTTAGATTTGAGCTTGTTTATTCATCCAAGCTAAATGAGCTACTTGCGAGCTACTTGTTTAGCATGTTAATCTCATAGAAAAACAGAGTTTGAAATTTTTCATAGATGAGTGACATAATATGAATATTTCTTGAACCTGCAATGGTGTTCGTGTTATTATGGAAGTAGTATCGTTGTTCTAGTTCCAAAATAGTAGGAGAATTACTAGTTTTCCGATATGTGCTCCTATTAGCAACTTATAATGAGCTACTCGAGCCAAGTTTTAGATATGGGCTAAACGAGCCGAGTTGAGCTAGCTCGTTCGTTGAACGAGCTTTAGCGAGTCGAGCCGAGTTGGCTCGGCTCGGCTCGAATTCCAGCCCTTTGGATATGGTCTAGGTTTAGGGATTTGTGTCTAGATCTAGGGGTATATGGACTAGGTTTAGGGATTGGTGTCTAGATCTAGGGATATATGGTCTAACTCTAGTTTTAATGGTGTAGCTCTAGTGTTTAAGGTCTGGTTTCATGGTTTAGGGTTTATGGTCTATTGTATTGGGTCGAGTCGTTGGGTTTAGTTAATGTTTATGGTTGGGGGCTAGTGTTTATTGAAGGATGTGCTACTTCAATGAATTATCTAGGGTTTAAGGTTTAGGTCTAGCGTCTAGGGTTCATGATACATGTTTTATGTTCTATAGTCCATGCATATGTACTAATGTCTACATCTAGGGGTCTAGGGTATAGATCTAAGGTTCGTGTCTAGGTTTTAGAGTGTTACTATAGGGTTTAAGGTTTTGGTTCATAGTTCACGTTTTATGATCTATAGTCTAGGTCTAGGGGCTAAGGTCTAGATCTAGGGATCTAGGGTATAATTATGGCCTAGGTTGGTTTGAAGGAGGTTCTACTTCAAATTCATGTGTAAGGTTCAGAGGTATAGGACTAGGGTCTAACTATAGGATTTAGGGTTCATGGTCTATTGTCAGGTTTGGAGGTTAGGTACCTGATCTATGAGTCACTACTAGGAAAACAGCTATAGGTAATCAGCACATCCGTGGCTCACATGGTTGAAGTGCCCCACGGCTAAAACAGGCGTGGCTCACCTGTGGGCAGTGCCCTACTAGTAACTAGAACAACTGTGGCGCACATGACTATAGTGCGCCACAGATGTGTGTGGTCCAGGGCCATGTTGGACGCTCGCCAAACATCTGTAGCGCACTATAGTCATGTGCGCCACAGTTGTTAGTGTCATCTGTGGCGCACATGGGGGGGGTGCGCTACGCCTAAGCGCACTCCCCCTCTGCTGTGAGACGGCCACAAACATCTGTGGCGCACATGGCATAGTGCGCCACATATGTATAAACTTAGCCGTAGGGCACTCTGCCCTAGTGCCCTACGCCAAAGTGGCATGCACCAACTCCAACCCCCCCCCCCCCCCCCGTGGATCGCCTTTTTAGGGTTTGCAAAAAATAAACGAAAATGATAAACACTTCAAAAAATTAAATCCTTTCATATTTAGGTAGGTAATGTGGTATAGCTTCTAGTAAAATTAACAAAAATGAGTTTCGACTTTATTTGCAAAAAAAAGTCATGCCATGGTAAAAAGGCCGTAACTTTTGCATACGATATCGAAAAAAATCGTATAATATACCAAAATGACGAGAACGAGATTTCGCATCTGCCCACAGTGGAAGTCGAAAGCCACGCCGTACCCGTGGCGATAGAGGCGGGCGACCTGCGGGAGCTCTAGCGGCGGCGCGCCGAGGCGGTGGTGGCGAAGCCAGAAGCGTGGGCTCGCGAGGAGCTGCCGGAAGCGCTTGGAGAGCAGGGTGCAGCGCGCGGCGCAGCGGGCCGGCAGGCGCGCGAGGATCTCATCGGCCACGAACTTGTCGTCTCCGAAGAAGACGACGGCCTGGTTGACGTCGGTCGTTTCCTCGGACGCCATGTTGTTTTCTGTGACCAACGTCGTACACCAACGGCAGCAAGGTCTATATGTGATGGCTTGTAGTACGTGCTCCTCCGAAGAACGAAGGAATCCGGTTAGGAGTCCCCTAGCTTGGGTCTTGTAGTACGTCTCGGATTTGGTTGGGGTCCAACATCGGACCAGAGTAGCTAGCTAGGAGTCCGTACGGTACGTACGTACGTGTCCCAGTCGATCGGTAATAAGTACATTTTTTGACAACTTATTGTCTTTGACACCGTACGTGTCCGACACGGGAATAAAGAAGGACAGACGTTATGTTTCCGTGTGTCTAGCTAGCTAGTATACGTACGTGCGTCTATTGCAAAGGAAATACTATAACTGGAGCTATAGGATGTGTCATTTCAAAGTTGTATATAGGGTTTAGGGTATAGGTTTATTGGATAGGGCTGGAACTATAACTCGAAACTCGCGAGCGAAATGAGTAACTCGTGACTCGGCTCGACTCGGCTTGAACTCCATATCTAATGAGTCGAGCCATGTTTTAGATTTGAGCTTGTTTATTCATCCAAGCTAAATGAGCTACTTGCGAGCTACTTGTTTAGCATGTTAATCTCATAGAAAAACAGAGTTTGAAATTTTTCATAGATGAGTGACATAATATGAATATTTCTTGAACCTGCAATGGTGTTCGTGTTATTATGGAAGTAGTATCGTTGTTCTAGTTCCAAAATAGTAGGAGAATTACTAGTTTTCCGATATGTGCTCCTATTAGCAACTTATAATGAGCTACTCGAGTCGAGCCAAGTTTTAGATATGGGCTAAACGAGCCGAGTTGAGCTAGCTCGTTCGTTGAACGAGCTTTAGCGAGTCGAGCCGAGTTGGCTCGGCTCGGCTCGAATTCCAGCCCTTTGGATATGGTCTAGGTTTAGGGATTTGTGTCTAGATCTAGGGGTATATGGACTAGGTTTAGGGATTGGTGTCTAGATCTAGGGATATATGGTCTAACTCTAGTTTTAATGGTGTAGCTCTAGTGTTTAAGGTCTGGTTTCATGGTTTAGGGTTTATGGTCTATTGTATTGGGTCGAGTCGTTGGGTTTAGTTAATGTTTATGGTTGGGGGCTAGTGTTTATTAAAGGATGTGCTACTTCAATGAATTATCTAGGGTTTAAGGTTTAGGTCTAGCGTCTAGGGTCATGATACATGTTTTATGTTCTATAGTCCATGCATATGTACTAATGTCTACATCTAGGGGTCTAGGGTATAGATCTAAGGTTCGTGTCTAGGTTTTAGAGTGTTACTATAGGGTTTAAGGTTTTGGTTCATAGTTCACGTTTTATGATCTATAGTCTAGGTCTAGGGGCTAAGGTCTAGATCTAGGGATCTAGGGTATAATTATGGCCTAGGTTGGTTTGAAGGAGGTTCTACTTCAAATTCATGTGTAAGGTTCAGAGGTATAGGACTAGGGTCTAACTATAGGATTTAGGGTTCATGGTCTATTGTCAGGTTTGGAGGTTAGGTACCTGATCTATGAGTCACTACTAGGAAAACAGCTATAGGTAATCAGCACATCCGTGGCTCACATGGTTGAAGTGCCCCACGGCTAAAACAGGCGTGGCTCACCTGTGGGCAGTGCCCTACTAGTAACTAGAACAACTGTGGCGCACATGACTATAGTGCGCCACAGATGTGTGTGGTCCAGGGCCCTGTTGGACGCTCGCCAAACATCTGTAGCGCACTATAGTCATGTGCGCCACAGTTGTTAGTGTCATCTGTGGCGCACATGGGGGGGGTGCGCTACGCCTAAGCGCACTCCCCCTCTGCTGTGAAACGGCCACAAACATCTGTGGCGCACATGGCATAGTGCGCCACATATGTATAAACTTAGCCGTAGGGCACTCTGCCCTAGTGCCCTACGTCTAAGTGGCATGCACCAACTCCACCCCCCCCCCCCCCCCGTGGATCGCCTTTTTAGGGTTTGCAAAAAATAAACGAAAATGATAAACACTTCAAAAAATTAAATCCTTTTATATTTAGGTAGGTAATGTGGTATAGCTTCTAGTAAAATTAACAAAAATGAGTTTCGACTTTATTTGCAAAAAAAAGTCATGCCACGGTAAAAAGGCCGTAACTTTTGCATACGATATCGAAAAAAATCGTATAATATACCAAAATGACGAGAACGAGATTTCGCATCTGCCCACAGTGGAAGTCGAAAGCCACGCCGTACCCGTGGCGATAGAGGCGGGCGACCTGCGGGAGCTCTGGCGGCGGCGCGCCGAGGCGGCGGTGGTGAAGCCAGAAGCGTGGGCTCGCGAGGAGCTGCCGGAAGCGCTTGGAGAGCAGGGTGCAGCGCGCGGCGCAGCGGGCCGGCAGGCGCGCGAGGATCTCATCGGCCACGAACTCGTCGTCTCCGAAGAACACGACGGCCTGGTTGACGTCGGTCGTTTCCTCGGACGCCATGTTGTTTTCTGTGACCAACGTCGTACACCAACGGCAGCAAGGTCTATATGTGATGGCTTGTAGTACGTGCTCCTCCGAAGAAGGAAGTAATCCGGTTAGGAGTCCCCTAGCTTGGGTCTTGTAGTACGTCTCGGATTTGGTTGGGGTCCAACATCGGACCAGAGTAGCTAGCTAGGAGTCCGTACGGTACGTACGTACGTGTCCCAGTCGATCGGTAATAAGTACATTTTTTGACAACTTATTGTCTTTGACACCGTACGTGTCCGACAGGGGAATAAAGAAGGACAGACGTTATGTTTCCGTGTGTCTAGCTAGCTAGTATACGTACGTGCGTCTATTGCAAAGGAAATACTATAACTGGAACTATAGGATGTGTCATTTCAAAGTTGTATATAGGGTTTAGGGTATAGGTTTATTGGATAGGGCTGGAACTATAACTCGAAACTCGCGAGCGAAATGAGTAACTCGTGACTCGGCTCGACTCGGCTTGAACTCCATATCTAATGAGTCGAGCCATGTTTTAGATTTGAGCTTGTTTATTCGTCCAAGCTAAATGAGCTACTTGCGAGCTACTTGTTTAGCATGTTAATCTCATAGAAAAACAGAGTTTGAAATTTTTCATAGATGAGTGACATAATATGAATATTTCTTGAACCTGCAATGGTGTTCGTGTTATTATGGAAGTAGTATCGTTGTTCTAGTTCCAAAATAGTAGGAGAATTACTAGTTTTCCGATATGTGCTCCTATTAGCAACTTATAATGAGCTACTCGAGTCGAGCCAAGTTTTAGATATGGGCTAAACGAGCCGAGTTGAGCTAGCTTGTTCGTTGAACGAGCTTTAGCGAGTCGAGCCGAGTTGGCTCGGCTCGGCTCGAATTCCAGCCCTTTGGATATGGTCTAGGTTTAGGGATTTGTGTCTAGATCTAGGGGTATATGGACTAGGTTTAGGGATTGGTGTCTAGATCTAGGGATATATGGTCTAACTCTAGTTTTAATGGTGTAGCTCTAGTGTTTAAGGTCTGGTTTCATGGTTTAGGGTTTATGGTCTATTGTATTGGGTCGAGTCGTTGGGTTTAGTTAATGTTTATGGTTGGGGGCTAGTGTTTATTGAAGGATGTGCTACTTCAATGAATTATCTAGGGTTTAAGGTTTAGGTCTAGCGTCTAGGGTTCATGATACATGTTTTATGTTCTATAGTCCATGCATATGTACTAATGTCTACATCTAGGGGTCTAGGGTATAGATCTAAGGTTCGTGTCTCGGTTTTAGAGTGTTACTATAGGGTTTAAGGTTTTGGTTCATAGTTCACGTTTTATGATCTATAGTCTAGGTCTAGGGGCTAAGGTCTAGATCTAGGGATCTAGGGTATAATTATGGCCTAGGTTGGTTTGAAGGAGGTTCTACTTCAAATTCATGTGTAAGGTTGAGAGGTATAGGACTAGGGTCTAACTATAGGATTTAGGGTTCATGGTCTATTGTCAGGTTTGGAGGTTAGGTACCTGATCTATGAGTCACTACTAGGAAAACAGCTATAGGTAATCAGCACATCCGTGGCTCACATGGTTGAAGTGCCCCACGGCTAAAACAGGCGTGGCTCACCTGTGGGCAGTGCCCTACTAGTAACTAGAACAACTGTGGCGCACATGACTATAGTGCGCCACAGATGTGTGTGGTCCAGGGCCCTGTTGGACGCTCGCCAAACATCTGTAGCGCACTATAGTCATGTGCGCCACAGTTGTTAGTGTCATCTGTGGCGCATATGGGGGGGGGTGCGCTACGCCTAAGCGCACTCCCCCTCTGCTGTGAGACGGCCACAAACATCTGTGGCGCACATGGCATAGTGCGCCACATATGTATAAACTTAGCCGTAGGGCACTCTGCCCTAGTGCCCTACGCCTAAGTGGCATGCACCAACTCCAACCCCCCCCCCCCCCCCCCGTGGATCGCCTTTTTAGGGTTTGCAAAAAATAAACGAAAATGATAAACACTTCAAAAAATTAAATCCTTTCATATTTAGGTAGGTAATGTGGTATAGCTTCTAGTAAAATTAACAAAAATGAGTTTCGACTTTATTTGCAAAAAAAAGTCATGCCATGGTAAAAAGGCCGTAACTTTTGCATACGATATCGAAAAAAATCGTATAATATACCAAAATGACGAGAACGAGATTTCGCATCTGCCCACAGTGGAAGTCGAAAGCCACGCCGTACCCGTGGCGATAGAGGCGGGCGACCTGCGGGAGCTCTAGCGGCGGCGCGCCGAGGCGGTGGTGGCGAAGCCAGAAGCGTGGGCTCGCGAGGAGCTGCCGGAAGCGCTTGGAGAGCAGGGTGCAGCGCGCGGCGCAGCGGGCCGGCAGGCGCGCGAGGATCTCATCGGCCACGAACTTGTCGTCTCCGAAGAAGACGACGGCCTGGTTGACGTCGGTCGTTTCCTCGGACGCCATGTTGTTTTCTGTGACCAACGTCGTACACCAACGGCAGCAAGGTCTATATGTGATGGCTTGTAGTACGTGCTCCTCCGAAGAAGGAAGGAATCCGGTTAGGAGTCCCCTAGCTTGGGTCTTGTAGTACGTCTCGGATTTGGTTGGGGTCCAACATCGGACCAGAGTAGCTAGCTAGGAGTCCGTACGGTACGTACGTACGTGTCCCAGTCGATCGGTAATAAGTACATTTTTTGACAACTTATTGTCTTTGACACCGTACGTGTCCGACACGGGAATAAAGAAGGACATACGTTATGTTTCCGTGTGTCTAGCTAGCTAGTATACGTACGTGCGTCTATTGCAAAGGAAATACTATAACTGGAACTATAGGATGTGTCATTTCAAAGTTGTATATAGGGTTTAGGGTATAGGTTTATTGGATAGGGCTGGAACTATAACTCGAAACTCGCGAGCGAAATGAGTAACTCGTGACTCGGCTCGACTCGGCTTGAACTCCATATCTAATGAGTCGAGCCATGTTTTAGATTTGAGCTTGTTTATTCATCCAAGCTAAATGAGCTACTTGCGAGCTACTTGTTTAGCATGTTAATCTCATAGAAAAACAGAGTTTGAAATTTTTCATAGATGAGTGACATAATATGAATATTTCTTGAACCTGCAATGGTGTTCGTGTTATTATGGAAGTAGTATCGTTGTTCTAGTTCCAAAATAGTAGGAGAATTACTAGTTTTCCGATATGTGCTCCTATTAGCAACTTATAATGAGCTACTCGAGCCAAGTTTTAGATATGGGCTAAACGAGCCGAGTTGAGCTAGCTCGTTCGTTGAACGAGCTTTAGCGAGTCGAGCCGAGTTGGCTCGGCTCGGCTCGAATTCCAGCCCTTTGGATATGGTCTAGGTTTAGGGATTTGTGTCTAGATCTAGGGGTATATGGACTAGGTTTAGGGATTGGTGTCTAGATCTAGGGATATATGGTCTAACTCTAGTTTTAATGGTGTAGCTCTAGTGTTTAAGGTCTGGTTTCATGGTTTAGGGTTTATGGTCTATTGTATTGGGTCGAGTCGTTGGGTTTAGTTAATGTTTATGGTTGGGGGCTAGTGTTTATTGAAGGATGTGCTACTTCAATGAATTATCTAGGGTTTAAGGTTTAGGTCTAGCGTCTAGGGTTCATGATACATGTTTTATGTTCTATAGTCCATGCATATGTACTAATGTCTACATCTAGGGGTCTAGGGTATAGATCTAAGGTTCGTGTCTAGGTTTTAGAGTGTTACTATAGGGTTTAAGGTTTTGGTTCATAGTTCACGTTTTATGATCTATAGTCTAGGTCTAGGGGCTAAGGTCTAGATCTAGGGATCTAGGGTATAATTATGGCCTAGGTTGGTTTGAAGGAGGTTCTACTTCAAATTCATGTGTAAGGTTCAGAGGTATAGGACTAGGGTCTAACTATAGGATTTAGGGTTCATGGTCTATTGTCAGGTTTGGAGGTTAGGTACCTGATCTATGAGTCACTACTAGGAAAACAGCTATAGGTAATCAGCACATCCGTGGCTCACATGGTTGAAGTGCCCCACGGCTAAAACAGGCGTGGCTCACCTGTGGGCAGTGCCCTACTAGTAACTAGAACAACTGTGGCGCACATGACTATAGTGCGCCACAGATGTGTGTGGTCCAGGGCCATGTTGGACGCTCGCCAAACATCTGTAGCGCACTATAGTCATGTGCGCCACAGTTGTTAGTGTCATCTGTGGCGCACATGGGGGGGGTGCGCTACGCCTAAGCGCACTCCCCCTCTGCTGTGAGACGGCCACAAACATCTGTGGCGCACATGGCATAGTGCGCCACATATGTATAAACTTAGCCGTAGGGCACTCTGCCCTAGTGCCCTACGCCAAAGTGGCATGCACCAACTCCAACCCCCCCCCCCCCCCCCCGTGGAGCGCCTTTTTAGGGTTTGCAAAAAATAAACGAAAATGATAAACACTTCAAAAAATTAAATCCTTTCATATTTAGGTAGGTAATGTGGTATAGCTTCTAGTAAAATTAACAAAAATGAGTTTCGACTTTATTTGCAAAAAAAAGTCATGCCATGGTAAAAAGGCCGTAACTTTTGCATACGATATCGAAAAAAATCGTATAATATACCAAAATGACGAGAACGAGATTTCGCATCTGCCCACAGTGGAAGTCGAAAGCCACGCCGTACCCGTGGCGATAGAGGCGGGCGACCTGCGGGAGCTCTAGCGGCGGCGCGCCGAGGCGGTGGTGGCGAAGCCAGAAGCGTGGGCTCGCGAGGAGCTGCCGGAAGCGCTTGGAGAGCAGGGTGCAGCGCGCGGCGCAGCGGGCCGGCAGGCGCGCGAGGATCTCATCGGCCACGAACTTGTCGTCTCCGAAGAAGACGACGGCCTGGTTGACGTCGGTCGTTTCCTCGGACGCCATGTTGTTTTCTGTGACCAACGTCGTACACCAACGGCAGCAAGGTCTATATGTGATGGCTTGTAGTACGTGCTCCTCCGAAGAACGAAGGAATCCGGTTAGGAGTCCCCTAGCTTGGGTCTTGTAGTACGTCTCGGATTTGGTTGGGGTCCAACATCGGACCAGAGTAGCTAGCTAGGAGTCCGTACGGTACGTACGTACGTGTCCCAGTCGATCGGTAATAAGTACATTTTTTGACAACTTATTGTCTTTGACACCGTACGTGTCCGACACGGGAATAAAGAAGGACAGACGTTATGTTTCCGTGTGTCTAGCTAGCTAGTATACGTACGTGCGTCTATTGCAAAGGAAATACTATAACTGGAACTATAGGATGTGTCATTTCAAAGTTGTATATAGGGTTTAGGGTATAGGTTTATTGGATAGGGCTGGAACTATAACTCGAAACTCGCGAGCGAAATGAGTAACTCGTGACTCGGCTCGACTCGGCTTGAACTCCATATCTAATGAGTCGAGCCATGTTTTAGATTTGAGCTTGTTTATTCATCCAAGCTAAATGAGCTACTTGCGAGCTACTTGTTTAGCATGTTAATCTCATAGAAAAACAGAGTTTGAAATTTTTCATAGATGAGTGACATAATATGAATATTTCTTGAACCTGCAATGGTGTTCGTGTTATTATGGAAGTAGTATCGTTGTTCTAGTTCCAAAATAGTAGGAGAATTACTAGTTTTCCGATATGTGCTCATATTAGCAACTTATAATGAGCTACTCGAGTCGAGCCAAGTTTTAGATATGGGCTAACGAGCCGAGTTGAGCTAGCTCGTTCGTTGAACGAGCTTTAGCGAGTCGAGCCGAGTTGGCTCGGCTCGGCTCGAATTCCAGCCCTTTGGATATGGTCTAGGTTTAGGGATTTGTGTCTAGATCTAGGGGTATATGGACTAGGTTTAGGGATTGGTGTCTAGATCTAGGGATATATGGTCTAACTCTAGTTTTAATGGTGTAGCTCTAGTGTTTAAGGTCTGGTTTCATGGTTTAGGGTTTATGGTCTATTGTATTGGGTCGAGTCGTTGGGTTTTAGTTAATGTTTATGGTTGGGGGCTAGTGTTTATTGAAGGATGTGCTACTTCAATGAATTATCTAGGGTTTAAGGTTTAGGTCTAGCGTCTAGGGTTCATGATACATGTTTTATGTTCTATAGTCCATGCATATGTACTAATGTCTACATCTAGGGGTCTAGGGTATAGATCTAAGGTTCGTGTCTAGGTTTTAGAGTGTTACTATAGGGTTTAAGGTTTTGGTTCATAGTTCACGTTTTATGATCTATATCTAGGTCTAGGGGCTAAGGTCTAGATCTAGGGATCTAGGGTATAATTATGGCCTAGGTTGGTTTGAAGGAGGTTCTACTTCAAATTCATGTGTAAGGTTCAGAGGTATAGGACTAGGGTCTAACTATAGGATTTAGGGTTCATGGTCTATTGTCAGGTTTGGAGGTTAGGTACCTGATCTATGAGTCACTACTAGGAAAACAGCTATAGGTAATCAGCACATCCGTGGCTCACATGGTTGAAGTGCCCCACGGCTAAAACAGGCGTGGCTCACCTGTGGGCAGTGCCCTACTAGTAACTAGAACAACTGTGGCGCACATGACTATAGTGCGCCACAGATGTGTGTGGTCCAGGGCCCTGTTGGACGCTCGCCAAACATCTGTAGCGCACTATAGTCATGTGCGCCACAGTTATTAGTGTCATCTGTGGCGCACATGGGGGGGTGCGCTACGCCTAAGCGCACTCCCCCTCTGCTGTGAAACGGCCACAAACATCTGTGGCGCACATGGCATAGTGCGCCACATATGTATAAACTTAGCCGTAGGGCACTCTGCCCTAGTGCCCTACGCCAAAGTGGCATGCACCAACTCCACCCCCCCCCCCCCCCCCCCCCGTGGATCGCCTTTTTAGGGTTTGCAAAAAATAAACGAAAATGATAAACACTTCAAAAAATTAAATCCTTTCATATTTAGGTAGGTAATGTGGTATAGCTTCTAGTAAAATTAACAAAAATGAGTTTCGACTTTATTTGCAAAAAAAGTCATGCCACGGTAAAAAGGCCGTAACTTTTGTATACGATATCGAAAAAAATCGTATAATATACCAAAATGACGAGAACGTGATTTCGCATCTGCCCACAGTGGAAGTCGAAAGCCACGCCGTACCCGTGGCGATAGAGGCGGGCGACCTGCGGGAGCTCTGGCGGCGGCGCGCCGAGGCGGCGGTGGCGAAGCCAGAAGCGTGGGCTCGCGAGGAGCTGCCGGAAGCGCTTGGAGAGCAGGGTGCAGCGCGCGGCGCAGCGGGCCGGCAGGCGCGCGAGGATCTCATCGGCCACGAACTCGTCGTCTCCGAAGAAGACGACGGCCTGGTTGACGTCGGTCGTTTCCTCGGACGCCATGTTGTTTTCTGTGACCAACGTCGTACACCAACGGCAGCAAGGTCTATATGTGATGGCTTGTAGTACGTGCTCCTCCGAAGAAGGAAGGAATCCGGTTAGGAGTCCCCTAGCTTGGGTCTTGTAGTACATCTCGGATTTGGTTGGGGTCCAACATCGGACCAGAGTAGCTAGCTAGGAGTCCGTACGGTACGTACATACGTGTCCCAGTCGATCGGTAATAAGTACATTTTTTGACAACTTATTGTCTTTGACACTGTACGTGTCCGACACGGGAATAAAGAAGGACAGACGTTATGTTTCCGTGTGTCTAGCTAGCTAGTATACGTACGTGCGTCTATTGCAAAGGAAATACTATAACTGGAACTATAGGATGTGTCATTTCAAAGTTATATATAGGGTTTAGGGTATAGGTTTATTGGATAGGGCTGGAACTATGACTCGAAACTCGCGAGCGAAATGAGTAACTCGTGACTCGGCTTGAACTCCATATCTAATGAGTCGAGCCATGTTTTAGATTTGAGCTTGTTTATTCATCCAAACTAAATGAGCTACTTGCGAGCTACTTGTTTAGCATGTTAATCTCATAGAAAAACAGAGTTTGAATTTTTTCATAGATGAGTGACATAATATGAATATTTCTTGAACCTGCAATGGTGTTCGTGTTATTATGGAAGTAGTATCGTTGTTCTAGTTCCAAAATAGTAGGAGAATTACTAGTTTTCCGATATGTGCTCCTATTAGCAACTTATAATGAGCTACTCGAGTCGAGCCAAGTTTTAGATATGGGCTAAACGAGCCGAGTTCAGCTAGCTCGTTCGTTGAACGAGCTTTAGCGAGTCGAGCCGAGTTGGCTCGGCTCGGCTCGAATTCCAGCCCTTTGGATATGGTCTAGGTTTAGGGATTTGTGTCTAGATCTAGGGGTATATGGACTAGGTTTAGGGATTGGTGTCTAGATCTAGGGATATATGGTCTAACTCTAGTTTTAATGGTGTAGCTCTAGTGTTTAAGGTCTGGTTTCATGGTTTAGGGCTTATGGTCTATTGTATTGGGTCGAGTCGTTGGGTTTAGTTAATGTTTATGGTTGGGGGCTAGTGTTTATTGAAGGATGTGCTACTTCAATCAATTATCTAGGGTTTAAGGTTTAGGTCTAGCGTCTAGGGTTCATGATACATGTTTTATGTTCTATAGTCCATGCATATGTACTAATGTCTACATCTAGGGGTCTAGGGGTATAGATCTAAGGTTCGTGTCTAGGTTTTAGAGTGTTACTATAGGGTTTAAGGTTTTGGTTCATAGTTCACGTTTTATGATCTATAGTCTAGGTCTAGGGGCTAAGGTCTAGATCTAGGGATCTAGGGTATAATTATGGCCTAGGGTGGTTTCAAGGAGGTTCTACTTCAAATTCATGTGTAAGGTTCAGAGGTATAGGACTAGGGTCTAACTATAGGATTTAGGGTTCATGGTCTATTATCAGGTTTGGAGGTTAGGTACCTGATCTATGAGTCACTACTAGGAAAACAGCTATAGGTAATCAGCACATCCGTGGCTCACATGGTTGAAGTGCCCCACGGCTAAAACAGGCGTGGCTCACCTGTGGGCAGTGCCCTACTAGTAACTAGAACAACTGTGGCGCACATGACTATAGTGCGCCACAGATGTGTGTGGTCCAGGGCCCTGTTGGACGCTCGCCAAACATCTGTAGCGCACTATAGTCATGTGCGCCACAGTTGTTAGTGTCATCTGTGGTGCACATGGGGGGTGCGCTACGCTTAAGCGCACTCCCCCTCTGCTGTGAAACGGCCACAAACATCTGTGGCGCACATGGCATAGTGCGCCACATATGTATAAACTTAGCCGTAGGGCACTCTGCCCTAGGGCCCTACGCCAAAGTGGCATGCACCAACTCCACCCCACCCCCCTGCCCCGTGGATCGCCTTTTTAGGGTTTGCAAAAAATAAACGAAAATGATAAACACTTCAAAAAATTAAATCCTTTCATATTTAGGTAGGTAATGTGGTATAGCTTCTAGTAAAATTAACAAAAATGAGTTTCGACTTTATTTGCAAAAAAAAGTCATGCCACGGTAAAAAGGTCGTAACTTTTGCATACGATATCGAAAAAAATCGTATAATATACCAAAATGATGAGAACGAGATTTCGCATCTGCCCACAGTGGAAGTCGAAAGCCACGCCATACCCGTGGCGATAGAGGCGGGCGACCTGCGGGAGCTCTGGCGGCGGCGCGCCGAGGCGGCGGTGCCGAAGCCAGAAGCGTGGGCTCGCGAGGAGCTGCCGGAAGCGCTTGGAGAGCAGGGTGCAGCGCGCGGCGCAGCGGGCCGGCAGGCGCGCGAGGATCTCATCGGCCACGAACTCGTCGTCTCCGAAGAAGACGACGGCCTGGTTGACGTCGGTCGTTTCCTCGGACGCCATGTTGTTTTCTGTGACCAACGTCGTACACCAACGGCAGCAAGGTCTATATGTGATGGCTTGTAGTACGTGCTCCTCCGAAGAAGGAAGGAATCCGGTTAGGAGTCCCCTAGCTTGGGTCTTGTAGTACATCTCGGATTTGGTTGGGGTCCAACATCGGACCAGAGTAGCTAGCTAGGAGTCCGTACGGTACGTACATACGTGTCCCAGTCGATCGGTAATAAGTACATTTTTTGACAACTTATTGTCTTTGACACCGTACGTGTCCGACACGGGAATAAAGAAGGACAGACGTTATGTTTCCGTGTGTCTAGCTAGCTAGTATACGTACGTGCGTCTATTGCAAAGGAAATACTATAACTGGAACTATAGGATGTGTCATTTCAAAGTTGTATATAGGGTTTAGGGTATAGGTTTATTGGATAGGGCTGGAACTATAACTCGAAACTCGCGAGCGAAATGAGTAACTCGTGACTCGGCTCGACTCGGCTTGAACTCCATATCTAATGAGTCGAGCCATGTTTTAGATTTGAGCTTGTTTATTCATCCAAGCTAAATGAGCTACATGCGAGCTACTTGTTTAGCATGTTAATCTCATTCAAAAATAGAGTTTGAAATTTTTCTTAGATGAGTGACATAATATGAATATTTCTTGAACCTGCAATGGTGTTCGTGTTATTATGGAAGTAGTATCGTTGTTCTAGTTCCAAAATAGTAGGAGAATTACTAGTTTTCCGATATGTGCTCCTATTAGCAACTTATAATGAGCTACTCGAGTCGAGCCAAGTTTTAGATATGGGCTAAACGAGCCGAGTTGAGCTAGCTCGTTCGTTGAACGAGCTTTAGCGAGTCGAGCCGAGTTGGCTCGGCTCGGCTCGAATTCTAGCCCTTTGGATATGGTCTAGGTTTAGGGATTTGTGTCTAGATCTAGGGGTATATGGACTAGGTTTAGGGATTGGTGTCTAGATCTAGGGATATATTGTCTAACTCTAGTTTTAATGGTGTAGCTCTAGTGTTTAAGGTCTGGTTTCATGGTTTAGGGTTTATGGTCTATTGTATTGGGTCGAGTCGTTGGGTTTAGTTAATGTTTATGGTTGGGGGCTAGTGTTTATTGAAGGATGTGCTACTTCAATGAATTATCTAGGGTTTAAGGTTTAGGTCTAGCGTCTAGGGTTCATGATACATGTTTTATGTTCTATAGTCCATGCATATGTACTAATGTCTACATCTAGGGGTCTAGGGTATAGATCTAAGGTTTGTGTCTAGGTTTTAGAGTGTTACTATAGGGTTTAAGGTTTTGGTTCATAGTTCACGTTTTATGATCTATAGTCTAGGTCTAGGGGCTAAGGTCTAGATCTAGGGATCTAGGGTATAATTATGGCCTAGCTTGGTTTGAAGGAGGTTCTACTTCAAATTCATGTGTAAGGTTCAGAGGTATAGGACTAGGGTCTAACTATAGGATTTAGGGTTCATGGTCTATTGTCAGGTTTGGAGGTTAGGTACCTGATCTATGAGTCACTACTAGGAAAACAGCTATATGTAATACCCTCAGAATCGACCCTATGCAAATTTTAGCGAAACCCGCCAAACCCGCATAGAAACGATTCAAAGGTGCCCACCAGGCACTTTCGTGCGGGTGGAAAACGAAGTAATAACATTACACAACAGTCCTCGATGGGACCCACAGAACAGATATATACAACACGACTCCATGAGTCAAGAATACAGATATAATATACAAAGATCCAAATCACCTTGGAAATGATAGAGCGTCCGACTACGGACAAGATGCAAATGGGGCTAAGAGCCCTGAAGAATAACCAATGGCGTCCATAACCCTGCCCAGGCCAAGCCGGAAGGGTAACCCTGCTAACGACGTCGATCTCAAAACCTGCTTAAACAAAAGGGGTGCCGACAAAGGGCAGAGGAAAAAGAGGAGCGTCAGTACTGAGGCCAGTACACGGCGAGGCTAGAATTCGGCGGTCCTCGCCTACATAGGTATGGTGGACTGAGCGGCAGCGGCAGCATGCACTAAACACCCTATAGAGACTCGATTCAACTGGCGGCAATCAGAGAGGGGTAAGAAAGACCTATTCGGAACCAACCTGATACTACCACCAATCAAACCCATCCTGGCGTTGCCCCCTCAACACCGATCGAGGAGGTCAACCGAGGAACTCACACAGTTGGCATTTTTATTTATTCAGTTATCGTTGCAGCAATTACTAGTCAGGTATAGATAATCGTCCTGATAAAATAAGCAGTGGGCCGTTTTAGTTAACCATTCCGTTATAGTTGCAACACTTACTAATCAGATACAATTAGCATGAGATGACCCAAAACCCAGCAGTTGTTGGTACTTTTATTTAGCCATTCCGTTGTAGTTGCAATATTTACTAGTCAGGTACAATGGTCGCAAGCGACAACCCAAACAAGCAATTGTTGGCAGTTTTATTTAGCCATTCCATTATAGTGAAGCTGGCTTTCAGAAAGTTTTACCCTGCAGGGGTGCACAAATAGCAACACACACACGATCAACCTCGGAAAAACCAAATCAAAACCCAACGAGGCCTTCACGACAAAGCAATCACAAGATTCAGAAATATTTCCGGGGACCACCCCATTGAGTAGACCCGCAACGAAGTTAGCTGACTTCGAGACGGACTCAAGGTTTGCGTCAATGGCTGTAAACGACTGGGAACCCGAAAGTGTGACTGGGCTTGTCGATACCGCGAAAACACTCCGCTTACCTAAACAGTACAGTGTGCTCCTCGCACAATCGTAAGTAAACAGTAGCATGGCATAAGTACAGGATACTAAATAAAACCTCAAACTAGTTTGTGGCCCCAAGAAATAAGACGGAATCAAGCTCTGGCTCAGGGGGGTCCCATAAGCCTCCCGGATGTGGATAGCGCGAATAATCTTGGAACAGGAATCAAGTACTCGGGGTCTTACGGGACACAAGTGAGTAGGAAGAACCAAATAGCAGATGTTGCTCACCGGTGCCACTTTCATTAGTTATGCCATTACTACTCAGGTTAAGTTGTTTAGGTACCTCGTTATCCATCAGACTCTCACATACCCTACACATGCTGTTCTACGACTCGCAGGGCTCAAACAACTCCTGTAGTAATGGCTCATGGGATGGAGGAACAAGCTTGGTGGGGTTTAAAGTAAAGGCTATGCAATACTTGGGATTCAATTTAATGCAATCGCGACTCAATGATGCAAGAATAAGATAGAGGCAATAGGTACTGTATGTATGCAAGCATGTGGTAGTGCTTGCCTGGCAACTCAGTTGAAGCGAGAGACGGATCTGGGTAGTGCTCCTGGTTCTCTTGATATATCCCCTGCTCAGTGTCTATTCGGAGAAGAACCAAACAAACAAGGGCCAACATAAATAAAGTGCACAAGCATAGGAATAAAATGCGTCAAGCAAACAATCATGCCATGATGAATGATGCACAAGTTGCATGGCAATAATGTAGCATGGCATGGGTGAGGTGTAGAATACACGAGATAACATTTTTATTGAGTTTTGGTCCCCTTTTATTGTCATATTAGTTGCTGTATATTATATATTTACATGATGCATGCTGCAATTGAAGCCATGGATAGCATAAACAGAAATTTCTCGTCGAGCTGATCATTTTAGACATATCATTTGTTAAATTCGGAGTTATATATCAAAAGTTATTAATTTATTAAGGTCCGGGGGCATTTTGTTGTAATTTACTCAACTTGGAATTTTAAATGTGCAAAAGGTAATTTGAATAGCATATTTGAAATCCTCACATTTTTCTGATTCAAAAACATATATTATTTGTATTATTTGGATTTGTATTTTAAAAGTTATTAAATACTGATTGAATTTGAATTTAAAACAATTTGAAAAGATTTAATTCGAAAAAGAAAACAGAAAACCTTTTTCACCCCGACCAGACCTAGCCACAGTCCCTGGCGAGTGGGCCTGATGCTGACTAGGCATGGCCTGGGTGAGGTTGGGGACCGCGGGTTGGGAAAGGGGTACCTCGGGGGGGGGGGGGGGAGGGTTTACAAAGAAACCCGAAGGACTGGACTGCGGGTTGAGGTATAGAAAAGACAGGGACCTGCGTGCAAAACTACCAGGAGCTGCTCGGCCCAGACTGACGAAACTGAATTTTGTGTTCGCAAAAACGCCTAGCTGGTTCCATCTTCGGGCGACGATGGCGATTGATCTAGGCGGTATCTAGGGATAGTGTAAAAACGAAAAGTGCAGACCACACTTAGATCTAAAACTCTTGTATTCAAGGTTTCTCCAGAGGAGGTCTACAGAGGCCGGGATCTGGCGAGGAACAGAGGTAAAACGCACAACGAAACTAACGGAGTTACTGCAGTTTGGACAGTGTGTTCGGCTGAAGGACACCGTCAGACTACAGCGAGCGGGGGAAAGGGCGAGTCTAGGGAAGGAATTCCTCACCGTCGAGGGGAGAGGAGGCCGCTGGGAGGGCTCTGCCGAGTGGGGCGCCTGCGGTGAACCGATTCCAGGGCGCTGGACCAGGGGGAGCGTCGGGAGGTCACTGACGGGGAGGTACCTGCGGCGGTGACGTTCAGGCGAGAGGCGCGCACGCGAAAAAGAGGGCAGGTGAACGTGGCGAGGTTCTAGGAAGATTGGACTCACCCGGAGGTTGAGGCACTCCCGCCGGTGGCGTCGGCTTGAACGGGGACTGCTCAGAGCGGCGGGACCAAGGCGGTTCAGAGGCGGCGCACAGGGAAAAAGGAGGAGGGATAGGGGAAGCTGCGGCGCATGGGGAGGAAGAAAGCTAGGGTTCGCTGGGGACCGGCCTGGGGATAAGAAGGCGCGAGGGGGATGACGAGGATCACGGCGCGGGACGGCCACCTGCTCTGCTCTGTCACATGCCGAGAGAGGGGAGGCGACGGCAGGAAGACGGTGAACAGGAGGGGATCGAAGGGGTATCGGGCCAGGGGAGTAAGGTGGGCCGGAGGAGGGAAGGAGGTCCCCTAGCGGGCCTTGTATGCGGCCAGGTAAGGCCCAGGTTGCTGCTACTGCTCCTCTCTCTCTTTTTCCCTCTTCTTTTTATTTTTATTTGTTTTGTTTGTTTTCATTCCAATGCAATTTTAAACCAGCTTCTAATTTCAAAAACTTTTGAACTTTTCACAGGGAATTTTGGACAGAGGGTTTGACCAAGAAGAGAGGCAAAAAGAGACCAAGATACATAAGGAGAGGGAAAAACCCACATGATCACATGATCATGCATGGATGGGGAAAAGGTGATTAGGGTATGGCTAGAGGGTAAGAGAGAGGGAGAGAGATAGAGGGTTTGGTGGGTTTACTAGATCAAGCATGATCCACACAAGCTCAACAAGATGGCCAAAAGAGGAAAAAGAAAAGAGGTGATCCATGCAAGCAAACCAATAAGATTCAAATGTCAAGTAAAAGGTGATACTTGCATGGATCTAGCTAGATCAAGCAAAGGAGAGAGAGAGAGGGTATGACCCACTCCAAGAACTTCAAATAAAAACCAGATTCCCTAGATGTGGTGGTTTTTCATGGCCCATGCAGATGCATTAAATGCTAGGTATTATCCTGTGAAAACAAAACAATATCTCATGGCATTTATTTATTTGCATCCTCCAAAGTTGGAGTAAGGGCCAAGCAAAAGGATTGGTAATGGATCCACCCAATCCACATGAGCTACGTAAACTCAAATAAACGCCAGCTCATATTAATTGAATGGTGGAATTATAAGGTGGTGAAGACAAGGTGGTGGAGTCAATAAGAGATATGCCCCCAACTCAACTTGGGCACTTAACAATATATCAAGAACCAAATACAAAATCAATGCATATGAGATAAGAACCAAAACAAAAGGGTTTTTGTATGATGCTCAAATGCAAGGTGGCATGATGACATGAACATGACATGATGATGATGCAACAATTATATGTAGGAAGTGGCCCTTTTATTACTAGATCCAGTAGCATTACAGATGTTAGACAACTGGGATGCTACACTATAGGTAATCAGCACATTCGTGGCTCACATGGTTGAAGTGCCCCACGCCTAAAACAGGCGTGGCTCACCTGTGGGCAGGCCCTACTAGTAACTAGAACAACTATGGCGCACATGACTATAGTGCGCCACAGATGTGTGTGGTCCAGGGCCCTGTTGGACGCTCGCCAAACATCTGTAGCGCACTATAGTCATGTGCGCCACAGTTGTTAGTGTCATCTGTGGCGCACATGGGGGGGTGCGCTACGCCTAAGCGCACGCCCCCTCTGCTGTGAAACGGCCACAAACATCTGTGGCGCACATGGCATAGTGCACCACATATGTATAAACTTAGCCGTAGGGCACTCTGCCCTAGTGCCCTACGCCAAAGTGGCATGCACCAACTCCACCCCCCCCCCCCCCCCCCCCCCCCGTGGATCGCCTTTTTAGGGTTTGCAAAAAATAAACGAAAATGATAAACACTTCAAAAAATTAAATCCTTTCATATTTAGGTAGGTAATGTGGTATAGCTTCTAGTAAAATTAACAAAAATGAGTTTCGACTTTATTTGCAAAAAAAAGTCATGCCACGGTAAAAAGGTCGTAACTTTTGCATACGATATCGAAAAAAATCGTATAATATACCAAAATGACGAGAACGAGATTTTGCATCTGCCCACAGTGGACGTCGAAAGCCACGCCGTACCCGTGGCGATAGAGGCGGGCGACCTGCGGGAGCTCTAGCGGCGGCGCGCCGAGGCGGCGGTGGCGAAGCCAGAAGCGTGGGCTCGCGAGGAGCTGCCGGAAGCGCTTGGAGAGCAGGGTGCAGCGCGCGGCGCAGCGGGCCGGCAGGCGCGCGAGGATCTTATCGGCCACGAACTCGTCGTCTCCGAAGAAGACGACGGCCTGGTTGACGTCGGTCGTTTCCTCGGACGCCATGTTGTTTTCTGTGACCAACGTCGTACACCAACGGCAGCAAGGTCTATATGTGATGGCTTGTAGTACGTGCTCCTCCGAAGAAGGAAGGAATCCGGTTAGGAGTCCCCTAGCTTGGGTCTTGTAGTACGTCTCGGATTTGGTTGGGGTCCAACATCGGACCAGAGTAGCTAGCTAGGAGTCCGTACGGTTCGTACGTACGTGTCTCAGTCGATCGGTAATAAGTACATTTTTTGACAACTTATTGTCTTTGACACCGTACGTGTCCGACACGGGAATAAAGAAGGACAGACGTTATGTTTCCGTGTATCTAGCTAGCTAGTATACGTACGTGCGTCTATTGCAAAGGAAATACTATAACTGGAACTATAGGATGTGTCATTTCAAAGTTGTATATAGGGTTTAGGGTATAGGTTTATTGGATAGGGCTGGAACTATAACTCGAAACTCGCGAGCGAAATGAGTAACTCGTGACTCGGCTCGACTCGGCTTGAACTCCATATCTAATGAGTCGAGCCATGTTTTATATTTGAGCTTGTTTATTCATCCAAGCTAAATGAGCTACTTGCGAGCTACTTGTTTAGCATGTTAATCTCATTCAAAAACAGAGTTTGAAATTTTTCATAGATGAGTGACATAATATGAATATTTCTTGAACCTGCAATGGTGTTCGTGTTATTATGGAAGTAGTATCGTTGTTCTAGTTCCAAAATAGTAGGAGAATTACTAGTTTTCCGATATGTGCTCCTATTAGCAACTTATAATGAGCTACTCGAGTCGAGCCAAGTTTTAGATATGGGCTAAACGAGCCGAGTTGAGCTAGCTCGTTCGTTGAACGAGCTTTAGCGAGTCGAGCCGAGTTGGCTCGGCTCGACTCGAATTCCAGCCCTTTGGATATGGTCTAGGTTTAGGGATTTGTGTCTAGATCTAGGGGTATATGGACTAGGTTTAGGGATTGGTGTCTAGATCTAGGGATATATGGTCTAACTCTAGTTTTAATGGTGTAGCTCTAGTGTTTAAGGTCTGGTTTCATGGTTTAGGGTTTATGGTCTATTGTATTGGGTCGAGTCGTTGGGTTTTAGTTAATGTCTATGGTTGGGGGCTAGTGTTTATTGAAGGATGTGCTACTTCAATGAATTATCTAGGGTTTAAGGTTTAGGTCTAGCGTCTAGGGTTCATGATACATGTTTTATGTTCTATAGTCCATGCATATGTACTAATGTCTACATCTAGGGGTCTAGGGTATAGATCTAAGGTTCGTGTCTAGGTTTTAGAGTGTTACTATAGGGTTTAAGGTTTTGGTTCATAGTTCACGTTTTATGATCTATAGTCTAGGTCTAGGGGCTAAGGTCTAGATGTAGGGATCTAGGGTATAATTATGGCCTAGGTTGGTTTGAAGGAGGTTCTACTTCAAATTCATGTGTAAGGTTCAGAGGTATAGGACTAGGGTCTAACTATAGGATTTAGGGTTCATGGTCTATTGTCAGGTTTGGAGGTTAGGTACCTGATCTATGAGTCACTACTAGGAAAACAGCTATAGGTAATCAGCACATCCGTGGCTCACATGGTTGAAGTGCCCCACGGCTAAAACATGCGTGGCTCACCTGTGGGCAGTGCCCTACAAGTAACTAGAACAACTGTGGCGCACATGACTATAGTGCGCCACAGATGTGTGTGGTCCAGGGCCCTGTTGGACGCTCGCCAAATATCTGTAGCGCACTATAGTCATGTGCGCCACAGTTGTTAGTGTCATCTTTGGCGCACATGGGGGGGCTGCGCTACGCCTAAGCGCACGCCCCCTCTGCTGTGAAACGGCCACAAACATCTGTGGCGCACATGGCATAGTGCGCCACATATGTATAAACTTAGTCGTAGGGCACTCTGCCCTAGTGCCCTACGCCTAAGTGGCATGCACCAACTCCACCCCCCCCCTAGATCGCCTTTTTAGGGTTTGCAAAAAATAGACGAAAATGATAAACACTTCAAAAAATTAAATCCTTTCATATTTAGGTAGGTAATGTGGTATAGCTTCTAGTAAAATTAACAAAAATGAGTTTCAACTTTATTTGCAAAAAAAAGTCATGCCACGGTAAAAAGGCCGTAACTTTTGCATACGATATCGAAAAAAATCGTATAATATACCAAAATGACGAGAACGAGATTTCGCATCTGCCCACAGTGGAAGTCGAAAGCAACGCCGTACCCGTGGCGATAGAGGCGGGCGACCTGCGGGAGCTCTGGCGGCGGCGCGCCGAGGCGGCGGTGGCGAAGCCAGAAGCGTGGGCTCGCGAGGAGCTGCCGGAAGCGCTTGGAGAGCAGGGTGCAGCGCGCGGCGCAGCGGGCCGGCAGGCACGCGAGGATCTCATCGGCCACGAACTCGTCGTCTCCGAAGAAGACGACGGCCTGGTTGACGTCGGTCGTTTCCTCGGACGCCATGTTGTTTTCTGTGACCAACGTCGTACACCAACGGCAGCAAGGTCTATATGTGATGGCTTGTAGTACGTGCTCCTCCGAAGAAGGAAGGAATCCGGTTAGGAGTCCCCTAGCTTGGGTCTTGTAGTACGTCTCGGATTTGGTTGGGGTCCAACATCGGACCAGAGTAGCTAGCTAGGAGTCCGTACGGTACGTACGTACGTGTCCCAGTCGATCGGTAATAAGTACATTTTTTGACAACTTATTGTCTTTGACACCGTACGTGTCCGACACGGGAATAAAGAAGGACAGACGTTATGTTTCCGTGTGTCTAGCTAGCTAGTATACGTACATGCGTCTATTGCAAAGGAAATACTATAACTGGAGCTATAGGATGTGTCATTTCAAAGTTGTATATAGGGTTTAGGGTATAGGTTTATTGGATAGGGCTGGAACTATAACTCGAAACTCGCGAGCGAAATGAGTAACTCGTGACTCGGCTCGACTCGGCTTGAACTCCATATCTAATGAGTCGAGCCATGTTTTAGATTTGAGCTTGTTTATTCATCCAAGCTAAATGAGCTACTTGCGAGCTACTTGTTTAGCATGTTAATCTCATAGAAAAACAGAGTTTGAAATTTTTCATAGATGAGTGACATAATATGAATATTTCTTGAACCTGCAATGGTGTTCGTGTTATTATGGAAGTAGTATCGTTGTTCTAGTTCCAAAATAGTAGGAGAATTACTAGTTTTCCGATATGTGCTCCTATTAGCAACTTATAATGAGCTACTCGAGTCGAGCCAAGTTTTAGATATGGGCTAAACGAGCCGAGTTGAGCTAGCTCGTTCGTTGAACGAGCTTTAGCGAGTCGTGACGAGTTGGCTCGGCTCGGCTCGAATTCCAGCCCTTTGGATATGGTCTAGGTTTAGGGATTTGTGTCTAGATCTAGGGGTATATGGACTAGGTTTAGGGATTGGTGTCTAGATCTAGGGATATATGGTCTAACTCTAGTTTTAATGGTGTAGCTCTAGTGTTTAAGGTCTGGTTTCATGGTTTAGGGTTTATGGTCTATTGTATTGGGTCGAGTCGTTGGGTTTTAGTTAATGTTTATGGTTGGGGGCTAGTGTTTATTGAAGGATGTGCTACTTCAATGAATTATCTAGGGTTTAATGTTTAGGTCTAGCATCTAGGGTTCATGATACATGTTTTATGTTCTATAGTCCATGCATATGTACTAATGTCTACATCTAGGGGTCTAGGGTATAGATCTAAGGTTCGTGTCTAGGTTTTAGAGTGTTACTATAGGGTTTAAGGTTTTGGTTCATAGTTCACGTTTTATGATCTATAGTCTAGGTCTAGGGGCTAAGGTCTAGATCTAGGGATCTAGGGTATAATTATGGCCTAGGTTGGTTTGAAGGAGGTTCTACTTCAAATTCATGTGTAAGGTTCAGAGGTATAGGACTAGGGTCTAACTATAGGATTTAGGGTTCATGGTCTATTGTCAGGTTTGGAGGTTAGGTACCTGATCTATGAGTCACTACTAGGAAAACAGCTATAGGTAATCAGCACATCCGTGGCTCACATGGTTGAAGTGCCCCACGGCTAAAACAGGCGTGGCTCACCTGTGGGCAGTGCCCTACTAGTAACTAGAACAACTGTGGCGTACATGACTATAGTGCGCCACAGATGTGTGTGGTCCAGGGCCCTGTTGGACGCTCGCCAAACATCTGTAGCGCACTATAGTCATGTGCGCCACAGTTGTTAGTGTCATCTGTGGCGCACATGGGGGGGTGCGCTACGCCTAAGCGCACGCCCCCTCTGCTGTGAAACGGCCACAAACATCTTGTGGCATCCCGCAAAAACCACTACTAGAAAATCGCGTTGAATTTGTGCATTGCATCGTCATCATCATGCATTGTTTGCCAAAACTATATTCGCAAAGCCCGTTTTATTTTTCTAAAACGCCCCGTCTTTTATTCAAACGCCAAAAACCGGGACTCCGGAATATTTTGTTTGACCAACGATGTTTTGCAAACGGTGCAATTGAAACTAAATAAAATATTAAATTAATTTTTAGTGGGCAGTCGAACGGGCCGAGTAGACCCGAACGACCACCCCTGTTTTTAAAACGGTCCACCTAACCCGCCCTGTAAAATCCTAGACCTACCCAGCTATCTACCCAACCCCAAACAGCCACATCACCCTGGCCAACCAGACGCTGACACCTCACCTTTTTCCCTTCCCTAACCAACCCCAAACTGCCACCTAGCCCACCCCACTTCCTCTCCCTCTAAACCCACCCTGCCAGCTCACACACTCCCTCACCCATCCCGCACACACGCACGCAACATCACAGCAGCGCGCACCCGACCCCTTCCCCCACACCCGCTGCAGCCGGGCCCCACCCCGCGGGCCCCGCCTCCCTCACGCCTCACCGCGCCCCCTGGCCATCTTCTTCCTCCCGTCTCCCCGCGTGTCCGGCCCGACCCTCCTTCCCCCACCCCGCGTCTGCCCCGCCACCTGCCTCCAACGCCGGCGGCCACCAACCCCCCCCCCCAAGTTCCGCCGCTCCCCGCCTGCTCCGCCGCCTCCACCTGCGCGCCGCCTCGCCCTCGATGCCGAGCCGCCTCCTCCCACGCGCCCCGGTCCACGCCGCCTGCAGCCCTCCTCTCTCCCCGCGAGCAGCCCCGGCTCGCCCCCGCCTGCCGCTCCGCCGCCACCGCCCCGCGCCGAGCCCGCGTCTGCCCTGGCTCGCCTCCTCGCCGCCCAGGCCACGCGCCCGCCGGCACCGTGCACCCCTCCGCGCGGCCGCAGCCCACCTCGCCCCTCACCTCCGAGCACCGCCCCGACGACCTCCCTCCTCGGCCCCGCCTCACCCGCGGCCCTCCACCAGCTCTGCGCCGCCCCTCCCGTGGCCACCCTATGCCGACCGCGCCTCGCCTCGCCGGAATCGCGCCTACCCCGCCCCTCGCCGACCCCGACGCGAGCCGCCCTCGCCGGCCACCGCCCCGTCATCCGCGCCAGGCCTCCCCGTCGACCTCCTCTGCCGGTCTCTGCCGCGGCCGACCTCCGCCAACCGAGACGCGCCGAAGCCGCCGCCGGTAGTCGCCCAGGCCCGACTCCCCGGCCTCTTCCCGTGCGTCGCCGCTGAAGCCGCCCCGCTCGCGTCTGCCGTCGGCCGGAGCTCCGCGGCATGTGCGTCCTCGACCGGCCTCTGTGTCATCCTCCGGACCAAGCCCAGCTGGTGCCAAGGAGGCTCTGCCTGTTGCTGCACCAATTCCAAGTCGGAGACCACAAGACCCCAAGCTAACGTGGCAAGACCATCAACCCCGATCCAAGTTCCACCTTCGATGCAACCCCGACAAAGCGGCAAGGCCTACATCGACGACATGGACCCGATTGGAGCGAACCCGAAGACGGTAGGTGCGACAAGTTCTACTTCACGGACATCGAGTGCCAAGATCGGCCACAGAGAACCGAAGTTGTCGAGACCCTGAGGACCCGTTCCCGGAGACGGAGACCGGACCCGACAAGATCGTCGCGACGACAAGAACGGCACAGACCGAAACAAACCCGATGCGCCCCGGCACGGAACCAAGCCCTTCTACCCGAACGCCAAGGCCTACCCCGATCCGAAGACCCTAACCCTGGACCCTGAGACCGAACCCTGAACCCCGGAACCAAGATCGCCGAACCCTAATGTGTGACCCCTTTCCTCGACACCCTATTTTATAATAACATAACAACTTGTCGCATATTAAATTGTCATTCATCTCGCATGCATATCATTGGTTTGGGGGCCCTACACCGATTCACCTAATAACTAAATATGGGGCCCATATGCGGGCAAATCTAGTCTCATATTGGCCTCATTTAAATTTGTGCATCGAACCGTTGTCATATCTTGCCTTGTTAAAACAACATTTAATTGCGGGGCTTCTAAACAACATGAACCACCTAATTAATTGTCGGAACCCCGGTTCCGCTTAATATGACCTAATTGCACCGCACTTTGCCATGCCATGCATCATATCATAAGCATGCCGATCTTCTGCCGTTGTATTAAATATTGCATCCGGTGTTCCTTCTAGTGTTTTGCTTCTTCGCGGATAAGGCCGTTGAGTTGATGTGAGCTTCGCCCCGTTCTTCGGATGAACCTTCAACAATGTTTTCAGGCGAGCACCTCCCCCTTTCTACCTATCTTAGTTTTATAGTATTTATTCCCTCCTGTTGATCTATTGCTATCTGTGTTGCGATGCTTTAGTTTCCGTACCTGTGATATACCGTGCAGCCCTATATTGCCTTGGACACCTCCTATTACCTGTTGTTTGGTAGATAGTTGGACCGGCGCGTCGTAGTCGCTTGCTCAAGTGTTGTTGCGTGTCGTCATGAACCACCGTTGTTGTAGTATGGCCGCATGTCTGTTGCTGGAGATGATCATGGTTTTACTTATCGTTCACTTTAATTCCTGTTTAACAACTAAAATTGAAGTAAGCAGAGGCATCGGTGGGTGATAGATAATATTTGGTTTCCGAACGCCCACTTGTGTCCCATAGGACCCCGAGTACTTGATACCTGTTCCTTGATTTATCGCGCTATCCACATCCGGGAGGTATATGGGACCCCCCTGAGCCAGAGCTTGATTCAGTCTTATTTCTTGGGGCCACAAACTAGTTTGAGGTTTTATTTACGATCTTGTACTTATGCCATGTTTTACTGCTTTATTTACGATTGTGCGACAGATAGCACCTGTACTGTTTAGGATCGGGACACGATTCCGCGGTGTCGATAAGCCCAGTTTTGGGTTCCCAGTCGTTCACAGCCGTATACCCAGACCTTGAGTCCGTCTCGGAGCTAGCTTACTTCGTTGCGGGTAGCTTAATGGGGTGGCCCCCTGAAATATTTCTGAATCTTGTGATTGCTTTGTCGTGAAGGCCTCGTTGGGTTTTGATTTGGTTTTTCCGAGGTTGATCGAGTGTGTGTTGCTATTGGTGCACCCCGGCCGGGTAAAACTTTCTGAAAGCCGTGTCCACGGATATGGACGACTTGGAGCACAGTATCTCGACCATAGACAAGCATAACTAAAGTTTATTGCTATAAATTTGACTTGTAATGACTAGTAATCAGCTTCACTATAATGGAATGGCTAACTAATATTGCCCACAACTGCTTGCTTTGGGTGTCGCTTGCGACCATTGTACCTGACTAGTAAGTATTGCAACTACAACGGAATGGCTGAATAAAAGTACCAACAACTGCTGGGTTTTGGGTTATCTCATGCTACTTGTATCTGACTAGTAAGTGCCGTAACTATAACGGAATGGTTAACTAAAACGGACCACTGTTTATTTTATCAGGACGATTACCTAAACCTGACTAGTAAAGTGCTGCAACAATAACCGAATAAATAAAACTGCCAACTGTGTGAGTTCCTCGGTTGACTTCCTCGATCGGTGTCGAGGGGGAAACGCCAGGATGGGTTTGTTTGGTGGTAGTATCCGGTTGGTTCCGAATAGGTCTTTCTTACCCCTCTCTGATTGCCGCCAGTTGTATCGAGTCTCTATAGGTTGTTTAGTGCATGCTGCCGCTGCCGCTCAGTCCACCATACCTATGTAGGCGAGGACCGCCGAATTCTAGTTTCGCCGTGTACTGGCCTCAGTACTGACGCTCCTTCTTTTTCCTTTGCCCTTTGTCGGCACCCCTTTTGTTTAAGCAGGTTTTGAGATCGACGCCGTTAGCAGGGTTACCCTTCCGGCTTGGCCTGGGCAGGGTTATGGACGCCATTGGTTATTCTTCAGGGCTCTTAGCCCCATTTGCATCTTGTCCGTAGACGGACGCTCTTTCTTTTACAAGGTGATTTGGATCTTTGTATATTATATCTGTATTCTTGACTCATTGAGTCGCTGTTGTATATATCTGTTCTGTGGGTCCCATCGAGGACTGTTGTGTAATGTTATTACTTCGTTTTCCACCCGCACGCAAGTGCCTGGTGGGCACCTTCGAATCGTTTCTATGCGGGTTTGGCGGGCTTTCGCTAAAACTTGCATAGGGCCGATTCTGAGGGTGTTACAGAGTGGTATCAGAGCTCAGCAGTTACGATACCCCACAAGTCCAGCCTGTAGGATAACCTAGCTAACGGCCGAAGTAGAGTGTCAAAACTATTTTGCAAAATCGGTTGGATAGTTCTGATTAGGTCTGATTTTTACTCCTTACCCCTCTGCTATTCTCTTCTTACCTCGGCGTGATTTGAATCTACTCTCTTATCTTTCTTCGAGTCCAGGATTTCTCGTGGTTGGGTTTCCGTCGTACCTTCAGGGTTTCGCTTCTTCCTTTGGTAACGGTGTTGCTACATCTGGTCTTCATGCTATCCGAGGAATCCTTCGTCTGTGGTACCATCCTTTGTTCCTTGTGTGTGCCTTCCGGTGTTTTTCCGACGCGACGACATCATCTACGCCAGATCCGATGCAGAGACTGCATCACTCCTTTGTTCCGAACCTCGCTTGTCGAGATCTTCAGTCTGATTCCGAGAATGGTTGCACTCCCTTCTACTGATTGTGCGGAGTAATAGTTTGGGTGCGTGATGGATTGGCCCCCATGCCGACTACCCCTTCTATTCGCTTTTGTACACTGAAGTGGATGAGAATGCATCGGTTCCCTCTTTCCATCGAAGTCAGAGGTGGCTTTATTTGTGGATACCTCTGCCTTTGACCTTTTGTCCCCGGAGTGCTCTCTCGACGATCAGGATCAACGACCCTTTGTTGGTGGTGTCGCTGTTTTCAAGATGAAGAAGAACCCTTGTTAGTGGTGTCGCGAGGATCTACACGGAGCGAGAAGACGCAGAACGCCGATCTTCCTTCCCGGTACCATGAGGCGGATCTCGAGGGCGAGATCCCTTGTTAGTGGTGTCGAATTGTGGCATCCCGCAAAAACCACTACTAGAAAATCGCGTTGAATTTGTGCATTGCATCGTCATCATCATGCATTGTTTGCCAAAACTATATTCGCAAAGCCCGTTTTATTTTTCTAAAACGCCCCGTCTTTTATTCAAACGCCAAAAACCGGGACTCCGGAATATTTTGTTTGACCAACGATGTTTTGCAAACAGTGCAATTGAAACTAAATAAAATATTAAATTAATTTTTAGTGGGGCAGTCGAACGGGCCGAGTAGACCCGAACGACCACCCCTGTTTTTAAAACGGTCCACCTAACCCGCCCTGTAAAATCCTAGACCTACCCAGCTATCTACCCAACCCCAAACAGCCACATCACCCTGGCCAACCAGACGCTGACACCTCACCTTTTTCCCTTCCCTAACCAACCCCAAACTGCCACCTAGCCCACCCCCACTTCCTCTCCCTCTAAACCCACCCTGCCAGCTCACACACTCCCTCACCCATCCCCCACACACGCACGCAACATCACAGCAGCGCGCACCCGACCCCTTCCCCCACACCCGCTGCAGCCGGGCCCCACCCCGCGGGACCCGCCTCCCTCACGCCTCACCGCGCCCCCTGGCCATCTTCTTCCTCCCGTCTCCCCACGTGTCCGGCCCGACCCTCCTTCCCCCACCCCGCGTCTGCCCCGCCACCTGCCTGCAACGCCGGCGGCCACCAACCCCCCCCCAAGCTCCGCCGCTCCCCGCCTGCTCCGCCGCCTCCACCTGCGCGCCGCCTCGCCCTCGATGCCGAGCCGCCTCCTCCCACGCGCCCCGGTCCACGCCGCCTGCAGCCCTCCTCTCTCCCCGCGAGCAGCCCCGGCTCGCCCCCGCCTGCCGCTCCGCCGCCACCGCCCCGCGCCGAGCCCGCGTCTGCCCCGGCTCGCCTCCTCGCCGCCCAGGCCACGCGCCCGCCGGCACCGTGCACCCCTCCGCGCGGCCGCAGCCCACCTCGCCCCTCACCTCCGAGCGCCGCCCCGACGACCTCCCTCCTCGGCCCCGCCTCACCCGCGGCCCTCCACCAGCTCTGCGCCGCCCCTCCCGTGGCCACCCTATGCCGACCGCACCTCGCCTCACCGGAATCGCGCCTACCCCGCCCCTGGCCGACCCCGACGCGAGCCGCCCTCGCCGGCCACCGCCCCGTCATCCGCGCCAGGCCTCCCCGTCGACCTCCTCTGCCGGTCTCTGCCGCGGCCGACCTCCGCCAACCGAGACGCGCCGAAGCCGCCGCCGGTAGTCGCCCAGGCCCGACTCCCCGGCCTCTTCCCGTGCGTCGCCGCTGAAGCCGCCCCGCTCGCGTCTGCCGTCGGCCGGAGCTCCGCGGCATGTGCGTCCTCGACCGGCCTCTGTGTCATCCTCCGGACCAAGCCCAGCTGGTGCCAAGGAGGCTCTGTCTGTTGCTGCACCAATTCCAAGTCGGAGACCACAAGACCCCAAGCTAACGTGGCAAGACCATCAACCCCGATCCAAGTTCCACCTTCGATGCAACCCCGACAAAGCGGCAAGGCCTACATCGACGACATGGACCCGATTGGAGCGAACCCGAAGACGGTAGGTGCGACAAGTTCTACTTCACGGACATCGAGTGCCAAGATCGGCCACAGAGAACCGAAGTTGTCGAGACCCTGAGGACCCGTTCCCGGAGACGGAGACCGGACCCGACAAGATCGTCGCGACGACAAGAACGGCACCGACCGAAACAAACCCGATGCGCCCCGGCACGGAACCAAGCCCTTCTACCCGAACGCCAAGGCCTACCCCGATCCGAAGACCCTAACCCTGGACCCTGAGACCGAACCCTGAACCCCGGAACCAAGATCGCCGAACCCTAATGTGTGACCCCTTTCCTCGACACCCTATTTTATAATAACATAACAACTTGTCGCATATTAAATTGTCATTCATCTCGCATGCATATCATTGGTTTGGGGGCCCTACGCCGATTCACCTAATAACTAAATATGGGGCCCATATGCGGGCAAATCTAGTCTCATATTGGCCTCATTTAAATTTGTGCATCGAACCGTTGTCATATCTTGCCTTGTTAAAACAACATTTAATTGCGGGGCTTCTAAACAACATGAACCACCTAATTAATTGTCGGAACCCCGGTTCCGCTTAATATGACCTAATTGCACCGCACTTTGCCATGCCATGCATCATATCATAAGCATGCCGATCTTCTGCCGTTGTATTAAATATTGCATCCGGTGTTCCTTCTAGTGTTTTGCTTCTTCGCGGATAAGGCCGTTGAGTTGATGTGAGCTTCGCCCCGTTCTTCGGATGAACCTTCAACAATGTTTTCAGGCGAGCACCTCCCCCTTTCTACCTATCTTAGTTTTATAGTATTTATTCCCTCCTGTTGATCTATTGCTATCTGTGTTGCGATGCTTTAGTTTCCGTACCTGTGATATACCGTGCAGCCCTATATTGCCTTGGACACCTCCTATTACCTGTTGTTTGGTAGATAGTTGGACCGGCGCGTCGTAGTCGCTTGCTCAAGTGCTGTTGCGTGTCGTCATGAACCACCGTTGTTGTAGTATGGCCGCATGTCTGTTGCTGGAGATGATCATGGTTTTACTTATCGTTCACTTTAATTCCTGTTTAACAACTAAAATTGAAGTAAGCAGAGGCATCGGTGGGTGATAGATAATATTTGGTTTCCGAACGCCCACTTGTGTCCCGTAGGACCCCGAGTACTTGATACATGTTCCTTGATTTATCGCGCTATCCACATCCGGGAGGTATATGGGACCCCCCTGAGCCAGAGCTTGATTCAGTCTTATTTCTTGGGGCCACAAACTAGTTTGAGGTTTTATTTACGATCCTGTACTTATGCCATGTTTTACTGCTTTATTTACGATTGTGCGACAGATAGCACCTGTACTGTTTAGGATCGGGACACGATTCCGCGGTGTCGACAAGCCCAGTTTTGGGTTCCCAGTCGTTCACAGCCGTATACCCAGACCTTGAGTCCGTCTCGGAGCTAGCTTACTTCGTTGCGGGTAGCTTAATGGGGTGGCCCCCTGAAATATTTCTGAATCTTGTGATTGCTTTGTCGTGAAGGCCTCATTGGGTTTTGATTTGGTTTTTCCGAGGTTGATCGAGTGTGTGTTGCTATTGGTGCACCCCGGCCGGGTAAAACTTTCTGAAAGCCGTGTCCACGGATATGGACGACTTGGAGCACAGTATCTCGACCATAGACAAGCATAACTAAAGTTTATTGCTATAAATTTGACTTGTAATGACTAGTAATCAGCTTCACTATAATGGAATGGCTAACTAATATTGCCCACAACTGCTTGCTTTGGGTGTCGCTTGCGACCATTGTACCTGACTAGTAAGTATTGCAACTACAACGGAATGGCTGAATAAAAGTACCAACAACTGCTGGGTTTTGGGTTATCTCATGCTACTTGTATCTGACTAGTAAGTGCCGTAACTATAACGGAATGGTTAACTAAAACGGACCACTGTTTATTTTATCAGGACGATTACCTAAACCTGACTAGTAAAGTGCTGCAACAATAACCGAATAAATAAAACTTCCAACTGTGTGAGTTCCTCGGTTGACTTCCTCGATCGGTGTCGAGGGGGAAACGCCAGGATGGGTTTGTTTGGTGGTAGTATCCGGTTGGTTCCGAATAGGTCTTTCTTACCCCTCTCTGATTGCCGCCAGTTGTATCGAGTCTCTATAGGTTGTTTAGTGCATGCTGCCGCTGCCGCTCAGTCCACCATACCTATGTAGGCGAGGACCGCCGAATTCTAGTCTCGCCGTGTACTGGCCTCAGTACTGACGCTCCTTCTTTTTCCTTTGCCCTTTGTCGGCACCCCTTTTGTTTAAGCAGGTTTTGAGATCGACGCCGTTAGCAGGGTTACCCTTCCGGCTTGGCCTGGGCAGGGTTATGGACGCCATTGGTTATTCTTCAGGGCTCTTAGCCCCATTTGCATCTTGTCCGTAGACGGACGCTCTTTCTTTTACAAGGTGATTTGGAGTTTTAGCCCCATTTGCCTCTTGTCTTGTTAGTTTTGAGTTGGTGTTCCCACCATCCTTCTTCAATATTATGACGCATCTCCTGGTTCACCTAGTGGAAGAGATTGCCATTCTCGGTCCGGTATTTCTGCATAATATGTTCCCCTTTGAGAGGTTCATGGGAGTCTTAAAGAAATATGTTCATAACCGTGCTAAACCAGAAGGAAGCATCTCCAAGGGATATGGAACAGAGGAGGTCATTGAGTTTTGTGTTGACTTTATTCCTGACCTTAAGCCGATTGGTGTTTCTGACTCGTGGCATGAGGGAAGACTAAGTGGAAAAGGCACGCTGGGAAAGAAAGCAATGATATGTAGGGACGGGGATTCTTTCACTAAAGCACACTACACAGTTCTACATAATTCCACCTTGGCAGCTCCGTATATCGAGGAACACAAGAATATTGTACGCTCCAAAAACCCACGGAAGCCTGAATCATGGATTACAGATGAACACATGAAGTCTTTCAGTGGTTGGATGCGGACACGTCTCTTGAATGATACCACAGTTGGAGATCAGCTATACTTGTTGGCCGCGTCACCATCTTCTACTATATTGAATTTCCAAGGGTATGAAATAAATGAGAATACATTCTACACGATAGCACAAGATAAAAGAGAACCAACCAAAATAGTGGTTTCCGCTTTGATGCAATAGATGAGAATGGACAAAAGGACACATACTATGGTTACATAGAGGAGATATGGGAACTAGACTATGGAGTCTCTTTTAAGGTCCCTTTGTTTCACTGCAAATGGGTCAACCTGAATGGGGAAGGGGTAAAGATAGACCAGTTGTACGGAATGACAACAGTGGATCTCAACAAACTTGGTTATAGAGATGAACCATTCGTCCTAGCCAATGATGTGTCTCAGGTTTTCTATGTGAAGGACATGTCCTCCAGACCGGAAAAAAGAAAAAATATGCAAATGAATACATCATATGATGAGCCAAAGCGTCACATAGTTCTTTCAGGGAAAAGAAACATCGTGGGAATCGAGGACAAGACAGACATGTCAGAAGATTATAATAAGTTTGATGAAATTCCGCCCTTCACAGTGAAAACTGACCCAAGCATTCCGTTAAGTAAAGAAGATGCTCCATGGTTACGTCTGAAGCGATCATAAGGAAGGACATATGCCAAGAAGTTCATGCTCATATTATGTAACTCTAGTTCATGTCTGGCCGGGATATCTTTCGCGGTTTGTGGCTTGACCGGGATTATATATAGGGGGGCCTTTAGTCCCGGTTTTGTAGTCTCAGTTTTTAATATTAATAAATGTCTTGAGTGTTAGTCCCGTTTTATGGCTAGACCGGGACCATGAAGAAGTTGTCCCGATTCGTACTTACCATTAAGATCTGATCTCCAAACGCGCGTGGTCACATATTAGGGAGTGCCTCTATGTCCAGTTTCTTGGAGATGCCGGAGGACTGGGATCCGGTGGCATCTCCCTGCAACTGGTCGTAGTGGTGTCCCTGCTCTCGCACACCATTTTGCAGCTTGTAACTTTTCTAACTAGATCAATACACCTGGGAGCTAACTAATTTCACATATTAGGGAGTGCCTCTATGACCAGTTTCTTGGAGATGCCGGAGGACTGGGATCCGGCGGCATCTACCTGAAACTGGTCATAGTGGTGTCCCTGCTCTCGAAAACCATCTTGCAGCTTGTAACTTCTCTAACTAGATCAATACACCTCGGAGCTAACTAATTTCACATATTAGGGAGTGCCTCTATGACCAGTTTCTTGGAGATGCCGGAGGACTGGGATCCAGTGGCATCTCCCTGAAACTGTTCGTAGTGGTGTCCCTGCTCTCGAAAACAATATTGGAGATGCCTCAATCTCTGGCTGGAGGACTGGACTCACAAGGATGCCTATTTATAGTACAAGCAGCTCGGCATAGTGTCGACACTTACGACATAATATCGACACTCACCCCTATTATTAGTGCCGACTCGTGTTTTGTCCCGCTTGGTATCTTCAACCAGGACTAAAGGTTCATCTTTAGTCCCAGTTGGTGACACCATCCGGGACAAGGTACACGCCGCACGACATAATGTCGACACTCACCCCTATCATTAGTGCTGCCTGGCCCCGCTTGCCAAAATCCCTCCAACCGGGACTAAACATGAACCTTTAGTATATTGAAAATCCGAACAATGAAAATCCTTCGCGTGGTGTCATATTATGTGACATAGTTGAAAGGAAAATACCAGACTTGGTATATTGATAATGTCTCGAAAAAACATTCACAAAATGACCTATCATGTTCGAGGTTTCATGGCTTTCGGTCCAAATGACCGATGTTATGTGCTGAATCACGCCATAGTTTGTGATGCTGTGCCCATATTATGCATGCATGTGGACATTGGTATGGAGAACAATGTTGCAGGAGGAAGTTTTCCTTTTCGTCGCATGGAAAAGCCCTTTTCCATTTTCCGAGCACAAAAAATCGGTCGTTTTGTGAAGTAACCACCAAATGCTGTTTCAGAATGCTACCGTCCCATTTTACTAAAATACTAGACCACCTTACATGGACTATCTCCCAACCGGGACATCTCAAACCTTTTTGTCCATCCCGGATAAAAAGGACAAATGTCTGCCGAATCGGTAGGAAGTGGGTCCGGTTTGTACTACAGGTACATGATCTAACGCCCGTGATTTTTTGAAAAAATCATTTTTAGACTCGCAATATGTGGTTTCTTCAGAGATCTAATGCAAGTTCTAACGATGCTCGTCCCCTATCTTCATGCACGCCGGTTCGACCATAGTTAGAAATTCAAAAAATTCAAAACGGGCATAAGAAATTCAAAAAAAATCCAAACAATGAAAATCCTTCGCGTGGTGTCATATTATGCGACATAGTTAAAAGAAAAAATACCATACTTGGTATATGATCATGTCTCAAAAAAACCTTCACAAAATGACCTATCATGTTCGAGGTTTCATGGCTTTCGGTTCAAATGACCGATGTTATGTGCTGAATCACGGTATAGTTTGTGATGTTGTGCCCATATTACGCATGCATGTGGACATTGGTATGGAGAACAATGTTGCAGGAGGAAGTTTTCCTTTTTGTCGCATGGAAAAGCCCTTTTCCATTTTCCGAGCACAAAAAATGGGTCGTTTTGTGAAGTAACCACCAAAATGTTGTTTCAGAATGCTATCGTCCCATTTTCCTAAAATACTAGACCACCTTACATGGACTATCTCCCAACCGGGATATCTCAAACCTTTTCGTCTATCCCGGGTAAAAAGTGTCTGCCGAATCGGCAGGAAGTGGGTCCGGTTTGTACTACAGGTACATGATCTAACGCCCTTGATTTTTTGAAAAAATCTTTTTTAGACTCGTAATATGTGGTTTCTTCAGAGATCCAATGCAAGTTCTAATGATGCTTGTCCCCTATCTTCATGCACGCCGGTTTGACAATAGTTAGAAATTCAAAAAATTCAAAACGGGCATAAGAAATTCAAAAAAATGCAAACAATGAAAATCCTTCGCGTGGTGTCATATTATGTGACATAGTTGAAAGGAAAAATACCAGACGTGCTATATTGATCATGTCTCGAATAAACCTTCACAAAATAACCTATCATGTTCGAGGTTTCATGGCTTTCGATCCAAATGACCGATGTTATGTGCTAAATCACGTCATAGTTTATGATGTTGTGCCCATATTATGCATGCATGTGTACATTGGTACGGAGAACAATGTTACAGGAGAAAGTTTTCCTTTTCGTCGCACGGAAAATCCCTTTTCCATTTTCCGAGCGCAAAAAATGGTCGTTTTGTGAAGTAACCAACAAAATGCTGTTTCAGAATGCTACCGTCCCATTTTTCTAAAATACTAGACCACCTTACATGGACTATCTCCCAACCGGGACATCTCAAACCTTTTCGTCCATCCCAGGTAAAAAGGACAAATGTCTTCCGAATCGGTAGGGAGTGGGTCCGGTTCCACAGGGCTACGCTGTTGTCGGGGTGGATGAAATCATGCCCACCTTTGAAGTTTTGAAGCTTGACTATCCTGCAGGTGAAGGGGATGTGACTGAACTGGGAGATGCAACAAACTTCACCATTCTATGGCCAAAGGAATGTATCGTGCTTCGAAATCACATGCCAAGGCCATCTTCGCCGCCGCCTAACCGTCTCCAGCGAGGTCGTCGCCGCCGTGGCAGCCGTCTTCGTCGCCTCACCCGGCTTCGTCAACTCACCCGTCTCCGTCGCCTCACCAATCTTCGGCGCAGCCATCGCCGCGGCAGCCATCACCGGCTCCTCGGGATAAAAAGCGTAAGCGTACCGCTACTCTGTGTCGTGATAAGCGATCACCGAAACGTAAACAAGAGCCTCTTCCAAAAGTACCAAAGGTTCCTCCCAAGAGATCTTATGACTGTACTGAAGAGGAGACTACGGCTATCGTTGATGCGGAAACGACAACGTTTTTCGCTAAGCTGAGGCGACCGAAAGAGCCAGAGTTCCCCAGCACCAAAGAAGAAAAAGGCAGAGTGTTCAAAATGCTAAAGACTCTTCATCAACCCGAGCCAAAGCTGTCATCAGACTATGAGCGTTCTATTCTCAAGTCACATGTGGCACAACAAGCCTCGAAGAGCAGTACTGATGCAAGCGAGAAATCTGTTGCCCAGCTCGGAGAACAAGCAAAACAGTCTTGCGCCCCTCTCAAGGTGATTTTCCATACCAATGTGGGGTCGAGCAAATATGCGGCCAAAGAGCAGTATGATCCAGAGGTAGTTGCACAATACGGAGAAGTTGCCGCTGCTCAAGGTATGAGTATTGCCCAGTACTTATCCCAGTTAGAGTACCTCCCCATGTGTGAAGTAGCATACAAATACCAGTACGGCAAACCTCTCGTCAAACCTGAGGAGGTAAATAATGTTCCAACAAAAATGCGAAGATTGCATAACTGGTACATGCATGCCACAAAGGCCGGGACTAACTGTATAGTGCTGAGGGTTAAAAAAAAGCATTATGGGAAAGAAATAGATGACATGATATCCATTGAATTTGATGAACTATTTCAATTATTCAATCAAGACGCCTTGGACAAATCGATCATCAGTGCCTATTGTCTGTAATTACTAATTCTGTAATTAATTTAGTCTCTAGCTATCTCACCTCGTTTATTGCATGTATATAATCATAATGTAATATGCAGAATGAAGATTCTCGAATGCAGCAGAGGACAAATCTATGACATTGGCTTCATTAACCCATATTGGGTTCATCAAGTTAATCTAAAAACAAACCCCCAGGATACGGAGGATAATATCGTACACGCGTTAAGGTTTCAAGAAACCAGAAGAGAAATACTATTTCCTTACAACTTTGAGTGAGTGTTATTGTCTTGTATACACTTTCTATTTCGCTTACTCGATGTTAAGTATATAATTGATTCGTTGTGCATGCACAGCTTTCACTATATTCTGTTAATCATTCAACTTGACAAAGGGCGTGTACTAGTCATGGACTCGAAACATAAACCCCTTGAGCAGTGGAAGGACATGCAGATGCTTCTCCAGCGGTAATTCTAATCATTACGACACTATATCGGCAACGTTTGTGAATTTTATGATATCAAGTGTTTTACGCGAGAGAAATAATTAAATTTCTTAGCGCTAGTACTATGGAGTGCGGGCGTGGCAGTATACGATAGTATACAAATTAATTAAAGAAAACACAAAGATTATGCGGGAAATTTGTAGTCTTTATTGATATTCATAAGAACATACAAATCTCATTGTACATCTTCCTTGTGCGACATCTGACATACAAAAGAAACGATTGTGTAGTTCTTGACCCCTAGAGCCTCGAGAGGACTTCTAGTTAATTGCATTCACGGGTTTATGACCGTGAAAGACCTCCGATTATGCTGCATCATATGGTCATCATCATCACCTCATAGCTCATTTTCTCCAAGGGAACGTAACATGTAAATACTGATTAATGTAGTTTACAGCCCTATCAACAAAGTATGGATGTCTTATCCAGTCAGACAGTGAATTCAGACAAAGTCTCGATAGCTGTTCGGCCTCGTCGGTCACGAACGGTGTGTATCCCACCTCGTCGGTCAGGATAGATATGTAGGTTCCGGCCTCGTCGGTCACGGAAGAAAAGTAAATTGGCTGAGACAAAATACTGAATCATTAGACTAACATGAATTGTAGCTCCATAAATTGTTAAAGTTAACAACATGGCCTTGCTTATTCCAGAGTAGGTGGCCGTACTGGATTTAAATAACACACGCATATGCCTTTTGGTGCTTATCCGTGTGAACATGATACATGAACAACAACACTTGTATTTTAGTGAAGCATCGTGAGCCATTTGATATCGCGGGAAATGTCCATAAGCGAGCCGGCGGCGATGTAAATTGCATAGAGCTGAGATACTTAATCTTTGGTAGATCAAATCATGCAATGTCCATGGCGGCAATATAAATCGCGTAGAGCCATGAACACCTTAAACCTTAGAGATCACATGCGAAATGTTTGCGATGGCGACATGAATCGCGTGTAGGGCCAAGATCCGGTCGTTTATGTAAATCGGACCACACACATCATGTGGCATCCCGCAAAAACCACTACTAGAAAATCGCGTTGATTTTTGTGCATTGCATCATCAACACAGCATGCTCATGTCATCATGCCACCTTGCATTGGAGCATCGTCATCATCTTGCATTTGCTTGCATAAAACTATTTGCAGAAAAACCTGTTTTTGTTTTCTAAACGGCCCGTCTTTATTCAAACGCAAAACCCGGGTCACCGGATTATTTTTGTTTTGTTGCTATCGAGTTGCAAAATCTTTGTTTTAAACCAATAATATTTTTAATTATTTTAGGGGGGGGGGGCAGTCGAACGGGCCGATTCGACCCGAACGACCACCCCCAGAAAATTAAAACGCCCCACCCCAAAATCCCTAGTCTACCCGGTCCTATTCTACCCACCCCTCCTCCACCTCACCCCACCCAATCATCTCTCGCCACCTCACCTCTCCCCAAATCCCCACCACTCCCCAGCTGCCACGTCACCCCAGCCACCTCCCTCACCTCACCAACCCCACCCCACTCTCTCTCTCACCCCTGTCCTCGGTACCACCCGCAGCCGGCCTCTACCCCCACCTGGACCCGCACCACGCGCCAGCCACACACGCAAGTCACACACCCCCCCAGGCCCCACCTCTCCCTGGCACGCCCCCTGCCCCACTCCCCCCACATGCAGCACGCCCCGCTCCTCTCCCCCTGGCCTACCTGGCCCCATCCCGCGCGGCACCCTTCTTCCCCAACCTCCCACACCCCCGTCTCCTTCCTCCCGCCTCCCCTCGCCCAGGCCTCTCCTCCAGCCCGTCCGCCGCCGGCCGTCTCCTTCGGCGCCGCCCCGCTCGCGCCACCCCGGCACCGCCGCCAGCTTCCTCCCTCCCCTCCGGCCCCAAGCGCGCTCCGCCCTCCCCCACCTCTCTGGCCCTCACCGTCGCCGCTCCCTCAGCACACCGCCCCTCCCCGCGTCGCCTCCTCCTCACCCCCCCTCTCTCGTCCGCGTCCCGCCGGCCCCGCCACCATCCGCGCACGCGGCCGCTCTGCTCTGCCCCCGCCTCCAGGCCCGAGCTCGCCCCCGCGCGAGACCCCTCTCCGGCCGCCGCGTCTGCCTCGCCGACCCCGCCTCGCCCTCCGGCGCGCCGTCCCCGCGAGCCCCGCCTCCTCTCCGGCCCTCTCCGGCCGCGCGCCGCCCTGCGCCGCCGCCGCGGAGGCCGCCTCCCCTCCGTCTCCGACGCCGTCTCCGGCGCCTCCCGGCGAGCCCCGCCGTCCGCCGCTCAACCGCCCCTCCGTCCCCCGCGTCGCCCTACCCGCCACCGCCGGCCCGGCCCCGAGCCCTGCCTCCGCCGGCCTCCCTGCGCGAGCTCGCCGGCCGCAGTCCCCTCGTCGTCGGGTCCCCCTGCCTCTGCATCCTGGCCGTACACGCCCTCCCCCCCATGCTCTGTTTTGCGTCAGGTAGCCAGCCCACTTGTGGCCCCACGTTTCGTCACATATCCTCGCCTGCCAAGATCGACACCGAGTGGAGAAGTGTCACCGACCAAGATAACTCGGTGAATCAACGGCACCGAGTCCGAGCCCGACACCAACACTCGAGCACTTCAACAGGGAACGCCATGATCTCCAAACCGTAACACCGAGTGCACCGACATGGAACCCGAAGGCCAAGCCCTCGACACGCCTAGTTCCTCCTCTCGGATCCGAGGACGCCGAGACCCCGGTGCGACGAGTACCCTTCTCCGGACGCCAAGATCACCGACACGGAACAACAAGACCGCCACACGGACACGAACCCCAAGACCCTGAGGCCCCGAACCGAAGACCGATCCGAAGCGCCAAGACCTCCGACAGGGAACCGACCAGTTCGCCGAGAACCGCACCCGAACCTGAAGCACGACAAGATCTGCCCCGTTGTCCGAGAACGTTTCCGCCAAGACCGACCCGTCGAACCCTGGACCCTGAGACCGGACCCCGAACCCCGGAACCCCAAGACCGTCGAGACCCTAATGTGTGAACCTCTTATCCGAGAACCCTATTTTATAATATAATAACAACTTGTTGCACATTAAATTGTTCATGCATGCATATTTGTCATGTGGTTTTGGGGGCCTTATGCCGATTCACCTTATAATTAAATATGGGGCCCATATGCGGGCAAATCTAGTCTCATATTGGCCTCAATTAAACTTGTGTAGCGAACCGGTGATATATTTTGCCTTGTTAAACAACATTTAATTGCGGGGGTTAGCTAAACAACATGAACCACCTAATTAATTGTCGGGACCCCGGTTCCGCTTAATATGACCTAATTGCATCGCATCTTGCCATGTCATACATCATACATGCATCATGCTGATCTTCTGCCGTGTAGTAAATATTGCATCCGGTGTTTATTCTAGTGTTTTGCTGCTTCGCGGATAAGGCCGTTGAGTTGATGCGAGTGTCGCCCCGATCTTCGGTTGAACCTTCGACAATGTTTTTCAGGCGAGCATCTCCCCCTTTCTACCTATCTTACTTTATAGTATTTATTCCCTCCTGTTGATCTATTGCTATCTGTGTTGCGATGCTCTAGCTTCGTTCCCTGGATATTCCCTGCAGCCTCATATTGCCTTGGACACATCCTATTACCTGTTGTTTGGTAGATAGTTGGACTTGCGCGTCGTAGTCGCTTGCTCAAGTGCTGTTGCGTGTCGTCCAGTGCCACAGTTGTTGATGTATTGCCGCATGATGTTGTTGGAGATGATCCTAGTTTTACTTATCGTTCACTTTAATTCCTGTTTAACAACTAAAATTGAAGTAAGCAGAGGCATCGGTGGGTGATAGATAATATTTGGTTTCCGAACGCCCACTTGTGTCCCGTAGGACCCCGAGTACTTGATACATGTTCCTTGATTTATCGCGCTATCCACATCCGGGAGGATTATGGGACCCCCCTGAGCCAGAGCTTGATTCAGTCTTATTTCTTGGGGCCACAAACTAGTTTGAGGTTTTATTTACTATCCTGTACTTATGCCATGCTACTACTGTATTTACGATTGTGCGAGGAGCACACTGTACTGTTTAGGATCGTGGCACGATTCCGCGGTGTCGACAAGCCCAGCCACACTTTCGGGTTCCCAGTCGTTCACAGCCGTCCCCACAACCTTAAGTCCGTCTCGGAGCCGGCCGGCTTCGTTGCGGGTCTACTTTAAGGGGTGGCCCCCTGAAATATTTCTGAATCCTGTGATTGCTTTGTCGTGAAAGCCTCGTTGGGTTTTGATTTGGTTTTTCCGAGGTTGATCGAGCGTGTGTTGCTATTGGTGCACCCCGGCCGGGTAAAACTTTCTAAAAGCCGTGTCCGCGGTTATGGGCGACTTGGAGCACAGTATCTCGACCATAGACAAGCATAACTAAAGTAGTACTATAAATTCTACTTTATAATGACTAGTAATAAGCTTCACTATAATGGAATGGCTAAATAATACTGCCCACAATTGCTTGTTTGGAGTGTCGCTTGCGACCATTGTACCTGACTAGTAAGTATTGCAACTACAACGGAATGGCTAAATAAAAGTACCAACAACTGCTGGGTTTTGGGTTATCTCATGCTATCTGTATCTGATTAGTAAGTGCTGTAACTATAACGGAATGGTTAACTAAAATTGCCCACTGCTTATTTTATCAGGATGATTATCTACACCTGACTAGTAATTGCTGCAACAATAACTGAATAAATAAAACTGCCAACTGTGTGAGTTCCTCGGTTGACTTCCTCGTTTGGTCTCGAGGGGGAAACACCAGGATGGGTTTGTTTGGTGTTAGTTTCATGTTGGATCCGGATAGGTCATTCTTATCCCTCTCTGATAACCGCCAGTTGTATCGAGTCTCTATAGGTTGTTTAGTGCATGCTGCCGCTGCCGCTTCAGTCCACTATACCTGTGTAGGTGAGGACCGCCAAATTCTAGCCTCGCCGTGTACTGGCGTCAGTACTGACGCTCCTCTTTTTCCTTTGCCCTTTGTCGGCACCCCTTTTTGTTTAAGCAGGTTTTGAGATCGACGCCGTTAGCAGGGTTACCCTTCCGGCTTGGCCTGGGCAGGGTTATGGACGCCATTGGTTATTCTTCAGGGCTCTTAGCCCCATTTGCATCTTGTCCGTAGTCGGACGCTCTATCGTTTTCAAGGTGATTTGGCTCTTTGTATATTATATCTGTATTCTTGACTCATGGAGTCGCTGTTATATATATCTGTTCTGTGGGTCCCATCGAGGACTGTTGTGTAATGTTATTACTTCGTTTTCCACCCGCACGAAAGTGCCTGGTGGGCACCTTTGAATCGTTTCTATGCGGGTTTGGCGGGTTTCGCTAAAACTTGCATAGGTCCGATTCTGAGGGTGTTACACATCATCAGCGGCGGAATAAAAAAAACCGCGTAGAGCCAAGATGAAACAATTTTGTAGATCGACTATGAATATCATCGGCAGCGATATAAATCGCGTAGAGCCAAGACGACACAAATTTTGTAAATCGAACTATTAAACTCCTCGGCGACGAAATAGATTCGCGTAGAGCCGGGACACCACGGATCTCACGAATCAGGCTATGAAACTCATCGGCGGCGATATAAATCGCGTAGATCCGAGAGAATACTTTTTTAGATCAAGAGCCACATCGGCGGTGAATGAATCGCGTAGAGCCCGGGAAAAGACTTTTAGATCAAGAGCCACATCGGCGGCGAATAAATCGCGTAGAGCCGAGAGAAGAGTTTTTAGATCAAGAGCCACATCGGCGGCGAATGAATCGCATAGAGCCGGGAAAAGACTTTTTAGATCAAGAGCCACATCGGCGGCGAATAAATCGCGTAGAGCCGAGAGAAGACTTTTTAGATCAAGAGCCACATCGGCGGCAAATAAATTGCGTAGAGCCGAGAAAAGACTTTTTAGATCAAGAGCCACATCGGCGGCGAATAAATCGCGTAGAGCCGAGAAAAGACTTTTTAGATCAAGAGTCACATCTGCGGCGAATAAATCGCGTAGAGCCGAGAAAACACAAATCTGCAACATGAAATGCAAAGAAAACAAGAAAAAAATATACGCATGCTACCTTCATGCGATTTTACTCACCATGTGATGCCATCGATCTGCAATGTAAAGAAGGCCACCGAGTGCGGATTGGAAGCCGTGTCAGTGGCGTGAGTGTGTGGTAGATGAGATGAACTAGTGTGAAGAGGAATGAATATCCGTATGTGATGGTGATGGAATAGGTGTACGAGTATGTGTGTGGCCAGTGCGTGTGTGTCTAACCCCTCTCTAATGATCACACCGGGTGGTATTTATATTAGCATCCCACCACCAGCCATGCATAGAGATAAAGAGATAAGTATATCAGCGTCACCGTCGCGGCTGTTAGCAACCTGATCTTATCCTGAGCTAGCTGCTCCGCTAGGTGAGGTACTCGGCCGTTCGATCCATTGACCCGGCCAGTCATCTTTGCATGTGTATTGTATACATACGAGTATTCACTTTAGCCTAGATCGTAGGTCCATAAGTTCACACGTATACATGCTAGCTAGGTAGCTGATATGAGCCAACAATATTTGAATTTCTTGTTGCTTAATAAATTACCAACGAGTCCATCTGACATAATGCATGCAATTGTTGGTTGCCACTCCATGCATGAATAGCTAATCGATCAACTCTGCTAGACTTCTTTTGATCAAGATAATTATTTATAATATTCAAGAGAATTCTTATCACCATAATTTTTGTTAGTGTCCACTGACACCATATCATATAGTGCTATGTGATAAAAACATTGTCGAACATCAAGTAATTAATAACTTTTTTTATTCGTTTTCTTCGCCGGGCAGCGCTTGGAAACGGTTCACCAACAAGGCTTGGGGTGTTTAGAAAGAGGAGCTTACATTTCAAGCACTAGATGTAAGCACCACTAGCTATATCCGCGCATCTCTTTGATTCTAGTTTTGATACCGTTATTATCATGCTTGATTATTATTTTGATTGAACTATATTCTCCTAAAGTGCCTGACGCAGGGACCAGAGAACAATTTATGTGGATACTATGTGATGCAGCCTGACCTACGGTCGTTACTACATCAAGGTCTCCAACTTACGCCAAGTCGTCATGGACTCCAAAGGTGAATCCGTTCCTTTATGCGAGCCCACTTCATACATTGTTGTCAATACTATGATATCAATCCTATTAACCCTTATATCAACATGTCACATGTTTGTAGTTTTTGAAATTACAAACAATTATCTAAGTAAACATTAATAAATAAGTAAAAATATTATTGAATTCAAATAAAAATATAATAATTTTACTTTTTTCTATTTTTCTATTTAATATGGAATAATTAATATCTTTAAATATGTAAATCGGAATTTAACAAATAATATTTCTAAATTGATCAGAAAAATGAGAGGAATCCAAATATGATATTCATATCAACTAATCACAAACCCTCCGATTTTTGAATTATCTATTTGGTGGTTGCTTTAGAAAATTCCCTTTTTGCGCTCGAATAATGAAAAATGCCTTTTTGGTGCGATGAAAAGAAAAACTTGCATTGAATCTTTAATAAAATAGCATATTGTGAATCTAAAAATGATTTTTGTAAAAAAAACATGAGCATCGGATCATGTACATGTAGTTCATATCTGACCCACTTCTTGTCGATTCGGCAGGAATTTTTCTTTTTCACCAGAGGTGGACGGAAAGGTTTCAGATACCCCTGTTGGGACATTGTCCATATAAGGTGGTATAGTATTTTTGTAAAATGTGGTGGTAGAACTTTGAATTAGCCATTTGGTGGTTGCTTCACAAAATCGTCCATTTTTTGTGCTCGGAAAATGGGAAATGGCTTTTTGGTGCGATGAAAAGGAAAACTTCCTCCTGCAACATTGTTCGCCATCCCATGATGCATGTATATGCACAATATGGGCACATTATCACAAACTATGCCTTGATTCTAGCCATAACATTGGTCATTTGACCCGAAAGCCAAGAAACCTCGAATGAGATAGGTCATTTTGTGAAGGTTTTTTTTAAGACATAATCAATATATCAAGTTTAATATTTTTACTTATAACTATGTCACATAATATGACACCACGCGAAGGTTTCACATTGTTTCGATCGTTTTTGAATTTTTTATGCCCGTTTTAAACTATCGTCAAACTTTGTCGAATGCCGGGCATGAAGATTCTTAGCTTGGGACCGAGCCTCGCTAAACTTGCATTGGATTTTTGATAAAATAATATATTGTGAACCTAAAAATGATTTTTGTAAAAAAACATGAGCATCGGATCATATACCTGTAGTTCATATCTGACCCACTTCCTACCGATTCGGCAGGAATTTGTCTTTTTCACCAGAGGTGGACGGAAAGGTTTCGGATCACCTTATTGGGACATTGTCTATATAAGGTGGTATAGTATTTTTGTAAAATGTGTTGGTACCATTTTGAATTATCCATTTGGTGGTTGCTTCATAAAACCGTCCATTTTTTGTGCTCAGAAAATAGGAAATGGCTTTTTGGTGCGACGAAAAGAAAAACTTCCTCCTGCAATATTGTTCGCCATCCCATGATGCATGTGTATGCACAATATGGGAACATTATCACAAACTATGCCTTGATTCTAGCCATAACATTGGTCATTTGACCCGAAAGACAAGAAATCTCGAATGAGATAGGTCATTTTGTGAAGGTTTTTTTGAGACATAATCAATATATCAAGTTTGATATTTTTACTTATACCTATGTCACATAATATGACACCATGCGAAGATTTCGCATTGTTTCGATCGTTTTTGAATTTTTTATGTCCGTTTTAAACTATCGTCAAACTTTGTCAAACGCCGGGCATGAAGATTCTTAGCTCGGGGCCGAGCCTCACTAAACTTGCATTGGATTTTTGATAAAATAGCATATTGTGAACCTAAAAATGATTTTTGTAAAAAAACATGAGCATCGGATCATGTACCTGTAGTTCATATCTGACCCACTTCCTACCGATTCGGCAGGAATTTGTCTTTTTCACCAGAGGTGGACGGAAAGGTTTCGGATCCTCTTATTGGGACATTGTCCATATAAGGTGGTATAGTATTTTTTTTAAATGTGGTGGTACCATTTTGAATTAGCCATTTGGTGGTTGCTTCACAAAACCGTCCGTTTTTTATGCTCGGAAAATGGAAAATGCCTTTTTGGTGCGACAAAAAGGAAAGCTTCCTCCTGCAACATTGTTTGCTATCCCATGATGCATGTGTATGCACAATATGGGCATATTATCACAAACTATGTCTTGATTCTAGCCATAACATTGGTCATTTGACCAGATAGCCAAGAATAAACCTCGAATGAGATAGGTCATTTTGTGAAGGTTTCTTTGAGACATAATCAATATACCAAGTTTTATATTTTTCCTTCTAACTATGTCACAAAATATAACACCACGCGAAGGTTTCGCATTGTTTCGATCATTTTTAAATTTTGTATGCCCGTTTTAAACTATATATAATGTTTTATGTTTTACTTAATTTTTATTCACAAATGTGTAATATTTGAGTGTAGATAGATAGGTCTTATTTTTCTGCAAATTTTGATATATTATTTGTATTTTTACGAATTAGAATGATTTAGTTATGATTTTTCAAAGTTTAATGAGATAAAATAAAAAATAACTACGCCGAGGGCAGCCGTCGGCGTATGCTACGCCGAGGGCAGCCGTCGGCGTAGCATAGGATATGCCGAGGGCAATTCTACGCCGACGGCTGCTTGGCGGAGCTGGCCTAGACGATGGCTACGCCGATGGCCCCGACGTTTGGCCGTCGGCGTAGCTTCCCATTCCTATAGTGAGAATATTCTCCTAGTTGTTTTACTTATTATTAAGCATTTCTTGGGGATGTTATTTTTTTTGAACGGTTTGTGGATGTTATTTGAATTGGCGTTTTTCTTGTTTGTTACGTGAGAAAATTTGACTTGCTTTTGTATATGGATATACACATGCTTATGAGAAACTATCTCGTGGCCATTTTTTGTGTTTGTTTAGGTCATAGGGTGATGTAAAACCATGTTGGTTCACAAGTTGGGGCACTATCCTACCCGGTTTCACCTTAACGGGGAGATTCCCCCTTATACGGGTCTGGAACCTTCGCTTCTAGGTTAGAGCGCATGCATGCGTGGGGGGACACATGCAAGCACCTATACCAACCTCTCACCACACTCACACACATATGCTAGGGGCACATGCAAGTTTTCATCTGATTCCGATGTTCTCGTGGTCTTCCTCCGGCGAAACCCTAATCGGTGCACACTCGGATCATCTACCCCCCTAGACGTTCCTTTGACAGGGGTAGCCCGGCGTAGCTCTCTCTTGTTTTGTGTTTGTTTAGGTCATAGGGTGATGAAATACCATGTTGGTTCACAAGTTGGGGCACTATCCAACCCGGTTTCACCTCAACGGGGAGATTCCCCCTTATACGGGTCCGGAACCTTCGCTTCTAGGTTAGAGCGCCTGCATGCGAGGGGGGACACATGCAAGCACCTATACCAACCTCTCACCACACTCACACACATATGCTAGGGGCACATGCAAGTTTTCATCTGATTCCGATGTTCTCGTGGTCTTCCTCCGGCGAAACCCTGATCTGTGCACACTCGGATCGTCTACCCCCCTAGACGTTCCTCTAACAGGGGTAGCCCGGCGTAGCTCTCTCTTGTTTTGTGTTTGTTTAGGTCATAGGATGATGTAAAACCATGTTGGTTCACAAGTTGGGGCACTATCCTACCCGGTTTCACCTCAACGGGATGGGACATGCTATATCTACAAGAGAAACTATCGTCTGCTCCTCAGTAGGGTTGACAGAAAGCATTGAATATTTGAACAGCTTCTCCAAAATGTGTGATACATAAAATTCACACACACTTTATGTGGGCGTGGTGAGTGCTATTCAGAACCACATGCGATAATAACACTTACAAACATATAGAAATTTCTCGGGGTGTGAGAAGATTCGCAACGACATTTCATGTGGGCGTGGAGACTGCTATTCAGAGGGTACGAAATCATCCAATTAATAAAAAAATAACATAAATAATTGATACAAATATAAAATAAGTGTGCAAGTAGAAAGGAAAAATGCAGAGCGCTACGCCGAGCGTCACCGTCGGCGTACGTGGCGGGTACGCCGAGGGTCACCGTCGGCGTACTGGGGATGGCGCTATGCCGAGGGTCGCCGTCGGTGTAACGGACGGCACCGTTAGCGCGCCGCCCGCGCTGGCCGGTATGTGCCACGTGTCACCTGGCTACGCCGAGGGTGACGTTCGGCGTAGAGTATACTACGCCGACGGCTTGGCTACGCCGAAGGCTGTCGACTTGGGCTGGCCTGGTCCGGTCCTACGCCGACGGCCCCGACGTTTGGCCGTCGGCGTAGCAAGCGGCCGTCGGCGCATGTGCCCATTCCTGTAGTGCGCGGGCCCATGTCTCGTCTGTGGGAGTTGAGCAGGCAAAGCAGCAACACACGTGAGGAGCTTGGCGGCGTCTCAGATAGATTCGGCCTAGGAGCACAACGCCGTCGCCGACGCACTTAGAATGCCATTCGTGTTCCAGACACGCTCGTTCAAGCGAGCTGTTCGATGAAATGCCCGCATCAACCAATGTTGCCTCTCCTTGCCTCCTGCCTGCTTCTCCCCACCTGTCGACAACCGTTCTCCCCACCTGCGCGTAGGCAGGGTTTCCACGCGCCCGACTCACCTACCACCGTCCACCCCGCTCCGTGCCCGCACGTTACACCTCCCCATGATGTGCCGCCCATCCCGCATGCTTCACCTGCCCATGGCGCGTCGCTCGAGTCCGTCCCTATAACTTCTCGCCGCCGCGAGATGCCTTGCCGGCCCCATCGCTAGCAGCGTGCCCACCGCCTTCCCGTGCACGGCCTCGTCGGATCGATCGTTAGACCGCGACCCTGTGGCGGCTCTAAAAATAATGATGTTGCTAAGAGATTTTAAGATGCTACTAAAAAAACAAAATAAATTGGAAAGTGTCTCTAGAACTTAAAAAAACATGGTACGTTCATAAGGATAACCGGGCAAAGCGAAAGCATAAAATGTAGTTTTTATCGTTTTGATATGACACGACGCAGTTCCTAATTTCCTTGCTAGTCTCTGAGAGGTCCAACACCTATTTTTTTTATCGAATTCAGAAGTCCAACTTCCTACAAATTGGCCATCATCTGCATTGCTGGACCTATCACCCATTTTCGTGTCAACTCTAGGAAAATCCCATCCAACACACTCACGAGGAGGACGGCTAGACAAAGAAACACCGCCTCCGATACTCGAAGGTGATATGAGTGTTGGTCGGTAACCCAATAGCTCTGGGGGTACGTCGCTGAATTGCTCTGCCCACTTGTATTCGACGCTATGCGAGCTTAGAGCCACCAGCCTGTTGCCACTGCCGCCTTCTTCGTCTTGTAATGCAGGCTCGTGGTAGAGGTTGTACAAATCGGCACCGCTAAGTGTAAACAAGGCAAGAAGAAGGCCACCTCCACAGTCCCAAGCACCCGTGAAAAAATCGTGAGGATGAGAGTTTTCATTGAACAGAATGTATAGCTGCTTCCATCGGTGATCTGGAGTGAGTAACCAGATCAGAGTGTCATGGTCCTCCTGCTCGAAGATGCATGGGCGGCCACGTACCTCCAACATCTTTAACTCGTTGATGTCGTGCCCTTCCGGGTGGGCAATTTCAGTGACGACCTCGTTGTCGACGTCGAAGGTGAGCATGGATGATGTCGTGTCGCAGGCCTCAAATTTCCGTTCCCCCTCTCCAATATAGCGCATTCCGTAGATAAGGAAGTACACTTTGCCGTCGCCGGTGTGTAGCATGTTATGACAGAACACTTGATAGTCGCACGAGAACACCGTCTTGGGTTCTTCGCGGTCGCTGCCGTCAAATGATACCACCACTAACCTTGTTGTGTCGTGAATGTCAACCTCACGGATGAGAGCCTTGTAGACCTTGCTTGATGGCCCGTACCCAAACCCCAAGATGTCCCGCTCCACGTCCTTGTTTTGAGGGTGCAACAGCAAGGGCAAGGATAGACGTGCCTCCTCCCCGGTGGCCGGGTTGAAAATGACGGCCTCGGTGGAATACTGCCCTTTGCTACCATTGGAGACGCCGGACACGAGGACAAGGCCGTTGCAGGTGCCGGCGTTCCTGTATTCGTTGACGTCAACGACGGTGTGCTTCATGGAGAACGCGGGGCTGACACAGTGGAAGTCGAAAGCCACGCCGTACCCGTGGCGATAGAAGCGGGCAACCTGTGGGAGCTCTGGCGGCGGCGCGCCGAGGCGGCGGTGGCGAAGCCAGAAGCGTGGGGTCGCAAGGAGCTGCCGGAAGCGCTTGGAGAACAGGGTGCAGCGCGCGACGCAGCGGGCCGGCAGGCACGCGAGGATCTCGTCGGCGACGAACTCGTCGTCTCCAAAGAAGACGACGGCCTGGTTGACGTCGGTTTCCTCGGACGCCATATTTTGTGTGACCGGTAAAACCAACGGCAAGGTCTTAGCTGGGCGTTGTCCGATCCGTGTCGGATTTCGTTGGGCCAAGATCGATCATATATATATAGTCGTCTGTGTCCGAGTCCGTATATCCATATATACTCTTTTGACAACATTTTTTTAGCGAACCTTTTTATTTATGCAGTGTCCGATTCGGTATAGCTGAGAATCGATCGACCTAGAGACCTTGTGTTGCTGCGACTTAGAGAGAGAGAGAGATGTCCTCTGTGGGCCGTCGGGTCTCTTTTAGACCCGCATAGATTTTAGGTAGCTAGACGAGGGTACGTATTCGTCCTAGCTCGATCGCCGTCGACGACCGCCGTGACAGATCACCTTCTTGCATCTTGACGTTTCCGTTTGTTTGTCCCAAGTCGTGCAGCAGGCACAGTGACTAGTAGTATCATGCATCACACTTACCACCGATAGCTAGCTAGTAATAATAACTTATTAATAGCAGAGTAGCTAATTTACCCCATGCATGATCCATATATACAGTAGATCTACACATGGTCTCTTATTGCTGGTCGAGGAGAGATAACACAAAGCTTTTACAGCTCAAACTTTTACCCCATGCATGATCCATAAATACCACTTCTGAGGCTAGTCCGCGACTGAAAACACTAATTATGTGATTTACTTGTCTTAAGCCATTTTCTAGCTACTTGGACCCACCTGTCGGGTCTATGTGGCAGGAAGGGATAACTCTGTTCATGCCAATTTTACAAAAAGAGCTTCACAAATTATATCTTCGAATTTAATATCCCTAGGAATGCACGTGCGTCCACTGTCCACACTCCACAGCAGAAGCAACTGTAACGAATAAGTGATCTCAAAAAAACTGCAATCTGCAACGAATAGGATCATGGCTACGTCCCCGGCCAGCTTGAGTGCGCTGGACACCATCGAGCTGCTCAATGACGCGCAACCCTCGAACCACAACTTCTGCCGCGGGCCCATGTCTCGTGCGACCCTCGAACCACAACTTCTGCCGCGGGCCCATGTCTCGTCTGTGGGAGTTGAGCAGGCAAAGCAACAACACACGTGAGGAGCTTGGCGGCGTCTCAGACAAATTCGGCCTAGGAGTACAATGCCGCCGCCGACGCACTCAGAATGCCATTCGTGTTCCAGACACGCTCGTGCAATTCTAGGATGGGTGACCGACTGGGAAGTCGGTACCGGATGCGCACGAGTGAAGACAAAGTGCGTAGAAAAGACTAATGTTGGTCTGTGGGGTTAGTCTAGAGATACTATTGAGCTGCCAGAAGTGACAGCCGTCGGTCCAGAGTGACCGGGGGTGTTACAAATTGGTATCAGAGCCGACCCTCGCGGTTAAACGGGCGTGTTTGGGTGAGTGGCGGACATGTGGCGCATGGCGCGTGTGGCCCGGAGTGGACACGGCATGGCACATGTGCCGGCACTGGACACACAGACGTGATCCAAGAGGGGACGTTCCTGGCTTGTGGTTGATCGACGAGAACGTCGATCTTCTAAGGGTGGGTGTATGTGAGACCCTGACGCATGACTCAATAGGATTGATAGGAAACCCATACCAACAAGTTGCAACTTCTTTTCCGGAAGCTCATTCGAAAAGAACTCTAAGGTTAAGCGTGCTTGACCTAGAGCAATTCTAGGATGGGTGACCGAACGGGAAGTGGGTACCGGGTGCACACGAGTGAGGACAAAGTGCGTAGAAAAGACTAGTGTTGGTCTGTGGGGTTAGTCTAGAGATACTATTGAGCCGCCAGAAGTGACAGCCGTCGGTCCGGAGTGACCGGGGGTGTTACACAATCGTAAGAGATGACTTGGCAGCCCACATGGAGAACGAGCTTAGGTGGAGGTAGGGCCCGCCTATCATCCACCCATCTTATTCCCCTCCTCCCGCCAGTCGCTCCATGTCATCACACCACGGCGCCGGGCAGGGCCAGGGCGGGGCGGTCAGTTGTAGCGGCGGGCGACGCTGACGACGGGCACGAAGGCGTTGCCGAAGGAGCAGTCGTTGCCGGCCTAGGCGCGCAGGGGAGGCCGGCGGCTAGACCAGTTCACGTTTGCGTCCGTGCACTGCGCGTGCGCGAGGCTGGTCGCGCTGGAGTATCCAAGTCGGGCCCTGTTGTCGTGGGCAACGTCTTCGCCAACAGCGCGCTCATCGACATGTATGTCAAGTGCAGCAGCGTCGAGGACGTGCGCCGGGCGTTCGTGGCCGCTCCGGAGAAGAACGTCACCATGTGGGCGTTTGGGGGCACGGACAGCACCGACACGTGCGTGAGGCGCTGGCACTCTTCGTCCAGATGACGCTCGACGGGTTCTGGCCGAACGACGTGACCTTCCTCGCATCGCTCTCTGTCTGCGCACGATGGGCTCGTCGACGAGGGCGGTAGTGCTTCTCGTCCATGACGTCGGTCGTCGGACTACAGCCTCACACCGAAGGGCGAGCACTATGCAGCGGTGGTCGACATGCTCGCCAGGGATGGCAGGCTCCATAACACGTACGAGCTTGTCGAGAACCTGCCGGACTGCCAGGAGCACGCGGTGGTGTGGGGCCTGCTCCTAGGCGCCCGCGGGAAGCACGACGGTGAGGTGAGGCTCGTTGATCTCATCGCGCGGCGCTTCTTCCGTCTGCAACCAGTGAACTCTGGCAAGTATGTCGTCCTGGCCTATGATACGTCGGAAACGTATCTATAATTTTTGATGATCCATGCTTGTTTTGTATCTACTTTGTTTTGCTTTGTCTATATTTTGAGGTGTTTTTATATCTTTTCTGGAACTAACCTATTAACAAGTTGCCACAGTGCCAGTTGTCTGTTTTCTTCTGTTTTCGGTTCTAGAAAGGCGGAAAATCAACATTCTCGGAATTGGACGGGACAAAATCCAAAGTTATTATTTTCCCGGAGCAACACGGAACCACGAAGCAGAGCCGGAGGGGGGCCACAGGGTGGCCAAACCCCCTAGGCGCGGGCAAGCCCTGGAGGCGCCTAGAGGGGGTGTGGGCCCCCTGGACCCCTACCGACCTTGATTCCTGTGCCTAAAAGAAGCCTCTGACCCAAAAACCCTAGGGAATCCAGAAGAAATCCACAAAAACCTCTGTAGAGCCACCGCCACCGAAGGGGAGATTCGGGGGACAGAAAGTCTCTGTTCCGGCATCCTGCCGGGACGGGGAAGTGCCCCGGAGCCATCTCCATCAATCTCCATCGCCATCTTCATCACCGTTGCTGATTATCATGATGTGGAGGGAGTAGTTCTTCCGCGAGGCTAAGGGCTCTACCGGTAGCTATGTGTTCATCTCTCTCTCTATGCATGGTCATATTGTGATCATGAGTTTTGTAATCAAGTAGATCTATCTTGCCACTCAAGTGCTTCAGTAGATCTCTGCTATCCCCATGTGTGTGAAAGTGACAGCATGCACGCCATGATGGCACTTAGGTTTGAGTCTACATAAATACTCTTTGTGCTTTAATAGATCTATGCTTTTCCCCACGTGTGTGAAAGTGACAGCGTGCATACCGTGTGTGTGGCACTTTAGCTAGATTAAATAATTGTTATGAGGTATATTTGGAGTTGGATGTCTCTATGAAATTGTGGTGTTTGTTGGAACCATCTAGCGCTCAAGGTGACAGTATGGGGTTATCTAGATTGGGGAAGGCCCTACCGTGGATTAGAGTGTCCAACCGGAGAGTAGTTAAGAGTAGTATCATGAAGAGAGGATATTTATATGAGAGAGTGTTCACTAGTGAAAGTATGATCCCTAGGCCTTGTTTCTAAACATTGAAACACCGTTTGCATTTAGATCTGTTGTATGTTTGCTTGCTTTAGTCTTTACCTCACTCACACACGTTACCCCACGTCTACAACAAGTCAGAATCTATTTTCTGGCACCGTTACCACTTGTACACCTCAAAAGTGTATTGGGTGTGTTGGGGACACAAGAGACTTCTTGTATCTTGATTGCAGGGTTGCTTGAGAGGGAATACCTTTGACCACTTCCTCCCTGAGTTCGATAAACCTTGGGTAATCCACTTAAGAGAAACTTGCTGTTGTTCTACAAACCTCTGCACTTGAAGGCCCAACAACTGTCTACAAGAATAGAACTGCGTAGACATCAGCCTACTCCACCAGAACACGTACCGACAGCGGCTAGCGGGTGCACGGCAGGGGGAGGCCAGCGGCTGGCGGGCACGCAATATTGGGGCGGCGGCGGGGTAAGGCGAGCCGGCTGCTACGCCCATGTCGTTGGTGTCGGGGGTGGTACAAAGAGGACAAGGACTAACAGGTGGGCCTCATGTCCAGCTCAGCTCATCCTCCATCGTGGCAATTTTTATTGACTAGTCCGCTCTGTTCGATGTGTCCCATTTGTCAAAAAAACATGTTAAATGCTATCAGCTGAAAATTAGTGTGATTTGCAACGTTGTGTCCAAAACTTGGTACTGACTCGCTAAAATTAGGAATATTGGTACTGACTCGTTCTGACAGCCCGAATTGTGGTAGCTTTCTGCAATTTACTCCCGATTGGATGGGTAGATGCGTCCTCTGTGGTGCTCCTGGCTTGAGTGAACAAGAGAAATGTTATGGCTATTCGGATGCAGGCGAGTTGAAGAGTATCCATTGAGGGCGAGTTTTTTGTGTGTTACACTGCATGGTATGCATGATATACCAAGGCTTGGAGTATTGTTTTGCGCTGTGTCATTTTCTTTCTAATCACATTGGAGAGGTATGCATGATATACCACGGTTTGTGTGATGGCAACCTCCTGCAACCGGTTTGTGAGGGCTGCATGTCGCACTCTGGCTGCAGGCACGTTAGTTGTAAGCTTGATGGTTAGCTCTTAGAATTCAAGGTTAGTTGACCTTTTAAAACAGGTGAATTCTTTTTTTCTGTGAGAAGTAGTAACAGTAAGAGCTAAGTTGAGAATGAGTACACAAGAGTCAAAACAAGTCGCAACCGTCTCGTGTCTATCTATCTGGAGAAACAAATTGCAATAAGTGGCAGTACAAAATGCGATGAATCATACCAATGAAAACTTGAGATATACATGCTGATCATGCCTTAACTTAAAAGTGTCTGTACAAGTGGAAAGTGTAGTGACAACAATGTGAAGCCAGGGTGCAGTTTATCACAACTACTGTACGTGCTAGAAGGTCCAAGTACTACTATCCAATACTAGAGGTTTGATTAGAAGTCCTTAATGTGAAGAAATAGTATTAATGATGTGTGAATTTCTAGAATAAATGATGAATTTCACCGCTAATAGGTCCCACCTAGGGTCCAAATTAAGTTTGGCCCGAGGGAAGTCCCAATATTCAGAGGGCGAATCTAATTCCAATACTAGCGAGGTGGGTGGTGGTGATACCCGCCGCCAACACACCAAGCTCTGTGTTGACGCTCTCCGCCACCACCCCATCGCCCACCACCTCATCGAACCCGTCGGAGGAGTCCATCCCCATCAACGTGTGATCGCCATATTCCATGTTTTTGCCAAACCTTTTTGGACGAATTTCCGTCGAACACATTTAGGCGAGATTTCACCTGTAGAAAGAAAAAATTCAAGTATATCGCCAGATTCTAGATTTGGTTGGGAATGTGACTAAAAAACTGGCCGTTTTCAGACCAAAAGGTATCATTGGTGGAAACGGGGCTATACGTCCCGGTTGGTACGGGGCTTTAGTCCCGGTTGCCCAACCGGGACGGGGCAATCAGGACTAAAGCTCTAACCTTTAGTCCCGGTTGCCCCACCAACCGGGACTAAAGGGTGCACACGTGGCAGCGGCAGAGGGCGAGGGGGGGTGGAGCATTAGTCCCGGTTCGTAACAGGAACCGGGACTAATAACCTTCTGCTGTGGCAGAGATTTGGCCCATTTCTCTGCCGCGGCAGAGAATTCATTTTGGCACATTTTGTTGCCGTGGCAGCATTTTCGCCACTTTTTGTGCCGCGGCAGAGAATTCATTTAGGTTGTTTTATTGTTTATTTAGTGATTTGCACTTATCAATGAAGGAACCTTATATTATATCATGAATATCATGACAATATTACATTCAATACACGGATCGAGTTCATGCACTACATACAAAAGTTGCTATTCGATGCTACCGGCCAATTCCTTCAAGGTTGCTATTTTTACAATCCCTGACTATACACAGCCGAGTAGTATTCCTCTTTTGGGTCTAGGACTTCTGCATCCAAGAATCCCGCCAATTCCTCCTGACTTGCCCGTACGCGATCCTTTGGCAGAAGACCGTCCCGTAGACGTTCGATCTGATTTAAAAAAGGAGTCAGCCTATATGAATGAAACTAAACACAATTTGATTTGAATTAAAAACTATAGAAATTGTTTACGTACGTGGAGTTGCTCTAAATTTCTGTCCTTCTCATCGTACGTCTGCCGGATGAACTCGCAAACATAGTATCCACATAGATTGTTACCTGGTCCCTGCGTCAGGCACTTTACGAGAACAGAGTTCAATCAAAATAATAATCAAGCATGATAATAACTGTATCAAAACTAGAATCAAAGAGATGCGCGGATATAGCTAGTGGTGCTCACATCTAGTGGTTGAAATGTAAGCTCCTCTTTCCAAACACCCGTAGCCTTGTTGGTGAACCGTTTCCAAGCGCTGCCTGGCGTAGAAAACGAATAAAATAAGTTATTAAGTACTTGATATCATAAAATTCACGAACGTTGCCGATATAGTGTCGTAATGATTAGAATTACCGCTGGAGAAGTATCTGCATGTCCTTCCACGTCTCAAGGGGTTTATGTTTCGAGTCCATGACTAGTACACGCCCTTTGTCAAGTTGAATGATTAACAGAATATAGTGGAAGCTGCAAATGCATAACTAATCAATTATATACTTAACATCGAGTAAGCGAAATAGAAAGTGTATACAAGACAATAACACTCACTCGAAGTTGTAAGGAAATAGTATTTCCCTTTTGGTTTCTTGAAACCTTAACGTGTGTACTATATTATCCTCCGTATCCTGGGGGCTTATTTTGAGATTAGCTTCATGAACCCAATATGGGTCAATGAAGCCAATGTCATAGATTTGTCCTCTGCTGCATTCGAGAATCTTCATTCTGCATATTACAGTATGATTATATACATGCAATAAACAAAATAATATAGCTGGAGACTAAATTAATTATAGAATTAGTACTTACAGACAATAGGCACTGATGATCGATTTGTCCAAGGCGTCTTGATTGAATAATTGAAATAGTTCATCAAATTCAATGGATATCATGTCATCCTTTTCTTTCCCATGATGCTTTTTTGTAACCCTCAGCACTATCCAGTTAGCCCCGGCCCTTGTGGCATGCATGTACCAGTTATGCAATCTTCGCATTTTTGTTGGAAGATTGTTTACCTCCTCAGGTTTGACGAGAGGTTTGCCGTACTGGTATCTGTATGCTACTTCACTCACGGGGAAGAACTCTAATTGGGATAAGTACTGGGCAATACTCATACCTTGAGCAGCGGCAGCTTCTCCGTATTGTGCAACTACCTCTGGATCATACTGCACTTCGGCTCCATATTTCCTCGACCCCACATTGGTTTGAGAAATCACCTTGAGAGGGGCGCAAGTCTGTTTTGCTTGTTCTCCGAGCTGGGCAACAGATTTCTCGCTTGCATCAGTACTGCTCTTCGAGGCTTTTTGTGCCGCATGTGACTTGATAATAGAACGCTCATAGTCTGATGACAGCTTTGGCTCGGTTTGATGAAGATTCTTTAGCATTTTCAACACTTTGGCCTTTTCTTCTTTGGTGCTGGGGAACTCTGGCTCTTTCGGCCGCCTCAGCTTAGCGAAAAACACCGTCGTTTCCGCATCAACGATCGCCGCAGTCTCCTCTTCAGTACAGTCATAAGCTCTCTTGGGAGGAACCTTTGGTACTTTTAGAAGAGGCTCTTGTTTACGTTTCGGCGATCGCTTACCACGAGGCACAGTAGCGGTACACTTACACTTTTGACCCTTAGGCGCCGGAGATGGCTCCCGCGGCGATGGCTGCGCCGGAGATTGGTGAGGCGACGAAGACGGCTGCCGCGTCGGCGACGACCTCGCTGGAGACGGGTGAGGCGGCGGCGAAGATGGCCTTGGCGTGTGATTTCGAAGCACGATACATTCCTTCGGCCATAGAATGGTGACGTTTTTTGCGTCTCCCAGCACAGTCACATCCCCTTCACCTGCAAGGTAGTGAAGATCCAAAACTTCAAAGGTGGGCATGATTTCATCCACGCCGACAACAGTGTAGCCCTCTGGAACCGGACGACAATGGTAAGTTGGTGTGGGTCCAATTGGTAAGGCATAGCCGACCGCCACCTTCATTGATATGTTCACAACTTTGACATGTAGCTCGCAGTGTGTCATCTCTGTGATATCATCCACTGGGTAGCCATCGTCGGTGCATCATCGTCATCGCCATTTTCATCACCCGGGACCTCGGTGGAAGCCGCACTGCTTTTTCGATTATTCGATAGGCCGGTAGCATCGAATGCAGTGTGCTGCTGAGATGGGCCGATAGTACTTTTCTCTTTAAGTGCGTTAATTTCATCTTGTTGTTGCTTTAATCGTTCTTCAATTAAACGCATTCGCTCTTTCTGACTATTTGCTTCAACGTCCACCCTGTCCTTTCTCCTCTGACGGCTTCTATCAGGATATTTCTTCCTCTCTTCGGAAAACCCAGTCCTCCATGGTTGGGAGCCTCTTGTGCCTCGTGTTCGTCCATCATGTTCCTTATTTCCAAGGGCGAGTGTGAGCTCATCATTCTCTCTATCGGGAATGAATTCCCCATCTTTAACAACCTTTACTGCTTTTCTCATCCTCTCGATAGGCAAGGGGTCTTCTTTATGTTGTATGTTATATATACCCCTCCCTTCCGAGTCCAACGTGCCCCCATGCCCGTAAAACCAATTCCTTGCACGTTCTACCCAATCGTCTGTCTCTGGGGTGATCTTTTTAGCACGCAGTTCATTCTCAAGTTTCTCCCACTTAGGAATGCCAGCCCTGTAGCCACCTTGCCCCATAATATGGTGATACTTCTTGTTAGCAGCATTCAGCTTATTCGTTTTAGACATTTTCTTAGCTTTTTCTGATTTCTTGTATTCCACAAACCCAGCCTAGAATGGTTTTATCTTCTCAAACTGAATATTCTTGAAATCGGGAGTCTTCTTTTTCACGACATAGTCAAGGTGCAATCTTTTCTTCCAGTTGGTGAAACACTAGGCCATCTTCTTCAAATCCCACTCCCTGACCTTAGCCTCCATGGCTCTCCCATGTTGTAAGGCGTCCTCAACTGGATCCTCCGCATTTGGATCCAGCTCTATCTTCGGTAGTTTGAAATTAGCCATGAGCCTCTTCCACAGTAAATCTTTGGCGTGGTTAGGGACAAATAAACATGTTCCCTCTTCATCCGCATTGGCAGGCCTATTCCAATTTCTAATGGTGATCGGGATTAAGTCCCTAACGATTACTCCGCATTGTGCCACAAATTTGGTTGCGACAACTTCGGGAGCTGTCGGTTTGCCGTCTTCAGCGACATCTTCGATCCTGAACCTCTCATGGTCTTGCAACTTTTTGGTTGGGCCTCGTTTGCTCTTTTCAGTAGATTCCTTCGATCCGGAGGGCTAAAACAAGAAAGATCGTCGTTACTATTTCTATATAGATAGCAGATGATTAATTAATGAATTGATTTATATTACATGCACCTCGCCGGAGCGGTCGTCTTCTCGATTACACAAGGCATCGCCTTCTCCCTCGCGAAAGGCAACACCTTCAACCTCAAACAAGTTGTCTATTCCGGTAAAAAGAGGATCACCCTCACCGGAGTTGTTCAGAAACGTTGATACGTCTAAATTATCTTCCCCATGGATCACACCTTGGATCAACTCTTCCTTTTCTTCGTCTCTGACGTGTGGGTCCATATTTTCTACATAGGTGGAAAAACGAATAAGTCAAAGCGGCTAAAGGAGAAAGTTAAGGAGAAACCCTAATATATACATACACAATAATAAAAATGAAGAGAAACCATAAACCCTAAACCTAGCTACAAAAAGGAAACCGTGTAGTAGATAGGTAACTCTAGCTAAAATCAACAAAAATCAATATTCCGGAGTTCCGAGGGGTGTAAAACCTAGTTCGGAGAAACCTCGGATGCATATGAGGGGAACATGAGTATAAGGCTACAAAAGGAAAACTATCCAGCAGATAGGTAACACTAGATACTAACAAAATACCATATTGGAATCGATTTAAGAGGGTTCGGAATGCCCTGGCGAAGGCACATCGTCGAACCCACATGGACCTAAGGGGCATGCAATTTCATGGGAAGATTTACGCGCGACCGAGCCAGACCGAGCTTTCCTACGTCGAACACAATGGTTTTGACCGCGCGACCCCTTCGCCCATGTCTCGCCCACGCGTGAGAGAACAGGGGAACTCCCATCGGCGCCGCCTCCTCCCCCCTCTCCTCACCTTCCCTGAGAAAATAGAGCTTCTGCATCTCTCTTGCCACAATACACCCGCCCCACGCGTCCCTGCACGCCTCCCATGTCCTGCGGAACCGGCCACCGACATCCCCTTTTCTCGAGCCTTACAAACCCGACATGAGGGAGTATAAATCTATCATTGAGTAAATGTGATACTCCTATAGAAAACGAGGATAGTCCGATGATAAGGATGCGATTACGGATGGCAATGGGGCCCCGAAACCCACAAACCTGATGGATACCCGCCTTAAATGAGGAGGGTTTGGTAAAAAGTTAGACCCTCCAAGTTTAATGGGGCGGGTATGGGGGTGGAAAACCCATACCCGCAGACCCGCTCTAAGCCTTAATCCTATCCCTTAGAGCATGTTTAACGCAGACGCACTACTAGGAAAACGGCTATAGGTAATCAGCACATCCGTGGCTCACATTGTTGAAGTGCCCCACGGCTAAAACAGGCGTGGCTTACCTGTGGGCAGTGCCCTACTAATAACTAGAACAACCGTGGCGCACATGACCATAGTGCGCCACAGATGTGTGTGGGCCAGGGCCCTGTTGGCCACACGCCAAACTTCTGTAGCGCACTACAGTCATGTGCGCCACGGTTGTTAGGGTCATCTGTGGCGCACGTGTGCATGGTGCGCTACGACTAAGCGCATGCCCACCTCTGCTCTGAAACGGCCACAAACTTCTGTGGCGCACTCCGCCTAGTGCGCCACAGGGACTAGGAGCATCTGTGGCGCACTCGGCCTAGTGCGCCACAGAAGTTTGTACTCCCTGTGGCGCACTGGGGCCGTGTGCGCCACGGATGTTTCGATTCTGTTAGGACAGCACTTTATGTGCACATGTGTGCCCACACATCCACCACCCACACTTCACTTTCCCCTTCTTCTTCCTCCTTAGATCTAGTCGGGATCTTCTCCTTTCCACCTCAATTTCTCCATACATTCACCATTTTTAGCATGTAAAACTTGCTTTGGATGTTACATAAGTAATAGAGGAGGTCTCCGGTCTCTCATCTATCCGTCTCCGGTCGACGCGCGCACCTCTCCTTTCCATCTTTCTCGCGATCGGTCTCTCATCTCGGTAAGTTGTCCATGTAAGGATGTGTTCATGTGTATATGGATGATGCATGTGCTCATATGTATGTAGATGATCGATGCTCATGATGTGTGTATGTGTGGAGAGGATCGATGGTCATATGTGTGTGTATATGGAGAGTATCGATGATGCTCATGCATGTGTGTATGGAGAGGATAATGATATGTTCATGTGTGTATGGATCGGTCTCTCTCTCTCTCTTGTGTTTGTATGTGAACAAGTTGCCATTTGTTTTGCCAAAATGTTGATTCATTTCCATTTTGGCAAGACTTTGGCATTTCGCAAAGGTCCTAATTTTAGGATAGGTCATGCCGAAATTTTCTATCGACCATTGCATGCATGCATTCATTATGTGGTTCTAATAGACTTCAAAATTGTACCGTGTACATCGTGCAGGCAAAAATGGTCTGCATAATGAGCGAAGGCATTGTGGCTAGATTTTTGAAATGTGCGACGGCCGACATGATATGAAATAACAAGACAGATATAAGATGTCCGTGCAGAAGATGCAAAATCAACTGGGTGATCGACCCAGATTCCGGGAATCTGCAGGCGCACCTCCTCCGCCATGGTTTCATGGATGGATACACTCGTTGGATAAGCGATGGCGTAGATGATGGAGACGGTGAAGAAGGTGGCCAACATGACGATGATCATCATCACGGCGAGAACGGGCGAGATGATGAAGAGGCTCATGGAGATGGTGAAGGTGCGGAAGCAGACCGGGATGATGATGATCTAGATGCCGGAGGAGCAGACGACGATGGAACAACGTCAGGCTGGGTGCGGGACCCTTATGTGCAAGAGCTGCTTCTCAAGCAGACGAGTAACGCCAGGGCTGCCGCTAGAGAGAAAGCCAAGCTTGCGCAACTTGAGAAAGACGCGGTTACTCCATTGTATGAAGGATGCAGGCCCGATGATACCCGGTTGAATGTAACGCTCAAGGCTATGGAGATGAAGGCAAAGCACAAATTGAGCGACGCAAGTTTCGACGATATGATGGCATTCTGGCACGATCGTCTCCCGGAGGGGAACACATGTCCAACTAGTATCGAGGATGCCAAGAAAATCGTCTGTCCTCTCGATCTACCGCACGTTAGATATCACGTATGCATCAACGATTGCATCATTTATCGGGGCGAGGACGCGGAGAAAACCACATGTCCGGTGTGCGGCGTGAGTCGATACAAGAAAGGGAAGAAAGCACCTCGAAACGTGGTATGGTACTTTCCTATCACCCCTCGTCTGCAGCGCTATTTCGCGGACCCTAAGGAAGCGAAGCTCATGCGATGGCATACGGAAAGGAAGAAGCCAGGAGATGATGATGACCCCGAAAAGGATGAGCTGCTGACGCACCCTTCAGATGCTAGCCAGTGGAAAGCATTGGACCTCGAATTCCCAGAATTCGGTGGAGATTCGAGGAACATCAGGCTTGGTGCGAGCACCGATGGACTCAATCCGTTCGGTAGCCAGAGCAGCACGCACAGCACTTGGCCCGTGTTTGTATGGATGTACAACCTCCCTCCATGGTTGTGCATGAAGAAGAAGTACATACAAATGAGTATGCTAATTCAAGGGCCGAAACAACCTGGTACCGACATCAATCTGTATCTCGGGCTTTTGAAAGAGGAGCTAGCCACGTTATGGGAATCTGGAGCCAATACTTACGACGCCGTCGCAGAAGATTATTTCACTATGAGAGCCGCGTTGGTCACTACGGTGCAAGACTATCCAGGTTGCGGGTATATCTCGGGGCAGGTTATCCAAGGATTCTGCGCATGCGTTAGGTGCATGGATAACACAAGCTATCTCCAACTAGAGAAAGATCCAGGGTCATCGAAAACCGTGTTCATGGCGCACCGGAGGTGGCTCGGCAAGAATGATCCATGGAGAAAACGTGGAGACCTGTTCGATGGCAAATCAGAGACCCGAGGAATCCCAGAGCGTAGGAGCAGCGAAGAAGTGGAAGAGTTGCTGAAAAACTGGAAAGATTGTCCTAAGCCTGGAAAGAAGCGAAAGAGGCAGCAACAAGACAAGCCGCTGATGAAGGTATGGAAAACAAGGTCTGTTTTCTGGGAGTTGCCATACTGGAAGTTTCTCCGCACGCCTCATAGCCTCGACATCATGCATATCACGAAAAACGTGTGCGAGAGTCTGGTCGCCACCATAATCAACATGCCAGATAGGACGAAAGATGGTCCGAAAGCAAGGCACGACCTGATATGCTTGGGTATCCGGAAGGAGCTTCACGGAGGACGCACTACTCCTGATGATCAGGAAGATGACGATGATCATGAGTCGGAGACGACACAAGGTCGTCGGAAGGGTAAAAAGTTCAAGAAGAACGAATATTACTGCCCTCCTTCTTGCTTCACTCTAAGCCAGGATGAGATCAAACAGTTTTTCAAGTGCCTTCTAGGAGTCAAATTTCTTTACGGCTACGCGGCAAGATAAGCAGATACCTAGACGAGGCGAAGCAGAGGTTCAGTGGCATGAAGTCTCACGACTGTGCCGTGCTAATGACGCAGGTACTTCCGGTCGCACTAAGAGGGATAATGGACGAGCACGTCCGTGAAACGTTATTTGGCCTATGCAAGTTTTTCGACGTCATCTCTAGGAAGTCGATTGGCTTGAATCAGCTCGGAAGGCTACAGGAGGAGATCGTGGTGATACTATGTGAGCTTGAGGTCTACTTCCCACCCGCATTCTTCGACATTATGGTGCATCTGCTGGTCCATGTCGTGGAGGACATCGTACAACTCGGGCCGATGTTTCTCCGCAGCATGATGGCGTTCGAAAGGATGAACGGACACATCAAAGGATACGTTCGCAACAGGTCCCGTCCAGATGGAAGCATAGCCAAGGGCTTTCTGGCCGAAGAGTGCATCTCTTTCTGCACGAATTATCTAGACATCGAGAACCCTGTCGGTCTTCCCGTCAACAGACACCTTGGCAAGCTCGACGGATCTGGTCACCGAGAGGGTCGTCGCATACTGCATGCAGACTTCGATTTTCGACGCGCAGCCTTTGATCGAGCAAACCTCGTCGCGCTACAGCATTTAGAACTGGTCGATCCTTGGGTACAGAAGCACAAAAGGTTAATCGAGAAGAAGTACAGTGACCGGGGCATACAGAGGACGCAGGGAGAAATAATCAAAGAGCACAACTCAGATTTCACGCGTTGGTTTAGGCAGACGCTCCTTGATAATCCCCCGCGCTCGCATTCTTCTGACACGGAAAAGATCATATTCACCTTGTCGCAGGGACCGATGCAAAACCTGGTGACCTATCAGGCGTATGATATCAACGGCTACACATTCTACACGGAGGAAAAGGACAACAAGTGTGATTATCAGAACTCAGGCGTAACGTCGGAATTCTACACCGATGACAACGTGAAGGAAAGATTCTACGGAAGAATCGAGGAGATCTGGGAGCTCGACTACTGTGGAGAAAAGGTGCCGATGTTCCGTGTCAGATGGGCAAAGAGCGTCGAAAGAGAAGACCGGTATTTCACAACCATGGTTATACCCGAAGCAGCCAAATCCAAGGCCGCCGGTGCAAACGTGGCCGCGAAAAATGAACCGTGGGTACTGGCTACCAAAGTGGACCAATGTTTTTTCATTACCGACCCGACAAAGCCTAGCCGTGTTGTCGTGAGGAGAGGAAAAAGAAACATCATCGGAATGGATGGAGTCGCCAACGAGCAAGACTTCGACCAGTACGGCGATCCAAAGATTGAAGATGACGACGACTACGATGCAGCAACATACATCACAAGAAGAAAAAGTACAACCCTACCCAAAAAAGGTAGCCCGTTCGAAAGAAGAAACATTAAAGTGCCGGGGCTAAATTATTCAACCGCGACAAAGAAGGGAAAAAAGATTGTAAAACGCTAGCTCAAAAAATATTGTAAACGCGTGGTCAAAAAAGATTGTAATATTCATGAACAAAGTATTATGAAATTTAGTTATACTTTAAATCATATTTTTGGGCATTTTTGGAATATTATTACTTTTGGGCATTTTTGGAATATTTAAAAGTATTTTAAAATCAAAATAAAACTTCTATGGCATATATCACCACTTTTGGGCATTTTTTGGAATATTTAAAAGTGTTTTTAAAATCAAAACAAAAAATTGGGGCACCAGGATTCGAACCTGGGTGCTCTCAGGTTTAGAATAGAGTAGTGGGCAGAACCAGTGGGATAGGCTAGTATAGTTGTTAGCTAGTGGGTCTGTAGTTCTCTTATCCAGTAGTTAGAAGCCGATAGGCGTAGCGCACTAGCCCGTAGTGCGCTACAGATATCCGTAGCGCACTATGCCCAAGTGCGCTATGCCTAACTGGCTTTATCCACTCGATCGAGCCGCCTCTCTCATCCCCATCGCTCCATCTCAGCCCGAGCCCCCTCTCTCATCCCCATCGACGCGCCGCCGCCGCATCCCATCTGCATCAACGCGCGCCCGCCAGGAGGAGGTGGAGGAGGAGCGTCGCCCGCGCGCCAGCCAGCTGCAGGACGAGGAGCGCCGCCCACGTGCCAGCCAGGAGGAGCGTCGCCCGCGCACCAGCCAGGAGGAGGTGGAGGTGGAGCGTCGCCAGCCAGGAGGAGGTGGAGGAGGAGCGTCGCCCGCTCGCTCGCCTCGCCAGTGGACTCGACCGTCTACAGCCCTGCCTCGCTAGCCACCTCACCCGCAGGCTCGTCCTCGTCCTCGTCTCAGAGAGGTGAGTCTTCTCCCCTCTCTCCATCTCCCCCCTCTCTCCATCTCACCCGCGGGCATTGATTTAGAATTAGATTTAGGTTTAGGTTGACAGTGAGGTTTAGGTTGATTTAGGATTAGGTTGACAGTGAGGTTTAGGTTGATTTAGGATTAGATTTAGGTTTAGGTTTAGGTTTAGGTAGTAGCAGTAGCTTGATTTAGGTTGATTTAGCAGTAGATTTAGTGCTGATTTAGCCAGTGCTGATTTAGCCAGTAGCTTGATTTAGGTTGATTTAGCAGTAGATTTAGCCAGTGCAACCTATGCCAATCATGCCAGTGCAAGTTCTGTTAATAAATCAGTGATATTTTTTTCTCATAGTGATCTATGCCAGTGCAAGTTCTGTTAATAAATCAGTCAATCATGCCAGTGCAACCTATGCCAGTGCTCACCTCAGTTACCTGCATCACATCTCACTCTTCTCATGCAATGCAGCAGTAGATTAATATATGACTAGATATGTGCAGTAGATGGCCAATGTCCTTATCATGGTGATAACAGTCATGAATTTTTTTAACCCAAGCACTAGATTAATATAGCACTAGATATGTGCAGTAGATTAATATAGCACTAGATTAATATGGCATTGATGTCCTTATCATGGTGATAACAGATATGTGCAGTAGATTAATATAGCACTAGATGGTCATATATTCTTTAACCCAAGCATGAAATAAAACATCACTCATGCATCAAGTCCAGTAACTTCTTGCAAGTCCAGTAGATGAATATAGCAGTAAGATGGTCATATTTTATCAAGTCCAGTAATAATAGACAGAGAGCCTGAGCCATTGGTTGATCAGATTAGGAAAAACTTGTGGACTATGTAAGTGTTGAATGCATCTGCCGGTGGACTGTGTAAGTGTTGATCAGATCAGACAGAGAGCCTTTGTAACATGTGGACTGTGTTGCTGTCAAGTTAGATGTAGTTGCTGTCAAGTTAGATGTCTGCATTGCACCTGTAGTTGCTGTCAAGTTGCTGTCAAGTTAGATGTCTGCATTGCACCTGTAGTTGCTGTCAAGTTAGATGTAGTTGATGTCAAGTTAGATGCCTGCATTGCACCTGTAGTTGCTGTCAAATTAAAACAAGTCTGCATTGCACCTGTAGTTGCTATCAAGTTAGATGTCGAGCTTGTGCTTGCCAAGGTGAACTGAATTGAACTGTGTATACTTGTCATTTGCTATTATTTGCTGTCATTTGTTCACAGAACTAAAAATTATGTTGCCGTCATTTTCTTGCTAAACTTGTGCTTGTTATGGTGTATGGTGTATTCTCATTTTCTTATTGCAAGCAAATGACAGCAAGGATTGTTGTTATTGTTGTAGCACTTGAAATTATTCTTGTGCTTGTATGAAGCACTTTATTATGTCCCGTATGCAGGTTCTTGTATGAAATGAGTCCTGATTTTTGCCGAAATGTTGATTAACTTCCGTTTCGGCAGAAATCGGGCACTCCTAGTTTAAGAAAATTAGCAAAGGTCATGCCGGATTTTTCCGTGCATTTAACCAATTATTTGTTTTTTATTAGTGCAAAGATGTGTGACAACGACGAGGCTGGATGTTCTAAGCGCATCAGCGCTGAAGGAGAACTCAGACCTCCGAATAAACAATTGACATTCTGGGAGGCGGCCCAGCGTCTAGAAGACGATGAAGAATACCATCCTTCGGAGAGCGAGGATGATGAGATGGAAGACGCGGAGGAAGAAGCCGAAGGAACGGCGGACGATGAAACCACTGATGGCGGCGAGGGCACAGGGAGTGGTAGCAACCCTCCTAAGAAGAAGAAGCCGAAGGACCGGCGCCCGAACACGGTCGGCACGGTCAGGGAGGAAATTACCGAAGTGAGCCCATCAGGGGTTCCTTTGGAGCCCGCCCTTGTCGTCAAAGGGTACGGTGGGCAAGTGGCGGCGATCACCCGGACAACCATCTCGATCAACACCGAGAATCTCTGGCATAAAGATAATGGCCACTTGCGCACACTCCTCTTCGAGAAGCTGCACGCCAGATACAAGTTCCCCGCTAAGTATCAGAACACAAATTATCATGGGAACGAAGTAAACAAATCCGCCCTCACAAAGATGAGCACCGCCCTGGCCAGCTGGAGAACCCGGATAAAGAAGAAGATCTATAAAGAAGGGAAAAGTCTCGAGGAGATCCAGAAGATTGACCCGCAGATCACCGAAGATCAGTTCCGGGAGTTCAAGGAGAGGTGTGAATCCGAAAGAGCCCTGGCCAATAGTAATCGGGGAAAGGTGCTGCAGGCGATGAATATAGGTCATCACCATCTCGGATCTAGTGGATACAGAACCGCGGAGGCCAAATGGAATAAGGAGGACGAAGAGTATAGATCCAAGGGGATAGAAAACCCCTTTGCTAAATTCGAACCCGGGCAGGTTCCAAACTTCATCAGGGCCCGTTACCATGTGGACCCAAAAACCAAACAACTCACCGCGGATCCTGCGGTGAAGGAATTCGAGGAAATTGTGGTAAGTATAATCTAATTACCGGTGATCAACACGATTGCAATCTAATCGATGATCTAAATGATTCACTGTTACTTCTTCTGCAGGAGGAGGATATTGTTGCTAGTCATGGATCCCAGGGTTCCTCATCCCAGGGGTCGACGGCGGCCACCCGGTGGGATAACCCTTTTAACAGGGCGATGAACCGGGCCAAGAAAATAGAGCCGGTTACGAAGAAGCCGTCGTCGGCTGGCCGTCTGGCCGGCCTCGGGGGTAAGAATTGGGTGGATCATTTTGGTCCACCGCCGAGGACGCATGTGGCGCCGTCGGGAAGGAGCGAGGAGGAAAACAGAGAGGTTCAAGAACTTAAGGCACAAGTGGCGCGGATCCCGCAGATCGTCCAAGACAACCTGGCAATCACCCTTACGTCCTTCCTGCCTACCTTGGTGGAGTCAATAGCGAACTGGAGTGCGGGTGGTCGAGTAGGGCCGTGCCCGATTCCAAGCATGGTCAGCAGCCACTCGAACAACGCGCCGCCGACGAATCAGGCGAACTACGTGTTCGTGACTCCGCCCGCTAGCACCGTGGCGCCGCAAGTGTTGGTGACTCCCCCTGCCATCACCGCGGCGCCGGAGTACATGTTGGTGCCCCCCTGCCATCGTCGCGGCGGCACCGGAGCTCCAAGCACCCGTCGGTAGGGAGAATACACCGGCGGCCAGCACCGCGCCATCAAGCAGCCCTTCCGTCTCTTGCACGCCCGTCGCCGTATGCGGTGCGTCGACATTACCCGATCTCGACGCCATCACGGTAAACAAATTGCTTTAATTACCGCCTTTCATGCCATCTATATATTACTCTTGTGGCATCTCGCTCTGACGACGCCGTACATGTTTTCCGCAGACGGATGTTCCTTGCACTCTCTTATGCTACGTGAACAACGAGCTGAGGGATGTTGCCAAGGGTACCATCGTTCAACCCTTGCAGCGCACGTTCCACTCAAAGCCGATGCCAGATAGCGTGCACAGGGTTAAAATTAGTCGGGTGCTAAGGGGCTGCGACGACCTGGAACCTCCCATTCAACCCCCAGGAGCGGATGAAGAAGAGTCGTATGTCCTCAGAAGTTGCTTCGGCTTGTTCTTGCTATGGCCAAAGAGCATGATCCGTTTGGGGACGGTGGGGGCCATCACGCCACAGACAACAGCACCGCCTGTCGTGCCAGCGACAAGCGGTGGCAAGGCCCCCTTACCGCCCTCGCCGTCACCTCCACGCGGTGGGTCGGATGATCATGTTGATGATATGCACATGGCGCAGGATCCGGCCGAGGACTTCGAAGACTGGAATGATCACTTCTTCAGCACTCAGTTTGGCAACGAAGAAGACCTAGCTGGTGGCCCCACAGAGAAAGCCACTATCACCAAGCGTCTGTTTGGTTCTCAGGAGACGCCTCCAGCTTGCGCCTTTACAGAGCCAGCTGATACAACCAACCGGCCCTTTATTCTAAGCCCTGACACACTACATAGGGCGGCCGGTGCTCAGATTGTGGTGCATGCCCGCTCTCCAAAAGGAAAAAAGGGCAGGAAAAGAAAATCTAGCAGCTCGAGCCAGCCGGTGGCGTCAACAACTGCGAATCCGATCAGGTTTCAGGACGGGCCACCAAGACCCGAGGGTATTATGTGGAGGATTCATGTGGCGGGTGAGCCCATGCTACCTAAGAATTTGCGGAAGCTCGCCAGTTCGGAACTGCAGAGTGTGCATGACGGCGTGCTGACGATAGAGAGACGCCTTCTATCGGAGAAAGATCCCTCGCACCCGGTATTCGTGGTTAAGGTGCCACCCGGCTTGGGCTTCGTCGACACTGCCCCCGCGGATCTGTTCTTCCTGCGGTTCGAGGACATCTTCAATATGTTCCACCTATACCCGCTGCACTATACCATGGTCCGTCTCTTTTCTCTCAGCCTGGCCACGCAGATCATTAGAGAGAACACACCGGGCATCGCTATAGTGGACCCCTACTACATGCGTGACGGCTGCTTGGGTTCCCCCGCCGAACGACGTATCGTGGCCTCGTACCTAAAAAGAATCCTCGTGGCGAACAAGACAAAGGAATACATTCTCGTGCCTTACTTTCCCGAGTAAGTCGTTATTCAGTCGCCACCGTCGATTGGCTTTATTAGATCATCATCATTCTTTTTTCAACACATTCCATTTGAATTTTTTGCGCAGAGATGAACACTGCACGCTCATCTCCTTATCGCCGAAGCATTCCCACGCCACGTATTTCGACTCGGGGAGTCTAGAAAAGAAGAAAAACTACGACAAGATCAAGGAAGTTCTGGATGATGCTCTCACTGGCTTTGCCTCGACGGAAGGCACCAGCTTCGTGCGTAAGAAGGTCAAGTTCGGCAGGCACGTCTTCAACCACGTAACAGAGTTCCCCTGCGTGAAGCAGCCGGAAAACAGTAAGAAGGAAGCCTACTACGCACTCCATCACATGAGGGCGTTCCTACTTGACCAGCAGAATTCTACGCTACCAGATCATCTCAAACAGTGGGCCGAAGCAAAGGCCAAGATCAATGATTCGGATATTAGACAAGAGATGTATCGCATCCAGCAGCAGTTTGGGGCAATCATCTTTCGTGATGTCATGACTTCGGGGGGGATCTTCTACGGAGGAAATATCCCGAATAACCGTGACATAGAAGATCGCCTAGAGATGCAGGGTGACTATAGGAAGTTCATGACGAGGCAGGGCGTCCTCCCGTTCCCTAAGCCGAGCCAGAAGGCTTGATGTTGGCCTAGTTGTAGTTGCAAACTATAGATGACGTTTGTGTGTGTGTGGACGACAAGTGTACTTATCTTATTAGGTTTATGAATCACCGCTTACTTATTTTGCTTATTATTATTATATATCAATCAATGCTTGGTTTTTTTGCTTACTCTTTGGTTTTTTTGCTTACTCTTTGGTTCTCGGACGACAAGTGTGAGTTATTTTTGTCTTTTTCGAGAATATGCCGATGATTGAAATGTCGTGGCACAATATATATGTGAATGTGCTATGACGGGATTGTCAGCCTTGTGATATGCACAAGTCCGGGAATTGTGCATCCTACTTGGCTGACAGTCCCGTCATAAGCAATTCCTGTGTCCAACGACCTACCTAGTTATATATGAGGCATGCTTTTCGAGTTATTTTTGTCTTTTTCGAGAATATGCCGATGATTGAAATGTCGTGGCACAATATATATGTGAATGTGCTATGACGGGATTGTCAGCCTTGTGATATGCACAAGTCCAGGAATTGTGCATCCTACTTGGCTGACAGTCCCGTCATAAGCAATTCCTGTGTCCAACGACCTAGCTAGTTATATATGAGGCATGCTTTTCGAGTTATTTTTGTCTTTTTCGAGAATATGCCGATGATTGAAATGTCGTGGCACAATATATATGTGAATGTGCTATGACGGGATTGTTAGCCTTGTGATATGCACAAGTCCAGGAATTGTGCATCCTACTTGGCTAACAGTCCCGTCATAAGCAATTCCTGTGTCCAACGACCTAGCTAGTTATATATGAGGCATGCTTTTCGAGTTATTTTTGTCTTTTTCGAGAATATGCCGATGATTGAAATGTCGTGGCACAATACATACGTGAATGTGCTATGACGGGATTGTTAGCCTTGTGATATGCACAAGTCCAGGAATTGTGCATCCTACTTGGCTAATAGTCCCGTCATAAGCAATTCCTGTGTCCAACGACCTAGCTAGTTATATATGAGGCATGCTTTTTGAGTTTGCTCTTTTTGATTTAAGAGTACTTTCTATAAGTGTATCTTCATATGCGACTTTAATTATACATGTTTTTTCAATCACCGGTTAGTTATTATTGTCAACTTGTAGATGACGTGGTACGTCGTGTACAAGGGACGGGTTCCCGGAGTCTACGATGATTGGGAAGACTGCCGGAGACAGGTGCACCGTTTCAGCGGAAATAGCTACAAAGGGTACAACACTATGGCGGAGGCGGAAGATAGATACACGCGCTATCTAGCGGAAGTTAGGACAAGGAACCGGATGAAGACCTACACCTTCGTCGCGGCGGTGATCATGCTTATCTTCTTTGGTTATTTATCCCGCGTTTGTGTCTAGCTAGCTAGTTTAGATGTCTAGGCGAGCTTCCGAGCTCTAACTTGTTCGATCGACACATGTATTCGCATGTCACCAACTACTACTTTGTAACATGATCAAAACAATGTAACTTGGACTATGTATTCATGTATGAGACTTATCTATATGTATTTGTTTCAATCTTGTTTTTCATATCGAGTATTTATATATATAATTGTATATCTTGTATCTGTGTGTGTATATCTGCTGTAATATTGTATATAATCTGTATTGCATATAATTTGGCTTGGAAATTAAAAAAAAAACAAAAAATACATCTGTGGCGCACATGTTCTACCTTCTGTGGCGCACTACGCCTAAAGCGCACCATGGATGTTTAGTGGCGCACTGGGTAGTGCGCCACAAAAGATCCAAGGGGTAGCGCACCACGCCAAACTTCTGTGGCGCACTAGGTGGTGCGCTACGCCTATCTCTACACAACCGTGGCGCACTAGGCAGTGCGCCACGGCTGAGAGATAGCCGTAGCGCAAGGCCCGTGGCGCACTACAGGTGCGCCACGGATGGGCCTTTTAGGTGCGCCACAGACGACCATTTTCCTAGTAGTGACGTTTAAATAAAGCAGACGCTAGCTAGGCTGATTTTACTTGCGGTTAGGCCTCCATCCCGTCCGATTCGGGGATTTTCTCTAGCGTCGACGTACGAGGAAGCGTCGGTCGCTAGGACTACTTTTTTTCAGGGAACAGGAGTTTGATTAGCGCTCCTAGCTGTTGCTAGCTACCCAAATTAACGTTCCGTGCTGTGAGACGAGGCGTTTAGTCCATAATCCAATTTTCTGACATTATTTTTTTAAACATAAGCGTCTGTACAAGAGCTTATCATAGTACATGCCCTAATAATCATATGACTAACCACACGTACGTCCACGCGGGCCATGCACGCAGACAACACACATCGATCACCCGAAGCCGCCGCCCACCACCCGATCGAAGCCCACCAGCAGCAGCCGCCGCCCACCACACCCGAAGCCCACCATGCAGCCGCCGCCGCCCACCAGCAGCAGCCGCCGCCGCCCACCACCAGTAGCCGCCGCCCACCACACCCGAAGCCCACCATGAAGCCGCCGCCTCCCACCAGCAGCAGCCGCCGCCGCCCACCACCAGCAGCAGCAGAGGGAGGGGGAGGACAGAGAGGCAGGGAGGGGCGTACCTGACGCGCGGCGGTGGGGGAAGGGCGCGGGCGGCACGGACGTCGTCGGCGGGAAGAGAGGGCAGCGGTCGTCGGGGCGGGAAGGAGACGCGCGCGGGAGGAGGAGGAGCCTCTACGGAGCGCTCGGCGGTGGCGGTCGGAGGAGGAGCCGCTACGGGGAGCGCGCGGCGGTGGCGGCCGGAGGCGGAGGCGTTGACGACGACGGAGGGCGCGAGCAGCCTGGCGGCGTCGTCGATGAAACAAAGAAGCAGAGAAGAGAAGCAGAGATGAAGAAGAGAAGTTATATAAAGGGGAGGGAGTATACGTCCCGGTTGGTGGCACCAACCGGGACTAAAAGGGCATACGTCCCGGTTGGAGCCACCAACCGGGACGTATACTCCAATTTTCCGCAGCTGAAGGGGCGCGCGCGCAGGGGGTCTTTAGTCCTGGTTGGTGGCTCCAACCGGAACGTATTCTCCTGTTTTCAAAGTTTTTCAGTTATTTTCTCTCTGTTCCCGCCTTATATTATATTTTGGGGTTTAAATTTGTAATGTTTTCTAAATGATAATTACTTTGGAATTTAGAAAAACTTTAAACATAAAAAGTGTTTGAATTTGAATAACTAATTCGAAACCATTTTATTTTTTGAAAAATAATTAATGTAACCATTTAAACTATGAACCATTTAAAATTAATAATGAAATAACTTATATTTTTTAAATATTAATTTGGAATTTAGAAAAACTTTAAACATAAAAAGTGTATGGATTTGAATAAATAATCCAAAACCAATTTCTATTTTAAAAAAATAAGTAATGTAACCATTTAAAAATAATAATGAAATAACTTATATTTTTTAAATATTTATTTGGAATTTAGAAAAACTTTAAACATAAAAAGTGTATGGATTTGAATAAATAATCCAAAACCATTTTCTATTTTTAAAAATAATTAATGTAACCATTTAAAATTAAAAATGAATTAACTTATACTTTTTAAATATTAATTTGGAATTTAGAAAAACTTTAAACATAAAAAGTGTATGGATTTGAATAAATAATCCAAAACCATTTTCTATTTTTAAAAAAATAATTAATGTAACCATTTAAAATTAAAAATGAATTATCTTATATTTTTTAAATATTAATTTGGAATTTAGAAAAACTTTAATCATAAAAAGTGTTTGGATTTGAATAAATAATTCAAAACCATTTTCTATTTTTAAAAAATAATTAATGTAACCATTTAAAAAATGAACCATTTACAATTAAAATTGAATTAACTTATAAGTAATTCAAAACCATTTTCTGTTTTTGTGAAGGATTTTCATTGTTCAGAATTTTTTTGAATTTATTATGCCCGTTTTGAATTATCTGAATTTCTAACTATGGTCGAACCGGTGTGCATGAAGATAGGGGATGAGCATCGTTAGAACTTGCATTGGATCTCTGAAGAAACCACATATTGCGAGTCTAAAAATGATTTTTTCAAAAAATCACGGGCGATAGATCATGTACCTGTAGTACAAACCGGACCCACTTCCTGCCGATTCGGCACACATTTGTCCTTTTTACCCGGGATGGACGAAAAGGTTTGAGATGTACTGGTTGGGATATAGTCCATGTAAGGTGGTCTAGTATTTTAGGAAAATAGGACGGTAGCATTATGAAACGGCATTTTGGTGGTTACTTCACAAAACGACCCGTTTTTTGCGCTCGGAAAATGGAAAAGGGCTTTTCCGTGCGACAAAAAGGAAAACTTCCTCCTGCAACATTGTTCTGCATACCAATGTCCACACACATGCATAATATGGGCACAACATCACAAACTATGCCGTGATTCAGCACATAACATCGGTCATTTGGACCGAAAGCCATGAAACCTCGAACATGATAGATCATTTTGTGAAGGTTTTTTCGAAACATGATCAATATACCAAGTCTGGTATTTTTCCTTTCAACTATGTAACAAAATATGACACCACGCGAAGCATTTTCATTGTTCGGTTTTTTTTTGAATTTATTATGCCCGTTTTGAATTATCTGAATTTCTAACTATGGACTACCACGCGAAGGATTTTCATTGTTCGGCAGACATTTAGTCCCGGATGTAGTCACAAACCGGGACTAAAAATATTTTCCGCCATTTCACACCTCTTCCCGCCAAGTTTTCCCGCCCTTTCCTTTCTACTAGAGCTTTTAGTCCCGGATGTAGTCACTAACCGGGACTAAAGATATTTCCCGCCATTTCCCAAAGCTTCACGCCAATTTTTCCCGCCCTTTCCCTCTATATTTAGGGTGATCGTGTCATGGCTATCCACACATCCACACCTTCCTCTCTTAGAACAATGGAAAACGCCTACTGGGCCATTCTGACCCTCGAGGAGACCGAGGCGCTGTGTGCCTCCAACTACCCTTGTCCGCCGGGCTACCGGCCTCCCGCCTGCTGGATGCTGAGCACTGGAGGGGTTCCTGTCCCTCCTGCCCCTCAAGGTTCCGCACGCCAGGCGGCCATCACAAACCACTTCTACCACGAGCTCACGCCGGAGCAGCGGATGGATCCCCAGTGGGATCCCGACAACTACGACACCTGGAATGCCTTCTTCGCTAATAGGCGGGAAAGGGAGCTCGCCAGGTACGAGGGTGATGGCCCGCCACCGGTGAACCACAATGAAGCCGGCCGTCGTCTGTGGTGGGCGAACCGTACTATCATCGGAGTGATGCGCTACATCGTCGGGGGAGACCATCCTCGCCTACGGTGCCCACGAGTCCACCCGCCACAGGCCCCACACTGTCCGGGCGGTAGCCACATCGTCTTCCAGGAGACCCCTCTCCCGCCCACCGTGAATCCGAGGCTGGAATGGCCCCTGGTATATGCCATGGATGGGCTGAGGATCCCCGGAGTGGCAGGTGACGATGACGATGATGACGACGACGATGAAGACCCTGAAGCTGCGTACTATAGGACTAGGCATGATTATGACTAAAGGGGGTGGCTTTAGTCCTGAGTGTTAGCTAGTCCCGGTTTGTCCCGGTTTTTAATATTAATAAATGTCTTGAGTGTTACCTAATAAATAGAGGGAAATGCCTATATAAAGAGAGGGTTCATCTTTAGTCCCGGTTGGAGAAACCAACCGCGACTGAAGGGATTGCGGCAGAGTGGGCCAGGCAACACTAATAATAGGGGTGAGTGTCGACATTATGTCGTGCGGCTTGTACCTTGTCCCGGATGGTGTCACCAACCGGGACTAAAGATGAACCTTTAGTCCCGGTTGGAGACACCAACCGGGACTAAAGATGAGTCAGCACTAATAATAGGGGTGAGTGTCGACATTATGTCGTGAGTGTCGACATTATGTCGTGAGTGTCGACATTATGCCGAGCTGCTTGTACTATAAATAGGCATCCTTGTGATTCCAGTCCTCCAGCCAGTTTGAGGCATCTCCAAGATGGTTTTAGAGAGCAGGGACACCACTACGGCCAGTTTCAGGGAGATGCCGACGGAGCCCAGTCCTCCGGCATCTCCGAGAAACTGGGTATAGAGTCACTCCCTAATATGTGAAATTAGTTAGCTCCGAGGCGTATTGATCTAGTTAGTGAAGTTACAAGCTGCAAGATGGTTTTCGAGAGCAGGGACACCACTGCGGCCAGTTTCAGGGAGATGCCGACGGAGCCCAGTCCTCCGGCATCTCCGAGAAACTGGTCATAGAGGCACTCCCTAATATGTGAAATTAGTTAGCTCCCCGGCGTATTGATCTAGTTAGAGAAGTTACAAGCTGCAAGATGGTTTTCGAGAGCAGGGACACCACTACGACCAGTTTCAGGGAGATGCCGCCGGATCCCAGTCCTCCGGCATCTCCAAGGAACTGGTCATAGAGGCACTCCCGGTCCAGCCACAAAACGGGACTAACACTCAAGACATTTATTAATATTAAAAACTGGGACTACAAAATCGGGACTAAAGGCCACAAACCGCGAAAGATATTACATAATATGAGCATGAACTTCTTGGCATATGTCATTCCTTATGACCGCTTCAGACGAAACCATGGAGCATCTTCTTTACTTAACGGAATGCTTGGGTCAGTTTTCACTGTGAAGGGCGGAATTTCATCACACTTATTATAATCTTCTGACATGTCTGTCTTTTCCTCGATTCCCACGATGTTTCTTTTCCCTGAAAGAACTATGTGACGCTTTGGCTCATCATATGATGTATTTGTTTGCATATTTTTTCTTTTTTTTGTTCTGGAGGACATGTCCTTCACATAGAAAACCTGAGACACATCATTGGCTAGGACGAATGGTTCATCTCTATAACCAAGATTGTTGAGATCCATTGTTGTCATTCCGTACAACCGGTCTATCTTTACCCCTTCCCCATTCAGGTTGACCCATTTGCAGCGAAACAAAGGGACCTTAAAAGAGACTCCATAGTCTAGTTCACATATCTCCTCTATGTAACCATAATATGTGTCCTTTTGTCCATTCTCGTCTATTGCATCAAAGCGGACACCACTATTTTAGTTGGTGCTTTTTTTATCTTGGGCGATCGTGTAGAATGTATTCCCATTTATTTCGTACCCTTGGAAATTCAATACAGTAGAAGATGGTGACGCGGCCAACAAGTATAGCTGATCTCCAACAGTGGTGTCATTCAAGAGATGTGTCCGCATCCAACCACCGAAAGACTTCATGTGTTCATCTGTAATCCATGATTCAGGCTTCCCCGGGTTTTTGGAGCGTACAATATTCTTGTGTTCCTCGATATACGGAGCTGCCAAGGTGGAATTATGTAGAACTGTGTAGTGTGCTTTAGTGAAAGAATCCACGTCCTACATATCATTGCTTTCTTTCCCAGCGTGCCTTTTCCACTTAGTCTTCCCTCATGCCGCGAGTCAGAAACACCAATCGGCTTAAGGTCAGGAATAAAGTCAACACAAAACTCAATGACCTCCTCTGTTCCATATCCCTTGGAGATGCTTCCTTCTGGTCTAGCACGGTTATGAACATATTTCTTTAAGACTCCCATGAACCTCTCAAAGGGGAACATATTGTGCAGAAATACCGGAACGAGAATGGCAATCTCTTCCACTAGATGAACCAGGAGATGCGTCATAATATTGAAGAAGGATGGTGGGAACACCAATTCAAAACTAACAAGACATTGTACCACATCCTTCTGTAACCTCGGCAGAATATCTGGATTGATTACCTTCTAAGATATTGCATTGAGGAATGAACACAGCTTCACAATGGGTACTCGAACATTTTCCGGTAGAAGCCCCCTCAATGCAATCGGAAGCAACTGCGTCATAATCACGTGACAGTCATGAGACTTCAGGTTTTGGAACTTTTTCTCTGCCATATTTATTATCCCCTTTATATTAGATGAGAAGCCCGAAGGCACCTTGATACTGTAAAGGACTTCAAAAAAGATTTCCTTCTCTGCTTTGGTAAGAGCATAGCTGGCACGCGTTAAGTGACGCCCTTTATCCGTCTTGTTATGTGTATGCATGTTCTTTGGGTCTTTCATAATTTGTTGGTCCTCCCGTGCTTCAGGTGTATCTTTTGTCTTCCCATACACGCCTAGGAATCCTAGCAGGTTCACACAGAGATTCTTCGTCACGTGCATCACGTCGATTGAAGAGCGGACACGCAGGACTTTCCAATATGGTAGCTCCCAAAATACAGATTTCTTCTTCCACATGGGTGCGTGTCCTGTAGCGATGTCATTCAGAACTGATTGACCGCCGGGACCCTTTCCAAAGATTACTTCTATGTCCTTGACCATACCAAATACATCATCACCAGCAGGGAGTTCAGGCTTCTTCCGGTGATCTGCCTCACCTTTGAAATGCTTGCCTTTCTTTCTTACGGGATGATTGGTCGGAAGAAATCGTCGATTCGCCAGGTACACAACCTTCTTGCATTTATGAAAATATTTACCTTCGGTCTTATCTAAACAGTGGGTGCATGCCTTATATCCCTTGTTTGTCTGTCCTGAAAGGTTACTAAGAGCAGGCCAATCATTGATGGTTACGAATAACAACCCTCGTAGATCAAATGGCTCCTGTTTGTTCTCATCCCACGCACGTACACCTGGTTTGCCCCACAACTGTAAGAGTTCTTCAACTAATGGCTTAAGGTACACATCAATGTCGTTGCCCGGTTGCTTCGGGCCTTGGATGAGCACTGGAATCATAATGAACTTACGCTTCATGCACAACCAAGGAGGCAGGTTGTAGATACATAGAGTCACGGGCCAGGTGCTATGACTGCAGCTCTGCTCCCTAAAAGGATTCATGCCATCCGTACTTAGACCAAACCATAAGTTCCTTACGTCACATGTAAAGTCTGGGAAGTCTCTCTCGATTTTTCTCCACTGTGACCCATCAGCAGGGTGTCTCAACTTCCCGTCTTTCTTACGGTCTTCTTTGTGCCATCGCAACAACCTGGCATGCTCTTTGTTTCTGAACATGCGTTTCAACCTTGGTATTATAGGAGCATACCACATAACCTTAGCAGGAACCCTCTTCCGGAGGGGCTCTCCCTCAACATCACCAGGGTCATATCGTCTGATCTTATACCGCAACGCATTGCATACCGGGCATTTATATAAATTCTCATACTCCTTACCGCGGTAGAGGATGCAGTCATTAATGCATGCATGTATCTTTTGCACATCTAATCCGAGAGGACAGAGAGTCTTCTTTGCTTCGTAGGTACTCTCGGGAAGTTCGTTATGTTTTGGAAACTTCAGCTTCATTATTTTCAGCATCTTTTCAAATGAGGAGTCAGTTAGACCACACTCTGCCTTCCATCGCAACAATTCCAGTGTGGTACCGAGCTTTGTGCCGCCATCTTCACAATTTGGGTACAACAATTTCTTGTGATCTTCTAACATGCCCTCTAACTTCAACTTCTCATTTTCTGTTTCACAGTCTCGCTTTGCATCAGAAATGACCCTACCAAGTTCATCAGCCGGCTCATCTGATGCCCGTTCTTCACCTCTTTCCTCTCCATTGTCTTCCATTGCAGTATCACTGTATTTAGGAAACATATGATGATAGTTGTTATCATCATCTTCTTCTTCACCATCTTCCATCATAACCCCTCTTTCCCCGTGCTTGGTCCAGCAATTATAGTTGGGCATGAAACCTTTCATAATCAGGTGGCCGCGAATGATTTTCGAGGAAGAGTACTCCTTGTTGTTCCGACATTGAACACATGGACAACGTATAAATCCATTCTCTTTGTTTGTCGTAGCCACATCGATAAATTTATCCACGCTTTTGATATACCCGGCTACGCGCCAGTCACCGTACATCCATTCCCGACCGGTCATCTGCATCATATAAGTAAGTTTATCAAAAAACAGGACATCATAAATAGTGAAATAACCAATTCACACCGACACATGAATTGTATCAATGACCTAGAAAAGATAAGATTGCTAACCTCGATCGAGGGAAATAAAGAGGAGAAAGCTCAAGTGCGTCTCGGACACCTTCTATATTTTTGTTCTATGAGAAATTCAACGGGATTATTCACTCAAACATTTCAACAAACACCTTCAATGCATGCATGAGAAAAAACTAGCACACCCCCTCACACCTTCCACCATTCGAAAAAACAGAGCGGAGGCAGAGGGGGCTGGGGCGTTGCATTTATAAAGGGCAGGGGGTCTTTAGTCCCGGTTGGAGCCAGCAACCGGGACTAAAGGTGCGTGCCACGCCACGTGGCTGTGGCCAAACCTTTAGTCCCGGTTGGTGGCTCCAACCGGGACGTATTCCCCCTTACCAACCGGGACGCATGCCCCCTGGCCCCGTGCCCGCTCCAACCGGGACGCGTGCCAGCATTATTCCCGGTTGGTGGCGGAACCAGGACAAATGCTCTGAGGCGTCGCGAACGGATAGCCCTTTTTCTACTAGTGTATATGCATCCGGCGCTAATAGCGCCGGATTTTTAGCCTATGAATGCTGAACAAGTGGATATGCTCTAATACGGTAGATATTAGCAGTCACAGCCAGTAACAATACATGCTGAGAAAGAAACCACAACACATTTGCAAATGAATTTTTTCAAAATTGGAACAATACTCTCTCCGATCTAAATTAATGTTCTCACGTTTGTCTAGATTCAAATGTATAGTCATGTTTTAGTAGATACATCCAAATCTAGAAAAATCTAAGAACATTAATTTGAATCAGGGGGAGTACAAATAAACAGCCAGCTGATCTCCCGCACGAACCAGCATGCTACAGAAGCTGAACATGAAGAACTGGAGGTCCAAGATAGTTCAGAAACAAATCACATCACCATCTTTCAACTGAAATTTTAAACAGTTGGCTTATGCCCCGCAAACAAACCAGCAAGCCACGTTACAAAAACTAAACCATTAATCATGTCCTCAAATTCAGAAACAAAGCATGGTTCATCCAAGACTAAATCAAACTTATTTTACATTTACATTGGGCCACAGTCATAACATAGTTCAACAAAGCAAGGTTGGCTCAAAATTTAATGGAAATGGAATTGCACGACTAAGATGATATCAGCAGTCTTGCTCTAGGTGTCCTATAGCATGGCAATGGTTGCAAGGCTCCAGAACAGTTAATTTGACTGTAGGTGGAACTTCCTTCTTGACGTATGTTCGGATAGCCAAGAGCCCCCTCTGTGCTTCCATCTTTAGCCTTTTCGATATGGGAACACAATGTTTATACTTACCATGATAACACCTATCCCCATAAATGGGGTCCAATGTAAGATGCTCAAGCGACACCGCATTCTTTAGAATATAACATATTCGTTCAACCAAACTCTTCGCACAGTTTAAATGACTGATATTCACACTCTTGAGGCAGCCATGGTGGCGTTCGGGCATGTGCCTCAGTTGTGGATCCACAAAAATCGATTCGTTCAACATGCGTAGCTGAATCGTCTGACGATATAAAAAGATAATATGATTCAGTTAAATGGAAATAGACAGATAGTATTGCTTTGCAGGATGAAATGAATGAAAAGCACCAGCGCCTTACTTGTAATACCAAAGTCTCCAATGCAGGAGCCGCATCAAGGAAAGAAACCAGAGAAAAATAGTCATACGGCCTAGGGATGGAGGATCCTAACGCCATTTGAATGCTCAGGTGCTTAAGGTACAGGAAGGTGGTAGGCAGCATTGGTGCATCAACCACCTGCACAAAAAATGGCATGTATCAGATACATTGTACACAAGGTATTATAAATGGCTATCCTACAACACCCTATCTTGTAGAGAATACATACCTCACACCTTGATCCTAGGATAAGAGTTTCAAGATTTGGCATAATGGATGGCAGCTTGGTACGAGCATCACGGATAAAGTTTTGTTGTCCCATGTCTAGTTTCCTCATTTGCAATGTTTCCACTAGCGAGAAGTCCACCCAGTGCCCTCTCACGTAAAAACTAGAGAGGTTTGGAGCTTTTCTCTCTATCACTTTCAGTCTCAAGCAGTCCATAACACTAAGGCTGCGGAGACGCTGCAGCGCAGAAGGTAACTTCAGGGATATAATCTCCGTGCAATGATTTAGATCTAATTGCTCCAAAGCAAGGGAGTGGGAAAGAAGGCACTCTAGCTCATCCCATGTAATGCTCACAAACCACAGATGCATACTTGTTAGGCTTCTCAAGGGGCTAAGTTCAACTGTAGGATGGAAGGCACAATGACGAAGTTTAAGGTACCGAAGTGAGTTTCGAACATTAACAGATAAAAGTGAGCATGGGAAGTTGTATATTCTCTTTGTTTCAGGCAACACAAGGCTGAGCTCTTCAATCCCTGGTTTAAGAGCAATCTGAAGCCACCTGTCAAGATAACTAGTTCCATCGAACCCACATATGCCACCGTAATCAAGCTTGAATGCTTTCAATCTAATGCCTACGTGGTTCTTGAGAATGCGGTCAATTTTGTGGTGGAAATTCTCTCCACGCCCATTTTTCTTCAAGCCAATCGTATCCTTATTAAAGATGAGATTGGAATGACATCTCCAGGAATGTAAAAAAGAGCGAGACAGGCAAGCAGCACGCGCAGCTTCACGCATTGGCATTAGGGAATGTATACGAAACAGTATGTCCTGCACACAAGGATTGGGAAAAAGATCAACATTGAGATTGTAAAGCCATTACTTCAATTGGAGAAAGAAAACAGTAGAATCACAAGGAGTAACATTGTACCCAAGGTTACCCTCCGCATGATTGCACAGGGTGTGCTGCATTACATAGGTAGATAGTCAAGAAACATAACCATGCTAGGTAAACCCAGTAATGCACAGATAAGTTTTCCTAACAATATTATCAGCGGCAGTGTCATGGTTGGATATTAGTGAGGTGTGGGCCTTGGGCCTATGGCAGGCTGACTGCACACAAGGTAGAAATAGCATGTGGCATAGGTAGCCATATCTATTTACCAGTTATCTCCTTAGGGTTTGTTAAGATTAGTATTGCATTAAATAATGTTAGTTACTTTAAGTTATCTTTCTTGAGGGCTAAGTTGATCATAAATCATATATTCAGGACATTTAAGCTATATAAGAGTTATCTATTCATTCTTAAAATTCCTCCTGCCTGCCTATGATACAAACTCATCCCAAACAAAGCCGACGTCACACAACCATCTTCTGGCAGTGTTTACCTGTTGTGTGCCTCAGTATATGGCACGTTCGGAGGGAAAAGGGACAGTTGCTAACGGCTAATACCAATTAACAACTACAACATGAAACATTATAATTTTGTCGCATTAGTAGCCAACAATGATTTTTCTATGCATTATGCAGTAACATGTCAGCGAAGAAACAGTAATAAATATGTGACTTCTGTGTTGGGTAAAAATAATAACATATCTTAAAAGTAAAACAAATAGAAGCCCACGAAATAGAACCTGACAGTTTTGGAAGTTAAATTACATGATAAAAATGATCCTGGTTAACTAAAGAGATGCTTGATAGTACTGAAGATGATAAAGTTAAAGAAGGCATAGCTCAATTCATTGTCTGTTCTGGATTTAGGTAGCACTAAACTGCACAAAAGCAAAAGATAAATCCTATAACATTTAGAGCACAATAGTAAAATCTCGTTGTGTTTTATGGATTTATAGGTACCACATAATGGCAGAATTAGTGCTTTGAAGCAGATTGTGAAGCAGGTGGAAAGATTGACATTTTTTCTGATTTCTTTGGAATGAATATTCTAGTCAATGACTGCATCATACTGGTTACAGCACAACAATAGCATCATAGTGCTAAGTAATGCTTCTTCTGTTCATTATCTCAAGAAGTAGCTGGATTGTACAAAATCAACATTCGGCCATTAACTTTTTTGCTAGAGCAAGTTGTTATAAGTTACAAAATCATAATGATTAGCATGTGCTTTTAGAATTTAGATACGAATCCAACCATATCAATCTTGAGGCAGATATAATTGACAGATTATTTAGGGTAATTTGTTTGATCAAACCTGAATTGGGGCAACCAACTGCACCTTACAAAAATGAACAGAGAGGGTAGTTACAAAAAAGAAGAGAGAGAGAGAGTAGTTTTCCTAAGTAATCGACTTTGTACTAAAGCACCCAACTAGTGCATAATATTCGTGAGAGATGCGTTGGACATGTTACCAGCCTTTGAAGAGAGAACAGTTACAGTTGGAATAAATTGTCCGATTTCTCATTACTATTAATTCAGTATATAAGAGTGTAGGATGTGGCCAAAATATCTTTTTACTCTCTTTATATATATCAAGAAAAAAATGAAGCTAGCATAGAATAGTCCAACAGGAGCAGTCGCGGTGATATAATGGTTGCACTCTAAGGAGAAATTAACGGACGTCTGGGTACCTGGGGAAGGTCTGGAATAGAGCTTGTTATTATTTTGCCAGCTTGAATGTCATCAGTGCCATCTTCTTGGCAAGGTGAGCCCTTTCTTTTAAGAGGGAGGTCTGGGATTGAACTTGTAATTGTGTTGGCAGCTTGAGAATCGTCAATGCCATCTTCTCGACAGGGCAATCCCTTTCTTTTGAGATGAATGTCAGGGGTGGAACTTATTATTGTTTTGATATCTTGTTGTTGTCGACAGAATCTGTTTTTTGTACCCGTCGAAGCAATGCTCAAACCTGCGGAGACAGGAAGGATGGTTATGGTAGCCAGCAATGAATGAATAGGAGAGAAGCAGAGGAGTGGAGAGGAGAGGCACCAAATCTCTTGAGACCTCCTCCCAAACTGAACCAAACCCTAGGCCGCGTGGAGCTTATCTAACATCGTGCCTAAAAGCTAGCTAAAATCTTTTCCCTGGCCTGGTTTGGAGAAGAAAAACATGGAGCGGACGCCACTGTTATATATAGCAAGAAGGAGAGGCTGCTTACGGAGAGAAGGAAGAAAACATACTACTACTAGGCGGCGGCTCACGCAGCAGGTCTCGGTTTCTCCGGCGACGACGTTGCAGGGCACCCCCCATGGACGACGACGACGACGACGATATCTCTCGTCGGATCTTGCCCTCCTGTCCTGGCTTATCTTTCTTTGCACGGATGGATCTCTTTGGACACACACACCCCGCGACTTGAGATCTCTGATCCTCTCTTGGCTCTCTTCTCGTCTCCTGAGTGCTTATTATCTTCGTTTTTGGATCTGCTTTCAACAAACACCCGATTTCGAGACGGAGCCGGGCGCCGTCGGGTGTGGGCGGGGTGGAGACAAAGGATTGATTTGGGGCCGAAGCGAATATTTGGCCCATTACCCCCGTACACTGTGCGGTGCGGCCAGATGGAAATTGAGGGAGGCTCACGCAACGCAACTGTCATATGGCGAAGACGGGACCTGGCAGCGCTGTCGGGTTATATGCAGGAGCGCGACAGTCCAGTTTCTTGGTGCGTCGGCGCTGACGGTGGAGGGGCGTCACCGAACCTGCTGTGATGGAGGCTTTGGCATGCCGCGAGGCACTAGCGCTGGCCCAGGATTGACAGGATCACGTGGCGACGGATTGCCTCTCGGTTGTTTTTGACATGGAGAGACCTTTTGCTGGGAGCTACAGCATGATCCTCCATGAAATCAAAGCTACGGCGGCTTCTTCCTCGATGCCGATAAGGGTGGAGGGAGGTGACGCAGGGGCGTGCAGGTGAAGGAGCACTGATAAAATTAGGTTGTTTTTTTGGGTTTCGCTTTTTGGACCCTAGAAACAGTAGAAGCGGAAGCATAAGCGGTAACAAACAGAGCCTTGGCCTTGGAGCGCACAACAGCAACTCGATCTGGAGACACAACTCTGAGCCCTGAAGGACAGACGGTTCTCACACCTGACGGCACAGCTCATGGGAATAATAGGTAATCTCATCCAAGACTCAGATCAGCATAGGCAAAAGAAAACAACACCCAAAGAACCCAAATGCACGTACGAACCCTGCAGCCAAAACACATCTACAAATCTCTATCTAGCTACCCAATCTCCAGCACCTATTTTTTATCGAATTTAGAAATTCCAGCACCTATTTTTTATAGAATTCAGAAAGTCCAACTTCCTACAAATTGGCCATCATCTGCATTGCTGGACCTACCACCCATTTCCGTGTCAACTCTAGGAAAATCCCATCCAACACATCATGCTTCGGTACAACACACTCACGAGGAGGACGGCTAGACAAAGCAACATCACCTCCGATACTCGAAGGTGATATGAGTGTTGGTCGGTAACCCAATAGCTCGGAGGGTACATTGCTGAATTGCTCTGGCCACTTGTATTCGACGCTATGCGAGCTTAGAGCCACCAGCCTGTTGCCACTATCGCCTTCTTCGTCTTGTAATGCAGGCTCGTGGTGGAGGTTGTACAAATGGGCACCGCTAAGTGTAAACAAGGCAAGAAGAAGGCCACCTCCACAGTCCCAAGCATCCGTGAAAAAATCGTCAGGATGAGAGTTTTCATTGAACAGAATGTATAGCTGCTCCCATCGGTGATCTGGAGTGAGTAACCATATCAGAGTGTCATGGTCCTCCTGCTCGAAGATGCATGGGCAGCCACGTACCTCCAACATCTTTAACTCGTTGATGTCGTGCCCTTCCGGGTGGGCAATTTCAGTGACGACCTCGTTGTCGACGTCGAAGGCGAGCATGGACGATGTCGTGTCGCAGGCCTCAAATTTCCGTTCCCCCTCTCCAATATAGCGCATTCCGTAGAGAAGGAAGTACACTTTGCCGTCGCCGGTGTGTAGCATGTTACGACAGAACACTTGATAGTCGCACGAGAACACCGTCTTGGGTTCTTCGCGGTCGCTGCCGTCAAATGATACCACCATTAACCTTGTTGTGTCGTGAATGTCAACCTCACGGATGAGAGCCTTGTAGACCTTGCTTGATGGCCCGTACCCAAACCCCAAGATGTCCCGCTCCACGTCCTTGTTTTGAGGGTGCGACAGCAAGGGCAAGGATAGACGTGCCTCCTCCCCGGTGGCCGGGTTGAAAACGACGGCCTCGGTGGAATACTGCCCTTTGCTACCATTGGAGACGCCGGACACGAGGACAAGGCCGTTGGAGGTGCCGGCGTTCCTGTATTCGTTGACGTCAACGACGGTGTGCTTCATGGAGAACGCGGGGCTGACACAGTGGAAGTCGAAAGCCACGCCGTACCCGTGGCGATAGAGGCGGGCGACCTGTGGGAGCTCTGGCGGCGGCGCGCCGAGGCGGCGGTGGCGAAGCCAGAAGCGTGGGGTCGCGAGGAGCTGCCGGAAGCGCTTGGAGAGCAGGGTGCAGCGCGCGACGCAGCGGGCCGGCAGGCGCGCGAGGATCTCGTCGGCGACGAACTCGTCGTCTCCAAAGAAGACGACGGCCTGGTTGACGTCGGTTTCCTCGGACGCCATATTTTGTGTGACCGGTAAAACCAACGGCAAGGTCTCTCTCTCTATATATATATATGAGTCGTACGTGTTCCGATTAGGAGTTGATTCTAGCTGGGCGTTGTCCGATCCGTGTCGGATTTCGTTGGGCCAAGATCGATCATATATATATAGTCGTCTGTGTCCGAGTCCGTATATCCATATATACTCTTTTGACAACATTTTTTTAGCGAACCTTTTTTATTTATGCAGTGTCCGATTCGGTATAGGTGTATATATCTCCACTACTATTAAACAATCAAACAAGATCTTTCTTACATGCACCCCGCTCAACTCACACAAACCAATCAACACCGCACGATTAGGCCCAATAAGCTAAATCTAACAGTCATCATTAATCTAATCGGATCCTGTGTGCACTTAGCAATTATCATTGGCTGACCATACTCCACCAGCAGAGGAAATCGCAACCCGCGTCTTCCACCCTATAATCACGCAAGTCTAATTCTAATCCCTATACTACGTAAAAATAAATCGCCTTCTATCGTTGACTCGCGTTCATCCGCCCTGATTCTCTCGCTCGCAATTCATCCCGTGATTTCCTGGGAGCGTTTTTTATTCTATCAGACCTCTCTCGCTCCCATCTCACCCGGATTGCATCTACCTCAGCAGTGCCGGCGAACCCGGCCATCTCTCTTTCTCTTCCTCGTGGCCGGCACCAAGCTCTTCCACAGGCACCACGCCGAGGACACACACCTCCCTCTCGCCATGCCCTAATGTTCTAAGAGGCGACGCCAGCCGTGGATCTGGCAGCGCCAGTGGTCAAGCACAAGGAAGCCGACCGCTTCCATGTGCTCCCTGTAGCGTTGCGCGGCGTGGAGCAGTGCCACTGGCATGTGGTAATTGTTGTGGTATGGGAGCTTGGCCTATTCTTCTTGGCTGGAGCTCTGCCTAGCAACCGCGGGCTCAAGGAGGCGGCAGCCGAGAGTGGCTGGATTTTGTCATTGAAGAGCAGTTACACTAGCTCTGCACGACGGCAGAGGCAGCAGGATTTGGATATGGTGAATGGGTTGAAGAAGAGTTAAGTTCGGGTGGATTCATCTACAAGCCCTAGGTGATTTCTTCTCTTGATCTACTCATGCTCTTTCTTGCAACCTTGAAGGAATTTTGGAGTCCCCAATGATTGATCGGTATTGTAAAAAGTGGGAGTTCTCTGTGGACATTCAAAAGGACGGCATGGTTATGCTTGGAAATTTCAGGTTAGTTAGTTGATTCCTACGCTCTTTCTTTCTTGTTCACTGTTCTTCTACTTTAATGATTGGTAAAATAAAATATCAGGGAAGGTTTGACTGATGTTCCAATGTTTTCTGCAGTTGTCAAACTTACTTGTGTGGAGTAAGGTTAATAATTCTGAATTTTGGCACCAATATACATTGTTCTTGCAAAGCATTTAAACCTTTATCCGATGCTTCTATTTATGTTCTCTATTAAGACTCTATAAACTGATTTATCTTTTTTATCCATCTGAATGGGGACAGCTTTTTACACTATGATTGCCATATTAGGTTTGAGAAGGAAGAAGTCTAGCTCAAGCTCTTGTTGCACAAGATGTAGAAACACAAATATTAGAAATCATGATTATTGTCCAGGCAGTTTGGACTGTATTTGAATGTGGTGGTCAGTGCAGTGCAGTACAATTTGTCTGCTTATAGTACCACTGACATGTTATACTTTCTATACTTTCAGTTGTCGTCCACATGCATCGATGAGGTACTGATGAAATATGAGTTTGCTAGGTTGTCGATGATGCTTGTACAAGGGGCCGCACCATGATTGCCTCGATTGCATCTAACAACTATAGCAGTCCAAGTAAGCTCAAGCAGCTGCTTCAGAACTATGATGATGTGTATGTTTTCCTTGATGGCCATCTAAGGATGGGAATTATTTTTATCTTGAAGGATGCACACTGAGAGCCTTGTTGTTAGTTCATGCCTGCATTCGTGATCAATCCTGCCGGTAAGTTTCTAAGATTAGGTGAGGATCACAGATTCATGGTTTGTGCCATTCAGAGAAAATGACATAGAGAAATTAAGAGAAGTCATGCTTAATTTGGAAGTATCTCAATTTGTAGTAATAAATTATAGTATTATAGTTTTGTGATAATTAGTTTTTAAGACAAAGTATCATTGATAAGCTGGGTAGTAAGTAGATTTGTAGTAAGAAACCATAGTTATCTTCTTTTCTGTTAGTTAGGATTGGTGTAAGAGAAAGTACCATCTGCAAGCTGGCATATATTTTGGATAGCTTTGAACTAGGAATTAGATTATCCCTTGAGCTTGATCTCCACTACTATTAAACAATCAAACAAGATCTTTCTTACATGCACCCCGCTCAACTCACACAAACCAATCAACACCGCACGATTAGGCCCAATAAGCTAAATCTAACAGTCATCATTAATCTAATCGGATCCTGTGTGCACTTAGCAATTATCATTGGCTGACCATACTCCACCAGCAGAGGAAATCGCAACCCGCGTCTTCCACCCTATAATCACGCAAGTCTAATTCTAATCCCTATACTACGTAAAAATAAATCGCCTTCTATCGTTGACTCGCGTTCATCCGCCCTGATTCTCTCGCTCGCAATTCATCCCGTGATTTCCTGGGAGCGTTTTTTATTCTATCAGACCTCTCTCGCTCCCATCTCACCCGGATTGCATCTACCTCAGCAGTGCCGGCGAACCCGGCCATCTCTCTTTCTCTTCCTCGTGGCCGGCACCAAGCTCTTCCACAGGCACCACGCCGAGGACACACACCTCCCTCTCGCCATGCCCTAATGTTCTAAGAGGCGACGCCAGCCGTGGATCTGGCAGCGCCAGTGGTCAAGCACAAGGAAGCCGACCGCTTCCATGTGCTCCCTGTAGCGTTGCGCGGCGTGGAGCAGTGCCACTGGCATGTGGTAATTGTTGTGGTATGGGAGCTTGGCCTATTCTTCTTGGCTGGAGCTCTGCCTAGCAACCGCGGGCTCAAGGAGGCGGCAGCCGAGAGTGGCTGGATTTTGTCATTGAAGAGCAGTTACACTAGCTCTGCACGACGGCAGAGGCAGCAGGATTTGGATATGGTGAATGGGTTGAAGAAGAGTTAAGTTCGGGTGGATTCATCTACAAGCCCTAGGTGATTTCTTCTCTTGATCTACTCATGCTCTTTCTTGCAACCTTGAAGGAATTTTGGAGTCCCCAATGATTGATCGGTATTGTAAAAAGTGGGAGTTCTCTGTGGACATTCAAAAGGACGGCATGGTTATGCTTGGAAATTTCAGGTTAGTTAGTTGATTCCTACGCTCTTTCTTTCTTGTTCACTGTTCTTCTACTTTAATGATTGGTAAAATAAAATATCAGGGAAGGTTTGACTGATGTTCCAATGTTTTCTGCAGTTGTCAAACTTACTTGTGTGGAGTAAGGTTAATAATTCTGAATTTTGGCACCAATATACATTGTTCTTGCAAAGCATTTAAACCTTTATCCGATGCTTCTATTTATGTTCTCTATTAAGACTCTATAAACTGATTTATCTTTTTTATCCATCTGAATGGGGACAGCTTTTTACACTATGATTGCCATATTAGGTTTGAGAAGGAAGAAGTCTAGCTCAAGCTCTTGTTGCACAAGATGTAGAAACACAAATATTAGAAATCATGATTATTGTCCAGGCAGTTTGGACTGTATTTGAATGTGGTGGTCAGTGCAGTGCAGTACAATTTGTCTGCTTATAGTACCACTGACATGTTATACTTTCTATACTTTCAGTTGTCGTCCACATGCATCGATGAGGTACTGATGAAATATGAGTTTGCTAGGTTGTCGATGATGCTTGTACAAGGGGCCGCACCATGATTGCCTCGATTGCATCTAACAACTATAGCAGTCCAAGTAAGCTCAAGCAGCTGCTTCAGAACTATGATGATGTGTATGTTTTCCTTGATGGCCATCTAAGGATGGGAATTATTTTTATCTTGAAGGATGCACACTGAGAGCCTTGTTGTTAGTTCATGCCTGCATTCGTGATCAATCCTGCCGGTAAGTTTCTAAGATTAGGTGAGGATCACAGATTCATGGTTTGTGCCATTCAGAGAAAATGACATAGAGAAATTAAGAGAAGTCATGCTTAATTTGGAAGTATCTCAATTTGTAGTAATAAATTATAGTATTATAGTTTTGTGATAATTAGTTTTTAAGACAAAGTATCATTGATAAGCTGGGTAGTAAGTAGATTTGTAGTAAGAAACCATAGTTATCTTCTTTTCTGTTAGTTAGGATTGGTGTAAGAGAAAGTACCATCTGCAAGCTGGCATATATTTTGGATAGCTTTGAACTAGGAATTAGATTATCCCTTGAGCTTGATCTCCACTACTATTAAACAATCAAACAAGATCTTTCTTACATGCACCCCGCTCAACTCACACAAACCAATCAACACCGCACGATTAGGCCCAATAAGCTAAATCTAACAGTCATCATTAATCTAATCGGATCCTGTGTGCACTTAGCAATTATCATTGGCTGACCATACTCCACCAGCAGAGGAAATCGCAACCCGCGTCTTCCACCCTATAATCACGCAAGTCTAATTCTAATCCCTATACTACGTAAAAATAAATCGCCTTCTATCGTTGACTCGCGTTCATCCGCCCTGATTCTCTCGCTCGCAATTCATCCCGTGATTTCCTGGGAGCGTTTTTTATTCTATCAGACCTCTCTCGCTCCCATCTCACCCGGATTGCATCTACCTCAGCAGTGCCGGCGAACCCGGCCATCTCTCTTTCTCTTCCTCGTGGCCGGCACCAAGCTCTTCCACAGGCACCACGCCGAGGACACACACCTCCCTCTCGCCATGCCCTAATGTTCTAAGAGGCGACGCCAGCCGTGGATCTGGCAGCGCCAGTGGTCAAGCACAAGGAAGCCGACCGCTTCCATGTGCTCCCTGTAGCGTTGCGCGGCGTGGAGCAGTGCCACTGGCATGTGGTAATTGTTGTGGTATGGGAGCTTGGCCTATTCTTCTTGGCTGGAGCTCTGCCTAGCAACCGCGGGCTCAAGGAGGCGGCAGCCGAGAGTGGCTGGATTTTGTCATTGAAGAGCAGTTACACTAGCTCTGCACGACGGCAGAGGCAGCAGGATTTGGATATGGTGAATGGGTTGAAGAAGAGTTAAGTTCGGGTGGATTCATCTACAAGCCCTAGGTGATTTCTTCTCTTGATCTACTCATGCTCTTTCTTGCAACCTTGAAGGAATTTTGGAGTCCCCAATGATTGATCGGTATTGTAAAAAGTGGGAGTTCTCTGTGGACATTCAAAAGGACGGCATGGTTATGCTTGGAAATTTCAGGTTAGTTAGTTGATTCCTACGCTCTTTCTTTCTTGTTCACTGTTCTTCTACTTTAATGATTGGTAAAATAAAATATCAGGGAAGGTTTGACTGATGTTCCAATGTTTTCTGCAGTTGTCAAACTTACTTGTGTGGAGTAAGGTTAATAATTCTGAATTTTGGCACCAATATACATTGTTCTTGCAAAGCATTTAAACCTTTATCCGATGCTTCTATTTATGTTCTCTATTAAGACTCTATAAACTGATTTATCTTTTTTATCCATCTGAATGGGGACAGCTTTTTACACTATGATTGCCATATTAGGTTTGAGAAGGAAGAAGTCTAGCTCAAGCTCTTGTTGCACAAGATGTAGAAACACAAATATTAGAAATCATGATTATTGTCCAGGCAGTTTGGACTGTATTTGAATGTGGTGGTCAGTGCAGTGCAGTACAATTTGTCTGCTTATAGTACCACTGACATGTTATACTTTCTATACTTTCAGTTGTCGTCCACATGCATCGATGAGGTACTGATGAAATATGAGTTTGCTAGGTTGTCGATGATGCTTGTACAAGGGGCCGCACCATGATTGCCTCGATTGCATCTAACAACTATAGCAGTCCAAGTAAGCTCAAGCAGCTGCTTCAGAACTATGATGATGTGTATGTTTTCCTTGATGGCCATCTAAGGATGGGAATTATTTTTATCTTGAAGGATGCACACTGAGAGCCTTGTTGTTAGTTCATGCCTGCATTCGTGATCAATCCTGCCGGTAAGTTTCTAAGATTAGGTGAGGATCACAGATTCATGGTTTGTGCCATTCAGAGAAAATGACATAGAGAAATTAAGAGAAGTCATGCTTAATTTGGAAGTATCTCAATTTGTAGTAATAAATTATAGTATTATAGTTTTGTGATAATTAGTTTTTAAGACAAAGTATCATTGATAAGCTGGGTAGTAAGTAGATTTGTAGTAAGAAACCATAGTTATCTTCTTTTCTGTTAGTTAGGATTGGTGTAAGAGAAAGTACCATCTGCAAGCTGGCATATATTTTGGATAGCTTTGAACTAGGAATTAGATTATCCCTTGAGCTTGATTTGACTAACTGTTGGCTTTCCAGTGTCCGATTAGAGCAATGAACGGTTACATCTTTGCTTGAAGAAAATGGTACAGATATGGGTGTATAATAAAGGAACAAGTCATGTGAAGAATTGAAAGCTTATTGACCATTTCCTGTTATAGGAAAGAGAAGCATGTCAACATCTTCTGTTTTTATGTTAGATCCACGAAAATCTAGACTAATGAGCATTTTCACATAGTGTCTGTAGATGTTGAAGATAAAAAATAACTTTCAAGGATCTAAATATAATCACATAGGTCATTATCACTACTACTAATAAAAGAGCAAACATTATTTTTCCTAAACGCACCCCATAAGATGTACACGGATCTATTACCACTATAGGATTGGACTCAGAAAAGTCAATCCAACAGCTAGCATTAGTCTACTTGGTATCTTGTGTGCACTTAGCAATTTATCCTTGACTGACCGCACTTCACCAGATAGAGAAAAACCACGCCCTATTACAGTTTCCGTTTTAAAATACTCCTAATTAATTACCTGCTAATTAATCCTAATTAATTGCTCCACTAATTAATCAAATTAATATTCCCTCGGCCAATTAAAACTGTATGCAAGGTTTAGCGATTGGCTAGCATAAGCTGCATGCAAGGAAAAAATCAATGCTCACAGTAATTGCAGAGCTAATAAATATGAGAAACGGGGCAAAGAATTAGGGACACCGTGCGAAGAATCGGTCTATGATGCGCCATAGGCCTTCTTCGTTGGTAAAAAAACAAAAAAATATTTACGCCAGGTATATGCGCAGCTCACGACCCACTCACCACCCTAGGTATGCCCCGCTAATTACTCCTAATTAATTGCCCCACTGATTACTCACTTTAATAATATATGCCGCAACATCGACCAGACCCCAGGTATGCGCCGCTCACGACCCAATCTCCCAGGTCATAACCTCCCTCCTCGAAGCCGCCTCCGCTCCGCCGCCGCCTCACCATGCTCGCCCCCGCCCAATGGAGCGATAGGTTCTTCTTGCTATCCCGGTTCTGTACTGTACCTACGCTGCGATGCATGCTAAAATTAGCCTAAATTGTTGGCTTCATTGTACATGTTCTGCTTTGGGAAATTTGGCGTTTGATTTTATGCACTAAATATCAACCTTGGTGTCATGTATTGTTATTGGTTCTTACACTCGGTGGGGATGACCATATATTAGATGCAGTATGATGTTTCTGTTCATGGTATCATGGTACTGAAAGGTTATTTGAACGGCGTTGTTGCAGTTGTTAGGCTAGCTAATTAATAGCACCAACAAGATGGAAAATCTTGCAATGGGTCTCTAAACTTTTTAAGTATGGTATATTCTCAATTGTTGCTTGGTACAAGGAATAAGTTGGAAGATGGTATGCAATTGTGCCTTGTTCAAATTCACCTATGTTGGTGTTTTGATTTTGAGATTATATGAAAATTTTGTATATTCTGAAATGTCGCTGGGTACAAGAAAATAAGTGGGAGATGGTCTGCAATTGTTTCGTGTAAGATTCGCCGATGTTGGTGGTCTGTTTTGAATGGTCCGTTGATGGTTTACTGACTTTTTCATCTCTTTGCAAATAAGTTCCTCAGATTACCAGGTGAAATATCCATATTGTTATATATTGGACGTCGGTATTTGGTACTTATACACTCCTTTTCTAAACGAGGAAAATTATCAAACTTTGGAGAGAGTGATTTATGTTCTTTCATGTGCAGATTGCAAGTCCGGGAGAGTTCTTGTTATTGGATAAGTGGGTCCTTTAGATGACGGCAAGATTGTAATATATGAGGATGACGTGGTAAGGGGATTTGTAAGCATGTTTTTTTCATATGAATTTCGAGGTCTTAATATGTACGAGTGATCTTGTCGGATGATGCTCGCTGACGTATTTTGTAATCCGAGGGTAATTCACAATATTACATCAGTAGAAATTGTTTATGACTCATTACAACGGTTTTCTTTTGTTTACTACAATAGTGGTGCTTCTGGTTAATGACGGTTGTCAATGGGAAATTGTTATACGCCATGTCAACCCTTTTGATTATGTGAGATTTATATTTCTAATGGATTATATTGTATTTAATGCTATTTGTTTTTATGAAATAAGAATATATTTTAAAAAGTTCTATAGATAGTATTAGTATGTAACTTCAGAATATAAAAAATGACTTCTTTAATGTATATATTTACAATAATTAAGACGTGCGTGCACGTGCCAGATTACTAGTAGCTGAGAATCGATCGAGTTAGAGATCTTGTGTTGCTGCGACTTAGAGTACTGGGCGATATATCTATACTATTAAAAGCAAAGTGGTGGTGTCACACGGTGTCACACTTCAGTAATATTACTGAGAAAATGCCACCGCAACTAAAAAAACTAGATCTCCTTATTTCTAGCTCATATATACTTGACCCTGTAACTAATTGGCTAACAAACAAATCGGACTTGCACGTTCCCATCGATCTGATTCAACAAACTAGGCTGCCGCGCTCTGTACAATTTCGTTTGTCAAGGGCGGAATTAGCGGGACGGAGCGAGCGAAATTGACTGCTTTTTTCGTCGGCCGTGTTCAACGTGATTTTGTACATGGCATATAAAAATCAGGTGACATTTTGGTGTGTAAATATTATTTCTCAAGCAAATGATATCAGGCGGCCGAGTACCTGGTGCTAATCTCCTTGATTTAGCTAGCTCTAGCTGCATGCGGAAAGTTTGAACGTGTACGCAAGTGTGTGCGTACGAGTCTATGTACGCATCCTGGACGGCTAGATGGCGATCCGATCGTCTAGGCCAAGGCGTCCGCGCCCCAGCGACGGCTCGCGTGGATCACGTCTGTGACCCTGCGGCAAACTCGTGATGATCGGCACCGAGCTAACTGATTGATAGGGTTCCAGACAGATAAGATAAGATAAGCACGTCTGTGCCGAGCGAAAATAAAAGGAGCAAACAGCATATATAACAACTTGAGGGCATGAAGGAGGCAGCGCTGAAACAACTCACACGCGCACCCAGCGGAGGCTACTCGGCCACCGCCACCCATACCTGAAGTCGCTGATCCGCGACGCAGGTCACTCAGCTCCCGAGGACTTGAAGATGGAGATCGGCAGCCAGGCCGGCCAAAGACGCCGGCGGACATGGCGCGCGGCAGCGCCGCTGACCCCACGGAACTCAGACGCAGTCGGCCACAACGTTCTTCTATTATCTAACGCTAACATGGCTGCATCAATCAGCTACATGTACGTGCTTCTTGGTGCAGGTTGGGTTCATTCATTCCATGGACCACGTACGAATAATATGCTCGCAAGCGTTCATGCATGCTGTCTCTAAGAACGTACGTGAAGACGATGGCCTTGCCGCGGCCACGCTGGCTGGCTGACGCACCGCGCCGGGAGCTAGACGAGTGCATTCTGTTGTACATCATATTCAATATTGATATGTACCGCACGTACGTGGATGCATGCTGTTGTATATGCACACTGGTAAAGACATATAAATATTGATTAATTAATTTACCGTATTCGAGTGCATTCTGTTGTATATCAGGTACATGCAAGCTCGTGTACAAGTCTGAGTATACGAGGTCTCTCCATACTGGCCTCCGGAGATTGCCTCGTTAGGGACGCCTCGGAGTCGGCTCCGCCACGATCGCTTCTAGAATCTCGGCACCTACACGTCTGCGTATCAGTCACCTTCAATGGAGCTGCCGCCGAAGAAGACTGCATCATCACATCTAACAAGATAGCGCGTCACCACGCCACTCATCAGCAGGAGCTGATGCCAACTACATCGACACACCGACGTCCGTCTTCATCGACTTCCCCAGCAGGAAGCCAACTACATTGATTAATGCTCTACTCTCACATTTTACATCTCTTTTGCGATATGTTTGAATGTAGTATGTGTTCTTATATGTAAGGTATATTTGCTGACTGAATGCAAACTTTAGATATCTTAATCAGTGTACACAGCCAAAACATATATTTATGATGGATGGGTCATTTGGTTCAGTTGATGGGTTACATTGAGATTTACCTATATTAGTATAGGTCTTCAAAAGTATTCGTAGATGTCACTTTATACGTGAATAAACCTTATGTATTTATACAAGTTATACTTATTAAACAAGAAGAAGCACAGTGGTTTATTGTTGAAAATTGATTTTACCGTTGCATGAAGGTGATTGTAGAAATGAAATCTAGGTGGCTGGTAATATCATTGTTCTCAGGAATGAAAACTTCAGTCCATCAAAGTCTTCAATTTAACGATTATGTGGTGATTAGGAACCGAGAGATGATGGTCGTGCTTCTTTAAAAAATGAGACTAAGTTGTGATATTTATTGCTAGCCGACATACTGTTAACATTTATTTCTTCTATTATAATTGAAACCATGGTTTTTAAGGCGTCCGCTTTGGGACGACTAGGCGAATTAAGCTTAGGCGTCAAGGCGCCCACCCTCCGCTTTGCAAAAACGACCGCTTTAGGTGCCTAGGCGTCCAAAGCGTCCGTCTAGACGTCGCATAGGCGTCAAAGCGCCCCCAGGTCATCTTAAGACGTCTTAACGCCTTAAAAACCATGATTGAAACCTAGGTTGCCGCCAAACGTGATGCCATGAACTCCAACATCGGACGTGAGCTCAATTGCCTCCATCCTCCTATGTCGTGCACGGATATGGCACTCATCTATCCCTTTGATTGGAAAGATGACAATATGGGTGGCCATGGGAATGAGAGTGCACAAGTAATTAGAAGGAGTGACTTACGTCGACAGTCAGCGATAGCAAATGATTGAGGCAAATATCTTGTACATGTGAAGTTTTAAGGGCGATGTTCCCATCTCTCATGTGATGCGAGTTCTGTTGAATATGATGTTCATATGTGTTTGTTTATAGCCGGTGAGACTATTTTTTTTTTGCTGGACCGTAGCTATCACTGTAACTACATTTTTTTTGTATGGATGTTCCCTACAAAATTATATGACCACCAAAACCAATAGTTAAAAGGAGACTTTTAAGTCCCGATTTTCATTCCTGACTAGACAATTACACTACATGCTTCCCTCTCTTTTTTGAAAGTATATTGTGTGAATTAAATGTTTGCTGGTGTATCTGATCTTTCCAAGATTTAGTGTATTGTAAGGGTAGTTAGAGCATCTCTAGCAGACACAAAAAATGCCGGACCCGGAAAATTCCGGTTGTTTTTCGGGCGGGGTCACGGAATCTAGCCTGAACAGACACCGTAAACACGGCCTGACTTAGGATTTTTTTCGGGCGCTGGGAATCGACCCCCTCGACCCATAAATCCCCGGTTCCGAACTCGTTTCCCAGGTCACGATCCATTTCTTCGTCACCGCCCCCTCCACTCCTCCGCCATGCACCACCGCCCAAATCGCCGAGCATCGGCGAGCAATTTCTCGCCGGCCATAGCAGATCCGGCCGATCCAGTATGCGATGGACCGTCGGGGAGCTTCCACGCCGCGCTTCCGTCCCCTGACGCCCACAGAGGAGGAGGAGCGCCGCCGGTGCATGCACTCGGACGGGGCGCGCAAGCGTGCCGCCCTCCACTACAAGAAGTGGGTCTCGCCGGTGCCGGCCGCGCTCCTCCGCCGCGAGACGGAGGAGTTCGACGCCCGCATCCGCGCCCGCCGGGGGAGGAGGGGGAGGGGAGCTCCTCGCGCGCTGAGGACTCCACCGCCGCCGGTGAAGAAGGAGGAGGCCAACTACGCCCTCAACGATGCCTCCTTAGACCGCTCGGTCGAGGTCATCCAGCAGCGGAGCATCGCCGAGGCAGAGGCCCGTCGAGCTCGGCGTGACGAGCTCATCGACGACATCTTCCTCGAGCAAGGTCACGCCGTCGACCGCGATTCCCGCGGGAAGCAGGTGGAGGTCATCGACCTCGTCTCTGACAGCAGTTCCAGGCTGTCGGACTTTGACTTCTCCGACGAGGAGTGAATCCCGCCGCCGGAAGCATCGCCACCGCTCCCTAGGCTCTGGTAAGCCCGATTTTGTGTCCATGCTAGGATTTAGTGGTGGAGACAGCAGATTCCACCATAGTATTTAGATTTAATTCACGTTTTGTACATATGTTCGCGTCAGTACTATGTATGAACTATGCTCGCGTTTTGAAATCTCTCGCAAATATTTAAAAATCTTGAGTTTACGGTTCGAATTTCTGGTTTCTGTTCTGGCAATCGTGTTCTTTGAGTAAAAACTAGCTCGAGCGCAGTTGGGAACGCGTTTTTCGATTCGCGATTTCTCGGTGTCTGCTAGAGATGCTCTTATACATTACTAAATAATTCATCTGTATTTCGTAGGTGACAGTCATTCATGGAGATGTAAGTGATTTTTAGTAGGAAATGTGATCAGTTTGTCTTGTAATGTCTATATATCAGTTGGCTATGTGGATAAATTGTTGCGTATTTTATGATATTTGCTCAATATGGCAAAGAAGTTACTTCACTGGAAAATACAATCTGTATTCTGAAGGATAAAGAGTACAATTTGAGGTTTGTGTAACTGAAACCTCATTTCTCTTGTCGATGGTCTTGTCGATGAATTCTTAAAATTAAAAGTTGATTTTGTTCGTGTATGGTTCACATCACAAGGAATTTTGACATGTCTTATATATATGCATTTGCAATGGGTAAAAAACTTAACGGTCCGTAGCAACGCACGGGTATTCAACTAGTTTATACTTAGAATTGGGGATGAGAGAATGGATCAGCACGCGAGGTGAGAGAGAGAGGTGTCCTCTCTGTTGGCTCCAGGTGCTTCTCTTCCTCTTTATACCGGAAAAAAAATCCTACGAGACCTGGTCTAAATTCTCAAAGGATAGACCCACCTCAATGCATAATGGGTAGAAAAAAGACTAATTAACAAACGGAAAAAGTTCTAGAAAACTAAAAATACAGACACGTGGCAGACAAAGAAGAAGGTCTAGAAATAGACTAGGTCTCGTAGGATTTATTTACTCTTTATACATCACCGGGCCAGGTCTCGTTTAGACCCGCATAGATAAGGAACCCAAGCCTCTAGTTGCTTGTCAATTACACCCTCCGTTTCAAAATATAAGAGTTTTTCTCTCAAAATAGGCTTTTGCCCCACTTTATAAATAAAGCAACATCCACATACAAGGTTCAAATAACACCCAAGCTGGCCGGAGCCAAACCGAAAAGAAAAGGGTATGACAGTCCCCTGGGGCCACAGCACAAGCAAGCCCAAGAGAAAACTAAAAATCACGACGAAGCGACGGGAGGAACACTCATGCCACCGAAGGGGGCGGCGAGGCAGGAGCCGAGAGGGGGGCGCCGCTGTCCTCAAGGCCCGAAGAGTGTCGTCGAAGGTCGATCGGTCATGCTGCCGCACCAGGGGAGACCACTGCTGCAGGAAGGCCAGAAAGGAAAAAACTGGGTCAGTCACGCGGGAAGGAAAGACCTTCTCAATCACCATCTTGTAACGCACATTCCACAAGGTCCATGAGATGCCTGCAAACACGAGCCAGAAGAGGCGGCGCCCTCCTCCGGCCCTGTTTGCCTTGGTTTGCAGAAACTCCTCGAGCTCCTGCGCCTGCCAAGCAGGCCCCAGTGCCTCCTGGACAAAGCTCCAAAGAGCGCGTGCAGCCGAACAAGAGAACATAATATGAGCACAAGACCCTGGAGTCCCACATAGGGGACACAAGCCATTGCCCGGGCCATGACGCTTGGCCACCTCGACCCCCGAGGGAAGCCTGTCCCGAAGCAGCTGCCAAACGAAGATCCGAATACTAAGCGAAAGGGGGGCCTTCCACAGGGGGGGAGGTCCAGGTCAGCTCCGGGCCCTTCACAGATCTGATGACCGAGACCCCGGAGCCCGATCCCGGTGATCCAAAGGCCACGCCAAGACCCGGATCTGAAGACCGCCAAGATCGCCACCGGAACGACAAGCACTTCACCGCGGATACGCCAAGTTCTTCTTCCCTAATGCCTAGACCGACTCGATGACACGGACCCGACAAGATCTTCGCGACGACAAGATCGACACCGACCCGGGCGAATCCGATGCGCCCCGACACCGAACCAAGTCCTTCTCCCCGGAATGCCAAGACCTACCTCTGTTAACCGAGAACGGTCCCGCCGAGACCGAACCCCAGATCCGGACCCTGAAACCCGACCCCGAACCCCTCGGAGCCCAAGTTCGCCGAACCCTAATGTGATTCCCTATCCGAGACCCCATTATTTTATAATATGACATTATCAACTGATGCATATTAAATTGTTCATGCATGCATATTGTCATGTGGTTTGGGGGCCTTATGCCGATTCACCATATAATTAAAATATGGGGCCCATATGCGGGCAAATCTAGTCGTATATTGGCCTTATTTAAATTTGTGTAGCGAACCGGTAACTTATCTTGCCCTGTTATTACAACATTTAATTTGCGGGGTAGATAAATAACTTGAACCGTTTAATTAATTGTCGGAACCCCGGTTCCGCTTAATATGATCTAATTGCATCGCATCTTTGCTATGCCATGCGTCATACATGCATCATGCCCTATCTTTTGCCGTAGTATTAAATATTGCATCCGGTGTTTATTCTAGTGTTTTGGTTCTTCGCGGATAAGGCCGTTGAGTTGATGCGAGTGTCGACCCGATCTTCGGTTGAACCTTCGGCAATGTTTTCAGGCGAGCACCTCCCCCTTTCTACCTATCTTACTTTTATAGTATTTATTCCCTCCTGTTGATCTATTGCTATTTGTGTGGCGTTGCTCTAGTTTTCGTACCCGTGATATCCCTTGCAGCCTTATATTGCCTTGGACACCTCCTATTACATGTTGTTTGGTAGATAGTTGGACCTGCGCGTCGTAGTCGCTTGCTCAAGTGCTGTTGTGTGTCGTCCAGTACCACATTTGTTGGAGTATTGCCGCATGTTTAATGTTGGAGATGACCATGGCTTTAATTATCGTTTAATTCAATTACTGTTTAATAACTAAAATTGAAGTAGGTAAGCAGAGGCACAGGTGGGCAATAGATGTTATTTGGTTGTTAACCGTCCACTTGTGTCCCGTAGGACCCCGAGTACTTGATACCTGTTCCTTGAATATTCGCGCTATCCACATCCGGGAGGATTATGGGACCCCCCTGAGCCAGAGCTTGATTCATTCTTATTTCTTGGGGCCACAAACTAGTTTGGGGTTTTATTTACTATCCTGTACCTATGCCATGCTTTACTGCTTTATTACGATTGTGCGAGGAGCACCTGTACTGTTTAGGATCGGGACACGTTTTCGCGGTATCGACAAGCCCGAGTTTTCGGGTTCCCAGTCGTTTACAGCCGTCCACCCAAACCTCGGGTCCGTCTCGGAGTCAGCTAACTTCGTTGCGGGTGTACTCCAAGGGGTGGCCCCCTGAAATATTTCTGAATTCTGTGATTGCTTTGTCGTGAAAGCCTCGTTGGGTTTTGATTTGGTTTTTCCGAGGTTGATCGAGTGTGTGTTGCTATTTGTGCACCCCTGCAGGGTAAAACTTTCTGAAAGCCGTGTCCGCGGTTATGGACGACTTGGAGCACAGTATCTCGATCATAGACAACTATAACTAAAGTAGTGCTATAAATTTGACTTTATAATGACTAGTAATCAGCTTCACTATAATGGAATGGCTAAATAAAATTGACAACAATTGCTTGTTTGGGTTGTCGCTTGCTACCATTGTATCTGACTAGTAAGTATTGCAACTATAACGGAATGGCTAAATAAAAGTACCAACAACTGCTGGGTTTTGGGATATCTCATGCTAATCGTATCTGACTAGTAAGTGTTACAACTACAATGGAATGGTTAAATAAAAGTGCCCACTGCTTATTTTATCAGGATGACTATCTATACCTGACTAGTAATTGCTGCAACGATAACTGAATAAATAAAACTGCCAACTGTGTGAGTTCCTCGGTTGACTTCCTCGTTTGGTCTCGAGGGGGAAACACCAGGATGGGTTTGTTTGATGGTAGCATCAGGTTGGTTCCGAATAGGTCTTTCTTATCCCTCTCTGATTGCCGACAGTCATATCGAGTCTCTATAGGTTGTTCAGTGCATGCTGCGCTGCCGCTTCAGTCCACCATACCTATGTAGGCGAGGGCCGCCGAATTCTAGCCTCGCCGTGTACTGGCCTCAGTACTGACGCTCCTCTTTTTCCTTTGCCCTTTGTCGGCACCCCTTTTGTATAAGCAGGTTTTGAGATCGACGTCGTTAGCAGGGTTACCCTTCCGGCTTGGCCTGGTGTGGCATCCCGCAAAACCACTACTAGAAAATCGCGTTGTTTTTGTGCACTGCATCTTCATCATCATGCATTGTTTGCATAAAACTATTTCACAAAGCCCGTTTTGTTTTCTAAAACGCCCCAACTTTAATCAAATATCAAACCCCGGGTCACCGGATTATTTTGTGTCCGCTTTCGGTTTGCAAACGTTCCAAATAAAGTAAATAAAATATTAAGTTATTTTTAGCGGGGCAGTCGAACGGGCCGAATGACCCGAACGACCGCCCCAGAAATTAAAACGGTCCACCTAATTTCTAAACCTACCAAATCACCTACCCAGCCCACCCCCTCCACATCACCCTGGCCACTCACACGCTGCCACCTCAGCTGTCCCTCCCCCATCCTCCAATCACCCTCTGCCACTTGGCTCACCCCTCTCTTCCTTCCCCCCCACTCTCTCACCTGCCACACACCAAACACAACACAGCACACACGCACGCCACAGCAGATCCCACCTCGGGCCCGCCACTCCCTCCTCCTCCCTGGCTCTCTCCCCCACGCGAAGCAACCGCGCTGTCTCACCCCTGCAAGCCCCGCGCACCTGCCCGTCGCCGGCGACCCGCGCGCCGCCGCCCAGCCCGCGACCCCGCCGCCCCGCTACGTCCTCCTCCTCCTCCGGCTAGCCGCCGCCGCCTGCAGGCCTCTGCCGCCGGCCTCGGCCTCGCCGCGCCTCCGCCACCTCCCGCGCCGCCGGCCGCGGCCACCTCTCTGCGCGCCTCCGCCTCTCTTCCCCAGGTCCCGCAACGCCGGCCGACTCCCGCCTCCGCGCGCTCCGCGCCGGCGAGCGCCGCGCCCGCGCGCGACCCCCGCCTCCTCCGCTCCGGCTCGCCCCCTTCCGCTCTGCGCCACCGCTGCTCGCCACGCCCAGCGCCGGCGACCCCGACGCCCTCCGCCCGAGCAACCGTCGCCGCCCATCCTCTGCACCGCCTCCCGTCAACCGCCTCCGGCCCGAGCCCCATCGCCGTCAGCCGCCCTCCTGCCGGGCCGGCGCGGCACCGCCGGCTGGTTCTCCCCGCCGCAGCGCCGGCCGCCCTCAAGCGCCCTCCGTCGAGCCCGCCCCGAGCAGCCGCCCGTCTCCGCCGGTCGGTCTCTCTGCTCCACGCGCCTTCCCCCGTGCGCGGCGCCCTCCACCGCCTGCGAGCTCCCCCGCGTCGCCCGCGTGCCCATCCTCTTGGCCGCGTCAAGTCCGGTGTTTGCCTCCTGCCGAGGGTATCTTGCCCTTTTCGTGCTGCCCGACGTGTGCATGGTGCTGCTGCTATTCACTGCAGTAGATGATGTGCATGATGCAGTTCTGCCCTCACGAGATGACAAGGTCAATCATCGACAAGAACCTCCTCGCACAACCCCGGCCAAACAAGTTCGTCCTCGGATAAGACCTTCTATGTGGAACCCCAAGGCCTTCGACAAAACAAGGAACGCCAAGACCTACCTCGTAGACGCCAAGAACGACCGAACCGGTTAGCCGTGGACCCGAGTGACTCCAAGTTCTCCATGCGCGTGCTCGGTTGACCATGTGACCAAGGCCATCGGCGTTGAACAAGTCTTCACCCCACTGAACCTAGTGAAAATACAAGCCCGTCCTCGACACCGGCAATTGAAGTTAACCGCCAGGGTCTTCATCTCGGAACCTCAAGATCTTCACCATACGAAGTGTTCCGCCAAGATCGCCATCGACAATGGAATCAAGACCGGACCCGGTGGCTTTTGCTGGACCATCAACAAGATCTACAATGGGACGCCATGAATGAGACCCTGGATCCAAAGACCACATGCGCGACAAGTTCTCCTTCCCGGATGCGATGCTCGAGAACCCGAACAGTAAATACACCGACGCGGAGACGCCGAGTACTTCATCCCGGAAACCGAGACCCCGGTGCGACCAGTGCTTCATCCCGACCAACAAGATCGACCCCAGTAACCCAAGAACGCTTCCGTCGAGAACGTTTCCGTCGAACCCTGGACCCGGAGACCGACCCCGAACCCCGGAACACCAAGACCGTCGAGACCCTAATGTGTGAACCCCTTTTCCGAGAACCCTATTTTATAAATGGTCAACTACATGAATTGTTGCATATTGAATTGTTCATCTCGCATGCATATTTGTATGTGGTATGGGGGCCTTATGCCGATTCACCTAATGATTAAATATGGGGCCCATATGCGGGCAAATCTAGTCTCATATTGGCCTCATTTAAACTTGTGTAGCGAACCAGTACTATCTCCTGCCTTGTTAAACAACATTTAAATTGCGGGGTAGATAAATAACATGAACCCTCTAATTAATTGCCGGGACCCCGGTACCGCTTAATATGACCAAATTGCATCGCATTCTTTGCCATGTCATACAACATACATGCATCATGCCGATCTTCTGCCGTTGTATTAAATATTGCATCCGGTGTTTCTTCTAGTGTTTTGCTTCTTCGCGGATAAGGCCGTTGAGTTGATGTGAGCTTCGCCCCGATCTTCGGATGAACCCTTCGGCAATGTTTTCAGGCGAGCATCTTCCCCTTTCTACCTATCTTACTTTTATAGTATTTATTCCCTCCTGTTGATCTATTGCTATCTGTGTTGCGATGCTCTAGTTCCGTACCCGTGATATCCTGTGCAGCCCTATATTGCCTTGGACACATCCTATTACCTGTTGTTTGGTAGATAGTTGGACCCGCGCGTCGTAGTCGCTTGCTCAAGTGTTGTTGTGTGTCGTCAAGTACCCCAGTTGTTGGAGAAGTGCCGCATGTCCTATGTTGGAGATGATCATGATTTTACTTATCGTTCACTTTAATTCTTGTTTAACAACTAAAATTGAAGTAAGCAGAGGCATCGGTGGGTGATAGATAATATTTGGTTTCCGAACGCCCACTTGTGTCCCGTAGGACCCCGAGTACTTGATACCTGTTCCTTGATTTATCGCGCTATCCACATCCGGGAGGTATATGGGACCCCCCTGAGCCAGAGCTTGATTCAGTCTTATTTCTTGGGGCCACAAACTAGTTTGAGGTTTTATTTACGATCCTGTACCTATGCCATGCTTTACTGCTTTATTTACGATTGTGCGAGGAGCACACTGTACTGTTTAGGATCGGGACACGATTCCGCGGTGTCGACAAGCCCAGTTTTGGGTTCCCAGTCGTTCACAGCCGTCCACCCAAACCTTGAGTCCGTCTCGGAGCTTGCTTACTTCGTTGCGGGTAGACTCCAAGGGGTGGCCCCCTGAAATACTTCTGAATCCTGTGATTGCTTTGTCGTGAAGGCCTCGTTGGGTTTTGTTTTGGTTTTTCCGAGGTTGATCGAGTGTGTGTTGCTATTTGTGCACCCCGGCCGGGTTAAAACTTTCTGAAAGCCGTGTCCGCGGTTATGGACGACTTGGAGCACAGTATCTCGACCATAGACAAGCATAACTAAAGTTTATTGCTATAAATTTGACTTTATAATGACTAGTAATCAGCTTCACTATAATGGAATGGCTAAATAATACTGCCCACAATTGCTTGTTTGAGATGTCGCTTGCGACCATTGTATCTGACTAGTAAGTACTGCAACTATCACGGAATGGCTAAATAAAAGTACCAACAACTGCTGGGTTTTTGGGTTATCTCATGACATCTGTATCTGATTAGTAAGTATTGTAACTATCACGGAATGGTTAACTGAAAATGCCCACTGCTTACTTTATCAGGACGATAACCTATACTTGACTAGTAATTGCTGCAACGATAACCGAATAAATAAAATTGCCAACTGTGTGAGTTCCTCGGTTGACTTCCTCGTTTGGTCTCGAGGGGGAAACGCCAGGATGGGTTTGATTGGTGGTAGTATCAGCTTGGTTCCGAGTAGGTTTTTCTTATCCCTATCTGATAACCGCCAGTTGGATCGAGTCTCTATAGGTTGTTTAGTGCACGCTGCCGCTGCCGCTCAGTCCACCATACCTTTGTAGGCGAGGACCGCCGAATTCTAGTCTCGCCGTGTACTGGCCTCAGTACTGACGCTCCTCTTTTTCCTTTGCCCTTTGTCGGCACCCCCTTTTGTTTAAGCAGGTTTTGAGATCGACGTCGTTAGCAGGGTTACCCTTCCGGCTTGGCCTGGGCAGGGTTATGGACGCCATTGATTATTCTTCAGGGCTCTTAGCCCCATTTGCATCTTGTCCGTAGCCGGACGCTCTATCCTTTCAAGGTGATTTGGATCTTTGTATATTATATCTATATTCTTGACTCTTTGAGTCGCTGTTGTATATATATCTGTTCTGTGGGTCCCATCGAGGACTGTTGTGTAATGTTATTACTTCGTTTTCCACCCGCACGAAAGTGCCTGGTGGGCACCTTTGAATCGTTTCTATGCGGGTTTGGCGGGTTTCGCTGAAACTTGCATAGGTCCGATTCTGAGGGTGTTACACCTGGGCAGGGTTATGGACGCCATTGGTTATTCTTCAGGGCTCTTAGCCCCATTTGCGTCTTGTCCGTAGGCGGACGCTCGATCATTTTCAAGGTGATTTGGATCTTTGTATATTATATCTGTATTCTTGACTCATTGAGTCGATGTTCTATATATATCTGTTCTGTGGGTCCCATCGAGGACTGTTGTGTAATGTTATTACTTCGTTCTCCACCCGCACGAAAGTGCCTGGTGGGCACCTTTGAATCGTTTCTATGCGGGTTTGGCGGGAATCGCTGAAACTTGCATAGGGTCGATTCTGAAGGTGTTACAGAGTGGTATCAGAGCTCTGCAGTTGCGATACCCCACAAGTCCAGCCTGTAGGATAACCTAGCTAACGGCCGAAGTAGAGTGTCAAAACTATTTTTGCAAAATCGTTTGGATAGTTCTGATTAGGTCTGATTTTACTCCTTACCCCTCTGCTGCTCTCCTCTCACCTCTGCGTGTTTTGAATCTACTCTCTTATCTTTCTTCGAGTCCAGGATTTCTCGCGGTTGGGTTTTCGTCGTACCTTCAGGGTTTCGCTTTCTCCCTTTTATAACGGTGGTGCTACGATCATCAAATATGCGACTTGTCTGTTGTACCCTTCATCCAATCTTTTGTTCTTGAACTCTTTATCTATATGTGTACCTTGCTGGATATCCATATCGTTGAAAAACATATGAGAAGGACGAGCATTGGTGAAGTTGGATTATACCTTGAGCATGTGTTGTTCATGCCAATGGAACCATCGCGGAACCTAATCATTGTGTCTTTCATACGATTTCTGTTGTATCTTCCGGCGTTTTTCCGATGTGATGACCTCATCTACATCAGATCCGATGCAGAGTCTGCATCACCCCTTTGTTCCGAATACCGCTTATGAAGATCTTCATTCTAAATTCCGAGAGTTGAGTTGCCTGTTTTTCCTATTCATGTATGGAGTTGATAGTTTGGGTACGGGATGGACTGATCACCCTACCCGACTCTTACTGTTCACTCTTGTACATCGAACTGGTGGATCAATGTAACTTTTCCTCTTCTCATGGAAGTTAGAGGTGGCCTTATCTTTTGGTACCTCTACCTTCGCCCTTTGTTTCTCCGGAGTGCTCTCTCGACGATCAGGGACAACGACCTCTTGTTAGTGGTGTCGCGAGGATCTACGCGAAGCGAGAAGATTCAGATCACCGCCCTTCTTCCCGGTACCATGAGGCGGATCTCGAGGGCGAGATCCATTGTTAGTGGTGTCGAATTGTGGCGCCCCGCAAAACCACTACTAGAAAATCGCGTTGTTTTTGTGCATTGCATCATCATGACCGCATGCTCATGTCATCATGCCACATTGCATTTGAGCATCGTCATCATCTGGCAATTGTCGCATAAAACTATTTTCGGAAAAACCTATTTTTGTTTTCTAAACGCCCCGTCTTTGTTCAAACACAAAACCCGGGTCTCCGGATTATTTTGTTTTGTCTGCTAACGGTTTGCACAATCCCTGTTTTAAGTAAATAAAATATTTAAGTATTTTAGGGGGTAGCCAGACCGGGCCGATTCGACCCAGTCGGCCACCCCAGTACAAAACCAGCCTACCCAAAAATCTATTCCTACCCAATCCTAATCTACCCAACCCCCTCCACCTCACTCCGACCAACCGCATCTTGCCACCTCACCGTCCCCTCCACCTCATCCTCAGCTCAGCCACCTCACCAATCCACCAGCCACCACCCCACCTTCCCCAGGTCCCACCTTGCCCCCACCTCTCTCTCCCCTCGCTGAACCGCACACACACAACACACACAAACGCACGCACACAGCAACCCACCCCGCCTGGCCACTCCCCCTGTCTCCCCGGTCCCACCCCGCAGCCGACCCCACCTGTCTACCTCCCCAGTCAACACCATCCCCACCCTCTGGCCCACTCCCACTCCCCTGTTTTCCCCACCACGCACGCCACCCCGCCTGCCCCACCCCGGCCCCACCAGCTAGCGGCCCCGTCCCCCACCTCCCGTTCCTCTCTCCCTTCCTCTTCTTCCCGAGCGCCACCCCAGGCGCAGCCTCCACCTCGCGACGCGAGCGCTCGCCGCCTCCACCTCCGCCCTCCCCTTCCTCTCTCCCTCTCCCCAGCAACCGCCGCCGCTTCCCCTCTGCTTCACCGCGCCACCGGCCTCTGCTCTCCGCCTCGGCCTCTGCGAGGCCGCCGTCTCCCTCGAGCTCGCTCTGCCCCGCCGCTTTCCTCTTCCTCCCGTTGGCCCCGCTCACCCACCTCGTCGCCGGCCTCGCCCGCGCTCGCCGCCCCGTCTCCTTCTCCTCGGGCCGACCCCGCCGCCGTTCCTCTCGAGCCGAGCTCGACCCCCGCGAGCACCTCCCCTCCGCCGCCTCGGACCCGTCCCGCACCCGGCCGTGCCGCGGCCCTTCTCCTCTGGCCGCCGAGCCGCCGACCTCCCTCGTCCTCTGCGCCGGCACGCCCCCTCTGCCTCGCCGGCCTGCAACCGTCTTCGTCTTCGTGTCTCCGGCCGGCAACCGACGCTGCCCTCTCGGGCTCCTGCATGTCGCCGCGCCTCCGTTGGCCGCCATCCGCCTCGCGACGCTCTTCCTCCTGCCTCGCGCGAGCATCCGGGCCCCCTCTGTTGCTGAACCTCCTCCACCCGGCGCCGTACCTCTGCCCCGTGCACAGGACCTCATCGACCAGGGCTCATCCCCATCGCCAAGGCCCTGCTGACCCGGCTTCCTCTTCCCTGCCTTGCCTCTGTGCTCAGTTTCCCTCTCACCTCGTCTCGTCTGTGTGCCTGTGTGTTGTGCTACAGATACCCCTTGACCAGAGCCTTCGTTTTAATTCTTGTGCTTCAGTTTGGCTTCTAGTTGTTTTGGGGATGGTCGTCGATGCGGATGGTGGTGCCGTACCTATACAATGTCGACGTCGTCTTGTGTCGTGTGATGTGATGCTATGAACCAGACCTTCCCGATGGACAGGGGTAATAAGTGGAACAAGGACCACTCGAAGATCGACCCTGAGGAACCATTGACGCTGATCCAAGCTCGCCACCGGCCCCCGAAGCGGGAATCCAAAGCCTTCGAGGTGGAACCGGCAAGATCATCTTCCCGGATCCGGAAAACCCTGAAGACCGATCCCACCGAGACCCTCGGCACGCCAAGATCTCCTTCACAGATCTGATGACCGAGACCCCGGAGCCCGATCCCGGTGATCCAAAGGCCACGCCAAGACCCGGATCCGAAGACCGCCAAGATCGCCACCGGAACGACAAGCACTTCACCGCGGATACGCCAAGTTCTTCTTCCCTAATGCCTAGACCGACTCGATGACACGGACCCGACAAGATCTTCGCGACGACAAGATCGACACCGACCCGGGCGAATCCGATGCGCCCCGACACCGAACCAAGTCCTTCTCCCCGGAATGCCAAGACCTACCTCTGTTAACCGAGAACGGTCCCGCCGAGACCGAACCCCAGATCCGGACCCTGAAACCCGACCCCGAACCCCTCGGAGCCCAAGTTCGCCGAACCCTAATGTGATTCCCTATCCGAGACCCCATTATTTTATAATATGACATTATCAACTGATGCATATTAAATTGTTCATGCATGCATATTGTCATGTGGTTTGGGGGCCTTATGCCGATTCACCATATAATTAAAATATGGGGCCCATATGCGGGCAAATCTAGTCGTATATTGGCCTTATTTAAATTTGTGTAGCGAACCGGTAACTTATCTTGCCCTGTTATTACAACATTTAATTTGCGGGGTAGATAAATAACTTGAACCGTTTAATTAATTGTCGGGACCCCGGTTCCGCTTAATATGATCTAATTGCATCGCATCTTTGCCATGCCATGCGTCATACATGCATCATGCCCGATCTTTTGCCGTAGTATTAAATATTGCATCCGGTGTTTATTCTAGTGTTTTGGTTCTTCGCGGATAAGGCCGTTGAGTTGATGCGAGTGTCGACCCGATCTTCGGTTGAACCTTCGGCAATGTTTTCAGGCGAGCACCTCCCCCTTTCTACCTATCTTACTTTTATAGTATTTATTCCCTCCTGTTGATCTATTGCTATCTGTGTGGCGTTGCTCTAGTTTTCGTACCCGTGATATCCCTTGCAGCCTTATATTGCCTTGGACACCTCCTATTACCTGTTGTTTGGTAGATAGTTGGACCTGCGCGTCGTAGTCGCTTGCTCAAGTGCTGTTGTGTGTCGTCCAGTACCACAGTTGTTGGAGTATTGCCGCATGTTTAATGTTGGAGATGACCATGGCTTTAATTATCGTTTAATTCAATTACTGTTTAATAACTAAAATTGAAGTAGGTAAGCAGAGGCACAGGTGGGCAATAGATGTTATTTGGTTGTTAACCGTCCACTTGTGTCCCGTAGGACCCCGAGTACTTGATACCTGTTCCTTGAATATTCGCGCTATCCACATCCGGGAGGATTATGGGACCCCCCCTGAGCCAGAGCTTGATTCATTCTTATTTCTTGGGGCCACAAACTAGTTTGGGGTTTTATTTACTATCCTGTACCTATGCCATGCTTTACTGCTTTATTACGATTGTGCGAGGAGCACCTGTACTGTTTAGGATCGGGACACGTTTTCGCTGTATCGACAAGCCCGAACCTCGGGTCCGTCTCGGAGTCAGCTAACTTCGTTGCGGGTGTACTCCAAGGGGTGGCCCCCTAAAATATTTCTGAATCCTGTAATTGCTTTGTCGTGAAAGCCTCGTTGGGTTTTGATTTGGTTTTTCCGAGGTTGATCAAGTGTGTGTTGCTATTTGTGCACCCCTGCAGGGTAAAACTTTCTGAAAGCCGTGTCCGTGGTTATGGACGACTTGGAGCACAGTATCTCGATCATAGACAACTATAACTAAAGTAGTGCTATAAATTTGACTTTATAATGACTAGTAATCAGCTTCACTATAATGGAATGGCTAAATAAAATTGACAACAATTGCTTGTTTGGGTTGTCGCTTGCTACCATTGTATCTGACTAGTAAGTATTGCAACTATAACGGAATGGCTAAATAAAATTACCAACAACTGCTGGGTTTTGGGATATCTCATGCTAATCGTATCTGACTAGTAAGTGTTGCAACTACAATGGAATGGTTAAATAAAAGTGTCCACTGCTTATTTTATCAGGATGACTATCTATACCTGACTAGTAATTGCTGCAACGATAACTGAATAAATAAAACTGCCAACTGTGTGAGTTCCTCGGTTGACTTCCTCGTTTGGTCTCGAGGGGGAAACACCAGGATGGGTTTGTTTGATGGTAGCATCAGGTTGGTTCCGAATAGGTCTTTCTTATCCCTCTTTGATAGCCGACAGTTATATCGAGTCTCTACAGGTTGTTCAGTGCATGCTGCGCTGCCGCTTCAGTCCACCATACCTATGTAGGCGAGGGCCGCCGAATTCTAGCCTCGCCGTGTACTGGCCTCAGTACTGACGCTCCTCTTTTTCCTTTGCCCTTTGTCGGAACCCCTTTTGTTTAAGCAGGTTTTGAGATTGACGTCGTTAGCAGGGTTACCCTTCCGGCTTGGCCTGGGCAGGGTTATGGACGTCATTGGTTATTCTTCAGGGCTCTTAGCCCCATTTGCGTCTTGTCCGTAGGCGGACGCTCGATCATTTTCAAGGTGATTTGGATCTTTGTATATTATATCTGTATTCTTGACTCATTGAGTCGATGTTGTATATATATCTGTTCTGTGGGTCCCATCGAGAACTGTTGTGTAATGTTATTACTTCGTTCTCCACCCGCACGAAAGTGCCTGGTGGGCACCTTTGAATCGTTTCTATGCGGGTTTGGCGGGAATCGCTAAAACTTGCATAGGGTCGATTCTGAGGGTGTTACATCTACGTGGCGGGAAGGGATAACTCTGTTCATGCCAATTTTACAAAAAAGACCTTCACAAATTATATCTTCGAATTTAATATCCCTAGGAACGCTCGTGCGTCCACTGTCCACACTCCACAGCAGAAGCAACTGCAACAAATAAGTGATCTCAAAAAAACTGCAATCTGCAACGAATAGGAGCATGGCTGCGTCCCCGGCCAGCTTGAGTGCGCTGGACACCATCGAGCCGCTCAATGACGCGCGACCCTCGAACCACAACTTCTGCCGCGGGCCCATGTCTCGTCTGTGGGAGTTGAGCAGGAAAAGCAGCAACACACGTGAGGAGCTTGGCAGCGTTTCAGACAGATTCGGCCTAGGAGCACAACACCGCCGCCGACGCAATCAGAATGCCATTCATGTTCCAGACACGCTCGTGCAAGCGAGCTGTTCGATGAAATGCCCGCATCAACCAATGTTGCCTCTCCTTCCCTCCTGCCTGCTTCTCCCCACATGTCGAAGACCGTTCTCCCCACCTGCGCGTAGGCAGGGTTTCCACGCGCCCGACTCACCTACCACCGTCCACCCCGCTCCGTGCCCGCACGTTGCACCTCCCCATGACGTGTCGCCCATCCCGCATGCTGCACCTGCCTAATGGCGCGTCGCTCGAGTCCGTCCCTATAATTTCTCGCCGCCGCGGGATGCCTTGCCGGCCCCCTCGCTAGCAGCGTGCCCACCGCCTTCCCGTGCACGGCCTCGTCGGACCGATCGTAGACCGCGACCCTGTGGCGGCTCTAAAAATAATGATGTTGCTAAGAGATTTTAAGATGCTACTAAAAAATAACAAAATAAATTGGAAAGTGTCTCTAGAAATTAAAAAAACATGGTAGTTCATAAGGATGTTGTAGTTTTTGTCGTTTTGATATGACACGACGCAGTTCCTAATTTCCTTGCTAGTCTCTGAGAGGTCCAACACCTATTTTTTTTATCGAACTAGCAGGGTGGCCCTCGCAAATGCGAGGGCATTGCATTTTGTGTGCCTAAATGACCAACCAATAAGCCTATGATTTTACATGTATTTGATATTGTGAATATCAAATAGTAATATAAATCTCCAACCAACATAATATGTTATGGTAAACAAAAATATCATCTATGTTGGGAACACCTTTTCATTTTGGAGCCAACAATTTGAAAGCCCTACATCAAATTGATGGCCATATGTGTCGTTTTTACCAGATATTAGATAATTAGATTGAGATAAGTTCATGATTATTGATGCAAGATAAGTTATTTCCTAGTTAATATGTACGTCAGGTAAATAATACTTCCTCTGTTTCTAGATATAAGATGTGTGCTTTTGAAAATAAAAACAGAATATAGAGATGCAGCAGGGAGGTTGTGCCTGGCACCTCTTGTGCTGCATTATTGCTGAATGAATAATCAAAGTTTTGGCAATCTAACTTACTCAATATACAGAGTGTGTACACATGTTGTTCTCAAGAACAACTATGGAGCCTTGGTGTTGCAAGTAATCCTCACACCAGCGCGCATCTTTTGAAGGTATGATACATGCCGAGAAATTGCAAAATACGGAGCGGAGCCTGATATGGCTCTGGAGGCAATGTGTCTTTCTCTGTAGACGATTTTTTGCTTATTATGGTCATAATTCATCTAGAAATAGGTATTTATCAGTAAACTGCTAATTATTATCATAAAATAGTGATTTTCTTTTACACTTGCAAAAATCCTAAAGTTCGATGGTGTAATTCTCACTGAGCCGAAGCTAGCCACGGGGACAGACAAGTGGGTCGTGTGCTGGCCGGGCCTAGAACCCTGCGGAGTAAGCTTGGTGGCTGATAGGTGGGCCGCGGGGTGGACGCCGGGTTGAGCTAGGAAAAAGGTAGGGGATTTTCCTGCAAAAGTATCCATGGCTAACTAACGAAGTGTTTGATCCGTTTTCTGAAAACTCGACCACGACGGTGTGAGATCGAGCTGGGTTCAGGCGAGGCTAGCGGCGGCGCTGGTGGGGCAACGAGGACGTTCTAGGGTGCGTTGTAAAGTTGGTGGCGCTGGTGGACCTTTGTGTTTAATTTCCTCGGTGAAGGTTGGCGCGAGGGGTGCTTGCGGCGAAGGTATACGAATAGAGGGGGTGCAGTGCACAGCAGTGGCTACTAGGAGCGGCAGCGCGCGCGGCGACCACAACCACAGCGGTGGCAGAACGTGCGGCCGGGAACTCCTCAGTCCTCACCCGGCCTACCGCGCGCAACTACGCGATGCGGGGAAGTTAGTCAACCCTTCAGCTGCTCTTTTTGCTACACAACTTGGTGGTAGAACGCGACGACCAACGGCGATGCGTGCGGGCGTACTCCGGCGAGATCGTTCAGAACAACGCGGCTACGGCGATGCAGTGCACGGAAAAGATCGAGAATAGGGGGAGGAGACGATAGTGAGCTCACCACAAGGCTATGGCCGTGCTCTCGGTTAGGACGAAGAGGGTTGGACGACGTGGCAGGAATTTCAGAAATGAAGTTTGGTCCTAGAGAGAAATGAAGTTTGTCAACATCTAAAGTTATATACCAAGTAAGATATGATTGGATTGGCAATTGCTATGTAATAACCTCATAGTTGTTAAATAATAATCTGGTAGTGTTTAGCAAGATAATTAACCTTGACATGTGGTTGCTTAGATTGTCCATTACTCGCTAATATCCTGGCATTTGCTAAGTGATAACCTCGTAGTTGTTAAGTGTTAATCAGGTAGCTGTTATCAGAAAACTCAGTAATCACCTATATTGATTTTGTTAATGTTCTTACAAACAATATGGTAATCATCTATAGATAACTTGGTTATTTAGTCACCGAGATGCTGGTTGTTATGAGGTTAGTAATGTGATGAACCAGAGCATGTGGTGGCCGCTACTAAATAATCTTCTAACTACTGTTAAAATGTGGTGTAGAAAAAGATGCCAGTGAATGCTAGTCATTTGTCTCTAAAATTTGTAATAAGAGATATTTGTGTCCTACATGTAGATTTTACTATTCGCATCAGATCTATACGATGGCACGAAGTTGTGTCTATGTAGCAGCAGTGTCTAGCACATACGTATTCCCTCCGTCCGCAAATAAGTGTATATCTAGCTTTTGTCTAAGTCAAAATCAAATTTGACTAACTTTATAGAGAAATATAGAAACATATATTACATCAAATTACATATTATGAAACTAGATTTAAAAATAAAACTAATAATATCAATTTAGTGTCATAAATGTTAATACGTTGTTCTAAAAAGTTAGTCAAACATAGTAAAATTTGACTTAAGACAAGTGTAGAAATACACTTATTTGCGAACGAAGGGAGTATACCGGAGGAGCTAGTGCGACCTGCGTGTGGGTTGTCATGATGGTCTGCCTGTCACCTCATGCATGTTGGACACGGGAACCACTCGCGTGAAGGGAAAAGTGCGCGCGATTAGGAAAATGCGCCGCCGCTGAGTAGCACCGCCCATATGAGAATGGGAAATTATTGGTGGAACCAATGTATACAGCACTTATTGTACATTTTAAGATGCTAGTAAAAGAATAACAAAATAAATCAGAAAGTGTCTCTAAAATTTTTAAAAAAATGTTACGTTCATAACGATGTTATATCCTAATCCAGGATAACCTGGCAAAGCAAAAGCATAAAATGTAGTTTTTGTCATCTTGATATGACACGACGCAGTTCCTAATTTCCTTTGCTAGTCTCTAAGATGTCCAACACCTATTTTTTTATCGAATTCAGAAGTCCAACTTCCTACAAATTGGCCATCATCTGCATTACTGGACCTACCACCCATTTCCGTATCAGCTCTAGGAAAATCCCATCCAACACATCATGCTTCGGTACAACACACTCACGAGGAGGATGGCTAGACAAAGCAACATCACCTCCGATACTCGAAGGTGATATGAGTGTTGGTCGGTAACCCAATAGCTCGGAGGGTACATTGCTGAATTGCTCTGGCCACTTGTATTCGACGCTATGCGAGCTTAGAGCCACCAACCGGTTGCCACTTCCGCCTTCTTCGTCTTGTAATGCAGGCTCGTGGACGTTGTACAAATGGGCACCGCTAAGTGTAAACAAGGCAAGAAGAAGGCCACCTCCACAGTCCCAAGCATCCATGAAAAAATCGTCAGGATAAGAGTTTTCATTGAACAGAATGTATAGCTGCTCCCATCGGTGATCTGGAGTGAGTAACCATATCAGAGTGTCATGGTCCTCCTGCTTGAAGATGCATGGGCGGCCACGTACCTCCAACATCTTTAACTCGTTGATGTCGTGCCCTTCCGGGTGGGCAATTTCAGTGACGACCTCGTTGTCGACGTCGAAGGCGAGCATGGACGATGTCGTGTCGCAGGCCTCAAATTTCCGTCCCCCCTCTCCAATATAGTGCATTCCGTAGATAAGGAAGTACACTTTGCCGTCGCGAGTGTGTATCATGTTATTACGACAGAACACGTCGTAGTCGCACGAGAACACCGTCCTGGGTTCTTGGCGGTCGCTGCCGTCCAAGGATACCACCATTAACCTTGTTATGCTGTGAATGTCAATCTCACGGATGAGAGCCTTGTAGACCTTGCTTGATGGCCCGTACCCAAACCCCAAGATGTCCCGCTCCACGTCCTTGTTTTGAGGGTGCGACAGCAAGGGCAAGGATAGACGTGCCTCCTCCCCGGTGGTCGGGTTGAAAACGACGGCCTCGGTGGAATACTGCCCTTTGCTACCATTGGAGACGCCGGACACGAGGACAAGGCCGTTGCAGGTGCCGGCGTACCTGTATCCGTTGACGTCAACGACGGCGTGCTTCATGGAGAACGCGGGACTGACACAGTGGAAGTCGAAAGCCACGCCGTACCCGTGGCGATAGAGGCGGGTGACCTGCGGGAGCTCTGGCGGCGGCGCGCCGAGGCGGTGGTGGCGAAGCCAGAAGCGTGGGCTCGCGAGGAGCTGCCGGAAGTGCTTGGAGAGCAGGGTGCAGCGTGCGGCGCAGCGGGCCGGCAGGTGCGCGAGGATCTCGTCGGCCACGAATCGTCGTCTCCGAAGAAGACGACGGCCTGGTTGACGTCGGTTTCCTCGGACGCCATATTTTGTGTGACCGGTACACCAAGGACAAGGTCTATATATATGAGTCCTACGTGTTCCGATTAGGAGTTGATTCTAGCTAGGCGTTGTCCGTGTCGGATTTCGTTGGGCCAAGATCATATATAGTCGTCTGTGTCCGAGTCCGTATATCCATACGTACTCTTTTGACAACATTTTTTAGAGAACCTTTTTATTTATGCAGTGTCCGATTCGGTATAGGTGTATATATAGCTGAGAATCGATCGACTTAGAGACCTTGTGTTGCTGAGAGAGAGAGAGAGAGAGAGAGAGAGAGAGATGTCCTCTGTCGGCTCCAGGTGCTTCTCTTCGATCCTCCTTATACATCATCGGCCGGGCCGGGTCTCTTTTAGACCCGCATAGATCAGGAACCCAGGCCTCAATTTTAGGTAGACGAGGGTACGTATTAGTCCTAGCTCGATCGCCGTCGACGACCGCCGTGACACAGTGACTAGTAGTATCATGCATCACACTTACCACCGATGGCTAGTAATAATAACTTATTAATAGCAGAGTAGCTAATTTACCCCATGCATGATCCATATATACGGTAGATCTACACATGGTCTCTTATTGCTGGTCGAGGAGAGATAACACAAAGCTTTTACAGCTCAAACTTTTACACACACCGATCGGGTCCATCCTTCGGGCTGATCATAGTGGTAGTATCATGTATATGATACTATCTTCATAGTGTATGTATTATATGATAGTATTATATTAGTACTATATTTAATGATTTGTAAAATTTCAATACAAAATTGTGTATAAGATTTATTTCTATAAGGATTTTCTAGTTGGTATCTACCTATGATACTCTAACCATCTTTTTTTTATTAATTATTATGCTACATCAGATTTTTACCAACATGGTATGCATGATATTAGTTATGATACTGCCACTAGGACCAACCTGAGGCTCACCTCATGACATCATTATGCATGACTACGTGACACTGATTAGTATGTGGTCCACAACTCTCTGTTTTTCGTTTCCATGTCGAAGTATTCAAAATAAATGTATTGTTAGTTCAAGTGCATATCTGCTCAGCATTGCTGTATACACACATACTGACTGAATTGCAATTCACGCGACAAATCCAAATCCAACTCCATCATGACTACTTACACAAGGACTAAGTGATATACTCCATATGCTGAATAAGATGTTGCAGATTTGTCTGGATCGTATTTATGTAGACACGAATCTATTTTGAGAAAGAGGGTGTTTGTAGTTATACTCACGATCTCCACTTATGTTCTAAGGCAAGAGAGGGATACCTTGTAGTTTAGAAGTCATGAAGATCCTGTCAATTAGCGTTAGACCATGCCTTCATTTTTTCTCGCTGATGGTATGACATCATTGGACAGTGGTCTAGGCAAACCAAATCTGTCAATCAACCTTTTTCCTGGAGGCGTTAAAAACTTGGTATGGGATCTGAAATCTCACAGAGCACAGAAGAACCAAAATGAGTAACATATCGATCAACATGTACTAACTAAAATGAGTAACTAAATTATGAAGCCTCGCCTGGAGTGTAGTACCTTCGGCTAGGAGAGTGCCGGCCGTCACCCCCGCGCGCATCTTGGGAGCCAAATGCTGAGTCCTCGCCCACTTCCACTTGAAGCGACACGCTAGGGAGTGGCTATAACAATTTACAATTCCAAGCTTCGATTTCTTGTGAAATAGGTGTGGATGCGGGTGCGGGTTAGGAGGTGATGCAGAATAATTGTACAGATTTTATTCGAAGAGAAACTGCCAGGAAGGAGGGGAATCAATCCCGTGGTCAGGAGCGGGCGAGGGCGAGAAGAGGAAGACGTGCGCTAAAGAAAGAATTAGCATGACGGGCTTCAGCCCATGCGTGCTGGACAGTCGGTTAGGATGGTCGATGAAAAAAATAGGGTGATACTCTCAAAAGAAATAAGAGAAAGAAAAGGAGAACTAGGAGTTTTTTCTTTGCCACATGAGATGTGAGATTTTTTTCGAAAATTCTACTTATCTATTAATAATTATCAGTAGTGGTATAAAAAGTCTTAAAATAATAAAAATTACAGATAGATTCATAAAACACAAAGCGACGACTACATAAACTACCGCCAGCCAAAGCCATGCTGGCATTCTCATCCCTCCAGTAGCATAGTTAGGACTTTTCCACACCAAACAGACTAAGCCCCGCGCTGTCATCCTCGTCCCTTCAGAAAGAGAAGACAAATTATTGTTAAAAATCATATCATTTCTACATGGCTAAAACGATCAAATAATGGCAAACGTTTTCACGCTAAACAAAGTTCTGTAACTTATCAGCAATCTCATATAACCAATTACCAAATACGTTGTCAACGGAACACGAGGGAGATAAAAGCAGAAGCTACTTAAACAATGGACCATATATAAAACTAGTGAAATTATATTGAAATAATAAATGTTTAATCACCTGATGCGCTGCAGTTCATACCGCACTTCTTGGTTAATTACCCCTCTAATTCACATATCGAGTTAGCCATTGTTCGTCTAGAAGCTATATATAGCTACAGTACGTATTAGTCCTAGCTCGATCACCATGACAGATCACCTTCTTGCATCTTGACGTTTCTGTTTGTTTGCCCGAAGTCGTGCAGTGACTAGTAACCACAACACGGATTCTAAAGGAACGAGAAAGTTAAGCGTGTTGAAGCTGGAGTAGTATTAGGATGTGTGACTTATTTGGGAAGTTTAACCAAGACTGCAATTTAATTAAATATTAAGTGTAATTAGTGTTAAAAATGTTCAAAGTAAGAGATTTACGAGTAAAACAATTCAAAGATTAAAAAAATTCAAAAAAAAATATATATATATTTTTAATATTTTTTCAACTGGCCAGCAGGCTATGTCGACTGCCGCTACGCCGAGGGCAAAGCCGTCGGCGTAGCGTACGCCGATGGCATTTCGATACGCCGACGACCTGTGTATGCTCCGCCGAGGGAGACCTTTGCCGAGGAGGCTACGCCGAGGGAAGCTGTCGGCGTAGCATACGCCGAGGGCATTTTAGCCTACGCCGATGGTTTTTTGCCCTCGGCGTAGCGCGCGCAGATACGTCCAAAACGTATCTACTTTTCCAAACATTTTTGCTATTATTTCTCCTCTAAAAGTTGGTGTCGGGTTGTATTTTCCCTTTTCTTTTTGGACCTCCATGTATGTTCATCCACCACTGGAATGAAACCTTGGGACCTTCGGGGCCCTATCCGTTCAAAAAAAGGGAGCTAGAAATCCATGATGCCTACCAAACTTGTAAACATGATTCCAGATTTCACAATTATATGGTCACTAGAGCTAGAAATCCCAACACTTCATTCTATGGATAGGGGGTATGCGATGCGAGTATATGAATGATAAATCAAACAAGATTTTCCATTTTGAGTCTTACATATTGCAGATCTTTTTTGAGGTATTAATAGAAAAGATTGTCCATTGTTAGCCAATCACATCTAATTACTTCTGGAATTATTAGCTCTCAAATCTACACACAGTTTCTATAAACTATGAGGTCGCCGCCGCCGGGGAGGTTGGGGACGGGGTTGTGAACGATGGGGCCCTGGTCTTCCCAGGGGCAGGGCGGGGACTTCTTCTCCTTCTTGCCACGCTTGGGGCGGCGCGTGGGCTCCCGCTCCCACCACTGCTTGTGGTCCGGGTGGTTGTCCTCGTCGCTTAGTTCGCTGTCGGAAGGGAGGCGGAAGGGGGAGGTCGCCATGGTCGGAGTGTTTGGGGGGCGGCTGGGAGGAGGCAAAGGGACGGGCTCGAGGTTGAAGAGATGAGGGGCAAGATGAGATGAGGAGGCAAAGGCGTTTTGCCTATTTATTGAGGGCGGAGCGTGAAGGGCGGCGTGGGAATCCAGCGTCGCGTTGGCGCAGACGCCGAGACGAGACGCGTGCGCTGCGTTGCCCCTGCATGCATGATCAATGCGAAAGAGACGGGAAGCGGGGCAGCGGGCGTGATCAATGCGAAAGAGAGAAAAAAATAGCTAGGATGCGACGCCCCCGCTCCTGCATGCATGCATGTGCATTAATGCGAAAGAGAGAAAAAAACGTCCAAGGTAGTTGTTCATTGGCAGTGAAAAATAAAAAGGAAAATATAATTTGGCCTTGATTTACTTCGGTAATAAATGCAGGAATCTAGTACCAAGGTACTCGTTCGTTTTTACACACGCAAGAAAAATCGGTGGGAGTAATATTGACTTGACTTTTTGTATGGCGCATGAACCAGATGGAAGTAAATTTGACTGAAGAAAGTTGTTCGACGTACACTTATTTAATGGGGCAGCGCTGTTGCATGCAAAATAGCTAGACTGCGACGCTAGGGGCAGCTGCTGCATGCATGGTGCAGCCCGCCCAGACGCCGAGACGAGACGCGTGCGCTGCGTTGCGTGTGGGAAGCGGGCGTGATCAATGCGAAAGAGAGAAAAAAATAGCTAGGATGCGACGTACTGTAACCCCTGCACCGCCGCCCCCGACCATGCATGCTGCATGCATGGTGCAGCCCGCCCCGCCCAGCGCCCTCGCATGCCACGCTCGGTCCAACGGTCTCGAGTGTGCCAACGCTGTACGTTATATTTATTACATATTTTAGATTTTGATATTTTTTCTGCTGGTCATAGTGACATGCATACTCCCTCTGTCCACAAATAAGTGTACGTTTGGCTTCAAAATTTGTCCACAAAAAATGTACTTCTACCTTTCCAATGCACTTGGGCATCCACTATGTAGTCCATAAGGCTATCCACAAGCCAAAAAGTAGTCCATAAGACTAGTCATAGTGGGAGTAACTTAGGTAGTAACATGCATGTACATGCAATGCCAATTAGGCAAATTGGTGACATGGCATGACAATTAATGAAGAAAGAGAGAGAGGTAGTAACTTAGCTAGTTACCATAACATCACACATACCAAGATCATATGAGTCTACAACCTAATTAATTAGCTCTTGCATGACACCATACATATGTTATCACCCACTATGAAGGTAGTAACATCAACTAGTAACATGTGCAAGTTACTAGTCTTAGTTACTTAGCACTATGACCAGCCTAAGGCTATCCACGACGCTAGGGGCAGCTGCATGCCCGCATGGTGCAACCCGCCCCGCCCAGCGCCCTCGCATGCCACGCTGTTGCACGTAAAAACGATGAAGCCAATCAGATTCCAGAATCATCCATCCCACGGATCGCCAAGAGCTAGCCACGAAATCCTTCTAAGAGACGCCAACCAATCAGGTTGCAGAACAAGCCCTTCCACGGATCGCCCAGAGCCACCCGCGGAATCCTTCTAGAAGACGCGATCGGACGGCCACAGTGTCGCACTAGAGGAAAAAGGGCCATCCGTTCGCGACCCCTCGGAGCATTAGTCCCGGTTGCGCCACCAACCGGGACTAATGCTGGCACGCGTCCCGGTTGGAGCGGGCACGGGGCCAGGGGGCATGGGTCCCGGTTGGTAAGGGGGCATGCGTCCCGGTTGGAGCCACCAACCGGGAATAAAGGTTTGGCCACAGCCAAGTGGCGTGGCACGCACCTTTAGTCCCGGTTGCTGGCTCCAACCGGGACTAAAGACCCCTTGCCCTCTATAAATGCAACGCCCCAGCCCCCTCTGCCTCCACTCTGTTTTTTCGAATGGTGTAAGGTGTGAGGGTGTGTGCTAGTTTTTTCTCATGCATGCATTGAAGGTGTTTGTTGAAATGTTTGAGTGAAAAATCCAGTTGAATTTCTCATAGAACAAAAATATAGAAGGTGTCCGAGACGCACTTGAGCTTTCTCCTCTTTATTTCCCTCGATCGAGGTTAGCAATCTTATCTTTTCTAGGTCATTGATACAATTCATGTGTCGGTGTGAATTGGTTATTTCACTATTTATGATGTCCTGTTTTTTGATAAACTTACTTATATGATGCAGATGAACGGTCGGGAATGGATGTACGGTGACCGGCGGGTAGCCGGGTATATCAAAGGCGTGGATAAATTTATCGATGTGGCTACGGCAAACAAAGAGAATGGATTTATACGTTGTCCATGTGTTCAATGTCGGAACAACAAGGAGTACTCTTCCTCGAAAATCATTCGTGGCCACCTGATTATGAAAGGTTTCATGCCCAACTATAATTGCTGGACCAAGCACGGAGAAAGAGGGGTTATGATGGAAGATGGTGAAGAAGAAGATGATGATAACAACTATCATCATATGTTTCCTGAATACAGTGATACTGCAATGGAAGACAATGGAGAGGAAAACGGTGAAGAACGGGCATCAGATGAGCCGGCTGATGAACTTGGTAGGGTCATTTCTGATGCAAAGCGAGACTGTGAAACAGAAAATGAGAAGTTGAAGTTAGAGGGCATGTTAGAATATCACAAGAAATTGTTGTACCCAAATTGTGAAGATGGCAGCACAAAGCTCGGTACCACACTGGAATTGTTGCGATGGAAGGCAGAGTGTGGTCTAACTGACTCCTCATTTGAAAAGATGCTGAAAATAATGAAGCCGAAGTTTCCAAAACATAACGAACTTCCCGAGAGTACCTACGAAGCAAAGAAGACTCTCTGTCCTCTAGGATTAGATGTGCAAAAGATACATGCATGCATTAATGACTGCATCCTCTACCGCGGTAAGGAGTATGAGAATTTAGATAAATGCCCGGTATGCAACGCGTTGCGGTATAAGATCAGACGAGATGACCCTGGTGATGTTGAGGGAGAGCCCCTCCGGAAGAGGGTTCCTGCTAAGGTTATGTGGTATGCTCCTATAATACCAAGGTTGAAACGCATGTTCAGAAACAAAGAGCATGCCAGGTTGTTGCGATGGCACAAAGAAGACCGTAAGAAAGACGGGGAGTTGAGACACCCTGCTGATGGGTCACAGTGGAGAAAAATCGAGAGAGACTTCCCAGACTTTGCAGGTGACGCAAGGAACTTATGGTTTGGTCTAAGTACGGATGGCATGAATCCTTTTGGGGAGCAGAGCTGCAGTCACAGCACCTGGCCCGTGACTCTATGTATCTACAACCTGCCTCCTTGGTTGTGCATGAAGCGTAAGTTCATTATGATGCCAGTGCTCATCCAAGGCCCGAAGCAACCGGGCAACGACATTGATGTGTACCTTAGGCCATTAGTTGAAGAACTCTTACAGTTGTGGGGCAAACCAGGTGTACGTGCGTGGGATGAGAACAAACAGGAGCCATTTAATCTACGAGGGTTGTTATTCGTAACCATCAATGATTGGCCTGCTCTTAGTAACCTTTCAGGACAGACAAACAAAGGATATAAGGCATGCACCCACTGTTTAGATAAGACCGAAGGTACATATTTGCATAAATGCAAGAAGGTTGTGTACCTAGCGAATCGACGATTTCTTCCGACCAATCATCCCGTAAGAAAGAAAGGCAAGCATTTTAAAGGTGAGGCAGATCACCGGAAGAAGCCTGAACTCCCTGCTGGTGATGATGTATTTGGTATGGTCAAGGACATAGAAGTAATCTTTGGAAAGGGTCCCGGCGGTCAATCAGTTCCGAACGACGTCGCTACAGGACATGCACCCATGTGGAAGAAGAAATCTATATTTTGGGAGCTGCCATATTGGAAAGTCCTGCGTGTCCGCTCTTCAATCGACGTGATGCACGTGACGAAGAATCTCTGCGTGAACCTGCTAGGATTCCTAGGCGTGTATGGTAAGACAAAAGATACACCTGAAGCACGGGAGGACCAACAAATTATGAAAGACCCAAAGAACATGCATACAGATAACAAGACGGATAAAGGGCGTCACTTAAGTCGTGCCAGCTATGCTCTTACCAAAGCAGAGAAGGAAATCTTTTTTGAAGTCCTTTACAGTATCAAGGTGCCGTCGGGCTTCTCATCTAATATAAAGGGGATAATAAATATGGCAGAGAAAAAGTTCCAAAACCTGAAGTCTCATGACTGTCACGTGATTATGACGCAGTTGCTTCCGATTGCATTGAGGGGGCTTCTACCGGAAAATGTTCGAGTACCCATTGTGAAGCTGTGTGCATTCCTCAATGCAATATCTCAGAAGGTAATCAATCCAGATATTCTGCCAAGGTTACAGAAGGATGTGGTACAATGTCTTGTTAGTTTTGAATTGGTGTTCCCACCATCCTTCTTCAATATTATGACGCATCTCCTGGTTCATCTAGTGGAAGAGATTGCCATTCTCGGTCCGGTATTTCTGCACAATATGTTCCCCTTTGAGAGGTTCATGGGAGTCTTAAAGAAATATGTTCATAACCGTGCTAGACCAGAAGGAAGCATCTCTAAGGGATATGGAACAGAGGAGGTCATTGAGTTTTGTGTTGACTTTATTCCTGACCTTAAGTCGATTGGTGTTTCTGACTCGCGGCATGAGGGAAGACTAAGTGGAAAAGGCACGCTGGGAAAGAAAGCAATGATATGTAGGGACGGGGATTCTTTCACTAAAGCACACTACACAGTTCTACATAATTCCACCTTGGCAGCTCCGTATATCGAGGAACACAAGAATATTGTACGCTCCAAAAACCCGGGGAAGCCTGAATCATGGATTACAGATGAACACATGAAGTCTTTCGGTGGTTGGATGCGGACACATCTCTTGAATGACACCACTGTTGGAGATCAGCTATACTTGTTGGCCGCGTCACCATCTTCTACTGTATTGAATTTCCAAGGGTACGAAATAAATGGGCATACATTCTACACGATCGCCCAAGATAAAAAGAGCACCAACCAAAATAGTGGTGTCCGCTTTGATGCAATAGACGAGAATGGACAAAAGGACACATATTATGGTTACATAGAGGAGATATGGGAACTAGACTATGGAGTCTCTTTTAAGGTCCCTTTGTTTCGCTGCAAATGGGTCAACCTGAATGGGGAAGGGGTAAAGATAGACCAGTTGTACGGAATGACAACAGTGGATCTCAACAATTTTGGTTATAGAGATGAACCATTCGTCCTAGCCAATGATGTGTCTCAGGTTTTCTATGTGAAGGACATGTCCGCCAGACCGAAAAAAAGAAAAAATATGCAAACGAATACATCATATGATGAGCCAAAGCGTCACATAGTTCTTTCAGGGAAAAGAAACATCGTGGGAATCGAGGACAAGACAGACATGTCAGAAGATTATAATAAGTTTGATGAAATTCCGCCCTTCACAGTGAAAACTGACCCAAGCATTCCGTTAAGTAAAGAAGATGCTCCATGGTTACGTCTGAAGCGGTCATAAGGAATGACATATGCCAAGAAGTTCATGCTCATATTATATAACTCTAGTTCATGTCTTTCGCGGTTTGTGGCTTGACCGAAGGATATCTTTCGCGGTTTGTGGCCTTTAGTCCCGGTTTTGTAGTCTCAGTTTTTAATATTAATAAATGTCTTGAGTGTTAGTCCCATTTTGTGGCTGGACCGGGAGTGCCTCTATGACCAGATTCTTGGAGATGCCGGAGGACTGGGCTTCGTCGGCATCTCCCTGAAACTGGTCGTAGTGGTGGCCCTGCTCTCGAAAACCATCTTGCAGCTTGTAACTTCACTAACTAGATCAATACGCCTCAGAGCTAACTAATTTCACATATTAGGGAGTGCCTCTATGACCAGTTTCTCGGAGATGCCGGAGGACTGGGCTCCGTCGGCATCTCCCTGAAACTGGCCGCAGTGGTGTCCCTGCTCTCGAAAACCATCTTGCAGCTTGTAACTTCACTAACTAGATCAATACTCCTCGGAGCTAACAAATTTCACATATTAGGGAGTGCCTCTATGACCAGTTTCTCGGAGATGCCGGAGGACTGGGCTCCGTCGGCATCTCCCTGAAACTGGCCGCAGTGGTGTCCCTGCTCTCGAAAACCATCTTGCAGCTTGTAACTTCACTAACTAGATCAATACGCCTTGGAGCTAACTAATTTCACATATTAGGGAGTGCCTCTATGACCAGTTTCTCGGAGATGCCGGAGGACTGGGCTCCGTCGGCATCTCCCTGAAACTGGCCGTAGTGGTGTCCCTGCTCTCTAAAACCATCTTGGAGATGCCTCAAACTGGCTGGAGGACTGGACTCACAAGGATGCATATTTATAGTACAAGCAGCTCGGCATAATGTCGACACTCGCGACATAATGTCGACACTCACCCCTATTATTAGTGCTGACTCATCTTTAGTCCCGGTTGGTGTCTCCAACCGGGACTAAAGGTTCATCTTTAGTCCCGGTTGGTGACACCATCCGAGACAAGGTACAAGCCGCACGACATAATTTCGACACTCACCCCTATTATTAGTGTTGTCTGGCCCACTCTGCCGCAATCTCTTTAGTCCTGGTTTGTGACTACATCCGGGACTAAATGTGTGCCGAACAATGATCATGTTTCGAAAAAACCTTCACAAAATGACCTATCATGTTCGAGGTTTCATGGCTTTCGGTCCAAATGACCGATGTTATGTGCTGAATCACGGCATAGTTTGTGATGTTGTGCCCATATTATGCATCTGTGTGGACATTGGTATGGAGAACAATGTTGCAGGGGGAAGTTTTCCTTTTTGTCGCACGGAAAATCCCTTTTCCATTTTCCGAGCGCAAAAAACGGGTCGTTTTGTGAAGTAACCACCAAAATGCCGTTTCAGAATGCTGCCGTCCTATTTTCCTAAAATACTAGACCACCTTACATGGACTATATCCCAACCGGTACATCTCAAACCTTTTCGTCCATCCCGGGTAAAAAGGACAAATGTCTGCCGAATCGGCAGGAAGTGGGTCCGGTTTGTACTACAGGTACATGATCTATCGCCCGTGATTTTTTGAAAAAATCATTTTTAGACTCGCAATATGTGGTTTCTTCAGAGATCCAATGCAAGTTCTAACGATGCCCGTCCCCTATCTTCATGCACACCGGTTCGACCATAGTTAGAAATTCAGATAATTCAAAATGGGCATAATAAATTCAAAAAAAATCCGAACAATGAAAATCCTTCGCGTGGTGTCATATTATGTTACCTAGTTGAAAGGAAAAATACCAAACTTGGTATATTGATCATGTTTCGAAAAAACCTTCACAAAATGACCTATCATGTTCGAGGTTTCATGGCTTTCGGTCCAAATGACCGATGTTATGTGCTGAATCACGACATAGTTTGTGATGTTGTGCCCATATTATGCATGTGTGTGGACATTGGTATGGAGAACAATGTTGCAGGAGGAAGTTTTCCTTTTTGTCGCACGGAAAATCCCTTTTCCATTTTCCGAGCGCAAAAAACGGGTCGTTTTGTGAAGTAACCACCAAAATGCCGTTTCAGAATGCTACCGTCCTATTTTCCTAAAATACTAGACCACCTTACATGGACTATATCCCAACCGGTACATCTCAAACCTTTTCGTCCATCCCGGGTAAAAAGGACAAATGTCTGCCGAATCGGCAGGAAGTGGGTCCGGTTTGTACTACAGGTACATGATCTATCGCCCGTGATTTTTTGAAAAAATCATTTTTAGACTCGCAATATGTGGTTTCTTCAGAGAAACAATGCAAGTTCTAACGATGCCCGTCCCCTATCTTCATGCACACCGGTTCGACCATAGTTAGAAATTCAGATAATTCAAAACGAGCATAATAAATTCAAAAAAAATCCGAACAATGAAAATCCTTCGCGTGGTGTCATATTATGTTACATAGTTGAAAGGAAAAATACCAGACTTGGTATATTGATCATGTTTCGAAAAAACCTTCACAAAATGACCTATCATGTTCGAGGTTTCATGGCTTTCGGTCCAAATGACCGATGTTATGTGCTGAATCACGGCATAGTTTGTGATGTTGTGCCCATATTATGCATAGTTTTTCTAAATTCCAAATTGATATTAAAAAAATATAAGTTAATTCATTTTTAATTGTAAATGGTTCATATTTTAAATGGTTACATTAATTATTTTTTAAAACAGAAAATGTTTTTGAATTATTTATTTAAATCCAAACACTTTTTATGTTTAAATTTTTTCTAAATTCCAAATTAATATTCAAAAATATAAGTTAATTCATTTTAAAAGGTTACATTAATTATTTTCTAAAAATAGAATATGTTTTTGAATTATTTATTCAAATCCATACACTTCTTATGTTTAAAGTTTTTCTAAATTCCAAATTGATATTAAAAAATATATATGTTAATTCATTTTTAATTGTAAATGGTTCATATTTTAAATGGTTACATTAATTATTTTTTAAAACAGAAAATGTTTTTGAATTATTTATTTAAATCCAAACACTTTTTATGTTTAAATTTTTTCTAAATTCCAAATTAATATTCAAAAATATAAGTTAATTCATTTTAAAAGGTTACATTAATTATTTTTTAAAAATAGAAAATGTTTTTGAATTATTTATTCAAATCCATACACTTCTTATGTTTAAAGTTTTTCTAAATTCCAAATTGATATTAAAAAAATATAAGTTAATTCATTTTTAATTGTAAATGGTTCATATTTCAAATGGTTACATTAATTATTTTTTAAAACAGAAAATGTGTTTGAATTATTTATTTAAATCCAAACACTTTTTATGTTTAAAATTTTTCTAAATTCCAAATTAATATTCAAAAATATAAGTTAATTCATTTTAAAAGGTTACATTAATTATTTTTTAAAAATAGAAAATGTTTTTGAATTATTTATTCAAATCCATACACTTCTTATGTTTAAAGTTTTTCTAAATTCCAAATTGATATTAAAAAAATATAAGTTAATTCATTTTTAATTGTAAATGGTTCATATTTTAAATGGTTACATTAATTATTTTTTAAAACAGAAAATGGTTTTGAATTATTTATTCAAATCCAAACACTTTTTATGTTTAAAGTTTTTCTAAATTCCAAATTAATTATCATTTAAAAAACAATACAAATTTAAACCCCAAAATAAAAAATAAGGCGGGAACAGAGAAAAAATACCTGAAATTTTTTGAAAACAGGGGAATATGTCCCGGTTGGAGCCACCAACCGGGACTAAAGAGCCCCTGCGCGCCAACCCTTGGTCTGCTGAAAATATTGGAGTATAGGTCCCGGTTGGTGGCTCCAACCGGGACGTATAACCCTTTAGTCCCGGTTGAAGCCACCAACCGGGACTAAAGGTCCTTTGGTTATAACTGGGTGCCCCTCCTCTTCTTCTTCCCCATCTCCCCTCCTCTTCTCTTCTCGCGCACGACGCTGTCAGGCTGCCCCGCCGCCGTGCACGCCCTACCGGCCGCCCCTCGCCCAGCCAAGCGTGCAGGAAGCTTCGCCTCGTCGCCCCGAGGCTTCTCCCTGAAGGAATCGGCCCCGCTCGCTCCCAATCGTCGCCAACGACCCTCGAGCCCGACGATCGCCGCCGTCGATTCGTCGGCTCCCGACCTCGCCTCGCCTCCCCGACACCACCACCGCACACCTGGTATGCTGCTGGTCCTCGTGGACCCTCTCTCTCGCCCCTTCTCGCTCTGGTTCATCCTCCCCGTCGACCACCTGCCACCACCGCCGCTCACCGTCGTCGTGCTCTCTCTACAGTATTGCAGAAATGCGTGAGTCCCACAGTAGGTCAGGAAATCCTTCTGGATATACACCAAGGAGAATGTGGGCACCATGCCTCATCTCGCGCCTTAGTAGCCAAGGCATTCAGGCACGGATTTTACTGGCCAACGGCGTTAAAAGAGGCAGAAGAATTAGTTAAGAAGTGCAATGGGTGTCAGAGATATGCAGCCAAAATACATATGCCGTCGGCCGAGTTAAGAACAATACCCATCACTTGGCCATTTTCAGTATGGGGTTTAGACATGGTAGGACCTTTCAAGCCGGCAAGAGGAGGAATGACCCACATCTTGGTTATGGTAGACAAGTTCACAAAATGGATTGAAGTAAAACCAATCAAAAAGTGTGATGGGCACACAGCAGTGAAATTCCTCAAGGATATCATCTTAAGATACGGATACCCAAATAGCATTATTACGGATAATGGCACGAACTTTGCAGAAGGAGCTTTCGCTAGATTTTGCCAAGAGAAGCACATAAGACTAGATGTTGCCTCGGTGGCCCACCCAGCATCCAATGGACAAGTTGAAAGATCTAATGGACTGGTGTTATCAGGAATAAAACCACGACTTGTTGAACCTTTGCAAAGGTCGGCAGGATGTTGGATCGAAGAAATCCCAGCCGTGTTATGGAGCCTTCGAACTACTCCGAATAGGTCAACAGGTTATACTCCATTCTTTTTGGTATACGGGGCAGAGGCCGTACTCCCAGCCGACATAATATATGACTCGCCAAGAGTCGCTCAGTACACAACCTCTGAAACAAATGAAATAGCTCGGCAAGATGCCGTAGACCTGTTGGAAGAAGCCAGAGAGTTGACGTTATCACGATCGGCCATTTATCAGCAGAACTTACGGCGGTATCATAGCAGGAAAGTGAATCCCAGAGTATTCAAAGAAGGAGATTTAGTCCTCCGGCTGGTGCAGCGCACGGCCGGCATGCACAAGTTATCACCCCCATGGGAAGGACCATTTATCGTGAGCAAAGCATTGCACAACGATGCATATTATCTGATTGATGCTCAATCCCCTGGAGAAGGCAAGGCAAGCAAAGCTGGTGAAGAAACGAAGCGCCCCTGGAATGTGGCTTTACTTTGGCCATTTTACTCATAGGGTCGTATCTCAAGATCAAAAAACCAGTGATGTATTTGCACCTCGGCACCCAGAGCAGTGACTCGGGGACTGCCGTAGGTTATATTTATTTCATATCATGTATTCAAACCTCGGCACCCAGAGCAGTTACTCGGGGACTGCCATATGTGATGTTGTTTCATATTTGATATTTGAACCTCGGCACCCAGAGCAGTTACTCGGGGACTGCCACATGTGATGTTATTTCATGTTTGATATCTGGACCTCGGCATCCAGAGCAATAGCTCGGGGACTGCCATATGGTATATTTATCTCCTTCGCGTTACATACTTGAACATTGGAGACCAGAGCAGTGACTCGGCGAATACCGTATGTGGTGTTCATTTCATGTTACGAATATGCACCTTGGTGCCCAAAGCATTGACTCAAGGATTATCATAGAATCTGTCAAGTTCGTAGACACGTAAATTTCGGCATCTAAACCAACGAGTCGGAGACTACCGTATGATACCTCGAACCTACGCTAAACGCAATCATATCCGAAACTTAATTTGTAAAAGGAAGTTCTGGATAGTAAACGACGATCCAGCGATCGTCACTTACTTCCACAACGGAGTAATTATCCTATGTTCAAAACAGGTCAGTAACGTAGATATTCAGCGACAATGCCTGGATAAGATCATCAAAGTAACGGCAAAAACTGAACCCTGAAAGATGAAGAAATTACGAGCCAACAAGGCAAGAATTCGGACGAGCATCCACTTAACCAAGAATCTCAACAACACATAGCAAAAGAACCTCGAATCATACGAGTTGACAAATTTTTCGTCTACATTGTCCGCCCGGCATACCAGGGATCGCGAATAACCTAGGCGTTGTTCGTTGGAGGGGCAACCACTTGCTCAGGTACGGGGCACTCCGAAGTAGGAGGAACTTCGACTGAGGTCGCTTCGCCCTCCACCGACCCAGGTGTAACTTCGGCAGTATCATGGGGTTGTTCAGGAGCGTCAGTGCGCGCGGTAGAATGCCCGGTGCCTTTGGAGGAAGACCGCGCATCGCCGTTGCTATCCGAGCTTGAGCTGGAGCTATCGGATGTGGCCGAATCATCTTTACTTTCCCCATGCTCAGCTGAATCATCACCCGCGACTTCCTGATCTGGATCTGGGAGAAAACTCGGCCCTTCATTCCAAGTGTGCACGTCGGCATACTCGACGAGCTGGAAAGCCCGAGCTTGCCGAAGTGCAACAAAGGTCGGATCTTCAACCCAGCGGGAGCCAGTGCGCAGATTCACCAGAATGTCAAGAGAGATGTCTTCATACCATGACATAATTACAGTAAGGGCCATGTCGGCACCAGCACGCGCAGCAGATTCTCTCCAAAGACTCAACTGTTTCTCAGATGCCATCAGCCTGGCCACCAATAACTTAACCTCGTTGATATCGGGAGTCCCTGAGGTATTCGGCCAGAGTGCATGGTAAGCTTTGATAGCGGCCTCCACCAAGTCCCGGCCCATGATTTTCATCGGACCAACTGCAGCACCAACGGCAACCAAAAAATCCTCCATTGAATATTCAAAGTCAACAGCATCAGGTTCACCTCGACGAGCGAGAGCTGCAAGAACAGCTTTAGAACTCACGGGTTTGGCCTCGGGGAAGTGATCTGCGCAAAACATGAACATGTCAAAGGATAGCAGCGAAGACAAAGAAAATTTTTAGCTCGGCCAGGCCAAATAACTTACGATGAATATAGCTCATCATTATCTGAAGGTCTTTGGCCCAAGCAGCTTTACTCTTCTCGAAACGAGCAATTTCCTCGCTCAAACCGCGAGTTTTAAGTTCGGCAGCTTCGAGGAGTTCTTTGTTCTTCTCTAGATCCAGAGTCAGCCGATTCTTTTCCAAAGAAAATTCTTGGTCGACCTTTTCTAGCTCGGATTTCTGAGAGAGTTTGAGTGTATTCACCTCGGATCTCAGGCGAGCTATCTCATCATCCTTCTCTTGTAGTTGCGCCGAATGAACTGCGCTTTGTTCTAAAAAATGAAGCATCACGTCAGGCATGGGCACGCAATCTTGTTGCGACGCTGCAAAGTCTTGCAACTCGGCTTTACCACAACCCAACGCAATAAGGAAACTTAGCATAGATACTAAAAGAAGGAGTAAAGTAGAAAGGAAACTAACCTTCCAAGGTCTTGATCTTCTTTTCAAGGGGGATATTGAGGTTGTTGATCTTACCTATTCAGCAAGAAGTAAGTCGGCATTCCACGGACAAGTATATGAGAAAGTTGGGACTAAGGAAAAGAAACTATCGACTTACCGGCCTTCTTTGCCACGGGCAGGACTTTCTCGTATTTCTCTTCCAGTTTGCGATGCGCAAAAAGCAACCTCTGGAACTCGGCAGTTCGCCGGTCATGTGCAACCTGAGTAACGAGGCATGATGATAAGTCAACGAGCAAAACCAAACCAGATCCGAGTTAAGCAGAACTTAACTCAGATCTAGGTGGCTGGATATTCAAAACCAAACCAGATCCGAGTTAAGCAGAACTTAACTCAGATCTAGGTGGCTGGATATTCAAAACCAAACCAGATCCGAGTTAAGCAGAACTTAACTCAGATCTAGGTGGCTGGATATTCAAAACCAAACCAGATCCGAGTTAAGCAGAACTTAACTCAGATCTAGGTGGCTGGATATTCAAAACCAAACCAGATCCGAGTTAAGCAGAACTTAACTCAGATCTAGGTGGCTGGATATTCAAAACCAAACCAGATCCGAGTTAAGCAGAACTTAACTCAGATCTAGGTGGCTAGATATTCAAAACCAAACCAGATCTGAGTTAAGCTGAACTTAACTCAGATCTAGGTGGCTAGATATTCAAAACCAAACCAGATCCGAGTTAAGCAGAACTTAACTCAGATCTAGGTGGCTGGATATTCAAAACCAAATCAGATCCGAGTTAAGCAGAACTTAACTCAGATCTAGGTGGCTGGATATTCAAAACCAAACCAGATCCGAGTTAAGCAGAACTTAACTCAGATCTAGGTGGCTGGATATTCAAAACCAAATCAGATCCGAGTTGAGCAGAACTTAACTCAGGTTTAGGTAGCTGGAAATTCAAAACTAAACCAAAACCGAGTCAAGCAGAACTTGACTCGGATCTAGATAACCGGACATTGAAGACTAGACTAGATCCGAATAAAACACGATTAAACTCGAATCTAAACAGCCGAATTACCAAACCTTATAAATAAAATTAGATCAAACTTCCAAGTATAGAACAAGTTATTTCCTTGCAAGTTTCGGGGACTAGAGCATATGGTAACATCGACAGAATAATTCAAGACTCAGAGGAAAAAATTATTACCTCATTCATTTTGTTGGTTTCAATGATGAACTTAGCGGCATGGTCAAAACGGCCGCTGATATCAGAAAGCTGAAAGGACTGGTTGGCCGGGTTACCGACGAACTGATCAGCAGCATTCCAGTTGTTGGCATATTCAACCAGCGCTCCAAGGCTGTTCCCACTAGCTGTCCGAGTCAAAACTTTACCCCGGGCAGGCGGGCCGACGATGGCAGTCGCAGGGCTCTTATGAAGAGCAAGCTGGCTGCCGGTGGCCGAGGTAGCAGTGACTTTGGCAGATGCAGCTCCTTTGCGCAGCGCCTCTGCAATACTCGGCTGAGAACTGCCGGCAGGACCTTTCTGAGAAGAAGTCTTGACGGCAATAACACTTTTCTCCTTAGAAGAGGCACCAGCAAGAAGTTGCGCCTCCGAAGTAGGGACGGAGTCTTTAGGATCAGTGGAGATTAAGCTCGCAGAGGGCGCCGGGGCAACGACTTTCTCGGCAGAGGTCGGGATGACCGTAGGAACAGCCGGAGCAGATGGAGGCTCAATGGTAACGCTGGGGCCCATAGAGGGGACAGCTGGCTCGACGAAAACATCGGAGGGCCGGATCAGATCCGGATCAATGGGAGAGATCTCAGGGGCATCGCGGCGAACAGGCAAAGTATTCAGAGCAGGGGGAGAAGCAGGACGAATGGGACTAGGAACTCTGGTGTCATCAGCGGGAGGAGGAGATGGCGGCCGAATCGGACGGCTGGTCATACTAGGACCGCCGGGTTTAACAGACAGAGGAGCGCTGCAAAAATAAGAAAGAAGACTTGTCGGTATGAGAAACAGAGAGAGAAACAAGAAATATAGGCAAAAGAACTTACCCAGCAACCCCGGGCATAGTCTTGCGCCTGGGAGGATTCGGAGCGGATTTCTTTACTCGCTTCTTAGGAACTGCCTCTGAGGCACTAGCAGGAGCCCCGCGTTTCCCCGAGGTAACGGGAGGCCGGGAAGCAATAGGTTCGACGTCATGAACCTGACCGGCCGGATTAGCTGGCAAAGTAGAAGCCGGAAATGCATAAGAAATAGGCATAGCGGCAACTACCTCAAGAATTTGGACCTCGTCCGAATCACCTTCCTCCTCTTGCGCCGAAGTTTTGCCGCGAGCTCGAGCAGGAGCGGGATCCGATTTAGGGACGAACTCCTCGGAGTCCGGCTCACTAGTATCCGGGGTACTCCTATCTGCGGGCCAAGGGAGCTGCAGAACTTCGGCGTCCTCGTTCTTCTGCTCCGTGAACCTCTACATGACAAGGAGGGAAAATCATGTAAACCAGTCTCTAAAAACTGGGGAAAAATAAAGTAATGGAGATTAGGCTTACCTCGGGGGGCGGATGGTCGCGGGTGAATGGTTTTAACCCCTAGGACCAATCCTCAGGCATCTCAGTCTTGAAGATAGCTCGAACGCGCTTATGAATGAGGTAATTGTCCAACTCCACGGTCGAGACTCGGTTAGGGTCCAGAGGACCACTCATATAGCATAGCTTGTGGGTCCGTTGCTGGAAGGGGCAGATCCGGCTACCAATGAAGGTTGCCATCAGGTCTTCGCCGCACAACCCGGCCCGAATCAACTCTTTCAGCCGAATCTCGAAGGCCTCGGCCAGGGCGTGAGTTTTCTTCGGATTATAGAGCCAATTCACTTTGGAAGGTGGGCCAATTGAGAATGGAGGGAGCCGAATCTTGTCTTCGGCCCCTCTGTTCTTGACGTAGAAGAATGACTTGTGCCATTTCTTGCACGACTCCAACCCGGTGACGCGGGGGAACACGGATTGCCTCTGAGGTGTAATAGATGCCGCCCCGCATTGGGTGAGCAACTTCTCGGAAGGATGCAGAGATTTGTCGGGAACAACGTTGGAGCGGATCTGGAAGAACTTCGACCAGACATGTACTGATGGCCACAGGCCGAAGTAACCCTCCGAAGCTGAGATGAAAGCGGAAAGAGAAGCTATGGCGTTCGCAGGAAGGTGATGCGGCTGAAGGCCGAAGTAATCAAGAAATTCTCTAGCGAAATCGCTAAGAGGGAGACCGAAGCCGCGGGCGAAGTGGGACATGAAAACCACATACTCACCCTCTCTGAGAACAGGAGAGGATTCGCTGCCAGGTAAACGACAGGAAACCTCGGCAGGAATCCGCCGAGTTCGGATGAGCCATTCAATCTCGCGGCGCGTGACTGAAGAACCCTGCCATGATCCACGCTCGGGCCCGGAGCCAGCGTCATCGTCCTCAACTAGAGCACCGCTAAACGAGCTAGACATAGTTCCGCCGGAGAGATCGCCGGAGGGAAAACTGGCGGCGGAGGAGAGCTTAGAGCTACAAGGCCCCGTCGGAAGTTAGTACGAAAATAATGGCGAAAAGAGGAGGAACCGTCGCTTGAGCACGAAAACAGTGCGGATCGATCTAGGGCAAGGACAGGGCAAGATGGCCAGAGAGGACTCACCGGCGGCGGGGCCACAGCCGTAGAGCACGGGCGAGAAGGGCCGAACGACGCGGTGGAATCCTCGCCGGCGGAAGCTCTGGCTGGTGAGCGGCGGCGGAGCGGCAAGAGGACGCACAGGCGAAGGGAAGAAGGAGAGCGGACGCGAGCGACAATGGGAAAGACGAACCCAGCGGGCGCGTTTCCCCACTTTATAGGCAAGAAATGAACAGGGGAGTGGGATCGTGGGTGTGGCAGTTACCCGTGTAGATCGTGGGAGTAACACGAACGCACGACGGAGAATGGAGCCACACCAACGGCCACAGACAAAGAAAAATTGTTACGATCCCGAGGGGAGCGGCACACGAGGCGTCGTGGCGGCGGCGCAGCAGGTACGGGGTTTACTGTAGCTTGTCAGTAAGCACTGTAGAAAGACCTAAAAACTAGAAAAGCAATGATAGGGTGACACGTAGGACGTAGCGTATGATGGAAGGAACGAGGAAGCCTCGGACAAGGCCATAGCTCGGAGACAGGACTGAAGAAAGTGATGAAGCTGATATAACCCGGCCAAAGTAATTGACAGGGCCACACCAGCTTCGGGGACTAATGTCGGGGGGTTAACCTCGGGTAGGTCAGAGACGGGGAAAGACAAAGATACTGTCCCCGTCTGGTTGCCGAGCTACGGCCTAGGTCGGCCGAATCATGGATATGTCGGCTGATGAACGGAGGCAAGAAGCTCATCTACAGGTATCAAGTGGTTACCCGGCCGAGTTAGTGAGAAGCTCGGCCGGGTTACCCAAATGATCTTCATGCAGGTGAGGAACGAGCCGAGTAACGGAAGGTAAGGCCGAGTTATACGAAGCTTGCAGGAGAAGGAGAAGCCCAGGGTCAAACTATAGCTGCGAGCTAGAAGGAATCTGAACAGGGCCAAGCACAAGAGACAAGGATGTGCAGGGTCAGAGGAGCAGAAGGAGGTCACGGAGGTGACAGTCCTGGAGCCCGAGGCACGCAGGAGGGGGCCGCTGGAGCTTTGCCGTCATTAGAAGGGCAGCAGGGAAAGGAGGCCGCCGAACTACTATTTTAGGACAAGCATATTCCACGAATATGCTTGCCCCGTCAGCCCTAAGGGCACCCAAGGCACCCCTTTATAAGGGGAGGCTTGGACCCTGAGAAGGGCATCGAGTCTTTTCAGTACCGTTAGGCTGGTAAGATTCATCTGGTCTCCCTGTATACAGCTCGAGGAGCACTTGTAACCCAGAAGAAGAGAAATAAAGATCTTGATCTTAACCTCTTGCGCGTAGAATCAGTTGCATCATCCCTCCCCAGATCCCACTAGCATCCATTGGCCCCATACTTTAGCCTACCCATGGCATTTGCCGTGCCACCACCACGACAGGTGACCTTTTGGAGGCGGCGCCGCTACTCTTTGGCTCGCCTCAACCTCCTCTCTCTAACGCGCGCACGCACGCGCCCTAGATCGCCCCCTAACGCCGTTCCCGATCACCGTCCTGCAAGCCACCGCCGGCGTGACGTCACCCGTGCATCAGCGCGACCCAGCCAGGGAGCCACTTTGGCTTTCCTATGTGGCCTCTGGCCCACATGTCAGCGTCTCTGGCTAGCCCCAGCCCGAGTGAAAAATGCCCCCCTGAACCACTTTTGCTTGTGTGGCTGCTGAGGTGGCTCCGGGCCCCTCTGTCAGTCACTGTGGGTAGGTTTGCCTGCGGTGTAAAAAGTTTAACCAGCTTTTAATAATTTCAGAAATAATTATAATCTTATAAATTCAATAACTTTTAATCTATAAGTCATAAAAATATGAATAATATATCAAAATGTTCAGAAAAATGAAACCTAGCTATCTAAGCTATAATCATGCATTGTTCAACAACTTAAATTACAAGTTTAATTAGAAGAACAAATCCACCCCTCTCATGTGTTTCGGAGTTTCTCCGAGTTAGGGTTTTCACCCCTCGGAACCCCGATTAAATCGTCGAGCATTTCTTAAGGTTACATTCCAATGCAAATTAACTTGTCATACCATCATACTTGCTTGAGCATTGCATCGATGCCATGTGTTGATTGTTTCCCTTTCTTTTTGGTGTTTGGATTATTAGGTTTATTATTAGTTAGGTATTATTAGGTTTATTAATTAGTTTGGTATTATTGGTCTTCGGCCCCACTGGTCAGTCACTGTGGGTAGCCCCAGACCCGATTCACATTTTCAAGCAACTTAGGTGCATGTGGGTTCGACGATGTGCCTATCTACTACACGGTTTCCCTTTCTCTTCATTTTTATTATTGTGTATGTATATATTAGGGTTTCTCTGAATTAAGGTTTATATCTCTCAACACCGTACTTAACTTTATCCTTTAGCCGCTTTGACTTATTCGTTTTTCCACCTATGCAGAAAATATGGACCCACACGTCAGAGACGAAGAAAAGGAAGAGTTGATCCAAGGTGTGATCCGTGGGGAAGATAATTTAGACGTATCAACGTTTCTGAACAACTCTGGTGAGGGTGATCCTCTTTTTACCGGAGTAGACAACTTGTTTGAGGTTGAAGGTGTTGCCTTCCGCGAGGGAGAAGGCGATGCCTTGTGTAATCGAGAAGACGACCGCTCCGGCGAGGTGCATGTAATATAAATCAATTCATTAATTAATCATCTGCTATCTATATAAAAATAGTAATGACGATCTTTCTTCTTTTAGCCCTCCGGATCGAAGGAATCTACTGAAAAGAGCAGACGAGGCCCAACCAAAAAGTTGCAAGACCATGAGAGGTTCAGGATCGAAGATGTCGCTGAAGACGGCAGACCGACAGCTCCCGAAGTTGTCGCAACCAAATTTGTGGCACAATGCGGAGTAATCGTTAGGGACTTAATCCCGATCACCATTAGAAATTGGAATAGGCCTGCTAAAGCGGATGAAGAGGGAACATGTTTATTTGTCCCTAACCACGCCAAAGATTTACTGTGGAAGAGGCTCATGGTTAATTTCAAACTACCGAAGATAGAGCTGGATCCAAATGCGGAGGATCCAGTTGAGGACGCCTTACAACATGGGAGAGCCATGGAGGCTAAGGTCAGGGAGTGGGCTTTGAAGAAGATGGGCCAGTGTTTCACCAACTGGAAGAAAAGATTGCACCTTGACTATGTCGTGAAAAAGAAGACTCCCGATTTCAAGAATATTCAGTTTGAGAAGATAAAACCATTCTAGGATGAGTTTGTGGAATACAAGAAATCAGAAAAAGCTAAGAAAATGTCTGAAACGAATAAGTTGAATGCTGCTAAGAAGAAGTATCACCATACTATGGGGCAAGGTGGCTAGAAGGTTGGCATTCCTAAGTGGGAGAAACTTGAGCAGGAACTGCGTGATAAAAATATCACCCCAGAGACAGACGATTGGGTAGAACGTGCAAGGAATTGGTTTTACGGGCATGGGGGCACGTTGGACTCGGAAGGGAGGTGTATATATAACATACGACATAAAGAAGACCCCTTGCCAATCGAGAGGATGAGAAAAGCAGTAAAGGCTGTTAAAGATGGGGACTTCATTCCCGATAGAGAGAATGATGAGCTCACACTCGCCCTTGGAAATAAGGAACATGATGGACGAACACGAGGCACAATAGGCTCCCAATCATGGAGGACTAGGTTTCCCGAAGAGAGGAAGAAATATCCTGATAGAAGCCGTCAGAGGAGTAAGGACAGGGCGGCAGTTGAAGCAGAAAGTCAGAAAGAGCGAATGCGTTTAATTGAAGAACGATTAAAGCAACAACAAGATGAAATTAACTCACTTAAAGAGCAAAGTACTACCGGCCCATCTCAGCAGCACACTGCATTCGATGCTACCGGCCTATCGAATAATCGAAAAAGCAGTGTGGCTTCCACCGAGGTCCTGGGTGATGACAATGGAGATGCCGATGATGCACCGACGATGGCTCCTGTTGGCTACCCAGTGGATGATATCACAGAGATGACACACTGCGAGCTACATGTCAAAGTTGTGAACATATCAATGAAGGTGGCGGTCGGCTATGCCTTACCAATTGGACCCACACCAACTTACCACAGTCGTCCGATTCCAGAGGGCTACGCTGTTGTCGGCGTGGATGAAATCATGCCCACCTTTGAGGTTTTGGATCTTCACTACCCTGCTGGTGAAGGGGATGTGACTGTGCTGGGTGACGCAAAAAACGTCACCATTCTATGGCCGAAGGATTGTATCGTGCTTCGAAATCACACGCCAAGGCCATCTTCGCCGCCGCCTCACCCGTCTCCAGCGAGGTCGTCACCGCCGTGGCAGCCGTCTTCGTTGCCTCACCCGGCTCCGTCACCTCACCAATCTCCGGTGCAGCCATCACCGCGAGAGCCATCGCCGGCGCCTCAGGATAAAAAGCGTAAGCGTACCGCTACTGTGCGTCGTAAGCGATCGCCGAAACGTAAACAAGAGCCTCTTCCAAAAGTACCAACGGTTCCTCCCAAGAGAGCTTATGACTGTACTGAAGAGGAGACTGCGGCGATCGTTGATGCGGAAACGACAGCGTTTTTCGCTAAGCTGAGGCGGCCGAAAGAGCCAGAGTTCCCCAGCACCAAAGAAGAAAAAGCCAAAGTGTTGAAAATGCTAAAGACTCTTCATCAACCCGAGCCAAAGCTGTCATCAGACTATGAGCGTTCTATTCTCAAGTCACATGCAGCACAAAAAGCCTCGAAGAGCAGTACTGATGCAAGCGGGAAATCTGTTGCCCAGCTCGGAGAACAAGCAAAACAGACTTGCGCCCCTCTCAAGGTGATTTCTCAAACCAATGTGGGGTCGAGCAAATATGGGGCCGAAGAGCAGTATGATCCAGAGGTAGTTGCACAATACGGAGAAGATGCCGCTGCTCAAGGTATGAGTATTGCCCAGTACTTATCCCAGTTAGAGTTCTTCCCCGTGAGTGAAGTAGCATACCAATACCAGTACGGAAAACCTCTCGTCAAACCTGAGGAGGTAAACAATCTTCCAACAAAAATGCGAAGATTGCATAACTGGTACATGCATGCCACAAGGGCCGGGGCTAACTGGATAGTGCTGAGGGTTACAAAAAAGCATCATGGGAAAGATAAGGATGACATGATATCCATTGAATTTGATGAACTATTTCAATTATTCAATCAAGACGCCTTGGACAAATCGATCATGAGTGCCTATTGTCTGTAAGTACTAATTCTGTAATTAATTTAGTCTCCATCTATATTATTTTGTTTATTGCATGTATATAATCATACTTTAATATGCAGAATGAAGATTATCGAATGCAGCAGAGGACAAATCTATGACATTGGCTTCATTGACCCATATTGGGTTCATGAAGCTAATCTCAAAATAAGCCCCCAGGATACGGAGGATAATATAGTACACGCGTTAAGGTTTCAAGAAACCAAAAGGGAAATACTATTTCCTTACAACTTCCAGTGAGTGTTATTGTCTTGTATACACTTTCTATTTCGCTTACTCGATGTTAAGTATATAATTGATTAGTTCTGCATTCGCAGGTACCACTATATTCTGTTAATCATTCAACTTGACAAAGGGCGTGTACTAGTCATGGACTCAAAACATAAACCCCTTGAGACGTGGAAGGACATGCAGATACTTCTCCAGCGGTAATTCTAATCATTACGACACTATATCGGCAACGTTCGTGAATTTTATGATATCAAGTACTTAATAACTTATTTTATTCGTTTTCTACGCTGAGCAGCGCTTGGAAACGGTTCACCAAGAAGGCTAGGGGTGTTTGGAAAGAGGAGCTTACATTTCAACCACTAGATGTAAGAACCACTAGCTATATCCGCGCATCTCTTTGATTCTAGTTTTGATACAGTTATTATCATGCTTGATTATTATTTTGATTGAACTCTGTTGTCGTAAAGTGCCTGACGCAGGGACCAGGTAACAATCTATGTGGATACTATGTATGCGAGTTCATCCGGCAGACGTGCGATGAGAAGGGCAGAAATTTAGAGCAACTCCACGTACGTAAACAATTTCTATAGTTTTTAATTACAATCAAATTGTGTTTAGTTTCATATTCATATAGGCTGACTCCTTTTTTAAATCAGATCGAACGTCTACGGGACGGTCTTCTGCCAAAGGATCGCATACGAGCAATACAGGAGGAATTGGCGGGATTCTTGGATGCAGAAGTCCTAAACAAACAAGGGGAATACTACTCGGCTGTGTATAGACAATAGGAATTGTAAAAATAGCAACTTTCAAGAAATTGGCCGGTAGCATCGAATAGCAACTTTTGTATGTAGTGCATGAACTCGATCCGTGTATTGAATGTAAAATGTTGTCATGATGATCTTGTGTAATATAAGGTTCCTTCATTGGTAAGTGCAAAACACTAAATAAACAATAAAACAACCTAAATGAATTCTCTGCCGCGGCACAAAAAGTGGCGAAAATGCTGCCGCGGCAACAAAATGTGCCAAAATGAATTCTCTGCCGCGGCAGAGAAATGGGCCAAATCTCTGCCGCGGCAGCAGGTTATTAGTCCCGGTTAATGCTCCACACCCCCTCGCGCTCTGATGCCGCCACGTGTGCCCCATTTGTCCCGGTTGGTGGGGCAACCGGGACTAATGGTTAGAGCTTTAGTCCCGATTGCCCCGTCCCGGTTGGGCAACCGGGACTAATGGCCCTTACCAACCGGGACGCATGGGCCCTTTTCTACTAGTGTCGCGCTAGGGTTAGATCTACGGTCCTCATTCGGCCTTAGGGTTAGCGGGGTTTAGGATGCAGTCAACGGGGTTTCACAAGTTTGACCAAACATTCAAATGTGCATAACTAATTCAAAAAAAAATCAAAAAAATACAAAACCTTCGCATGGTGTCATGTTATGTCACATAGTTGTGAGGAAAAATATCAAACTTGGTCTATTGATCATATTTCAAAAAACCCTTCACAAAATGACCTATCTCCTCCGAGGTTTTCTGGCTTTCGGGTCAAATGACCAATGATATGGCTAGAATCAAGGCATAGTTTGTGATAATGTGCCCATATTTGGCATGCATGTCTATAATGGGATGACTAACAATGTTGTAGCACAAAGTTTTCCTTTTCGACGCACAGAAAAATCATTATCTATTTTCTGAGTGCCGAAAGAGGGGGGGGGGATTTGTGAAGCAACCACCAAATTGAAGTTTCAAAATGGTAACATCCTATTTTTCAAAAATACTAGACCACCTAGAATGTACAATTTCCCAACCTGAGTATCTCAAACCTTTTATTCCATCCCTGGTGAAAAAGACAAATCCTGCCGAATCGGCTGGAAGTGGGTAAGATATGAACTACAGGTACATGATTCCATGCTGATGATTTTTTGTAAAAATAATTTTTAGGTTCACAACATGCTATTTCATCAGAGATCCAATGCTAGTTTTGCGAGCCTCAGCCCCTAGCTAAGAATATTTATGAAAACCCTTCAAGTTTGACCAGACATTCAAATGTGCATAACTAATTCAAAAAAAAATCAAAAAAATACAAAACCTTCGCATGGTGTCATGTTATGTGACATAGTTCTGAGGAAAAATATCTAACTTGGTTTTAGAAATGGTCGAAAAAAAACTTGCTTAGAAATGGGGTGGTTTACCCTAGCTTTGGAGCCCATTTCTACCCCATTTTGGGTGAGGGTGAGTTGTACTTCACAAAAGGGATCAGGGTGAGGATGAGTTGTATTGTACATATGAGAAAAACGTTGGAAGCTCATACAAACATAGAAAAGTGACATAGCTACATATTTTGAAATTCAAATTTACCATCATATTTGAATTTTGTCCAAATTATCAACAAGTGACAAATTATTATAATAACAAATGTTTACAACAACAAGTGCCAAATTATTACAACAACAAGTGTCAAATGTTTACAACAATAACAAATGTTTACAATAACAAATGTCTATTTCTTTTGGCTCTTCTTACCCCTCGTTTTCTTCTCCTTCACAAGTTTCACACCACACAATAGGTTTATGCTCTTCTTTTTCTTACCATTACCATCTGGCCTCCCCACAGCACGTCCAAGAGTCTCCTTCACCTCCTGCACCTCCTCAACAACCTCATGACCATGATCCAGAGCCTCATCAACATGGTCACTTTGCACCAGAGCCTGAACAACATGGTCACTTTGCACCAGAGCCTCAACAACTTGGTCAGTTTGCACCAGAGCCTCAACAACAGGCTCATTTTGCACCAGAGCCTCAACAACAGGCTCATTTTGCACCAGAGCCTCAACAACAGGCTCATTTTGCCCCTCATTTTGCACCAGAGCTTCCAAATCAGAAACGGTGTGCCCTAAAGCCTCAACAGTTTGCACATCATCCTCCAAAACAAGTTCAGATTGCACCTCAGCAGCACCAAACATGATCTGGTTAGTTCTCTTCTTTCTTTGGCCATTGATTCTTGCCCTTTTCACTGGCCAGCATTCGTCAACAACAAGAGGTGGGCCTTTTTCTCCACGCTTCCTCCTGAAAACAAGCAATTTAGCTGGGGGAGAAAAATCATCAACAAGAAATGGGATAGATTTTGGATGAACATACTTTGGCTTTTCAGCAGTGTATCTGCACTTGGTAGAGCCAGCTCGGTGTCCAAGTTCTTCACAGAGTTTGCATCTATTCTTGTTACCTTTTTGGGCCCTTTTTGGCTTGGCATCTTTCTTTTCATCTTTCTTTCCCTTCTTGCTGCTCCCACCTTTCTCAAACCAAGCCTTGAATCTACTCTGCTTGGGCCTGCCAGCCTTTCTTTTCATCAAAGGAGGACACAAGGAGAACTGAATGTCCACTTCAGGCCACTGAGACTGATCTGTAAGTGCTGGAATTGGTGTTCCATATGCAGCCTTGAATTTTGCTACAGAATAATACTCATGCAAATATGGGTGCATATTTAGCTTGTGTTTGGAGGCCAAGAAAAGTATGGCATGCTCACAAGGCTTCCCAGTGTGTTGCCACTCAAGGCATGTGCATTCATGCAATTGAGTGTCAACAACATGCCTCCTGCCAGTCTTTGTATCTTTGACTTCAGCACCCCACAATGAGGATTTCTCAACACGCAAATGTGCAAGATTTCTGCTCCTGTTGACCACCTGCTGCACAACATCAGGAAGCTTATCTCCTTGAAGAACATCACCAAGCCTTCTTCTCAATTCCCACAACCTCATGATCATGATCCTGATCTGGTCAACCATGTCATGGACAGGCAAGTCTTTTAACTCCTTCACTTTGTTGTTGAAACTTTCTGCCAAATTATTGTTGATATGATCACATTTGATGGCAGTGTTAAAACCAGACCTGTACCATAAAATAGAATGGTAGGTTTCCAACCATGTACAAAACTTGACCCTATCCTCCTCAGAGCATGCCGCCTTAATCTTCTCAAGGTGATATGAATGTGTCTACCTGGTGTAAGATCTTGCTGCTGGCCACATGCGTCCAAAATCATCTCCTCTGAATTTTTTGATCAAATTCATCCACATATGGCCGAAGCACTCCCTCTGCTCAGCATGAGGGAAAACAATCTTCACTGCATTTTCTAAACCTTTACATGCATCTGTGTGCACTGCCAATGGAGAGACTGGCCCTATGCATCTTTTCAACTGCATCATGAACCATGTCCATGATGCCTCTGTCTCAGACTGAAACATGCCAATAGCTACAGGGAACATCCAATTGTGTCCATCTAAAGCATTGCATGCTGCTAGTTGACCATTCCACTTTCCAGTCAAGAAAGATGAGTCTATACTCAAATATGGACGGCAACCTGCTTTGAAGCCATCGATGCAAGGCTTTAAAGCCATGAAGAATTTAGAGAAGAAGACTTTCCCATCAGCTGTTACCTCAGTATCTATCTCCACAACACTGCCAGGTGACCTCTTCTCTACTTCTGCTTTGAAGTTATAAAGCATTCGAAAGGTATTTGCCCAATCACCATATAGCTCTTTCATTTCCCTTTGCTTTGCCTTCCACACTGTAGTATAATTCAGCTTAATGGGGTACTGCTTTTCCAAGTCTATTTTCAGTCTCTTTGCAGTGCTGTTTGGTGTTGTGGCTAAAATGGGCTTGATCTTTTCTGCAACCCATAATTGTGTTGTCATCTTTGTAACTGTTTGAGAACTTGTAATGCAAGTATGAGGTTTTGGAATTTGATTCACTCTTATTGTCCTCCATCAGGTTGGCGTCTAGCAGATATATACCACTTGCAAGGCTTGGCACCCCCATCATAACCTATGCATTTTGCATAGAACTTATTTTTATCAGTCCACATAGTCTTGGTAGCAAACTCACGTTTGACTGCATATGTCTTGAAACACATCCTGAATTCATCCATGCTTGGAAACAATCTCCCAACTTCAATAACTGGGTCCTCTTTGTCATAAACTGTTACTAGCTCATCATCATGTGCATCATCTACATGAACTGCAGCATTTTCCAACAAATCTAGATCTATATCTGCCTCTTCATCTCTTAAATGGTTGTCACCATCATTTGCAGCTTCATCCCTCTTCTTCTCCTTGTCTCTGTCATCTATAGGAATGCCAAAAAGCTTTGCCATTTCAATGTCATCTATTGGTGCAATGACCAAATCAGTGCGGTCATGTATCTCAACTGAATTCCAATCAACAGTTACAATCCTTTGTGCATTACCATCTGCAGCCTCCCCTTGTGCATTAGCATCATCATCCTCCACTGTTAACACTTCCAACTCAGTAAGTATAGGCATTACTTGCCTTTGTGCAGCCCAATCATCCTCGACCATCTGAGCAGCCAGCTTCGAGGCCACATATCCAACCCTCGAATCAGGTTTCAGATCAATGAGCTCTGCTAAAAACAGAACAGTTTTGCTTGTCCAACCGTTTCTCTCATCGATTTCATCAACTATATGTTCCACTGTCTCAACCCTAACATAGTCACATTTGCAATCATCAAATCGTAACAAAGAAACTTCTTGCTCTGGCCCCCAAACCACACTATCCCCAATTTTTTCCACCATTTTCCTTACTGCCTCCTCTCCCATGTTTATTAGCTCTTGGGGATCAACATGTTCTAATTCCACCTCCCATTTAACAACCGTGTCTCTCTCAATGATCTGCGTGCTTCCATCAACTAAAACAGCCCTAGAGGGAAAGAAATTGATGCGAAATTCGAAGGTTTGGCGCGCAACATCGTCTCTCCTGTTTTTGGCGGGCACTGTGAGCTAGCGGAAGCGAACAGAGAGCTCAACCTTAGAGAAATTAAGTGCAGAGATACGGGATATACCGATTAGAAGTCCCCTCTCCATGCTCCATATCGTTCCCCCTCGCCCCGTTCAGCACACCCTCGCCTCCACAATCTAGCATCAATGGGCACGCTCAGATCTCGAATTGAGAAGAATGGGAGAGGAATTAGCTTTCAAATGGCACTCACCACCTTCGTCGTCAAACGAAAGCGCCGCCGCCTAAATTAATTACCGTGCCGCCGCTGCCGGCGCCGAGAACGATGGGTGAGGTCCGCCGCCGCCGTCGGGGAAGCTACAGTCAGTGTTACGCGCGCTCTCGGTCGGAAGCGGTTGGTTTGACTGGCTGTCCCAACCAACTGGTTTGGCTTAACCCTAATATTGGAAAAAAGTTAAATGTGTCCTTACGACCGTTTTAAGGCCCGTGTGGCCCTGGGATATTAGCTGCCTCACAACCGTCGCATGCGAGCTATTCTTTTCAACGATGTCGCTTTCCTTCCAATTCCATGTAAAGACGTCGCATAGGAGTTATAAGCCCATTAATTATCATCCACAGAAGTAAACGGACCTATAAGTAGTACAAATTATAAATAGACCAATGGACAACCTAGTGCAATGAGAATAAGTCGAGGAGATAATCCCGTGTCATCTGCATCTTGTAACCAGCTAATTAGGAAAACTCTAATGGTGCCCCGCAATTTCAACACCGACCGAATCGGTCCGTTTGTCATGACACGGGGACAAGCTTTTGCCCTTTGTCCGCCAAAGCAAGGCCATGACACCCAACGGGCCGCCCTATTTTTTGTCCGTGGGCAGAGCAGCGGTCGTCCGTATTAATGGCAATGCACTTCCCGCACGGCCATGATATTTCCCGCCCGCATAGGCGACCTGCAGCCGACGATTGTCACCGACTGGCTAAAGGAGAAGGAGAACGGCGGCCAGCTCGTGGCCGACGAGCGGTAGCACCTGATGGCACTGACATCACGAGGGTCGAGGAGATAGTAGAGGAGGCCGCCCGCTCCAGTGTGGCTATTCAGACCGAGCGGCGCAAGGAAGCGACGTGCAAGAAGTCGGTCCATAGGGAGGAGCTCGACCGCATCATGGAGATACTGGCAATCCAGCATCGGCACATGCAGGAGGAAAGGTCCCAAAAAAAGACCTAGAGGGGAGGCTTACTTCTTTTGCGTGGCTGTGGAGGCACATGGCCCATACCGCCTTGCGGCAGCGGCGGTGAGGGATCAGGTCCTAGTGACGACCAGGGCACGTCTCGCAGCAGTTGCGGTAGAGGAGGCCCCTGATACTACAAGGCACCTATGGTGGATATCGCTGTCCATCAAAATATCGATCACAAATATCAAACACATGTAAAAGAATAGGGTCATCTTACATACTCGCTTTGTTTTAATAGATCGTGTTCTAGGATTTACTAAGGTCAATCTTTGTCAACTTTGACCAAAAACATGAGAAAAATATCAATATTTATGATATTCAATGTATATATTATGAAAATATACTTTATAACTATTCCAATATTATAGGTTTTGCATTTTAGATATTTTTATGTTTTGCTAAATAGTTGGTCAAAGTTCAAAAGGTGATTAAACCTAGAACACGACCTAATTTTAAACGGAGGCGTAGATGCACAATTATTAGTAGGCCATGTTGTTGTTCCAAAAATTCTATGAAAAATATCGTGTCAAGTTTTCCATCAACAAGATGAACTATTAGGAAAATAATTATCGGTAGATTTTAATCCTGTGGCGCATACAGATAGTGTGACTTAAATGAAATAGATTATATAGCCCTAAAGTCGAAAGGAAGGACATTACTTCACTATTCGTATAGCATGGGCGACATTGTTATATGAATCGTGAAATGGTTTCTTTCCTTTCGTCTTTGGAGAAACACAAGGAAGACTTCATCTCGTAGCCCCAAAGTCGAGAGAGGACAAGTATTTTCGAGATTCATATAGCATGAGCATGTGACGGTGGCAAGCCCAGGAAAGGATTCTCGATCCACGACAACAATTCCTTTCGAGGAGTCGTTGCCGTGGAGACTGAATCCTTTCCTTGGATTGTCGCGTTTCATACCCATGCTATATGGATCATGGAAGTATTTCTCTTCTTTCGTCTTTGCCGATACGAATAGATTAGAGAGCGTGACTTAAATGAAATAGATTAGATAGTGTGACTTAAATAAAATAGATTATATAGCCCTAAAGTCGAAAGGAAAGACATTGCTTCACTATTCGTATAGCATGGGCGACATTGTTATATGAATCGTGAAGTGGTTTCTTTCCTTTCGTCTTTGGAGAAACATAAGGAAGGGTTCATCTTGTAGCCCCAAAGTCGAGAGAGGACAAGTATTTTCGAGATTTATATAGCATGGGGATGTGACGGTGGCAAGCCCAGGAAAGGATTCTCGATCCACGACAACGATTCCTTTCGAGGAGTCGTTGCCGTGGAGACAGAATCCTTTCCTTGGCTTGCCGCATCTCATACCGATGGTAATTAATGGCATGCATGCGAGGGGGGACACATGCAAGCACCTATACCCACCTCTCACCACACTCACACACATATGCTAGGGACACATGCAAGTTTTCATCTGATTCCGATGTTCTCGTGGTCTTCCTCCGATGAAACCCTGATCTCTGTGCACACTCAGATCATCTACCCCCCTAGACGTTCCTCTGACAGGGGTAGCCTGGCGTAGCTCTCTCTTGTTTTGTGTTTGTTTAGGTCATAGGGGTGATGTAAAACCATGTTGGTTCACAAGTTGGGACACTATCCTACCCGGTTTCACCTCAACGGGGAGATTCCCCCTTGTACGGGTCCAGAACCTTCGCCTCTAGGTTAGAGCGCATGCATGCGACGAGGGACACATGCAAGCACCTATACCAACCTCTCACCACACTCACACACATATGCTAGGGACACATGCAAGTTTTCATCTGATTCCGATGTTCTCGTGGTCTTCCTCCGGCGAAACCCTGATCTCTGTGCACACTCGGATCGTCTACCCCCTAGATGTTCCTCTGACAGGGGTAGCCCGGCGTAGATCTCTCTTGTTTTGTGTTTGTTTAGGTCATAGGGCGATGTAAAACCATGTTGGTTCACAAGTTGGGACGCTATCCTACCCGATTTCACCTCAACGGGGAGATTCCCCCTTATACGGGTCCGAAACCTTCGCCTCTAGGTTAGAGCGCATGCATGCGAGGGGGGACACATGCAAGCACCTATACCAACCTCTCACCACACTCACGCACACATGCTAGGGACACATGCAAGTTTTCATCTGATTCTGATGTTCTCGTGGTCTTCCTCCGGCGAAACCCTGATCTCTATGCACCTATACCCGGTTTTGTGTTTGTTTAGCTCATAGGGTGATGTAAAACCATGTTGGTTCACAAGTTGGGGCACTATCCTACCCGGTTTCACCTCAACGAGGAGATTCCCCCTTATACGGGTCCGGAACCTTCGCCTCTAGGTTAGAGCGCATGCATGCGAGGGGGACACATGCAAGAACCTATACCAACCTCTCACCACACTCACACACATATGCTAGGGACACATGCAAGTTTTCATCTGATTCCGATGTTCTCGTGGTGTTCCTCCGACGAAACCCTGATCTCTATGCACACTCGGATCGTCTACCCCCCTAGACGTTCCTCTGACAGGGGTAGCCCGGCGTAGCTCTCTCTTGTTTTGTGTTTGTTTAGGTCATAGGGTGATGTAAAACCATGTTGGTTCACAAGTTGGGACACTATCCTACCCGGTTTCACCTCAATGGGGAGATTCCCCCTTATACGAGTCTGGAACCTTGGCCTCTAGGTTAGAGCGCATGCATGCGAGGGGGGACACATGCAAGCACCTATACCAACCTCTCACCACACACACATATGCTAGGGACACATGCAAGTTTTCATCTGATTCCGATGTTCTCGTGGTCTTCCTCCGGCGAAACCCTAATCTCTGTGCACACTCGGATCGTCTACCCCCCTAGACGTTCCTCTGACAGGGGTAGCCCGGCGTAGCTCTCTCTTGTTTTGTGTTTGTTCAGGTCATAGGGTGATATAAAACCATGTTGGTTCACAAGTTGGGGCACTATCCTACCCGGTTTCACCTCAACGGGGAGATTCCCCCTTATACGGGTACAGAACCTTCGCCTCTAGGTCAGAGCGCATGCATGCGAGGGGGGACACATGCAAGCACCTATACCAACCTCTCACCACACTCACACACATATGTTTTGTGTTTGTTTAGGTCATAGGGTGATGTAAAACCATATTAGCTTCGCCTCAACGGGGAGATTCCCCCTTATACGGGTCCGGAACCTGCACTTCCGCATGCATGCGAGGGGGGACACGCACATGTGATTGAATCTTTGAACAACTTCACAAAAATTTGTGACATATAAATTTCACGCACATGTGATAATAACACACAAACGTGCAAATTTCTCAACTTGTGAGAAGATTCGACATTTTATGTGGGCGTGAAGACTATTATTCCGATGCTACGAATCCATCCAATTGATAAAATAGAACCTAAAGAATTGATACTAATAAATAAATACAAATAATCTGGTAAAGAAAAAAAGTGCATCTGTACGCTGAGGGTCACCGTCGGCGTAGGATGTACGTACGCCGAGGGTGACCGTCGGCGTAGCCTATGCCGACGGCGGCTCTCGGCATAATGCTGACGCCTTCTTCGTCTTGTAATGCAGGATCGTGGACGTTGTACAAATGGGCACCGCTAAGTGTAAACAAGGCAAGAAGAAGGCCACCTCGACAGTCCCAAGCATCCATGAAAAAATCGTCAGGATGAGAGTTTTCATTGAACAAAATGTATAGCTGCTCCCATCGGTGATCTGGAGTGAGTAACCATATCAGAGTGTCATGGTCCTCCTGCTCGAAGATGCATGGGCGGCCACGTACCTCCAACATCTTTAACTCGTTGATGTCGTGCCCTTCCGGGTGGGCAATTTCAGTGACGACCTCGTTGTCGACGTCGAAGGCGAGCATGGACGATGTCGTGTCGCAGGCCTCAAATTTCCGTTCCCCCTCTCCAATATAGTGCATTCCGTAGATAAGGAAGTACACTTTGCCGTCGCGAGTGTGTAGCATGTTATTACGACAGAACACGTCGTAATCGCACGAGAACACCGTCCTGGGTTCTTGGCGGTCGCTGCCGTCCAAGGATACCACCATTAACCTTGTTATGCTGTGAATGTCAATCTCACGGATGAGAGCCTTGTAGACCTTTCTTGATGGCCCGTACCCAAACCCCAAGATGTCCCGCTCCACGTCCTTGTTTTGAGGGTGCGACAGCAAGGGCAAGGATAGACGTGCCTCCTCCCCGGTGGTCGGGTTGAAAACGACGGCCTCGGTGGAATACTGCCCTTTGCTACCATTGGAGACGCCGGACACGAGGACAAGGCCGTTGCAGGTGCCGGCGTACCTGTATCCGTTGACGTCAACGACGGCGTGCTTCATGGAGAACGCGGGACTGACACAGTGGAAGTCGAAAGCCACGCCGTACCCGTGGCTATAGAGGCGGGCGACCTGCGGGAGCTCTGGCGGCGGCGCGCCGAGGCGGCGGTGGCGAAGCCAGAAGCGTGGGCTCGCGAGGAGCTGCCGGAAGTGCTTGGAGAGCAGGGTGCAGCGTGCGGCGCAGCGGGCCGGCAGGCGCACGAGGATCTCGTCGGCCACGAACTCGTCGTCTCCGAAGAAGACGACGGCCTGGTTGACGTCGGTTTCCTCGGACGCCATATTTTGTGTGACCGGTACACCAAGGACAAGGTCTATATATATATGAGTCCTACGTGTTCCGATTAGGAGTTGATTCTAGCTAGGCGTTGTCCGTGTCGGATTTCGTTGGGCCAAGATCATCTATAGTCGTCTGTGTCCGTGTCGGATTTCGGTATAGGTGTATATATAGCTGAGAATCGATCGACTTAGAGACCTTGTGTTGGAGAGAGAGAGAGAGAGAGAGAGAGATGTCCTCTGTTGGCTCCAGGTGCTTCTCTTCGATCCTCCTTATACATCATCGGCCGGGCCGGGTCTCTTTTAGACCCGCATAGATCAGGAACCCAGGCCTCAATTTTAGGTAGACGAGGGTACGTATTAGTCCTAGCTCGATCGCCGTCGACGACCGCCGTGACAGATCACCTTCTTGCATCTTGATGTTTCTGTTTGTTTGTCCCAAGTCGTGCAGCAGGCACAGTGACTAGTAGTATCATGCATCACACTTACCACCGATGGCTAGTAATAATAACTTATTAATAGCAGAGTAGCTAATTTACCCCATGCATGATCCATATATACGGTAGATCTACACATGGTCTCTTATTGCTGGTCGAGGAGAGATAACACAAAGCTTTTACAGCTCAAACTTTTACACACACCGATCGGGTCCATCCTTCGGGCTGATCATAGTGGTAGTATCATGTATATGATACTATCTTCATAGTGTATGTATTATATGATAGTATTATATTAGTACTATATTTAATGATTTGTAAAATTTCAATACAAAATTGTGTATAAGATTTATTTCTATAAGGATTTTCTAGTTTGTATCTACCTATGATACTCTAACCATCTCTTTCCTTATTAATTGTTATGCTACATCAGATTTTTACCAACATGGCATGCATGATACTAGTTATGATACTGCCACTATGACCAACCTGAGGCTCACCTCATGCATGACATCATTATGCATGACTACGTGACACTGATTAGTATGTGGTCCACAACTCTCTGTTTTTCATTTCCATGTCGAAGTATTCAAAATAAATGTATTGTTAGTTCAAGTGCATATCTGCTCAGCATTGCTGTATACACACATACTGACTGAATTGCAATTCACGCGACAAATCCAAATCCAACTCCATCATGACTACTTACACAAGGACTAAGTGATATACTCCATCTGCTGAATAAGATGTTGCAGATTTGTCTGGATCGTATTTATGTAGACACGAATCTATTTTGAGAAAGAGGGTGTTTGTAGTTATACTCACTATCTCCACTTATGTTCTAAGGCAAGAGAGGGATACCTTGTAGTTTAGAAGTCATGAAGATCCTGTCAATTAGCGTTAGACCATGCCATCATTTTTTCTCGCTGATGGTATGACATCATTGGACAGTGGTCTAGGCAAACCAAATCTGTCAATCAACCTTTTTCCTGGAGGCGTTAAAAACTTGGTATGGGATCTGAAATCTCACAGAGCACAGAAGAACCAAAATGAGTAACATATCGATCAACATGTACTAACTAAAATGAGTAACTAAATTATGAAGCCTCGCCTGGAGTGTAGTACCTTCGGCTAGGAGAGTGCCGACCGTCACCCCCGCGCGCATCTTGGGAGCCAAATGCTGAGTCCTCGCCCACTTCCACTTGAAGCGACACGCTAGGGAGTGGCTATAACAATTTACAATTCCAAGCTTCGATTTCTTGTGAAATAGGTGTGGATGCGGGTGCGGGTTAGGAGGTGATGCAGAATAATTGTACAGATTTTATTCGAAGAGAAACTGCCAGGAAGGAGGGGAATCAATCCCGTGGTCAGGAGCGGGCGAGGGCGAGAAGAGGAAGACGTGCGCTAAAGAAAGAATTAGCATGACGGGCTTCAGCCCATGCGTGCTGGACAGTCGGTTAGGATGGTCGATGAAAAAAATAGGGTGATACTCTCAAAAGAAATAAGAGAAAGAAAAGGAGAACTAAGAGTTTTTTCTTCGCCACATGAGATGTGAGATTTTTTTCGAAAATTCCACTTATCTATTAATAATTATCAGTAGTGGTATAAAAAGTCTTAAAATAATAAAAATTACAGATAGATTCATAAAACACAAAGAGACGACTACATAAACTACCGCCAGCCAAAGCCATGCTGGCATTCTCATCCCTCCATTAGCATAGTTAGGACTTTTCCACACCAAACAGACTAAGCCCCGCGCTGTCATCCTCGTCCCTTTAGAAAGAGAAGACAAATTATTGTTAAAAATCATATCATTTCTACATGGCTAAAACGATCAAATAATGGCAAACGTTTTCACGCTAAACAAAGTTCTGTAACTTATCAGCAATCTCATATAACCAATTACCAAATACGTTGTCAACGGAACACGAGGGAGATAAAAGCAGAAGCTACTTGAACAATTGACCATATATAAAACTAGTGAAATTATATTGAAATAATAAATGTTTAATCACCTGATGCGCTGCAGTTCATACCGCACTTCTTGGTTAATTATCCCTCTAATTCACATATCGAGTTAGCCATTGTTCGTCTAGAAGCTATATATAGCTACAGTACGTATTAGTCCTAGCTCGATCACCATGACAGATCACCTTCTTGCATCTTGACGTTTCTGTTTGTTTGCCCGAAGTCGTGCAGTGACTAGTAACCACAACACAGATTCTAAAGGAACGAGAAAGTTAAGCGTGTTGGAGCTGGAGTAGTATTAGGATGTGTGACTTATTTGGGAAGTTTAACCAAGACTACAATTTAATTAAATATTAAGTGTAATTAGTGTTAAAAATGTTCAAACTAAGAGATTTACGAGTAAAACAATTCAAAGATTAAAAAAATTCAAAAAAAAAAAAAATTAAATATTTTTTCAACTGGCCAGCAGGCTATGCCGACTGCCGCTACGCCGAGGGCAAAGCCGTCGGCGTAGCGTACGCCGATGGCATTTCGATACGCCGACGACCTGTGTATGCTCCGCCGAGGGAGATCTTTGCCGAGGAGGCTACGCCGAGGGCAGCTGTCGGCGTAGCATACGCCGATGGCATTTTAGCCTACGCCGATGGTTTTTTGCCCTCGGCGTAGCGCGCGCTGATACGTCCAAAACGTATCTACTTTTCCAAACATTTTTGCTATTATTTCTCCTCTAAAAGTTGGTGTCGGGTTGTATTTTCCCTTTTCTTTTTGGACCTCCATGTATGTTCATCCACCACTGGAATGAAACCCTTGGGACCTTCGGGGCCTTATCCGTTCAAAAAAAGGGAGCTAGAAATCCATGATGCCTACCAAACTTGTAAACATGATTCCAGATTTCACAATTATATGGTCACTAGAGCTAGAAATCCCAACACTTCATTCTATGGATAGGGGGTATGCGATGCGAGTATATGAATGATAAATCAAACAAGATTTTCCATTTTGAGTCTTACATATTGCAGATCTTTTTTGAGGTATTAATAGAAAAGATTGTCCATTGTTAGGCAATCACATCTAATTACTTCTCGAATTATTAGCTCTCAAATCTACACACAGTTTCTATAAACTATACATGTAAAAATTAGTTAGAAAATTGGCATGTATGATAGATAAGTACACTGTTATAGCTAGAATCAAATACTGGAAAAATAACCAATCATGCATGATGAAGGAGATATTTTCTCCCGAGAGGTCCCTGGTCTTATCCAATAATGCAGCAACAGTACACCAAGCTGATCGATCCAGATGGATGTGGTTTGGTTTATTGTCGTGTATCTTCGCTGAGACGAATCTCACCTCGTCAAGTTTTAGTCAAGCTCGTGCTCCTACTCGTTCGGTGCCGAATATCTTTTCGTTTTTAATTCCTCATCGGTTCACTGACGATTGATTGCAATCTTTGTATGCGTGCTGTTGCCATTCTTTTTTGCTTCTCGATGATTCGGTAACAATGGTTCAGCAGTAAGAGAATAAATAAACTGAAGAGATAAACTCCATCGTCCTTGATTTTTTTCGCGAAAATTTCACCAATCTATTAATTATCATCCACAGAAGTAAACGGGCCTATAAGTAGTACAAATTATAAATAGACCAATGGACAACCTAGTGCAATGAGAATAAGTCGAGGAGATAATCCCGTGTCATCTGCATCTTGTAACCAGCTAATTAGGAAAACTCTAATGGTGCCCCGCAATTTCAACACCGACCGAATCGGTCCGTTTGTCATGACACGGGGACAAGCTTTTGCCCTTTGTCCGCCCAAGCAAGGCCATGACACCCAACGGGCCGCCCTATTTTTTGTCCGTGGGCAGAGCAGCGGTCGTCCGTATTAATGGCAATGCACTTCCCACACGGCCATGATATTTCCCTCCCGCATAGGCGACCTGCAGCCGACGATTGTCACCGACTGGCTAAAGGAGAAGGAGAACGGCGGCCAGCTCGTGGCCGACGAGCGGTAGCACCTGATGGCACTGACATCACGAGGGTCGAGGAGATAGTAGAGGAGGCCGCCCGCTCCAGTGTGGCTATTCAGACCGAGCGGTGCAAGGAAGCGACGCGCAAGAAGTCGGTCCATAGGGAGGAGCTCAACCGCATCATGGAGATACTGGCAATCCAGCATCGGCACATGCAGGAGGAAAGGTCCCAAAAAAAGACCTAGAGGGGAGGCTTACTTCTTTTGCGTGGCTGTGGAGGCACATGGCCCATACCGCCTTGCGGCAGCGGCGGTGAGGGATCAGGTCCTAGTGACGACCAGGGCACGTCTCGCAGCAGTTGCGGTAGAGGAGGCCCCTGATACTACAAGGCACCTATGGTGGATATCGCTGTCCATCAAAATATCGATCACAAATATCAAACACATGTAAAAGAATAGGGTCATCTTACATACTCGCTTTGTTTTAATAGATCGTGTTCTAGGATTTACTAAGGTCAATCTTTGTCAACTTTGACCAAAAACATGAGAAAAATATCAATATTTATGATATTCAATGTATATATTATGAAAATATACTTTATAACTATTCCAATATTATAGGTTTTGCATTTTAGATATTTTTATGTTTTGCTAAATAGTTGGTCAAAGTTCAAAAGGTGATTAAACCTAGAACACGACCTAATTTTAAACGGAGGCGTAGATGCACAATTATTAGTAGGCCATGTTGTTGTTCCAAAAATTCTATGAAAAATATCGTGTCAAGTTTTCCATCAACAAGATGAACTATTAGGAAAATAATTATAGGTAGATTTTAATCCTGTGGCGCATACAGATAGTGTGACTTAAATGAAATAGATTATATAGCCCTAAAGTCGAAAGGAAGGACATTACTTCACTATTCGTATAGCATGGGCGACATTGTTATATGAATCGTGAAATGGTTTCTTTCCTTTCGTCTTTGGAGAAACACAAGGAAGACTTCATCTCGTAGCCCCAAAGTCGAGAGAGGACAAGTATTTTCGAGATTCATATAGCATGAGCATGTGACGGTGGCAAGCCCAGGAAAGGATTCTCGATCCACGACAACGATTCCTTTCGAGGAGTCGTTGCCGTGGAGACTGAATCCTTTCCTTGGCTTGCCGCGTCTCATACCCATGCTATATGGATCATGGAAGTATTTCTCTTCTTTCGTCTTTGCCGATACGAATAGATTAGATAGCGTGACTTAAATGAAATAGATTAGATAGTGTGACTTAAATAAAATAGATTATATAGCCCTAAAGTCGAAAGGAAAGACATTGCTTCACTATTCGTATAGCATGGGCGACATTGTTATATGAATCGTGAAGTGGTTTCTTTCCTTTCGTCTTTGGAGAAACATAAGGAAGGGTTCATCTCGTAGCCCCAAAGTCGAGAGAGGACAAGTATTTTCGAGATTTATATAGCATGGGGATGTGACGGTGGCAAGCCCAGGAAAGGATTCTCGATCCACGACAACGATTCCTTTCGAGGAGTCGTTGCCGTGGAGACAGAATCCTTTCCTTGGCTTGCCGCATCTCATACCGATGGTAATTAATGGCATGCATGCGAGGGGGGACACTGCAAGCACCTATACCCACCTCTCACCACACTCACACACATATGCTAGGGACACATGCAAGTTTTCATCTGATTCCGATGTTCTCGTGGTCTTCCTCCGATGAAACCCTGATCTCTGTGCACACTCGGATCGTCTACCACCCTAGACGTTCCTCTGACAGGGGTAGCCCGGCGTAGCTCTCTCTTGTTTTGTGTTTGTTTAGGTCATAGGGGTGATGTAAAACCATGTTGGTTCACAAGTTGGGACACTATCCTACCCGGTTTCACCTCAACGGGGAGATTCCCCTTGTACGGGTCCCGAACCTTCGCCTCTAGGTTAGAGCGCATGCATGCGAGGGGGGACACATGCAAACACCTATACCAACCTCTCACCACACTCACACACATATGCTAGGGACACATGCAAGTTTTCATCTAATTCCGATGTTCTCGTGGTCTTCCTCCGGCGAAACCCTGATCTCTGTGCACACTCGGATCGTCTACCCCCTAGATGTTCCTCTGACAGGGGTAACCCGGCGTAGCTCTCTCTTGTTTTGTGTTTGTTTAGGTCATAGGGCGATGTAAAACCATGTTGGTTCACAAGTTGGGACGCTATCCTACCCGGTTTCACCTCAACGGGGAGATTCCCCCTTATACGGGTCCGGAACCTTCGCCTCTAGGTTAGAGCGCATGCATGCGAGGGGGGACACATGCAAGCACCAATACCAACCTCTCACCACACTCATACACACATGCTAGGGACACATGCAAGTTTTCATCTGATTCTGATGTTCTCGTGGTCTTCCTCCGGCGAAACCCTGATCTCTGTGCACACTCGGATCGTCTACCCCCCTAGACGTTCCTCTGACAGGGGTAGCCCGGCGTAACTCTCTCTTGTTTTGTGTTTGTTTAGATCATAGGGTGATGTAAAACCATGTTGGTTCACAAGTTGGGGCACTATCCTACCCGGTTTCACCTCAACGGGGAGATTCCCCCTTATACGGGTCCGGAACCTTCGCCTCTAGGTTAGAGCGCATGCATGCGAGGGGGGACACATGCAAGAACCTATACCAACCTCTCACCACACTCACACACATATGCTAGGGACAATGCAAGTTTTCATCTGATTCCGATGTTCTCGTGGTCTTCCTCCGACGAAACCCTGATCTCTATGCACACTCAGATCGTCTACCCCCCTAGACGTTCCTCTGACAGGGGTAGCCCGGCGTAGCTCTCTCTTGTTTTGTGTTTGTTTAGGTCATAGGGTGATGTAAAACCATGTTGGTTCACAAGTTGGGACACTATCCTACCCGGTTTCACCTCAACGGGGAGAATCCCCCTTATACGGGTCCGGAACCTTGGTCTCTAGGTTAGAGCGCATGCATGCGAGGGGGGACACATGCAAGCACCTATACCAACCTCTCACCACACACACATATGCTAGGGACACATGCAAGTTTTCATCTGATTCCGATGTTCTCGTGGTCTTCCTCCGGCGAAACCCTGATCTCTGTGCACACTCGGATCGTCTACCCCCCTAGACGTTCCTCTGACAGGGGTAGCCCGGCGTAGCTCTCCCTTGTTTTGTGTTTGTTTAGGTCATAGGGTGATATAAAACCATGTTGGTTCATAAGTTGGTGCACTATCCTACCCGGTTTCACCTCAACGGGGAGATTCCCCCTTATACGGGTACGGAATCTTCGCCTCTAGGTCAGAGCGCATGCATGCGAGGGGGGACACATGCAAGCACCTATACCAACCTCTCACCAAACTCACACACATATGTTTTGTGTTTGTTTAGGTCATAGGGTGATGTAAAACCATATTAGCTTCGCCTCAACGGGGAGATTCCCCCTTATACGGGTCCGGAACCTGCACTTCCGCATGCATGCGAGGGGGAACACGCACATGTGATTGAATCTTTGAACAACTTCACAAAAATTTGTGACATATAAATTTCACGCACATGTGATAATAACACACAAACGTGCAAATTTCTCAACTTGTGAGAAGATTCGACATTTTATGTGGGCGTGAAGACTATTATTCGGATGCTACGAATCCATCCAATTGATAAAATAGAACCTAAAGAATTGATACTAATAAATAAATACAAATAATCTGGTAAAGAAAAAAAGTGCATCTGTACGCTGAGGGTCACCGTCGGCGTAGGATGTACGTACGCCGAGGGTGACCGTCGGCGTAGCCTATGCTGACGGCGGCTCTCGGCATAATGCTGACGCCGTTAGGTCCCGTCCCGGCCTGGCCTGTCTAGTGCCACGTGGCCACCCCCGTACGCCGACGGCTACAGTACGCTGACGGTCACCCTCGGCGTACCTGCCGCTACGCCGACGGCTGCGGTACGCCGAGGGCTCGGAAGCTAGGCTCATTTGTGATGAAATTGTTTGTTGAAATTGTCCTTTGTGTTTGAACTATGCTATCTAGGTTGAAATTTCGAGAAATTAGAGCTATTTGTTGTTGAGTTTGTTTGATTATTTTTCTTTTTGACATAGTAGATGCTTGTGATTGTTGTTTGCGCCAGCGCCCGCGCGCAAAGCTCGCACAGCCATCCAAGTTGGCCGAGAAAATGACGCAAAACTACCACATTTGAGACGATTTTGTTAAAAATCTACCATCTTAAGGATTTTTGACACATAAAAACCACTTTTGGGGTAGGGGTGTGACAGAAAACTCTAATTCGCTCTGTTTAGCCGTTTAACAGCTTTTCTGGCAAGGTGGGCCCCGCTGTCAGTGCTTACGTGGCAGGGGACTTGACGAAGGGAGCCTTGGCTAGCCGCTGCAGCCCGGGATTTCAGCCGCACGCACCCCATTAGGCTATGCTCGTGCCGCGCGGCCGCCATCCCATTAATATCGCTCCCTGCGCCGGCTCCGCAGCAACGTACTTGCTCAGCTGCTTCTTCTGCTTGTTCCCGGCCGCCGACGCATCCCCACTGGCGGCCAGCTGCCATTTCATCCTCCTGTCGTCGTTGCTCGCGGGCGGAGCGCTGCAACACGACAGACTCGGGGTTCATGGGCACGGTGTCCGTTCCGGCGTCGATGGCCATGGCAACGGCGAACGGATCGAAATCCGGACCAGGCCCGCCCAGGCCTCATAGCCGTGGAGACCACATCGCGGACCGGGCTGAGCGTGGCGACGACCCGACGCTGCCGCTGTCGAGCAGATGTGGTGGCAGCTGGCACGCGACGGCGAGCTGCGGGAGCGGGAAGAGCGTGTCAGCCGACGAGCGACAACGAGCTGCGGACACGGGATGACGAGCTATGGGCGCGGCAGCAGGCGAGCGCGGTGATCAGCATGCTGCGGACGCGGGCAACGAGGCGAGCTGCAAGCGGGCGTGGGGCAACGGCCGACGAGCGTGGCAGCCAGCGTGCTACGGACGTGGGCGACAAGGTGAGCGCTTGGGACGGCAAACTGTGCGAGCTACAAGCGGGCGGCCGGTGAGCTACTCGAGGTGCGGGCGCAGCGGCCGGCGAGCTGCGGCCATGGGGCAACACGGGGCAACGGCCGACGAGCGCGACAACCGGCGAGAATGGCGGCCAGTGTGCTATGGACGTGGGCGACGAGTTGAGCGCGTGGGACGGCGAGCTGCGCGAGCTAGGAGAGGGCGGCCGGTGAGCTACTCGAGTTGCGGGCGCATGGCTGCGCTGGCGAGCTGTGGGCGCGGGGCAACGGCCGACGAGCGTGGCGGCCAGCGTGCTACGGACGCGTGCGACGAGGTGAGCGTGTGGGGTCGCGAGCTGTGGGCGTGGGGTAGTCGCCGGCGAGCTGCGATCGCGGCGGCCGGTGAGCGGCAGCCTGGCCATGATTGGTCAACGCTGTGAAGAAAATTAGGTTTAAAGAAATAAAAGAATAGAATCTAGAGAGATATAAAAGCATAGTCTCACGGCGTTGGCTCTATCCGTCAAGTCCCCTGCCACGTAAGCACTGACAGAGAGTCCACCTGCCAGAAAGGCTGTTAAACGGCTAAACACAGCGAATTAGAGTTTTCTGTCACACCCCTACCCCAAAAATGGTTTTTATGTATCAAAAATCCTTAAGACGGTAGATTTTTAACAAGATCGTCTCAAATGTGGTAGTTTTGTGTCATTTTCTCAAGTTGGCCCAAACCATTTACGTGCGTCTATTGCAGCCTGTTGCTTCCATGGACAATTACTTGGACGAGTCCATGATCGGACCGGCGCCATGCCACCAATGGCCGCTTGCGCCATCGTGCAACGACTTCCACAGAAGCTCCTCGCGCGCGGCGGTGAATCCGAACAGAGAAACATGTTTGACAACTAGCCACATCCGCCGAACAAAGAAACCCGTTTGACAATTATGGTATACTCCCTCCGTTTAGAAATATAAAATGTTTTAGGTTTGTGAAGATGTATCTAGACACCTTTTAGTGTGTAGGTTCAAATAAATTTAGACATTAAAAGGTGTCTAGATACATATTTTTTATAAACCTAAAACATCTTATATTTCCAAACAGAAGGAGTAGCAAAGAAAAAAAACGTGGCGAACAACGCCCTGCGGCATCGACTGATCTGTTGGCTGTTCTTTTCGCTTGAACATAGGAACGACGATCCGATTTTCTTGTTGGCTGTTCTGATCTGTTTTTGACGTAGAGAAGAACAAAATAAGATGATGCACAGAGACCATCAGATCCTCTAGACTTTTTATAATCTATACCTAATAATAAAGGAAGGAGTGTTTCTTGTAGTACCTACACTTTTTTGGACCATCTTACCCCTGTCGGTTCGGATATTTTGTAGGACCTGCCACCGCCGAGTCATCCAACCATCACGGAACACTTTTTCCACTCATGTTCTAAAGATAATGCGTAAACTGAACAGAGAACCGTAACCGTAAATCGCCAGGTTTCTTGTAGTACCTACACTTTTTTGGACCATCTTACCCCTGTCGGTTCGGATATTTTGTAGGACCTGCCACCGCCGAGTCATCCAACCATCACGGAACACTTTTTCCACTCATGTTCTAAAGATAATGCGTAAACTGAACAGAGAACCGTAACCGTAAATCGCCAGGAGGCAACACAGCACGAGACGCGTCGCCCGCGAGATGGGAATCTCGGCCATGGCGGGTACCAGGGGAGGACGTTGTGAGACCGTGGATACAACACGCTTGGGGGAGGCCGTGGCTACACCGCACTTGGGATCGCGGTCTGCGTCGCCCGCGAGCTAGGGCTGCTCCCCGTCCCGCGTCACTTGATGCCAAAAATTGGATTTGATGAGATTCATGGTCCTTGGATTTCCAACCGGGTCGATCCATGGAGGATGCATACGACGTCGCTTCCAGATTCCGGAAGCAACAACCTCCAGCCAGGTCAAACATTATGGTATACATACATGCTCATCAAGTCTGCAACTGAATTGTTTGCCCACTGAACTAATAAGTCTACATGTGCCAATCTGAACCGATGTATTTCAAATGTGTTGTTTCCCGTCTGAAGTAATTCGCTTGGATCATTGTTGTCCATTGTAACCCCTCTGTGCTGATGCCTAATTCTTTCTTCCTTATACTTTTCTTGCATATGGGAGGCCTGAACCTGACCTCGAGCTGTGAAAATTCAGAGAGAAGAAACTGCACTGCATACGCCGGCCTTCTACTGAATACTGACTTACTAAGAGACAAATATAATATTGGTGAGTGCCACTTTCTAATTCTAACAATTCACCGGCCTAGCCTTCTGTTTATTTCCACGGCACTAAGCTAATATATTTTCGTCCAGAGCTTGCTTAATTAACTTGGCTGTCACATATGCGCTCAGAACAAGACATGAGATACTCTTTTGACTATTTGGAAATGTTTGAATTAACATGAGAGGAATTACAACAAGAAGATGGTGCGGACAATGTTTATTTCGATTTGTTATGCTCGATTGTTGCCCACCATTAGCATCCTTGATCAAACGTATAGGAGGGGCAATGTTATTATGGGCTTGGTGCTGTGGTATTTTGATTAAGACGGATTAGCCGACCGCCACTTTGTGTTGTTTTTTCTTTTAGTTTCTCTCGGAAGGGCTACCTGATTTTCTATCAAGTCTGTCTATGGGTCCTGGATATAGTAAAATTGGCAGCCTGTAGTAGTGCTCTAATTTTTTTTTACAAAAAGTAGTAGGTAAACTGTTTTCATATGTTGTGAATGGATTTGATTTATTGATAAATAGCCTACCAAAAAATCTTAATATGAACCATGGTTTTTAAGGAAAAGCGGACGCCTAGCGACACTTGGGCGTCAAGGCGCCCATCCTCTGCTTTGCAAAAACAACCGCTTTAGGCGCCTAGGCGTCCAAAGTGTCCGCCTAGGCGACTCAAAGCATCCCCAGATCGCCTTAAGACGTCTTAACGCCTTAAAACTATGATATGAACGGAGATAGTGTATATTTATTATGAAAATTTGTCTCAATGCATAGATGTCGCAAGTGGCCGGTGTTGGCGTGTGCATCCACAATACTGGTGTTAGGTACCAAGTGTTGCCGGTAACTTTAGTCTCACTCGCTAGCAAAGGGGGCTATGGGCAGCTATGAGGGGAAGTAGCCATCCTTTCATCGGGTCGGTCTTTTGGGATGAAGAAGGCTCTTCGCTTGTGGGCTGGACCGGATGCGCCAAACGCCTGGAACACGACACGAGTGTGTGGAGTTGGGTCCAGGACGCTGACAGCTCACAGAGAGGAGAACTGTTGACATAGATGGTTTACTGGAGTGTTTAAATATTTGTTTCTTCCGATGCAACGCACGGGCACTTTTACTAGTATATATATAATAACGGAAGCACCTGGATCCTAAGGAAAACAAGAATTCATCTCAAGTATATATGAGAATGAGAAATTATTGGTGGAACCAATGTATACAGCACTTATTGTACATTTTAAGATGCTAGTAAAAGAATAACAAAATAAATCAGAAAGTGTCTCTAAATTTTTTTTTAAAAATGTTACGTTCATAACGATGTTATATCCTAATCCAGGATAACCTGGCAAAGCAAAAGCATAAAATGTAGTTTTTGTCATCTTGATATGACACGACGCAGTTCCTAATTTCCTTTGCTAGTCTCTAAGATGTCCAACACCTATTTTTTTATCGAATTCAGAAGTCCAACTTCCTACAAATTGGCCATCATCTGCATTACTGGACCTACCACCCATTTCCGTGTCAGCTCTAGGAAAATCCCATCCAACACATCATGCTTCGGTACAACACACTCACGAGGAGGATGGCTAGACAAAGCAACATCACCTCCGATACTCGAAGGTGATATGAGTGTTGGTCGGTAACCCAATAGCTCGGAGGGTACATTGCTGAATTGCTCTGGCCACTTGTATTCGACGCTATGCGAGCTTAGAGCCACCAACCGGTTGCCACTTCCGCCTTCTTCGTCTTGTAATGCAGGCTCGTGGACGTTGTACAAATGGGCACCGCTAAGTGTAAACAAGGCAAGAAGAAGGCCACCTCCACAGTCCCAAGCATCCATGAAAAAATCGTCAGGATGAGAGTTTTCATTGAACAGAATGTATAGCTGCTCCCATCGGTGATCTGGAGTGAGTAACCATATCAGAGTGTCATGGTCCTCCTGCTCGAAGATGCATGGGCGGCCACGTACCTCCAACATCTTTAACTCGTTGATGTCGTGCCCTTCCGGGTGGGCAATTTCAGTGACGACCTCGTTGTCGACGTCGAAGGCGAGCATGGACGATGTCGTGTCGCAGGCCTCAAATTTCCGTTCCCCCTCTCCAATATAGTGCATTCCGTAGATAAGGAAGTACACTTTGCCGTCGCGAGTGTGTAGCATGTTATTACGACAGAACACGTCGTAGTCGCACGAGAACACCGTCCTGGGTTCTTGGCGGTCGCTGCCGTCAAATGATACCACCATTAACCTCGTGCCCTGAATGTCAATCTCACGGATGAGAGCCTTGTAGACCTTGCTTGATGGCCCGTACCCAAACCCCAAGATGTCCCGATCCAAGTCCTTGTTTTGAGGGTGCGACAGCAAGGGCAAGGATAGATGTGCCTCCTCCCTGGTGGCTGGGTTGAACACGACACCCTCGATGGAATACTGCCCTTTGCTAGCATTGGAGACGCCGGACACGAGGACAAGGCCGTTGCAGGTGCCGGCGTACCTGTATCCGTTGACGTCAACGACGGCATGCTTCATGGAGAACGCGACGCTGACACAGTGGAAGTCGAAAGCCACGCCGTACCCGTGGCGATAGAGGCGGGCGACCTGCGGGAGCTCTGGCGGCGGCGTGCCGAGGCGGCGGTGGCGAAGCCAGAAGCGTGGGCTCGCGAGGAGCTGCCGGAAGCGCTTGGAGAGCAGGGTGCAGCGCGCGGCGCAGCGGGCCGGCAGGCGCGCGAGGATCTCATCGGCCACGAACTCGTCGTCTCCGAAGAAGACGACGGCCTGGTTGACGTCGGTCGTTTCCTCGGACGCCATGTTGTTTTCTGTGACCAACGTCGTACACCAACGGCAGCAAGGTCTATATGTGATGGCTTGTAGTACGTGCTCCTCCGAAGAAGGAAGGAATCCGGTTAGGAGTCCCCTAGCTTGGGTCTTGTAGTACGTCTCGGATTTGGTTGGGGTCCAACATCGGACCAGAGTAGCTAGCTAGGAGTCCGTACGGTACGTACGTACGTGTCCCAGTCGATCGGTAATAAGTACATTTTTTGACAACTTATTTTCTTTGACACCGTACGTGTCCGACACGGGAATAAAGAAGGACAGACGTTATGTTTCCGTGTGTCTAGCTAGCTAGTATACGTACGTGCGTCTATTGCAAAGGAAATACTATAACTGGAACTATAGGATGTGTCATTTCAAAGTTGTATATAGGGTTTAGGGTATAGGTTTATTGGATAGGGCTGGAACTATAACTCGAAACTCGCGAGCGAAATGAGTAACTCGTGACTCGGCTTGACTCGGCTTGAACTCCATATCTAATGAGTCGAGCCATGTTTTAGATTTGAGCTTGTTTATTCATCCAAGCTAAATGAGCTACTTGCGAGCTACTTGTTTAGCATGTTAATCTCATTCAAAAACAGAGTTTGAAATTTTTCATAGATGAGTGACATAATATGAATATTTCTTGAACCTGCAATGGTGTTCGTGTTATTATGGAGGTAGTATCGTTGTTCTAGTTCCAAAATAGTAGGAGAATTACTAGTTTTCCGATATGTGCTCCTATTAGCAACTTATAATGAGCTACTCGAGTCGAGCCAAGTTTTAGATATGGGCTAAACGAGCCGAGTTGAGCTAGCTCGTTCGTTGAACGAGCTTTAGTGAGTCGAGCCGAGTTGGCTCGGCTCGGCTCGAATTCCAGCCCTTTGGATATGGTCTAGGTTTAGGGATTTGTGTCTAGATCTAGGGGTATATGGACTAGGTTTAGGGATTGGTGTCTAGATCTAGGGATATATGGTCTAACTCTAGTTTTAATGGTGTAGCTCTAGTGTTTAAGGTCTGGTTTCATGGTTTAGGGTTTATGGTCTATTGTATTGGGTCGAGTCGTTGGGTTTTAGTTAATGTTTATGGTTGGGGGCTAGTGTTTATTGAAGGATGTGCTACTTCAATGAATTATCTAGGGTTTAAGGTTTAGGTCTAGCGTCTAGGGTTCATGATACATGTTTTATGTTCTATAGTCCATGCATATGTACTAATGTCTACATATAGGGGTCTAGGGTATAGATCTAAGGTTCGTGTCTAGGTTTTAGAGTGTTACTATAGGGTTTAAGGTTTTGGTTCATAGTTCACGTTTTATGATCTATAGTCTAGGTCTAGGGGCTAAGGTCTAGATCTAGGGATCTAGGGTATAATTATGGCCTAGGTTGGTTTGAAGGAGGTTCTACTTCAAATTCATGTGTAAGGTTCAGAGGTATAGGACTAGGGTCTAACTATAGGATTTAGGGTTCATGGTCTATTGTCAGGTTTGGAGGTTAGGTACCTGATTTATGAGTCACTACTAGGAAAACAGCTATAGGTAATCAGCACATCCGTGGCTCACATGGTTGAAGTGCCCCACGGCTAAAACAGGCGTGGCTCACCTGTGGGCAGTGCCCTACTAGTAACTAGAACAACTGTGGCGCACATGACTATAGTGCGCCACAGATGTGTGTGGTCCAGGGCCCTGTTGGACACTCGCCAAACATCTGTAGCGCACTATAGTCATGTGCGCCACAGTTGTTAGTGTCATCTGTGGCGCACATGGGGGGGGGGTGCGCTACGCCTAAGCGCACGCCCCCTCTGCTGTGAAACGGCCACAAACATCTGTGGCGCACATGGCATAGTGCGCCACAGATGTATAAACTTAGCCGTAGGGCACTCTGCCCTAGTGCCCTACGCCTAAGTGGCATGCACCAACTCCACCCCCCCTCCCGTGGATCGCCTTTTTAGGGTTTGCAAAAAATAAACGAAAATGATAAACACTTCAAAAAATTAAATCCTTTCATATTTAGGTAGGTAATGTGGTATAGCTTCTAGTAAAATTAACAAAAATGAGTTTCGACTTTATTTGCAAAAAAAAAGTCATGCCACGGTAAAAAGGCCGTTACTTTTGCATACGATATCGAAAAAAATCGTATAATATACCAAAATGACGAGAACGGGATTTCGCATCTGCCCACAGTGGAAGTCGAAAGCCACGCCGTACCCGTGGCGATAGAGGCGGGCGACCTGCGGGAGCTCTGGCGGCGGTGGCGAAGCCAGAAGCGTGGGCTCGCGAGGAGCTCCCGGAAGCGCTTGGAGAGCAGGGTGCAGCGCGCGGCGCGGTGGGCCGGCAGGCGCGCGAGGATCTCATCGGCCACGAACTCGTCGTCTCCGAAGAAGACGACGGTCTGGTTGACGTCGGTCGTTTCCTCGGACGCCATGTTGTTTTCTGTGACCAACGTCGTACACCAACGGCAGAAAGGTCTATATGTGATGTCTTGTAGTACGTGCTCCTCCGAAGAAGGAAGGAATCCGGTTAGGAGTCCCCTAGCTTGGGTCTTGTAGTACGTCTCGGATTTGGTTGGGGTCCAACATCGGACCAGAGTAGCTAGCTAGGAGTCCGTACGGTACGTACGTACGTGTCCCAGTCGATCGGTAATAAGTACATTTTTTGACAACTTATTGTCTTTGACACCGTACGTGTCCGACACGGGAATAAAGAAGGACAGACGTTATGTTTCCGTGTGTCTAGATAGCTAGTATACATACGTGCGTCTATTGCAAAGGAAATACTATAACTGGAACTATAGGATGTGTCATTTCAAAGTTGTATATAGGGTTTAGGGTATAGGTTTATTGGATAGGGCTGGAACTATAACTCAAAACTCGCGAGCGAAATGAGTAACTCGTGACTCGGCTTGACTCGGCTTGAACTCCATATCTAATGAGTCGAGCCATGTTTTAGATTTGAGCTTGTTTATTCATCCAAGCTAAATGAGCTACTTGCGAGCTACTTGTTTAGCATGTTAATCTCATTCAAAAACAGAGTTTGAAATTTTTCATAGATGAGTGACATAATATGAATATTTCTTGAACCTGCAATGGTGTTCGTGTTATTATGGAAGTAGTATCGTTGTTCTAGTTCCAAAATAGTAGGAGAATTACTAGTTTTCCGATATGTGCTCCTATTAGCAACTTATAATGAGCTACTCGAGTCGAGCCAAGTTTTAGATATGGGCTAAACGAGCCGAGTTGAGCTAGCTCGTTCGTTGAACGAGCTTTAGTGAGTCGAGCCGAGTGGGCTTGGCTCGGCTCGAATTCCAGCCCTTTGGATATGGTCTAGGTTTAGGGATTTGTGTCTAGATCTAGGGGTATATGGACTAGGTTTAGGGATTGGTGTCTAGATCTAGGGATATATGGTCTAACTCTAGTTTTAATGGTGTAGCTCTAGTGTTTAAGGTCTGGTTTCATGGTTTAGGGTTTATGGTCTATTGTATTGGGTCGAGTCGTTGGGTTTTAGTTAATGTTTATGGTTGGGGGCTAGTGTTTATTGAAGGATGTGCTACTTCAATGAATTATCTAGGGTTTAAGGTTTAGGTCTAGCGTCTAGGGTTCATGATACATGTTTTATGTTCTATAGTCCATGCATATGCACTAATGTCTACATATAGGGGTCTAGGGTATAGATCTAAGGTTCGTGTCTAGGTTTTAGAGTGTTACTATAGGGTTTAAGGTTTTGGTTCATAGTTCACGTTTTATGATCTATAGTCTAGGTCTAGGGGCTAAGGTCTAGATCTAGGGATCTAGGGTATAATTATGGCCTAGGTTGGTTTGAAGGAGGTTCTACTTCAAATTCATGTGTAAGGTTCAGAGGTATAGGACTAGGGTCTAACTATAGGATTTAGGGTTCATGGTCTATTGTCAGGTTTGGAGGTTAGGTACCTGATTTATGAGTCACTACTAGGAAAACAGCTATAGGTAATCAGCACATCCGTGGCTCACATGGTTGAAGTGCCCCACGGCTAAAACAGGCGTGGCTCACCTGTGGGCAGTGCCCTACTAGTAACTAGAACAACTGTGGCGCACATGACTATAGTGCGCCACATATGTGTGTGGTCCAGGGCCCTGTTGGACACTCGCCAAACATCTGTAGCGCACTATAGTCATGTGCGCCACAGTTGTTAGTGTCATCTGTGGCGCACATGGGGGGGGGGGGTGCGCTACGCCTAAGCGCACGCCCCCTCTGCTGTGAAACGGCCACAAACATCTGTGGCGCACATGGCATAGTGCGCCACAGATGTATAAACTTAGCCGTAGGGCACTCTGCCCTAGTGCCCTACGCCTAAGTGGCATGCACCAACTTCACCCCCCCCTCCCGTGGATCGCCTTTTTAGGGTTTGCAAAAAATAAACGAAAATGATAAACACTTCAAAAAATTAAATCCTTTCATATTTAGGTAGGTAATGTGGTATAGCTTCTAGTAAAATTAACAAAAATGAGTTTCGACTTTATTTGCAAAAAAAAGTCATGCCATGGTAAAAAGGCCGTAACTTTTGCATACGATATCGAAAAAAATCGTATAATATACCAAAATGACGAGAACGAGATTTCGCATCTGCCCACAGTGGAAGTCGAAAGCCACGCCGTACCCGTGGCGATAGAGGCGGGCGACCTGCGGGAGCTCTGGCGGCGGTGGCGAAGCCAGAAGCGTGGGCTCGCGAGGAGCTGCCGGAAGCGCTTGGAGAGCAGGGTGCAGCGCGCGGCGCAGCGGGCCGGCAGGCGCGCGAGGATCTCATCGGCCACGAACTCGTCGTCTCCGAAGAAGACGACGGCCTGGTTGACGTCGGTCGTTTCCTCGGACGCCATGTTGTTTTCTGTGACCAACGTCGTACACCAACGGCAGAAAGGTCTATATGTGATGGCTTGTAGTACGTGCTCCTCCGAAGAAGGAAGGAATCCGGTTAGGAGTCCCCTAGCTTGGGTCTTGTAGTACGTCTCGGATTTGGTTGGGGTCCAACATCGGACCAGAGTAGCTAGCTAGGAGTCCGTACGGTACGTACGTACGTGTCCCAGTCGATCGGTAATAAGTACATTTTTTGACAACTTATTGTCTTTGACACCGTACGTGTCCGACACGGGAATAAATAAGGACAGACGTTATTGTTTCCGTGTGTCTAGCTAGCTAGTATACGTACGTGCGTCTATTGCAAAGGAAATACTATAACTGGAACTATAGGATGTGTCATTTCAAAGTTGTATATAGGGTTTAGGGTATAGGTTTATTGGATAGGGCTGGAACTATAACTCGAAACTCGCGAGCGAAATGAGTAACTCGTGACTCGTCTCGACTCGGCTTGAACTCCATATCTAATGAGTCGAGCCATGTTTTAGATTTGAGCTTGTTTATTCATCCAAGCTAAATGAGCTACTTGCGAGCTACTTGTTTAGCATGTTAATCTCATTCAAAAACAGAGTTTGAAATTTTTCATAGATGAGTGACATAATATGAATATTTCTTGAACCTGCAATGGTGTTCGTGTTATTATGGAAGTAGTATCGTTGTTCTAGTTCCAAAATAGTAGGAGAATTACTAGTTTTCCGATATGTGCTCCTATTAGCAACTTATAATGAGCTACTCGAGTCGAGCCAAGTTTTAGATATGGGCTAAACGAGCCGAGTTGAGCTAGCTCGTTCGTTGAACAAGCTTTACCGAGTCGAGCCGAGTTGGCTCGGCTCGGCTCGAATTCCAGCCCTTTGGATATGGTCTAGGTTTAGGGATTTGTGTCTAGATCTAGGGGTATATGGACTAGGTTTAGGGATTGGTGTCTAGATCTAGGGATATATGGTCTAACTCTAGTTTTAATGGTGTAGCTCTAGTGTTTAAGGTCTGGTTTCATGGTTTAGGGTTTATGGTCTATTGTATTGGGTCGAGTCGTTGGGTTTTAGTTAATGTTTATGGTTGGGGGCTAGTGTTTATTGAAGGATGTGCTACTTCAATGAATTATCTAGGGTTTAAGGTTTAGGTCTAGCGTCTAGGGTTCATGATACATGTTTTATGTTCTATAGTCCATGCATATGTACTAATGTCTACATCTAGGGGTCTAGGGTATAGATCTAAGGTTCGTGTCTAGGTTTTAGAGTGTTACTATAGGGTTTAAGGTTTTGGTTCATAGTTCACGTTTTATGATCTATAGTCTAGGTCTAGGGGCTAAGGTCTAGATCTAGGGATCTAGGGTATAATTATGGCCTAGGTTGGTTTGAAGGAGGTTCTACTTCAAATTCATGTGTAAGGTTCAGAGGTATAGGACTAGGGTCTAACTATAGGATTTAGGGTTCATGGTCTATTGTCAGGTTTGGAGGTTAGGTACCTGATCTATGAGTCACTACTAGGAAAACAGCTATAGGTAATCAGCACATCCGTGGCTCACATGGTTGAAGTGCCCCACGGCTAAAACAGGCGTGGCTCACCTGTGGGCAGTGCCCTACTAGTAACTAGAACAACTGTGGCGCACATGACTATAGTGCGCCACAGATGTGTGTGGTCCAGGGCCCTGTTGGACGCTCGCCAAACATCTGTAGCGCACTATAGTCATGTGCGCCACAGTTGTTAGTGTCATCTGTGGCGCACATGGGGGGGGTGCGCTACGCCTAAGCGCACGCACTACTAGGAAAACGGCTATAGGTAATCAGCACATCCGTGGCTCACATGGTTGAAGTGCCCCACGGCTAAAACAGGCGTGGCTCACCTGTGGGCAGTGCCCTACTAATAACTATAACAACCATGGCGCACATGACTATAGTGCGCCACAGATGTGTGTGGGCCAGGGCCCTGTTGGCCACACGCCAAACATCTGTAGCGCACTATAGTCATGTGCGCCACGGTTGTTAGGGTCATCTGTGGCGCACGTGTGCCTGGTGCGCTACGCCTGAGCGCATGCCCACCTCTGCTCTGAAACGGCCACAAACTTCTGTGGCGCACTCCGCCTAGTGCGCCACAGGGACTAGGAGCATCTGTGGCGCACTCGGCCTGGTGCGCCACAGAAGTTTGTACTCCCTGTGGCGCACTAGGGCTGTGTGCGCCACGGATGTGTCGATTCTTTTAGGACAGCACTTTATGTGCACATGTGTGCCCACACATCCACCACCCACACTTCACTTTCCCCTTCTTCTTCCTCCTTAGATCTAGTCGGGATCTTCTCCTTCCCACCTCAATTTCTCCATACATTCACCATTTTTAGCATGTAAAACTTGCTTTGGATGTTACATACGTAATAGAGGAGGTCTCCGGTCTCTCATCTATCCGTCTCCGGTCGACGCGCGCACCTCTCCTTTCCATCTTTCTGGCGATCGGTCTCTCATCTCGGTAAGTTGTCCATGTAAGGATGTGTTCATGTGTATATGGATGATGCATGTGCTCATATGTATGTAGATGATCGATGCTCATGATGTGTGTATGTGTGGAGAGGATCGATGGTCATATGTGTGTGTATATGGAGAGTATCGATGATGCTCATGCATGTGTGTATGGAGAGGATAATGATATGTTCATGTGTGTATGGATCGGTCTCTCTCTCTCTTGTGTTCGTATGTGAACAAGTTGCCATTTGTTTTGCCAAAATGTTGATTCATTTCCATTTTGGCAAGACTTTGGCATTTCGCAAAGGTCCTAATTTTAGGATAGGTCATGCCGAAATTTTCTATCGACCATTGCATGCATGCATTCATTATGTGGTTCTAATAGACTTCAAAATTGTACCGTGTACATCGTGCAGGCAAAAATGGTCCGCATAATGAGCGAAGGCATTGTGGCTAGATTTTTGAAATGTGCGACGGCCGACATGATACGAAATAACAAGACAGATATAAGATGTCCATGCAGAAGATGCAAACTCAACTGGGCGTAGATGATGGAGACGGTGAAGAAGGTGGCCAACATGACGATGATCATCATCACGGCGAGAACGTGCGAGATGATGAAGAGGCTCCTGGAGATGGTGAAGGTGCGGAAGCAGACCGGGATGATGATGATCTAGATGCCGGAGGAGCAGACGACGATGGAACAACGTCAGGCTGGGTGCGGGACCCTTATGTGCAAGAGCTGCTTCTCAAGCAGACGAGTAACGCCAGGGCTGCCGCTAGAGAGAAAGCCAAGCTTGCGCAACTTGAGAAAGACGCGGTTACTCCATTGTATGAAGGATGCAGGCCCGATGATACCCGGTTGAATGTAACGCTCAAGGCTATGGAGATGAAGGCAAAGCACAAATTGAGCGACGCAAGCTTCGACGATATGATGGCATTCTGGCACGATCGTCTCCCGGAGGGGAACACATGTCCAACTAGTATCGAGGATGCCAAGAAAATCGTCTGTCCTCTTGATCTACCGCACGTTAGATATCACGTATGCATCAACGATTGCATCATTTATCGGGGCGAGGACGCGGAGAAAACCACATGTCCGGTGTGCGGCGTGAGTCGATACAAGAAAGGGAAGAAAGCACCTCGAAAAGTGGTATGGTACTTTCCTATCACCCCTCGTCTGCACCGCTATTTCGCGGACCCTAAGGAAGCGAAGCTCATGCGATGGCATGCGGAAAGGAAGAAGCCAGGATATGATGATGACCCCGAAAAGGATGAGCTGCTGACGCACCCTTCAGATGCTAGCCAGTGGAAAGCATTGGACCTTGAATTCCCAGAATTCGGTGGAGATTCGAGGAACATCAGGCTTGGTGCGAGCACCGATGGACTCAATCCGTTCGGTAGCCAGAGCAGCACGCACAGCACTTGGCCCGTGTTTGTATGGATGTACAACCTCCCTCCATGGTTGTGCATGAAGAAGAAGTACATACAAATGAGTATGCTAATTCAAGGGCCGAAACAACCTGGTACCGACATCAATCTGTATCTCGGGCTGTTGAAAGAGGAGCTAGCCACGTTATGGGAATCTGGAGCCAATACTTACGACGCCGTCGCACAAGATTATTTCACTATGAGAGCCGCGTTGGTCACTACGGTGCAAGACTATCCAGGTTGCGGGTATATCTCGGGGCAGGTTATCCAAGGATTCTGCGCATGCGTTAGGTGCATGGATAACACAAGCTATCTCCAACTAGAGAAAGATCCAGGGTCATCGAAAACCGTGTTCATGGCGCACCGGAGGTGGCTCGGCAAGAATGATCCATGGAGAAAACGTGGAGACCTGTTCGATGGCAAATCAGAGACCCGAGGAATCCCAGAGCGTAGGAGCAGCGAAGAAGTGGAAGAGTTGCTGAAAAACTGGAAAGATTGTCCTAAGCCTGGAAAGAAGCGAAAGAGGCAGCAACAAGACAAGCCGCTGATGAAGGTATGGAAAACAAGGTCTGTTTTCTGGGAGTTGCCATACTGGAAGTTTCTCCGCACGCCTCATAGCCTCGACATCATGCATATCACGAAAAACGTGTGCGAGAGTCTGGTCGCCACCATAATCAACATGCCAGATAGGACGAAAGATGGTCCGAAAGCAAGGCACGACCTGATATGCTTGGGTATCCGGAAGGAGCTTCACGGAGGACGCACTACTCCTGATGATCAGGAAGATGACGATGATCATGAGTCGGAGACGACACAAGGTCGTCGGAAGGGTAAAAAGTTCAAGAAGAACGAATATTACTGCCCTCCTTCTTGCTTCACTCTAAGCCAGGATGAGATCAAACAGTTTTTCAAGTGCCTTCTAGGAGTCAAATTTCCTTACGGCTACGCAGGCAAGATAAGCAGATACCTAGACGAGGCGAAGCAGAGGTTCAGTGGCATGAAGTCTCACGACTGTGCCGTGCTAATGACGCAGGTACTTCCGGTCGCACTAAGAGGGATAATGGACGAGCACGTCCGTGAAACGTTATTTGGCCTATGCAAGTTTTTCGATGTCATCTCTAGGAAGTCGATTGGCTTGAATCAGCTCGGAAGGCTACAGGAGGAGATCGTGGTGATACTATGTGAGCTTGAGGTCTACTTCCCACCCGCATTCTTCGACATTATGGTGCATCTGCTGGTCCATGTCGTGGAGGACATCGTACAACTCGGGCCGATGTTCCTCCGCAGCATGATGGCGTTCGAAAGGATGAACGGACACATCAAAGGATACGTTCGCAACAGGTCCCGTCCAGATGGAAGCATAGCCAAGGGCATTCTGGCCGAAGAGTGCATCTCTTTCTGCACGAATTATCTAGACATCGAGAACCCTGTCGGTCTTCCCGTCAACAGACACCTTGGCAAGCTCGACGGATCTGGTCACCGAGAGGGTCGTCGCATACTGCATGCAGACTTCGATTTTCGACGCGCAGACTTTGATCGAGCAAACCTCGTCGCGCTACAGCATTTAGAACTGGTCGATCCTTGGGTACAGAAGCACAAAAGGTTAATCAAGAAGAAGTACAGTGACCGGGGCATACAGAGGACGCAGGGAGAAATAATCAAAGAGCACAACTCAGATTTCACGCGTTGGTTTAGGCAGACGCTCCTTGATAATCCCCCGCGCTCGCATTCTTCTGACACGGAAAAGATCATATTCACCTTGTCGCAAGGACCGATGCAAAACCTGGTGACCTATCAGGCGTATGATATCAACGGCTACACATTCTACACGGAGGAAAAGGACAACAAGTGTGATTATCAGAACTCAGGCGTAACGTTGGAATTCTACACCGATGACAACGTGAAGGAAAGATTCTACGGAAGAATCGAGGAGATCTGGGAGCTCGACTACTGTGGAGAAAAGGTGCCGATGTTCCGTGTCAGATGGGCAAAGAGCGTCGAAAGAGAAGACCGGTATTTCACAACCATGGTTATACCCGAAGCAGCCAAATCCAAGGCCGCCGGTGCAAACGTGGCCGCGAAAAATGAACCGTGGGTACTGGCTACCAAAGTGGACCAATGTTTTTTCATTACCGACCCGACAAAGCCTAGCCGTGTTGTCGTGAGGAGAGGAAAAAGAAACATCATCGGAATGGATGGAGTCGCCAACGAGCAAGACTTCGACCAGTACGGCGATCCAAAGATTGAAGATGACGACGACTACGATGCAGCAACATACATCACAAGAAGAAAAAGGACAACCCTACCCAAAAAAGGTAGCCCGTTCGAAAGAAGAAACATTAAAGTGTCGGGGCTAAATTATTCAACCGCGACAAAGAAGGGAAAAAAGATTGTAAAACGCTAGCTCAAAAAATATTGTAAAACGCGTGGTCGAAAAAGATTGTAATATTCATGGACAAAGTATTATGAAATTTAGTTATACTTTGAATCATATTTGTAACACTTTTATGACATATATTATCACTTTTGGGCATTTTTGGAATATTTAAAAGTATTTTAAAAACAAAACAAAATTTATATGGCATGTATCACCACTTTTGGAACATTTTAAAGTATTTTTTGGAACATTTTAAAGTATTTTTAAAGTAAAAATAAAAAAGTGGAGCACCAGGATTCGAACCTGGGTGCTCATCGTTTAGAATAGAGCTAAGGGCAGAACCAGTGGGGTAAGACAGTACTAGTGTTAACTAGTGGGACGGCCGCCCTCTTATCTGATAGTCCAACCCACACACGCGTAGTGCACCCTGGCCAAGTGCGCTACGGTTATCCGTAGCGCACTTGGCCAGGGTGCGCTACGCGTGTGTGGGTTGGACTAGTCAACTGCGCGCGTGAGCCAGCCCTCCCATCGTCGTCCTCAGACACATCGTCCCCATCCCGGCCCATCCCCATCCCCGCATCGAGGCACCGCCGCCGCCGCATCCCAAGAGGAGGAGGCCGCCACGCCAGGAGGAGGAGGCCTCCACGCTAGGAGGAGGAGGAGGCCGCCTTGCCCGCGCGCTCGTTCCGTGGAGGAGGAGGTCGGTGGCGGCGAGGTTCCTGCAGAGTCGGCTCCGCTCCTCCGACGGCAAGGCGCTCTGCCGCTCCCTCCCCCTCGTTACCTCGTCCGCCAGCCCTCGTCGTCGTCATCTCCCCCTCTCTCCTCGAGCAATCTCAGAGGTGAGCTCTGCCCCTCCCCTCTATCCTTCTCCCCCTCTCTCTCCTCAGAGGTGAGCTCAGTAGATTATCCACTTGTTGACTACTAGCAAGTTGCACCTGATTTTCACAAGAGCTGGGAGCAGTGCTTGCTATATTTAATGACTGAATCATAGTCACCTTTTCAGAAATGTTCTGCTGCAATTCATTTTCTTCCTGAATCCATTGCATCTGGTTAGGGTTAGGCTATTGTACTTTGGTGTTTGCAGAATGTTAGACAAAAATGTGTTGTGCTTGCAGAATGTTAGACAAAAATGTAGTTTGGTGCTTGCAGGCTGCCTCGAGAAAGCATCTGTAATTATTGACAAAGATGGCATGTATATCTTTCTATATACATAATTCTAGTGACCTGATGAGCGATGCTAGTTAAGTGAAGATGGCATGTATATCTTTGTATGTGTAAGACAGAGAAACCAAATGGACCGTTGATGTGCCAATTTGGTCATTTTTTTGCGAGTAATTTGGTCATTTAGTCCATGCACAATGCAAATGCTTAGCAAAACACAATGCAATGCTGAATTGATGCCACCTCTTTTAATCTCTGTTGCACTGCTTGCTCTTCTGAACATATAGTATGTGGATTTAGTACTGTTGTGCTTGCAGTTTGCATATATACTATATGTCCACCCTATAAATCCACATACTGTTCAGCATACTATAGATCAATCACTCATAGGGTGGCATCAATTCAGCATTCAGAATCTATAGGGTTGATTCAGTATATATGTCACATACTGATTAATGCCACATATAGTATGTTGATCTATAGGGTTCAGAATCTATAGAATGATTTGATCCTTTTGTTAGGTTTGTTACTATGATAGTTCATCAGTAAAAAATATTCACATTATTTTACTTATTTGCATATGGAAGGACTAAAAGCATGTGATGGTCTTGGGCCTCTTAGTGCTCAAGAGTTCATGATCATCGGTTTAGAAGCATATGGTTTAGAAGCCTCTTAGTGCTCAAGACTAAAAGCATATGGTTTAGAAGCCCTGAGATACTGTAACAGTCCCATTTTTCCTTAGCCTAGCTTGGAATATCTAGGTTTAGTATTGCCCCTATCTCATAACTTGAGATAGTTGTTGAGTAAGTGACATATGTAAAATATTTTGCGGCTAATATTATCTGTACTTGGAAGTATTGTTCGTTTTGGGCCCCTACTCTCACCTTCATGAATCTGGAATCATAATAGAGGTATCATGGATAGCAGCGGGTTGTTCAGTGATCACTAATTTAATCTGTACTTGCAAGTATTACTTGCTTGTTTAAGGTGCTGCTCTCGGCTTCACAAATCTGGATTGTTAATAGATTGTTCAGTGATCATTCTTGTGGTTACCATTTATGCTTGATGTACTGTTTGTGTGTTGGCCATTTATTCTAGTTGTGCTCCATTTTTGCATGAAACTGATTTATTGTGTGCTGGTTGTGCAGTTGTGCTGGCTATAGGTTGCTCTGGCTACTACTATCTGTGGTTGTGCTGGCCTTATATCCATCCTAGTGTTGCTCTGGCTACTACTATCTGTGGTGCTACTCATGTGCTTCTACTACTATCTGTGCTGGGACAACAGCACCTTGAAATTGTGCTTGTGCTTGTATATGAAGCACTTTATTATGTGTGCATGCAGGTTCTTGTATGAAATGAGTCCCGATTTTTGCCGGAATGTTGATTAACTTCCGTTTTGGCAGAAATCGGGCACTCCTAGTTTAAGAAAAATAAGCAAAGGTCATGCCGGATTTTTCCGTGCATTTAACCAATTATTTGTTTTTTATTAGTGCAAAGATATGTGACAACGACGAGGATGGATGTTCTAAGCGCATCAGCGCTGAAGGAGAACTCATACCTTCGAATAAACAATTGACATTCTGGGAGGCGGCCCAGCGTCTAGAAGACGATGAAGAATACCATCCTTCGGAGAGCGAGGATGATGAGATGGAAGACGCGGAGGAAGAAGACGAAGGAACGGCGGACGATGAAACCACTGATGGCGGCGAGGGCACATGGAGTGGTAGCAACCCTCCTAAGAAGAAGAAGCCGAAGGACCGGCGCCCGAACACGGTCGGCACGGTCAAGGAGGAAATTACCGAAGTGAGCCCATGAGGGGTTCCTTTGGAGCCCGCCCTTGTCGTCAAAGGGTACGGTGGGCAAGTGGCGGCGATCACCCGGACAACCATCTCGATCAACACCGAGAATCTCCGGCATAAAGATAATGGCCACTTGCGCACACTCCTCTTCGAGAAGCTGCACGCAAGATACAAGTTCCCCGCTAAGTATCAGAACACAAATTATCATGGGAACGAAGTAAACAAATCCGCCCTCACAAAGATGAGCACCGCCCTGGCCAGCTGGAGAACCCGGATAAAGAAGAAGATCTATAAAGAAGGCAAAAGTCTCGAGGAGATCCAGAAGATTGACCCGCAGATCACCGAAGATCAGTTCCGGGAGTTCAAGGAGAGGTGTGAATCCGAAAGAGCCCTGGCCAATAGTAATCGGGGAAAGGTGCTGCAGGCGATGAATATAGGTCATCACCATCTCGGATCTAGTGGATACAGAACCGATGCCAGATAGCGTGCACAGGGTTAAAATTAGTCGGGTGCTAAGGGGCTGTGACGACCTGGAACCTCCCATTCAACCCCCAGGAGCGGATGAAGAAGAGTCGTCTGTCCTCAGAAGTTGCTTCGGCTTGTTCTTGCTATGGCCAAAGAGCATGATCCGTTTGGGGACGGCGGGGGCCATCACGCCACAGACAACAGCACCGCCTGTCGTGGCAGCGACAAGCGGTGGCAAGGCCCCCTTACCGCCCTCGCCGTCACCTCCACGCGGTGGGTCGGATGATCATGTTGATGATATGCACATGGCGCAGGATCCGGCCGAGGACGACGAAGACTGGAATGATCACTTCTTCAGCACTCAGTTTGGCAACGAAGAAGACCTAGCTGGTGGCCCCGCAGAGAAAGCCACTATCACCAAGCGTCTGTTTGGTTCTCAGGAGACGCCTCCAGCTTGCGCCTTTACAGAGCCAGCTGATACAACCAACCGGCCCTTTATTCTAAGCCCTGACACACTACATAGGGAGGCCGGTGCTCAGATTGCGGTGCCTGCCCGCTCTCCAAAAGGAAAAAAGGGCAGGAAAAGAAAATCTAGCAGCTCGAGCCAGCCGGTGGCGTCAACAACTGCGAATCCGATCAGGTTTCGGGACGGGCCACCAAGACCCGAGGGTATTATGTGGAGGATTCATGTGGCGGGTGAGCCCATGCTACCTAAGAATTTGCGGAAGCTCGCCAGTTCGGAACTGCAGAGTGTGCATGACGGCGTGCTGACGATAGAGAGACGCCTTCTATCGGAGAAAGATCCCTCACACCCGGTATTCGTGGTTAAGGTGCCACCAGGCTTGGGCTTCGTCGACACTGCCCCCGCGGATCTGTTTTTCCTGCGGTTCGAGGACATCTTCAATATGTTCCACCTATACCCGCTGCACTATACCATGGTCCGTCTCTTTTCTCTCAGCCTGGCCACGCAGATCATTAGAGAGAACACACCGGGCATCGCTATAGTGGACCCCTACTACATGCGTGACGGCTGCTTGGGTTCCCCCGCCGAACGACGTATCGTGGCCTCGTACCTAAAAAGAATCCTCGTGGCGAACAAGACAAAGGAATACATTCTCGTGCCTTACTTTCCCGAGTAAGTCGTTATTCAGTCGCCACCGTCGATTGGCTTTATTAGATCATCATCATTCTTTTTTCAACACATTCCATTTGAATTTTTTGCGCAGAGATGAACACTACACGCTCATCTCCTTATCGCCGAAGCATTCCCACGCCACGTATTTCGACTCGGGGAGTCTAGAAAAGAAGAAAAACTACGACAAGATCAAGGAAGTTCTGGATGATGCTCTCACTGGCTTTGCCTCGACGGAAGGCACCAGCTTCGTGCGTAAGAAGGTCAAGTTCGGCAGGCACGTCTTCAACCACGTAACAGAGTTCCCCTGCGTGAAGCAGCCGGAAAACAGTAAGAAGGAAGCCTACTACGCACTCCATCACATGAGGGCGTTCCTACTTGACCAGCAGAATTCTACGCTGCCAGATCATCTCAAACAGTGGGCCGAAGCAAAGGCCAAGATCAATGATTCGGATATTAGACAGGAGATGTATCGCATCCAGCAGCAGTTTGGGGCAATCATCTTTCGTGATGTCATGACTTCGGGGGGATCTTCTATGGAGGAAATATCCCGAATAACCGTGACATAGAAGATCGCCTAGAGATGCAGGGTGACTATAGGAAGTTCATGACGAGACAAGGCGTCCTCCCGTTCCCTAAGCCGAGCCAGAAGGCTTGATGTTGGCCTAGTTGTAGTTGCAAACTATAGATGACCTTTGTGTGTGTGTGTGGACGACAAGTGTACTTATCTTATTAGGTTTATGAATCACCGCTTACTTATTTTGCTTATTATTATTATATATCAATCAATGCTTGGTTTTTTTGCTTACTCTTTGGTTTTTTTGCTTACTCTTTGGTTCTCGGACGACAAGTGTGAGTTATTTTTGTCTTTTTCGAGAATATGCCGATGATTGAAATGTCGTGGCACAATATATATGTGAATGTGCTATGACGGGATTGTTAGCCTTGTGATATGCACAAGTCCAGGAATTGTGCATCCTACTTGGCTAACAGTCCCATCATAGCATATTCCTGTGTCCAACGACCTAGTTATATATGAGGCATTCTTTTCGAGTTATTTTTGTCTTTTTCGAGAATATGCCGATGATTGAAATGTCGTGGCACAATATATATGTGAATGTGCTATGACGGGATTGTTAGCCTTGTGATATGCACAAGTCCAGGAATTGTGCATCCTACTTGGCTAACAGTCCCATCATAGCATATTCCTGTGTCCAACGACCTAGCTAGTTATATATGAGGCATGCTTTTCGAGTTATTTTTGTCTTTTTCGAGAATATGCCGATGATTGAAATGTCGTGGCACAATATATATGTGAATGTGCTATGACAGGATTGTTAGCCTTGTGATATGCACAAGTCCAGGAATTGTGCATCCTACTTGGCTAACAGTCCCGTCATAAGCATATTCCTGTGTCCAACAACCTAGTTATATATGAGGCATGCTTTTCGAGTTATTTTTGTCTTTTTCGAGAATATGCCGATGATTGAAATGTCGTGGCACAATATATATGTGAATGTGCTATGACGGGATTGTTAGCCTTGTGATATGCACAAGTCCAGGAATTGTGCATCCTACTTGGCTAACAGTCCCGTCATAAGCATATTCCTGTGTCCAACAACCTAGTTATATATGAGGCATGCTTTTCGAATTATTTTTGTCTTTTTCGAGAATATGTCGATGATTGAAATGTCGTGGCACAATATATATGTGAATGTGCTATGACGGGATTGTTAGCCTTGTGATATGCACAAGTCCAGGAATTGTGAATCCTACTTGGCTAACAGTCCCGTCATAAGCATATTCCTGTGTCCAACATCCTAGTTATATATGAGGCATGCTTTTCGAGTTATTTTTGTCTTTTTCGAGAATATGCCGATGATTGAAATGTCGTGGCACAATATATATGTGAATGTGCTATGACGGGATTGTTAGCCTTGTGATATGCACAAGTCCAGGAATTGTGCATCCTACTTGGCTAACAGTCCCGTCATAAGCATATTCCTGTGTCCAACAACCTAGTTATATATGAGGCATGCTTTTTGAGTTTGCTCTTTTTGATTTAAGAGTACTTTCTATAAGTGTATCTTCATATGCGACTTTAATTATACATGTTTTTTCAATCACCGGTTAGTTATTATTGTCAACTTGTAGATGACGTGGTACGTCGTGTACAAGGGACGGGTTCCCGGAGTCTACGATGATTGGGAAGACTGCCGGAGACAGGTGCACCGTTTCAGCGGCAATAGCTACAAAGGGTACAACACTATGGCGGAGGCGGAAGCTAGATACACGCGCTATCTAGCGGTAGTTAGGACAAGGAACCGGATGAAGACCTACACCTTCGTCGCGGCGGTGATCATGCTTATCTTCTTTGGTTATTTATCCCGCGTTTGTGTCTAGCTAGCTAGTTTAGATGTCTAGGCGAGCTTCCGAGCTCTAACTTGTTCGATCGACACATGTATTCGCATGTCACCAACTACTACTTTGTAACAATGATCAAAACAATGTAACTTGGACTATGTATTCATGTATGAGACTTATCTATATGTATTTGTTTCAATCTTGTTTTTCATATTGAGTATTTATATATATAATTGTATATCTTGTATCTGTGTGTGTATATCTGCTGTAATATTGTATATAATCTGTATTGCATATAATCTGGCTTGGAAATAAAAAAAAACAAAAAATACATCTGTGGCGCACATGGTCTACCTTCTGTGGCGCACTACACCTAAAGCGCACCATGGATGTTTAGTGGCGCACTAGGTAGTGCGCCACAGAAGATCCAAGGGGTAGCGCACAACGCCAAACTTCTGTGGCGCACTAGGAGGTGCGCTACGCCTATCTCTACACAACCGTGGCGCACTAGGCAGTGCGCCACGGCTGAGAGATAGCCGTAGCGCAAGGCCCGTGGCGCACTTCAGGTGCGCCACAGATGATGGTTTCAGGTGCGCCACTAAAGGCCGTTTTCCTAGTAGTGACGCCCCCTCTGCTGTGAAACGGCCACAAACATCTGTGGCGCACATGGCATAGTGCGCCACAGATGTATAAACTTAGCCGTAGGGCACTCTGCCCTAGTGCCCTACGCCTAAGTGGCATGCACCAACTCCACACCCCCCCCGTGAATCGCCTTTTTAGGGTTTGCAAAAAATAAACGAAAATGATAAACACTTCAAAAAATTAAATCCTTTCATATTTAGGTAGGTAATGTTGTATAGCTTCTAGTAAAATTAACAAAAATGAGTTTCGACTTTATTTACAAAAAAAAGTCATGCCACGGTAAAAAGGCCGTAACTTTTGCATACGATATCGAAAAAAATCGTATAATATACCAAAATGACGAGAACGAGATTTCGCATGTGCCCACAGTGGAAGTCGAAAGCCACGCCGTACCCGTGGCGATAGAGGCGGGCGACCTGCGGGAGCTCTGGCGGCGGCGCGCCGAGGCGGTGGTGGCGAAGCCAGAAGCGTGGGCCCCCTTATACGGGTACGGAATCTTCGCCTCTAGGTCAGAGCGCATGCATGCGAGGGGGGACACATGCAAGCACCTATACCAACCTCTCACCACACTCACACACATATGTTTTGTGTTTGTTTAGGTCATAGGGTGATGTAAAACCATATTAGCTTCGCCTCAACGGGGAGATTCCCCCTTATACGGGTCCGGAACCTGCACTTCCGCATGCATGCGAGGGGGAACACGCACATGTGATTGAATCTTTGAACAACTTCACAAAAATTTGTGACATATAAATTTCACGCACATGTGATAATAACACACAAACGTGCAAATTTCTCAACTTGTGAGAAGATTCGACATTTTATGTGGGCGTGAAGACTATTATTCGGATGCTACGAATCCATCCAATTGATAAAATAGAACCTAAAGAATTGATACTAATAAATAAATACAAATAATCTGGTAAAGAAAAAAAGTGCATCTGTACGCTGAGGGTCACCGTCGGCGTAGGATGTACGTACGCCGAGGGTGACCGTCGGCGTAGCCTATGCTGACGCGGCGGCTCTCGGCATAATGCTGACGCCGTTAGGTCCCGTCCCGGCCTGTCTAGTGCCACGTGGCCACCCCCGTACGCCGACGGCTACAGTACGCTGACGGTCACCCTCGGCGTACCTGCCGCTACGCCGACGGCTGCGGTACGCCGAGGGCTCGGAAGCTAGGCTCATTTGTGATGAAATTGTTTGTTGAAATTGTCCTTTGTGTTTGAACTATGCTATCTAGGTTGAAATTTCGAGAAATTAGAGCTATTTGTTGTTGAGTTTGTTTGATTATTTTTCTTTTTGACATAGTAGATGCTTGTGATTGTTGTTTGCGCCAGCGCCCGCGCGCAAAGCTCGCACAGCCATCCAAGTTGGCCGAGAAAATGACGCAAAACTACCACATTTGAGACGATTTTGTTAAAAATCTACCATCTTAAGGATTTTTGACACATAAAAACCACTTTTGGGGTAGGGGTGTGACAGAAAACTCTAATTCGCTCTGTTTAGCCGTTTAACAGCTTTTCTGGCAGGGTGATCCCCGCTGTCAGTGCTTACGTGGCAGGGGACTTGACGAAGGGAGCCTTGGCTAGCCGCTGCAGCCCGGGATTTCAGCCGCACGCACCCCATTAGGCTATGCTCGTGCCGCGCGGCCGCCATCCCATTAATATCGCTCCCTGCGCCGGCTCCGCAGCAACGTACTTGCTCAGCTGCTTCTTCTGCTTGTTCCCGGCCGCCGACGCATCCCCACTGGCGGCCAGCTGCCATTTCATCCTCCTGTCGTCGTTGCTCGCGGGCGGAGCGCTGCAACACGACAGACTCGGGGTTCATGGGCACGGTGTCCGTTCCGGCGTCGATGGCCATGGAAACGGCGAACGGATCGAAATCCGGACCAGGCCCGCCCAGGCCTCATAGCCGTGGAGACCACATCGCGGACCGGCCTGAGCGTGGCGACGACCCGACGCTGCCGCTGTCGAGCAGATGTGGTGGCAGCTGGCACGCGACGGCGAGCTGCGGGAGCGGGAAGAGCGTGTCAGCCGATGAGCGACAACGAGCTGCGGACACGGGATGACGAGCTATGGGCGCGGCAGCAGGCGAGCGCGGCGATCAGCATGCTGCGGACGCGGGCAACGAGGCGAGCTGCAAGCGGGCGTGGGGCAACGGCCGACGAGCGTGGCAGCCAGCGTGCTACGGACGTGGGCGACAAGGTGAGCGCTTGGGACGGCAAACTGTGCGAGCTACAAGCGGGCGGCCGGTGAGCTACTCGAGGTGCGGGCGCAGCGGCCGGCGAGCTGCGGCCATGGGGCAACACGGGGCAACGGCCGACGAGCGCGACAACCGGCGAGAATGGCGGCCAGTGTGCTATGGACGTGGGCGACGAGTTGAGCGCGTGGGACGGCGAGCTGCGCGAGCTAGGAGAGGGCGGCCGGTGAGCTACTCGAGTTGCGGGCGCATGGCTGCGCTGGCGAGCTGTGGGCGCGGGGCAACGGCCGACGAGCATGGCGGCCAGCGTGCTACGGACGCGTGCGACGAGGTGAGCGTGTGGGGTCGCGAGCTGTGGGCGTGGGGTAGTCGCCGGCGAGCTGCGATCGCGGCGGCCGGTGAGCGGCAGCCTGGCCATGATTGGTCAACGCTGTGAAGAAAATTAGGTTTAAAGAAATAAAAGAATAGAATCTAGAGAGATATAAAAGCATAGTCTCACGGCGTTGGCTCTATCCGTCAAGTCCCCTGCCACGTAAGCACTGACAGAGAGTCCACCTGCCAGAAAGGCTGTTAAACGGCTAAACACAGCGAATTAGAGTTCTCTGTCACACCCCTACCCCAAAAATGGTTTTTATGTATCAAAAATCCTTAAGACGGTAGATTTTTAACAAGATCGTCTCAAATGTGGTAGTTTTGTGTCATTTTCTCAAGTTGGCCCAAACCATTTACGTGCGTCTATTGCAGCCTGTTGCTTCCATGGACAATTACTTGGACGAGTCCACGATCGGACCGGCGCCATGCCACCAATGGCCGCTTGCGCCATCGTGCGACGACTTCCACAGAAGCTCCTCGCGCGCGGCGGTGAATCCGAACAGAGAAACATGTTTGACAACTAGCCACATCCGCCGAACAAAGAAACCCGTTTGACAATTATGGTATACTCCCTCCGTTTAGAAATATAAAATGTTTTAGGTTTGTGAAGAAGATGTATCTAGACACCTTTTAGTGTGTAGGTTCAAATAAATTTAGACATTAAAAGGTGTCTAGATACATATTTTTTATAAACCTAAAACATCTTATATTTCCAAACAGAAGGAGTAGCGAAGAAAAAAAACGTGGCGAACAACGCCCTGCGGCATCGACTGATCTGTTGGCTGTTCTTTTCGCTTGAACATAGGAACGACGATCCGATTTTCTTGTTGGCTGTTCTGATCTGTTTTTGACGTAGAGAAGAACAAAATAAGATGATGCACGGAGACCATCAGATCCTCTAGACTTTTTATAATCTATATCTATACCTAATAATAAAGGAAGGAGTGTTTCTTGTAGTACCTACACTTTTTTGGACCATCTTACCCCTGTCGGTTCGGATATTTTGTAGGACCTGCCACCGCCGAGTCATCCAACCATCACGGAACACTTTTTCCACTCATGTTCTAAAGATAATGCGTAAACTGAACAGAGAACCGTAACCGTAAATCGCCAGGAGGCAACACAGCACGAGACGCGTCGCCCGCGAGATGGGAATCTCGGCCATGGCGGGTACCAGGGGAGGACGTTGTGAGACCGTGGATACAACACGCTTGGGGGAGGCCGTGGCTACACCGCGCTTGGGATCGCGGTCTGCGTCGCCCGCGAGCTAGGGCTGCTCCCCGTCCCGCGTCACTTGATGCCAAAAATTGGATTTGATGAGATTCATGGTCCTTGGATTTCCAACCGGGTCGATCCATGGAGGATGCATACGACGTCGCTTCCAGATTCCGGAAGCAACAACCTCCAGCCAGGTCAAACATTATGGTATACATACATGCTCATCAAGTCTGCAACTGAATTGTTTGCCCACTGAACTAATAAGTCTACATGTGCCAATCTGAACCGATGTATTTCAAATGTGTTGTTTCCCGTCTGAAGTAATTCGCTTGGATCATTGTTGTCCATTGTAACCCCTCTGTGCTGATGCCTAATTCTTTCTTCCTTATACTTTTCTTGCATATGGGAGGCCTGAACCTGACCTCGAGCTGTGAAAATTCAGAGAGAAGAAACTGCACTGCATACGCCGGCCTTCTACTGAATACTGACTTACTAAGAGACAAATATAATATTGGTGAGTGCCACTTTCTAATTCTAACAATTCACCGGCCTAGCCTTCTGTTTATTTCCACGGCACTAAGCTAATATATTTTCGTCCAGAGCTTGCTTAATTAACTTGGCTGTCACATATGCGCTCAGAACAAGACATGAGATACTCTTTTGACTATTTGGAAATGTTTGAATTAACATGAGAGGAATTACAACAAGAAGATGGTGCGGACAATGTTTATTTCGATTTGTTATGCTCGATTGTTGCCCACCATTAGCATCCTTGATCAAACGTATAGGAGGGGCAATGTTATTATGGGCTTGGTGCTGTGGTATTTTGATTAAGACGGATTAGCCGACCGCCACTTTGTGTTGTTTTTTCTTTTAGTTTCTCTCGGAAGGGCTACCTGATTTTCTATCAAGTCTGTCTATGGGTCCTGGATATAGTAAAATTGGCAGCCTGTAGTAGTGCTCTAATTTTTTTTTACAAAAAGTAGTAGGTAAACTGTTTTCATATGTTGTGAATGGATTTGATTTATTGATAAATAGCCTACCAAAAAATCTTAATATGAACCATGGTTTTTAAGGAAAAGCGGACGCCTAGCGACACTTGGGCGTCAAGGCGCCCATCCTCTGCTTTGCAAAAACAACCGCTTTAGGCGCCTAGGCGTCCAAAGTGTCCGCATAGGCGACTCAAAGCATCCCCAGATCGCCTTAAGACGTCTTAACGCCTTAAAACTATGATATGAACGGAGATAGTGTATATTTATTATGAAAATTTGTCTCAATGCATAGATGTCGCAAGTGGCCGGTGTTGGCGTGTGCATCCACAATACTGGTGTTAGGTACCAAGTGTTGCCGGTAACTTTAGTCTCACTCGCTAGCAAAGGGGGCTATGGGCAGCTATGAGGGGAAGTAGCCATCCTTTCATCGGGTCGGTCTTTTGGGATGAAGAAGGCTCTTCGCTTGTGGGCTGGACCGGATGCGCCAAACGCCTGGAACACGACACGAGTGTGTGGAGTTGGGTCCAGGACGCTGACAGCTCACAAAGAGGAGAACTGTTGACATAGATGGTTTACTGGAGTGTTTAAATATTTGTTTCTTCCGATGCAACGCACGGGCACTTTTACTGGTATATATATAATAACGGAAGCACCTGGATCCTAAGGAAAACAAGAATTCATCTCAAGTATATATGAGAATGGGAAATTATTGGTGGAACCAATGTATACAGCACTTATTGTACATTTTAAGATGCTAGTAAAAGAATAACAAAATAAATCAGAAAGTGTCTCTAAATTTTTTTTTAAAAATGTTACGTTCATAACGATGTTATATCCTAATCCAGGATAACCTGGCAAAGCAAAAGCATAAAATGTAGTTTTTGTCATCTTGATATGACACGACGCAGTTCCTAATTTCCTTTGCTAGTCTCTAAGATGTCCAACACCTATTTTTTTATCGAATTCAGAAGTCCAACTTCCTACAAATTGGCCATCATCTGCATTACTGGACCTACCACCCATTTCCGTGTCAGCTCTAGGAAAATCCCATCCAACACATCATGCTTCGGTACAACACACTCACGAGGAGGATGGCTAGACAAAGCAACATCACCTCCGATACTCGAAGGTGATATGAGTGTTGGTCGGTAACCCAATAGCTCGGAGGGTACAATGCTGAATTGCTCTGGCCACTTGTATTCGACGCTATGCGAGCTTAGAGCCACCAACCGGTTGCCACTTCCGCCTTCTTCGTCTTGTAATGCAGGCTCGTGGACGTTGTACAAATGGGCACCGCTAAGTGTAAACAAGGCAAGAAGAAGGCCACCTCCACAGTCCCAAGCATCCATGAAAAAATCGTCAGGATGAGAGTTTTCATTGAACAGAATGTATAGCTGCTCCCATCGGTGATCTGGAGTGAGTAACCATATCAGAGTGTCATGGTCCTCCTGCTCGAAGATGCATGGGCGGCCACGTACCTCCAACATCTTTAACTCGTTGATGTCGTGCCCTTCCGGGTGGGCAATTTCAGTGACGACCTCGTTGTCGACGTCGAAGGCGAGCATGGACGATGTCGTGTCGCAGGCCTCAAATTTCCGTTCCCCCTCTCCAATATAGTGCATTCCGTAGATAAGGAAGTACACTTTGCCGTCGCGAGTGTGTAGCATGTTATTACGACAGAACACGTCGTAGTCGCACGAGAACACCGTCCTGGGTTCTTGGCGGTCGCTGCCGTCAAATGATACCACCATTAACCTCGTGCCCTGAATGTCAATCTCACGGATGAGAGCCTTGTAGACCTTGCTTGATGGCCCGTACCCAAACCCCAAGATGTCCCGATCCAAGTCCTTGTTTTGAGGGTGCGACAGCAAGGGCAAGGATAGATGTGCCTCCTCCCTGGTGGCTGGGTTGAACACGACACCCTCGATGGAATACTGCCCTTTGCTAGCATTGGAGACGCCGGACACGAGGACAAGGCCGTTGCAGGTGCTGGCGTACCTGTATCCGTTGACGTCAACGACGGCATGCTTCATGGAGAACGCGACGCTGACACAGTGGAAGTCGAAAGCCACGCCGTACCCGTGGCGATAGAGGCGGGCGACCTGCGGGAGCTCTGGCGGCGGCGTGCCGAGGCGGCGGTGGCGAAGCCAGAAGCGTGGGCTCGCGAGGAGCTGCCGGAAGCGCTTGGAGAGCAGGGTGCAGCGCGCGGCGCAGCGGGCCGGCAGGCGCGCGAGGATCTCATCGGCCACGAACTCGTCGTCTCCGAAGAAGACGACGGCCTGGTTGACGTCGGTCGTTTCCTCGGACGCCATGTTGTTTTCTGTGACCAACGTCGTACACCAACGGCAGCAAGGTCTATATGTGATGGCTTGTAGTACGTGCTCCTCCGAAGAAGGAAGGAATCCGGTTAGGAGTCCCCTAGCTTGGGTGTTGTAGTACGTCTCGGATTTGGTTGGGGTCCAACATCGGACCAGAGTAGCTAGCTAGGAGTCCGTACGGTACGTACGTACGTGTCCCAGTCGATCGGTAATAAGTACATTTTTTGACAACTTATTTTCTTTGACACCGTACGTGTCCGACACGGGAATAAAGAAGGACAGACGTTATGTTTCCGTGTGTCTAGCTAGCTAGTATACGGACGTGCGTCTATTGCAAAGGAAATACTATAACTGGAACTATAGGATGTGTCATTTCAAAGTTGTATATAGGGTTTAGGGTATAGGTTTATTGGATAGGGCTGGAACTATAACTCGAAACTCGCGAGCGAAATGAGTAACTCGTGACTCGGCTTGACTCGGCTTGAACTCCATATCTAATGAGTCGAGCCATGTTTTAGATTTGAGCTTGTTTATTCATCCAAGCTAAATGAGCTACTTGCGAGCTACTTGTTTAGCATGTTAATCTCATTCAAAAACAGAGTTTGAAATTTTTCATAGATGAGTGACATAATATGAATATTTCTTGAACCTGCAATGGTGTTCGTGTTATTATGGAGGTAGTATCGTTGTTCTAGTTCCAAAATAGTAGGAGAATTACTAGTTTTCCGATATGTGCTCCTATTAGCAACTTATAATGAGCTACTCGAGTCGAGCCAAGTTTTAGATATGGGCTAAACGAGCCGAGTTGAGCTAGCTCGTTCGTTGAACGAGCTTTAGTGAGTCGAGCCGAGTTGGCTCGGCTCGGCTCGAATTCCAGCCCTTTGGATATGGTCTAGGTTTAGGGATTTGTGTCTAGATCTAGGGGTATATGGACTAGGTTTAGGGATTGGTGTCTAGATCTAGGGATATATGGTCTAACTCTAGTTTTAATGGTGTAGCTCTAGTGTTTAAGGTCTGGTTTCATGGTTTAGGGTTTATGGTCTATTGTATTGGGTCGAGTCGTTGGGTTTTAGTTAATGTTTATGGTTGGGGGCTAGTGTTTATTGAAGGATGTGCTACTTCAATGAATTATCTAGGGTTTAAGGTTTAGGTCTAGCGTCTAGGGTTCATGATACATGTTTTATGTTCTATAGTCCATGCATATGTACTAATGTCTACATATAGGGGTCTAGGGTATAGATCTAAGGTTCGTGTCTAGGTTTTAGAGTGTTACTATAGGGTTTAAGGTTTTGGTTCATAGTTCACGTTTTATGATCTATAGTCTAGGTCTAGGGGCTAAGGTCTAGATCTAGGGATCTAGGGTATAATTATGGCCTAGGTTGGTTTGAAGGAGGTTCTACTTCAAATTCATGTGTAAGGTTCAGAGGTATAGGACTAGGGTCTAACTATAGGATTTAGGGTTCATGGTCTATTGTCAGGTTTGGAGGTTAGGTACCTGATTTATGAGTCACTACTAGGAAAACAGCTATAGGTAATCAGCACATCCGTGGCTCACATGGTTGAAGTGCCCCACGGCTAAAACAGGCGTGGCTCACCTGTGGGCAGTGCCCTACTAGTAACTAGAACAACTGTGGCGCACATGACTATAGTGCGCCACAGATGTGTGTGGTCCAGGGCCCTGTTGGACACTCGCCAAACATCTGTAGCGCACTATAGTCATGTGCGCCACAGTTGTTAGTGTCATCTGTGGCGCACATGGGGGGGTGCGCTACGCCTAAGCGCACGCCCCCTCTGCTGTGAAACGGCCACAAACATCTGTGGCGCACATGGCATAGTGCGCCACAGATGTATAAACTTAGCCGTAGGGCACTCTGCCCTAGTGCCCTACGCCTAAGTGGCATGCACCAACTCCACCCCCCCCCCCTCTCGTGGATCGCCTTTTTAGGGTTTGCAAAAAATAAACGAAAATGATAAACACTTCAAAAAATTAAATCCTTTCATATTTAGGTAGGTAATGTGGTATAGCTTCTAGTAAAATTAACAAAAATGAGTTTCGACTTTATTTGCAAAAAAAAAGTCATGCCACGGTAAAAAGGCCGTTACTTTTGCATACGATATCGAAAAAAATCGTATAATATACCAAAATGACGAGAACGAGATTTCGCATCTGCCCACAGTGGAAGTCGAAAGCCACGCCGTACCCGTGGCGATAGAGGCGGGCGACCTGCGGGAGCTCTGGCGGCGGTGGCGAAGCCAGAAGCGTGGGCTCGCGAGGAGCTGCCGGAAGCGCTTGGAGAGCAGGGTGCAGCGCGCGGCGCAGCGGGCCGGCAGGCGCGCGAGGATCTCATCGGCCACGAACTCGTCGTCTCCGAAGAAGACGACGGTCTGGTTGACGTCGGTCGTTTCCTCGGACGCCATGTTGTTTTCTGTGACCAACGTCATACACCAACGGCAGAAAGGTCTATATGTGATGGCTTGTAGTACTGCTCCTCCGAAGAAGGAAGGAATCCGGTTAGGAGTCCCCTAGCTTGGGTCTTGTAGTACGTCTCGGATTTGGTTGGGGTCCAACATCCGACCAGAGTAGCTAGCTAGGAGTCCGTACGGTACGTACGTACGTGTCCCAGTCGATCGGTAATAAGTACATTTTTTGACAACTTATTGTCTTTGACACCGTACGTGTCCGACACGGGAATAAAGAAGGACAGACGTTATGTTTCCGTGTGTCTAGATAGCTAGTATACATACGTGCGTCTATTGCAAAGGAAATACTATAACTGGAACTATAGGATGTGTCATTTCAAAGTTGTATATAGGGTTTAGGGTATAGGTTTATTGGATAGGGCTGGAACTATAACTCGAAACTCGCGAGCGAAATGAGTAACTCGTAACTCGGCTTGACTCGGCTTGAACTCCATATCTAATGAGTCGAGCCATGTTTTAGATTTGAGCTTGTTTATTCATCCAAGCTAAATGAGCTACTTGCGAGCTACTTGTTTAGCATGTTAATCTCATTCAAAAACAGAGTTTGAAATTTTTCATAGATGAGTGACATAATATGAATATTTCTTGAACCTGCAATGGTGTTCGTGTTATTATGGAAGTAGTATCGTTGTTCTAGTTCCAAAATAGTAGGAGAATTACTAGTTTTCCGATATGTGCTCCTATTAGCAACTTATAATGAGCTACTCGAGTCGAGCCAAGTTTTAGATATGGGCTAAACGAGCCGAGTTGAGCTAGCTCGTTCGTTGAACGAGCTTTAGTGAGTCGAGCCGAGTTGGCTCGGCTCGGCTCGAATTCCAGCCCTTTGGATATGGTCTAGGTTTAGGGATTTGTGTCTAGATCTAGGGGTATATGGACTAGGTTTAGGGATTGGTGTCTAGATCTAGGGATATATGGTCTAACTCTAGTTTTAATGGTGTAGCTCTAGTGTTTAAGGTCTGGTTTCATGGTTTAGGGTTTATGGTGTATTGTATTGGGTCGAGTCGTTGGGTTTTAGTTAATGTTTATGGTTGGGGGCTAGTGTTTATTGAAGGATGTGCTACTTCAATGAATTATCTAGGGTTTAAGGTTTAGGTCTAGCGTCTAGGGTTCATGATACATGTTTTATGTTCTATAGTCCATGCATATGCACTAATGTCTACATATAGGGGTCTAGGGTATAGATCTAAGGTTCGTGTCTAGGTTTTAGAGTGTTACTATAGGGTTTAAGGTTTTGGTTCATAGTTCACGTTTTATGATCTATAGTCTAGGTCTAGGGGCTAAGGTCTAGATCTAGGGATCTAGGGTATAATTATGGCCTAGGTTGGTTTGAAGGAGGTTCTACTTCAAATTCATGTGTAAGGTTCAGAGGTATAGGACTAGGGTCTAACTATAGGATTTAGGGTTCATGGTCTATTGTCAGGTTTGGAGGTTAGGTACCTGATTTATGAGTCACTACTAGGAAAACAGCTATAGGTAATCAGCACATCCGTGGCTCACATGGTTGAAGTGCCCCACGGCTAAAACAGGCGTGGCTCACCTGTGGGCAGTGCCCTACTAGTAACTAGAACAACTGTGGCGCACATGACTATAGTGCGCCACAGATGTGTGTGGTCCAGGGCCCTGTTGGACACTCGCCAAACATCTGTAGCGCACTATAGTCATGTGCGCCACAGTTGTTAGTGTCATCTGTGGCGCACATGGGGGGGTGCGCTACGCCTAAGCGCACGCCCCCTCTGCTGTGAAACGGCCACAAACATCTGTGGCGCACATGGCATAGTGCGCCACAGATGTATAAACTTAGCCGTAGGGCACTCTGCCCTAGTGCCCTACGCCTAAGTGGCATGCACCAACTTCACCCCCCCCTCCCGTGGATCGCCTTTTTAGGGTTTGCAAAAAATAAACGAAAATGATAAACACTTCAAAAAATTAAATCCTTTCATATTTAGGTAGGTAATGTGGTATAGCTTCTAGTAAAATTAACAAAAATGAGTTTCGACTTTATTTGCAAAAAAAAGTCATGCCACGGTAAAAAGGCCGTAACTTTTGCATACGAGATCGAAAAAAATCGTATAATATACAAAATGACGAGAACGAGATTTCGCATCTGCCCACAGTGGAAGTCGAAAGCCACGCCGTACCCGTGGCGATAGAGGCGGGCGACCTGCGGGAGCTCTGGCGGCGGTGGCGAAGCCAGAAGCGTGGGCTCGCGAGGAGCTGCCGGAAGCGCTTGGAGAGCAGGGTGCAGCGCGCGGCGCAGCGGGCCGGCAGGCGCGCGAGGATCTCATCGGCCACGAACTCGTCGTCTCCGAAGAAGACGACGGCCTGGTTGACGTCGGTCGTTTCCTCGGACGCCATGTTGTTTTCTGTGACCAACGTCGTACACCAACGGCAGAAAGGTCTATATGTGATGGCTTGTAGTACGTGCTCCTCCGAAGAAGGAAGGAATCCGGTTAGGAGTCCCCTAGCTTGGGTCTTGTAGTACGTCTCGGATTTGGTTGGGGTCCAACATCGGACCAGAGTAGCTAGCTAGGAGTCCGTACGGTACGTACGTACGTGTCCCAGTCGATCGGTAATAAGTACATTTTTTGACAACTTATTGTCTTTGACACCGTACGTGTCCGACACGGGAATAAATAAGGACAGACGTTATTGTTTCCGTGTGTCTAGCTAGCTAGTATACGTACGTGCGTCTATTGCAAAGGAAATACTATAACTGGAACTATAGGATGTGTCATTTCAAAGTTGTATATAGGGTTTAGGGTATAGGTTTATTGGATAGGGCTGGAACTATAACTCGAAACTCGCGAGCGAAATGAGTAACTCGTGACTCGTCTCGACTCGGCTTGAACTCCATATCTAATGAGTCGAGCCATGTTTTAGATTTGAGCTTGTTTATTCATCCAAGCTAAATGACCTACTTGCGAGCTACTTGTTTAGCATGTTAATCTCATTCAAAAACAGAGTTTGAAATTTTTCATAGATGAGTGACATAATATGAATATTTCTTGAACCTGCAATGGTGTTCGTGTTATTATGGAAGTAGTATCGTTGTTCTAGTTCCAAAATAGTAGGAGAATTACTAGTTTTCCGATATGTGCTCCTATTAGCAACTTATAATGAGCTACTCGAGTCGAGCCAAGTTTTAGATATGGGCTAAACGAGCCGAGTTGAGCTAGCTCGTTCGTTGAACGAGCTTTAGCGAGTCGAGCCGAGTTGGCTCGGCTCGGCTCGAATTCCAGCCCTTTGGATATGGTCTAGGTTTAGGGATTTGTGTCTAGATCTAGGGGTATATGGACTAGGTTTAGGGATTGGTGTCTAGATCTAGGGATATATGGTCTAACTCTAGTTTTAATGGTGTAGCTCTAGTGTTTAAGGTCTGGTTTCATGGTTTAGGGTTTATGGTCTATTGTATTGGGTCGAGTCATTGGGTTTTAGTTAATGTTTATGGTTGGGGGCTAGTGTTTATTGAAGGATGTGCTACTTCAATGAATTATCTAGGGTTTAAGGTTTATGTCTAGCGTCTAGGGTTCATGATACATGTTTTATGTTCTATAGTCCATGCATATGTACTAATGTCTACATCTAGGGGTCTAGGGTATAGATCTAAGGTTCGTGTCTAGGTTTTAGAGTGTTACTATAGGGTTTAAGGTTTTGGTTCATAGTTCACGTTTTATGATCTATAGTCTAGGTCTAGGGGCTAAGGTCTAGATCTAGGGATCTAGGGTATAATTATGGCCTAGGTTGGTTTGAAGGAGGTTCTACTTCAAATTCATGTGTAAGGTTCAGAGGTATAGGACTAGGGTCTAACTATAGGATTTAGGGTTCATGGTCTATTGTCAGGTTTGGAGGTTAGGTACCTGATCTATGAGTCACTACTAGGAAAACAGCTATAGGTAATCAGCACATCCGTGGCTCACATGGTTGAAGTGCCCCACGGCTAAAACAGGCGTGGCTCACCTGTGGGCAGTGCCCTACTAGTAACTAGAACAACTGTGGCGCACATGACTATAGTGCGCCACAGATGTGTGTGGTCCAGGGCCCTGTTGGACGCTCGCCAAACATCTGTAGCGCACTATAGTCATGTGCGCCACAGTTGTTAGTGTCATCTGTGGCGCACATGGGGGGGGGGGGGGGGGTGCGCTACGCCTAAGCGCACGCACTACTAGGAAAACGGCTATAGGTAATCAGCACATCCGTGGCTCACATGGTTGAAGTGCCCCACGGCTAAAACAGGCGTGGCTCACCTGTGGGCAGTGCCCTACTAATAACTATAACAACCATGGCGCACATGACTATAGTGCGCCACAGATGTGTGTGGGCCAGGGCCCTGTTGGCCACACGCCAAACATCTGTAGCGCACTATAGTCATGTGCGCCACGGTTGTTAGGGTCATCTGTGGCGCACGTGTGCCTGGTGCGCTACGCCTGAGCGCATGCCCACCTCTGCTCTGAAACGGCCACAAACTTCTGTGGCGCACTCCGCCTAGTGCGCCACAGGGACTAGGAGCATCTGTGGCGCACTCGGCCTGGTGCGCCACAGAAGTTTGTACTCCCTGTGGCGCACTAGGGCCGTGTGCGCCACGGATGTGTCGATTCTTTTAGGACAGCACTTTATGTGCACATGTGTGCCCACACATCCACCACCCACACTTCACTTTCCCCTTCTTCTTCCTCCTTAGATCTAGTCGGGATCTTCTCCTTCCCACCTCAATTTCTCCATACATTCACCATTTTTAGCATGTAAAACTTGCTTTGGATGTTACATAAGTAATAGAGGAGGTCTCCGGTCTCTCATCTATCCGTCTCCGGTCGACGCGCGCACCTCTCCTTTCCATCTTTCTCGCGATCGGTCTCTCATCTCGGTAAGTTGTCCATGTAAGGATGTGTTCATGTGTATATGGATGATGCATGTGCTCATATGTATGTAGATGATCGATGCTCATGATGTGTGTATGTGTGGAGAGGATCGATGGTCATATGTGTGTGTATATGGAGAGTATCGATGATGCTCATGCATGTGTGTATGGAGAGGATAATGATATGTTCATGTGTGTATGGATCGGTCTCTCTCTCTCTTGTGTTTGTATGTGAACAAGTTGCCATTTGTTTTGCCAAAATGTTGATTCATTTCCATTTTGGCAAGACTTTGGCATTTCGCAAAGGTCCTAATTTTAGGATAGGTCATGCCGAAATTTTCTATCGACCATTGCATGCATGCATTCATTATGTGGTTCTAATAGACTTCAAAATTGTACCGTGTACATCGTGCAGGCAAAAATGGTCCGCATAATGAGCGAAGGCATTGTGGCTAGATTTTTGAAATGTGCGACGGCTGACATGATACGAAATAACAAGACAGATATAAGATGTCCGTGCAGAAGATGCAAACTCAACTGGGTGATCGACCCAGATTCCGGGAATCTGCAAGCGCACCTGCTCCGCCATGGTTTCATGGATGGATACACTCATTGGATAAGCGATGGCGTAGATGATGGAGACGGTGAAGAAGGTGGCCAACATGACGATGATCATCATCACGGCGAGAACGTGCGAGATGATGAAGAGGCTCCTGGAGATGGTGAAGGTGCGGAAGCAGACCGGGATGATGATGATCTAGATGCCGGAGGAGCAGACGACGATGGAACAACGTCAGGCTGGGTGCGGGACCCTTATGTGCAAGAGCTGCTTCTCAAGCAGACGAGTAACGCCAGGGCTGCCGCTAGAGAGAAAGCCAAGCTTGCGCAACTTGAGAAAGACGCGGTTACTCCATTGTATGAAGGATGCAGGCCCGATGATACCCGGTTGAATGTAACGCTCAAGGCTATGGAGATGAAGGCAAAGCACAAATTGAGCGACGCAAGCTTCGACGATATGATGGCATTCTGGCACGATCATCTCCCGGAGGGGAACACATGTCCAACTAGTATCGAGGATGCCAAGAAAATCGTCTGTCCTCTTGATCTACCGCACGTTAGATATCACGTATGCATCAACGATTGCATCATTTATCGGGGCGAGGACGCGGAGAAAACCACATGTCCGGTGTGCGGCGTGAGTCGATACAAGAAAGGGAAGAAAGCACCTCGAAAAGTGGTATGGTACTTTCCTATCACCCCTCGTCTGCACCGCTATTTCGCGGACCCTAAGGAAGCGAAGCTCATGCGATGGCATGCGGAAAGGAAGAAGCCAGGATATGATGATGACCCCGAAAAGGATGAGCTGCTGACGCACCCTTCAGATGCTAGCCAGTGGAAAGCATTGGACCTCGAATTCCCAGAATTCGGTGGAGATTCGAGGAACATCAGGCTTGGTGCGAGCACCGATGGACTCAATCCGTTCGGTAGCCAGAGCAGCACGCACAGCACTTGGCCCGTGTTTGTATGGATGTACAACCTCCCTCCATGGTTGTGCATGAAGAAGAAGTACATACAAATGAGTATGCTAATTCAAGGGCCGAAACAACCTGGTACCGACATCAATCTGTATCTCGGGCTGTTGAAAGAGGAGCTAGCCACGTTATGGGAATCTGGAGCCAATACTTACGACGCCGTCGCACAAGATTATTTCACTATGAGAGCCGCGTTGGTCACTACGGTGCAAGACTATCCAGGTTGCGGGTATATCTCGGGGCAGGTTATCCAAGGATTCTGCGCATGCGTTAGGTGCATGGATAACACAAGCTATCTCCAACTAGAGAAAGATCCAGGGTCATCGAAAACCGTGTTCATGGCGCACCGGAGGTGGCTCGGCAAGAATGATCCATGGAGAAAACGTGGAGACCTGTTCGATGGCAAATCAGAGACCCGAGGAATCCCAGAGCGTAGGAGCAGCGAAGAAGTGGAAGAGTTGCTGAAAAACTGGAAAGATTGTCCTAAGCCTGGAAAGAAGCGAAAGAGGCAGCAACAAGACAAGCCGCTGATGAAGGTATGGAAAACAAGGTCTGTTTTCTGGGAGTTGCCATACTGGAAGTTTCTCCGCACGCCTCATAGCCTCGACATCATGCATATCACGAAAAACGTGTGCGAGAGTCTGGTCGCCACCATAATCAACATGCCAGATAAGACGAAAGATGGTCCGAAAGCAAGGCACGACCTGATATGCTTGGGTATCCGGAAGGAGCTTCACGGAGGACGCACTACTCCTGATGATCAGGAAGATGACGATGATCATGAGTCGGAGACGACACAAGGTCGTCGGAAGGGTAAAAAGTTCAAGAAGAACGAATATTACTGCCCTCCTTCTTGCTTCACTCTAAGCCAGGATGAGATCAAACAGTTTTTCAAGTGCCTTCTAGGAGTCAAATTTCCTTACGGCTACGCAGGCAAGATAAGCAGATACCTAGACGAGGCGAAGCAGAGGTTCAGTGGCATGAAGTCTCACGACTGTGCCGTGCTAATGACGCAGGTACTTCCGGTCGCACTAAGAGGGATAATGGACGAGCACGTCCGTGAAACGTTATTTGGCCTATGCAAGTTTTTCGATGTCATCTCTAGGAAGTCGATTGGCTTGAATCAGCTCGGAAGGCTACAGGAGGAGATCGTGGTGATACTATGTGAGCTTGAGGTCTACTTCCCACCCGCATTCTTCGACATTATGGTGCATCTGCTGGTCCATGTCGTGGAGGACATCGTACAACTCGGGCCGATGTTCCTCCGCAGCATGATGGCGTTCGAAAGGATGAACGGACACATCAAAGGATACGTTCGCAACAGGTCCCGTCCAGATGGAAGCATAGCCAAGGGCTTTCTGGCCGAAGAGTGCATCTCTTTCTGCACGAATTATCTAGACATCGAGAACCCTGTCGGTCTTCCCGTCAACAGACACCTTGGCAAGCTCGACGGATCTGGTCACCGAGAGGGTCGTCGCATACTGCATGCAGACTTCGATTTTCGACGCGCAGACTTTGATCGAGCAAACCTCGTCGCGCTACAGCATTTAGAACTGGTCGATCCTTGGGTACAGAAGCACAAAAGGTTAATCAAGAAGAAGTACAGTGACCGGGGCATACAGAGGACGCAGGGAGAAATAATCAAAGAGCACAACTCAGATTTCACGCGTTGGTTTAGGCAGACGCTCCTTGATAATCCCCCGCGCTCGCATTCTTCTGACACGGAAAAGATCATATTCACCTTGTCGCAAGGACCGATGCAAAACCTGGTGACCTATCAGGCGTATGATATCAACGGCTACACATTCTACATGGAGGAAAAGGACAACAAGTGTGATTATCAGAACTCAGGCGTAACGTTGGAATTCTACACCGATGACAACGTGAAGGAAAGATTCTACGGAAGAATCGAGGAGATCTGGGAGCTCGACTACTGTGGAGAAAAGGTGCCGATGTTCCGTGTCAGATGGGCAAAGAGCGTCGAAAGAGAAGACCGGTATTTCACAACCATGGTTATACCCGAAGCAGCCAAATCCAAGGCCGCCGGTGCAAACGTGGCCGCGAAAAATGAACCGTGGGTACTGGCTACCAAAGTGGACCAATGTTTTTTCATTACCGACCCGACAAAGCCTAGCCGTGTTGTCGTGAGGAGAGGAAAAAGAAACATCATCGGAATGGATGGAGTCGCCAACGAGCAAGACTTCGACCAGTACGGCGATCCAAAGATTGAAGATGACGACGACTACGATGCAGCAACATACATCACAAGAAGAAAAAGGACAACCCTACCCAAAAAAGGTAGCCCGTTCGAAAGAAGAAACATTAAAGTGTCGGGGCTAAATTATTCAACCGCGACAAAGAAGGGAAAAAAGATTGTAAAACGCTAGCTCAAAAAATATTGTAAAACGCGTGGTCGAAAAAGATTGTAATATTCATGGACAAAGTATTATGAAATTTAGTTATACTTTGAATCATATTTGTAACACTTTTATGACATATATTATCACTTTTGGGCATTTTTGGAATATTTAAAAGTATTTTAAAAACAAAACAAAATTTATATGGCATGTATCACCACTTTTGGAACATTTTAAAGTATTTTTTGGAACATTTTAAAGTATTTTTAAAGTAAAAATAAAAAAGTGGAGCACCAGGATTCGAACCTGGGTGCTCATCGTTTAGAATAGAGCTAAGGGCAGAACTAGTGGGGTAAGACAGTACTAGTGTTAACTAGTGGGACGGCCGCCCTCTTATCTGATAGTCCAACCCACACACGCGTAGCGCACCCTGGCCAAGTGCGCTACGGTTATCCGTAGCGCACTTGGCCAGGGTGCGCTACGCGTGTGTGGGTTGGACTAGTCAACTACGCGCGTGAGCCAGCCCTCCCATCGTCGTCCTCAGACACATCGTCCCCATCCCGGCCCATCCCCATCCCCGCATCGAGGCACCGCCGCCGCCGCATCCCAAGAGGAGGAGGCCGCCACGCCAGGAGGAGGAGGCCTCCACGCTAGGAGGAGGAGGAGGCCGCCTTGCCCGCGCGCTCGTTCCGTGGAGGAGGAGGTCGGTGGCGGCGAGGTTCCTGCAGAGTCGGCTCCGCTCCTCTGACGGCAAGGCGCTCTGCCGCTCCCTCCCCCTCGTTACCTCGTCCGCCAGCCCTCGTCGTCGTCATCTCCCCCTCTCTCCTCGAGCAATCTCAGAGGTGAGCTCTGCCCCTCCCCTCTATCCTTCTCCCCCTCTCTCTCCTCAGAGGTGAGCTCAGTAGATTATCCACTTGTTGACTACTAGCAAGTTGCACCTGATTTTCACAAGAGCTGGGAGCAGTGCTTGCTATATTTAATGACTGAATCATAGTCACCTTTTCAGAAATGTTCTGCTGCAATTCATTTTCTTCCTGAATCCATTGCATCTGGTTAGGGTTAGGCTATTGTACTTTGGTGTTTGCAGAATGTTAGACAAAAATGTGCTAGTGCTTGCAGAATGTTAGACAAAAATGTAGTTTGGTGCTTGCAGGCTGCCTCGAGAAAGCATCTGTAATTATTGACAAAGATGGCATGTATATCTTTCTATATACATAATTCTAGTGACCTGATGAGCGATGCTAGTTAAGTGAAGATGGCATGTATATCTTTGTATGTGTAAGACAGAGAAACCAAATGGACCGTTGATGTGCCAATTTGGTCATTTTTTTGCGAGTAATTTGGTCATTTAGTCCATGCACAATGCAAATGCTTAGCAAAACACAATGCAATGCTGAATTGATGCCACCTCTTTTAATCTCTGTTGCACTGCTTGCTCTTCTGAACATATAGTATGTGGATTTAGTACTGTTGTGCTTGCAGTTTGCATATATACTATATGTCCACCCTATAAATCCACATACTGTTCAACATACTATAGATCAATCACTCATAGGGTGGCATCAATTCAGCATTCAGAATCTATAGGGTTGATTCAGTATATATGTCACATACTGATTAATGCCACATATAGTATGTTGATCTATAGGGTTCAGAATCTATAGAATGATTTGATCCTTTTGTTAGGTTTGTTACTATGATAGTTCATCAGTAAAAAATATTCACATTATTTTACTTATTTGCATATGGAAGGACTAAAAGCATGTGATGGTCTTGGGCCTCTTAGTGCTCAAGAGTTCATGATCATCGGTTTAGAAGCATATGGTTTAGAAGCCTCTTAGTGCTCAAGACTAAAAGCATATGGTTTAGAAGCCCTAAGATACTGTAACAGTCCCATTTTTCCTTAGCCTAGCTTGGAATATCTAGGTTTAGTATTGCCCCTATCTCATAACTTGAGATAGTTGTTGAGTAAGTGACAGATGTAAAATATTTTGCGGCTAATATTATCTGTACTTGGAAGTATTGTTCGTTTTGGGCCCCTACTCTCACCTTCATGAATCTGGAATCATGATAGAGGTATCATGGATAGCAGCGGGTTGTTCAGTGATCACTAATTTAATCTGTACTTGCAAGTATTACTTGCTTGTTTAAGGTGCTGCTCTCGGCTTCACAAATCTGGATTGTTAATAGATTGTTCAGTGATCATTCTTGTGGTTACCATTTATGCTTGATGTACTGTTTGTGTGTTGGCCATTTATTCTAGTTGTGCTCCATTTTTGCATGAAACAGATTTATTGTGTGCTGGTTGTGCAGTTGTGCTGGCTATAGGTTGCTCTGGCTACTACTATCTGTGGTTGTGCTGGCCTTATATCCATCCTAGTGTTGCTCTGGCTACTACTATCTGTGGTGCTACTCATGTGCTTCTACTACTATCTGTGCTGGGACAACAGCACCTTGAAATTGTGCTTGTGCTTGTATATGAAGCACTTTATTATGTGTGCATGCAGGTTCTTGTATGAAATGAGTCCCGATTTTTGCCGGAATGTTGATTAACTTCCGTTTTGGCATAAATCGGGCACTCCTAGTTTAAGAAAAATAAGCAAAGGTCATGCCGGATTTTTCCGTGCATTTAACCAATTATTTGTTTTTTATTAGTGCAAAGATATGTGACAACGACGAGGCTGGATGTTCTAAGCGCATCAGCGCTGAAGGAGAACTCAGACCTCCGAATAAACAATTGACATTCTAGGAGGCGGCCCAGCGTCTAGAAGACGATGAAGAATACCATCCTTCGGAGAGCGAGGATGATGAGATGGAAGACGCGGAGGAAGAAGCCGAAGGAACGGCGGACGATGAAACCACTGATGGCGGCGAGGGCACATGGAGTGGTAGCAACCCTCCTAAGAAGAAGAAGCCGAAGGACCGGCGCCCGAACACGGTCGGCACGGTCAGGGAGGAAATTACCGAAGTGAGCCCATGAGGGGTTCCTTTGGAGCCCGCCCTTGTCGTCAAAGGGTACGGTGGGCAAGTGGCGGCGATCACCCGGACAACCATCTCGATCAACACCGAGAATCTCCGGCATAAAGATAATGGCCACTTGCGCACACTCCTCTTCGAGAAGCTGCACGCAAGATACAAGTTCCCCGCTAAGTATCAGAACACAAATTATCATGGGAACGAAGTAAACAAATCCGCCCTCACAAAGATGAGCACCGCCCTAGCCAGCTGGAGAACCCGGATAAAGAAGAAGATCTATAAAGAAGGCAAAAGTCTCGAGGAGATCCAGAAGATTGACCCGCAGATCACCGAAGATCAGTTCCGGGAGTTCAAGGAGAGGTGTGAATCCGAAAGAGCCCTGGCCAATAGTAATCGGGGAAAGGTGCTGCAGGCGATGAATATAGGTCATCACCATCTCGGATCTGGTGGATACAGAACCGATGCCAGATAGCGTGCACAGGGTTAAAATTAGTCGGGTGCTAAGGGGCTGCGACGACCTAGAACCTCCCATTCAACCCCCAGGAGCGGATGAAGAAGAGTCGTCTGTCCTCAGAAGTTGCTTCGGCTTGTTCTTGCTATGGCCAAAGAGCATGATCCGTTTGGGGATGGCGGGGGCCATCACGCCACAGACAACAGCACCGCCTGTCGTGCCAGCGACAAGCGGTGGCAAGGCCCCCTTACCGCCCTCGCCGTCACCTCCACGCGGTGGGTCGGATGATCATGTTGATGATATGCACATGGCGCAGGATCCGGCCGAGGACGACGAAGACTGGAATGATCACTTCTTCAGCACTCAGTTTGGCAACGAAGAAGACCTAGCTGGTGGCCCCGTAGAGAAAGCCACTATCACCAAGCGTCTGTTTGGTTCTCAGGAGACGCCTCCAGCTTGCGCCTTTACAGAGCCAGCTGATACAACCAACTGACCCTTTATTCTAAGCCCTGACACACTACATAGGGAGGCCGGTGCTCAGATTGCGGTGCCTGCCCGCTCTCCAAAAGGAAAAAAGGGCAGGAAAAGAAAATCTAGCAGCTCGAGCCAGCCGGTGGCGTCAACAACTGCGAATCCGATCAGGTTTCGGGACGGGCCACCAAGACCCGAGGGTATTATGTGGAGGATTCATGTGGCGGGTGAGCCCATGCTACCTAAGAATTTGCGGAAGCTCGCCAGTTCGGAACTGCAGAGTGTGCATGACGGCGTGCTGACGATAGAGAGACGCCTTCTATCGGAGAAAGATCCCTCGCACCCGGTATTCGTGGTTAAGGTGCCACCAGGCTTGGGCTTCGTCGACACTGCCCCCGCGGATCTGTTTTTCCTGCGGTTCGAGGACATCTTCAATATGTTCCACCTATACCCGCTGCACTATACCATGGTCCGTCTCTTTTCTCTCAGCCTGGCCACGCAGATCATTAGAGAGAACACACCGGGCATCGCTATAGTGGACCCCTACTACATGCGTGACGGCTGCTTGGGTTCCCCCGCCGAACGACGTATCGTGGCCTCGTACCTAAAAAGAATCCTCGTGGCGAACAAGACAAAGGAATACATTCTCGTGCCTTACTTTCCCGAGTAAGTCGTTATTCAGTCGCCACCGTCGATTGGCTTTATTAGATCATCATCATTCTTTTTTCAACACATTCCATTTGAATTTTTTGCGCAGAGATGAACACTGCACGCTCATCTCCTTATCGCCGAAGCATTCCCACGCCACGTATTTCGACTCGGGGAGTCTAGAAAAGAAGAAAAACTACGACAAGATCAAGGAAGTTCTGGATGATGCTCTCACTGGCTTTGCCTCGACGGAAGGCACCAGCTTCGTGCGTAAGAAGGTCAAGTTCGGCAGGCACGTCTTCAACCACGTAACAGAGTTCCCCTGCGTGAAGCAGCCGGAAAACAGTAAGAAGGAAGCCTACTACGCACTCCATCACATGAGGGCGTTCCTACTTGACCAGCAGAATTCTACGCTGCCAGATCATCTCAAACAGTGGGCCGAAGCAAAGGCCAAGATCAATGATTTGGATATTAGACAGGAGATGTATCGCATCCAGCAGCAGTTTGGGGCAATCATCTTTCGTGATGTCATGACTTCGGGGGGGATCTTCTACGGAGGAAATATCCCGAATAACCGTGACATAGAAGATCGCCTAGAGATGCAGGGTGACTATAGGAAGTTCATGACGAGACAGGGCGTCCTCCCGTTCCCTAAGCCGAGCCAGAAGGCTTGATGTTGGCCTAGTTGTAGTTGCAAACTATAGATGACCTTTGTGTGTGTGTGGACGACAAGTGTACTTATCTTATTAGGTTTATGAATCACCGCTTACTTATTTTGCTTATTATTATTATATATCAATCAATGCTTGGTTTTTTTGCTTACTCTTTGGTTTTTTTGCTTACTCTTTGGTTCTCGGACGACAAGTGTGAGTTATTTTTGTCTTTTTCGAGAATATGCCGATGATTGAAATGTCGTGGCACAATATATATGTGAATGTGCTATGACGGGATTGTTAGCCTTGTGATATGCACAAGTCCAGGAATTGTGCATCCTACTTGGCTAACAGTCCCATCATAGCATATTCCTGTGTCCAACGACCTAGTTATATATGAGGCATTCTTTTCGAGTTATTTTTGTCTTTTTCGAGAATATGCCGATGATTGAAATGTCGTGGCACAATATATATGTGAATGTGCTATGACGGGATTGTTAGCCTTGTGATATGCACAAGTCCAGGAATTGTGCATCCTACTTGGCTAACAGTCCCATCATAGCATATTCCTGTGTCCAACGACCTAGCTCGTTATATATGAGGCATGCTTTTCGAGTTATTTTTGTCTTTATCGAGAATATGCCGATGATTGAAATGTCGTGGCACAATATATATGTGAATGTGCTATGACGGGATTGTTAGCCTTGTGATATGCACAAGTCCAGGAATTGTGCATCCTACTTGGCTAACAGTCCCGTCATAAGCATATTCCTGTGTCCAACAACCTAGTTATATATGAGGCATGCTTTTCGAGTTATTTTTGTCTTTTTCGAGAATATGCCGATGATTGAAATGTCGTGGCACAATATATATGTGAATGTGCTATGACGGGATTGTTAGCCTTGTGATATGCACAAGTCCAGGAATTGTGCATCCTACTTGGCTAACAGTCCCGTCATAAGCATATTCCTGTGTCCAACAACCTAGTTATATATGAGGCATGCTTTTCGAGTTATTTTTGTCTTTTTCGAGAATATGTCGATGATTGAAATGTCGTGGCACAATATATATGTGAATGTGCTATGACGGGATTGTTAGCCTTGTGATATGCACAAGTCCAGGAATTGTGCATCCTACTTGGCTAACAGTCCCGTCATAAGCATATTCCTGTGTCCAACATCCTAGTTATATATGAGGCATGCTTTTCGAGTTATTTTTGTCTTTTTCGAGAATATGCCGATGATTGAAATGTCGTGGCACAATATATATGTGAATGTGCTATGACGGGATTGTTAGCCTTGTGATATGCACAAGTCCAGGAATTGTGCATCCTACTTGGCTAACAGTCCCGTCATAAGCATATTCCTGTGTCCAACAACCTAGTTATATATGAGGCATGCTTTTTGAGTTTGCTCTTTTTGATTTAAGAGTACTTTCTATAAGTGTATCTTCATATGCGACTTTAATTATACATGTTTTTTCAATCACCGGTTAGTTATTATTGTCAACTTGTAGATGACGTGGTACGTCGTGTACAAGGGACGGGTTCCCGGAGTCTACGATGATTGGGAAGACTGCCGGAGACAGGTGCACCGTTTCAGCGGCAATAGCTACAAAGGGTACAACACTATGGCGGAGGCGGAAGCTAGATACACGCGCTATCTAGCGGTAGTTAGGACAAGGAACCGGATGAAGACCTACACCTTCGTCGCGGCGGTGATCATGCTTATCTTCTTTGGTTATTTATCCCGCGTTTGTGTCTAGCTAGCTAGTTTAGATGTCTAGGCGAGCTTCCGAGCTCTAACTTGTTCGATCGACACATGTATTCGCATGTCACCAACTACTACTTTGTAACAATGATCAAAACAATGTAACTTGGACTATGTATTCATGTATGAGACTTATCTATATGTATTTGTTTCAATCTTGTTTTTCATATTGAGTATTTATATATATAATTGTATATCTTGTATCTGTGTGTGTATATCTGCTGTAATATTGTATATAATCTGTATTGCATATAATCTGGCTTGGAAATAAAAAAAAAACAAAAAATACATCTGTGGCGCACATGGTCTACCTTCTGTGGCGCACTACACCTAAAGCGCACCATGGATGTTTAGTGGCGCACTAGGTAGTGCGCCACAGAAGATCCAAGGGGTAGCGCACAACGCCAAACTTCTGTGGCGCACTAGGAGGTGCGCTACGCCTATCTCTACACAACCGTGGCGCACTAGGCAGTGCGCCACGGCTGAGAGATAGCCGTAGCGCAAGGCCCGTGGCGCACTTCAGGTGCGCCACAGATGATGGTTTCAGGTGCGCCACTAAAGGCCGTTTTCCTAGTAGTGACGCCCCCTCTGCTGTGAAACGGCCACAAACATCTGTGGCGCACATGGCATAGTGCGCCACAGATGTATAAACTTAGCCGTAGGGCACTCTGCCCTAGTGCCCTACGCCTAAGTGGCATGCACCAACTCCACACCCCCCCCCCCCGTGAATCGCCTTTTTAGGATTTGCAAAAAATAAACGAAAATGATAAACACTTCAAAAAATTAAATCCTTTCATATTTAGGTAGGTAATGTTGTATAGCTTCTAGTAAAATTAACAAAAATGAGTTTCGACTTTATTTGCAAAAAAAGTCATGCCACGGTAAAAAGGCCGTAACTTTTGCATACGATATCGAAAAAAATCGTATAATATACCAAAATGACGAGAACGAGATTTCGCATGTGCCCACAGTGGAAGTCGAAAGCCACGCCGTACCCGTGGCGATAGAGGCGGGCGACCTGCGGGAGCTCTGGCGGCGGCGCGCCGAGGCGGTGGTGGCGAAGCCAGAAGCGTGGGCGCTCGCGAGGAGCTGCCGGAAGCGCTTGGAGAGCAGGGTGCAGCGCGCGGCGCAGCGGGCCGGCAGGCGCGCGAGGATCTCATCGGCCACGAACTCGTCGTCTCCGAAGAAGACGACGGCCTGGTTGACGTCGGTCGTTTCCTCGGACGCCATGTTGTTTTCTGTGACCAACGTCGTACACCAACGGCAGCAAGGTCTATATGTGATGGCTTGTAGTACGTGCTCCTCCGAAGAAGGAAGGAATCCGGTTAGGAGTCCCCTAGCTTGGGTCTTGTAGTACGTCTCGGATTTGGTTGGGGTCCAACATCGGACCAGAGTAGCTAGCTAGGAGTCCGTACGGTACGTACGTACGTGTCCCAGTCGATCGGTAATAAGTACATTTTTTGACAACTTATTGTCTTTGACACCGTACGTGTCCGACACGGGAATAAAGAAGGACAGACGTTATGTTTCCGTGTGTCTAGCTAGCTAGTATACGTACGTGCGTCTATTGCAAAGGAAATACTATAACTGGAACTATAGGATGTGTCATTTCAAAGTTGTATATAGGGTTTAGGGTATAGGTTTATTGGATAGGGCTGGAACTATAACTCGAAACTCGCGCGAAATGAGTAACTCGTGACTCGGCTCGACTCGGCTTGAACTCCATATCTAATGAGTCGAGCCATGTTTTAGATTTGAGCTTGTTTATTCATCCAAGCTAAATGAGCTACTTGCGAGCTACTTGTTTAGCATGTTAATCTCATTCAAAAACAGAGTTTGAAATTTTTCATAGATGAGTGACATAATATGAATATTTCTTGAACCTGCAATGGTGTTCGTGTTATTATGGAAGTAGTATCGTTGTTCTAGTTCCAAAATAGTAGGAGAATTACTAGTTTTCCGATATGTGCTCCTATTAGCAACTTATAATGAGCTACTCGAGTCGAGCCAAGTTTTAGATATGGGCTAAACGAGCCAAGTTGAGCTAGCTCGTTCGTTGAACGAGCTTTAGCGAGTCAAGACGAGTTGGCTCGGCTCGGCTCGAATTCCAGCCCTTTGGATATGATCTAGGTTTAGGGATTTGTGTCTAGATCTAGGGGTATATGGACTAGGTTTAGGGATTGGTGTCTAGATCTAGGGATGTATGGTCTAACTCTAGTTTTAATGGTGTAGCTCTAGTGTTTAAGGTCTGGTTTCATGGTTTAGGGTTTATGGTCTATTGTATTGGGTCGAGTCGTTGGGTTTTAGTTAATGTTTATGGTTGGGGCTAGTGTTTATTGAAGGATGTGCTACTTCAATGAATTATCTAGGGTTTAAGGTTTAGGTCTAGCGTCTAGGGTTCATGATACATGTTTTATGTTCTATAGTCCATGCATATGTACTAATGTCTACATCTAGGGGTCTAGGGTATAGATCTAAGGTTCGTGTCTAGGTTTTAGAGTGTTACTATAGGGTTTAAGGTTTTGGTTCATAGTTCACGTTTTATGATCTATAGTCTAGGTCTAGGGGCTAAGGTCTAGATCTAGGGATCTAGGGTATAATTATGGCCTAGGTTGGTTTGAAGGAGGTTCTACTTCAAATTCATGTGTAAGGTTCAGAGGTATAGGACTAGGGTCTAACTATAGGATTTAGGGTTCATGGTCTATTGTCAGGTTTGGAGGTTAGGTACCTGATCTATGAGTCACTACTAGGAAAACAGCTATAGGTAATCAGCACATCCGTGGCTCACATGGTTGAAGTGCCCCACGGCTAAAACAGGCGTGGCTCACCTGTGGGCAGTGCCCTACGAGTAACTAGAACAACTGTGGCGCACATGACTATAGTGCGCCACAGATGTGTGTGGTCCAGGGCCCTGTTGGACGCTCGCCAAACATCTGTAGCGCACTATAGTCATGTGCGCCACAGTTGTTAGTGTCATCTGTGGCGCACATGGGGGGGGGTGCGCTACGCCTAAGCGCACGCCCCCTCTGCTGTGAAACGGCCACAAACATCTGTGGCGCACATGGCATAGTGCGCCACAGATGTATAAACTTAGCCGTAGGGCACTCTGCCCTAGTGCCCTACGCCTAAGTGGCATGCACCAACTCCACCCCCCCCCCCCCCCCCCCCGTGGATCGCCTTTTTAGGGTTTGCAAAAAATAAACGAAAATGATAAACACTTCAAAAAATTAAATCCTTTCATATTTAGGTAGGTAATGTTGTATAGCTTCTAGTAAAATTAACAAAAATGAGTTTCGACTTTATTTGCAAAAAAAAGTCATGCCACGGTAAAAAGGCCGTAACTTTTGCATACGATATCGAAAAAAATCGTATAATATACCAAAATGACGAGAACGAGATTTCGCATCTGCCCACAGTGGAAGTCGAAAGCCACGCCATACCCGTGGCGATAGAGACGGGCGACCTGCGGGAGCTCTGGCGGCGGCGCGCCGAGGCGGCGGTGGCGAAGCCAGAAGCGTGGGCTCGCGAGGAGCTGCCGGAAGCGCTTGGAGAGCAGGGTGCAGTGCGCGGCGCAGCGGGCCGGCAGGCGCGCGAGGATCTCATCGGCCACGAACTCGTCGTCTCCGAAGAAGACGACGGCCTGGTTGACGTCGGTCGTTTCCTCGGACGCCATGTTGTTTTCTGTGACCAACGTCGTACACCAACGGCAGCAAGGTCTATATGTGATGGCTTGTAGTACGTGCTCCTCCGAAGAAGGAAGGAATCCGGTTAGGAGTCCCCTAGCTTGGGTCTTGTAGTACGTCTCGGATTTGGTTGGGGTCCAACATCGGACCAGAGTAGCTAGCTAGGAGTCCGTACGGTACGTACGTACGTGTCCCAGTCGATCGGTAATAAGTACATTTTTTGACAACTTATTGTCTTTGACACCGTACGTGTCCGACACGGGAATAAAGAAGGACAGACGTTATGTTTCCGTGTGTCTAGCTAGCTAGTATACGTACGTGCATCTATTGCAAAGGAAATACTATAACTGGAACTATAGGATGTGTCATTTCAAAGTTGTATATAGGGTTTAGGGTATATGTTTATTGGATAGGGCTGGAACTATAACTCGAAACTCGCGAGCGAAATGAGTAACTCGTGACTCGGCTCGACTCGGCTTGAACTCCATATCTAATGAGTCGAGCCATGTTTTAGATTTGAGCTTGTTTATTCATCCAAGCTAAATGGGCTACTTGCGAGCTACTTGTTTAGCATGTTAATCTCATTCAAAAACAGAGTTTGAAATTTTTCATAGATGAGTGACATAATATGAATATTTATTGAACCTGCAATGGTGTTCGTGTTATTATGGAAGTAGTATCGTTGTTCTAGTTCCAAACTAGTAGGAGAATTACTAGTTTTCCGATATGTGCTCCTATTAGCAACTTATAATGAGCTACTCGAGTCGAGCCAAGTTTTAGATATGGGCTAAACGAGCCGAGTTGAGCTAGCTCGTTCGTTGAACGAGCTTTAGCGAGTCGAGCCGAGTTGGCTCGGCTCGGCTCGAATTCCAGCCCTTTGGATATGGTCTAGGTTTAGGGATTTGTGTCTAGATCTAGGGGTATATGGACTAGGTTTAGGGATTGGTGTCTAGATCTAGGGATATATGGTCTAACTCTAGTTTTAATGGTGTAGCTCTAGTGTTTAAGGTCTGGTTTCATGGTTTAGGGTTTATGGTCTATTGTATTGGGTCGAGTCGTTGGGTTTTAGTTAATGTTTATGGTTGGGGGCTAGTGTTTATTGAAGGATGTGCTACTTCAATGAATTATCTAGGGTTTAAGGTTTAGGTCTAGCGTCTAGGGTTCATGATACATGTTTTATGTTCTATAGTGCATGCATATGTACTAATGTCTACATCTAGGGGTCTAGGGTATAGATCTAAGGTTCGTGTCTAGGTTTTAGAGTGTTACTATAGGGTTTAAGGTTTTGGTTCATAGTTCACGTTTTATGATCTATAGTCTAGGTCTAGGGGCTAAGGTCTAGATCTAGGGATCTAGGGTATAATTATGGCCTAGGTTGGTTTGAAGGAGGTTCTACTTCAAATCCATGTGTAAGGTTCAGAGGTATAGGACTAGGGTCTAACTATAGGATTTAGGGTTCATGGTCTATTGTCAGGTTTGGAGGTTAGGTACCTGATCTATGAGTCACTACTAGGAAAACAACTATAGGTAATCAGCACATCCGTGGCTCAAATGGTTGAAGTGCCCCACGGCTAAAACAGGCGTGGCTCACCTGTGGGCAGTGCCCTACTAGTAACTAGAACAACTGTGGCCCACATGACTATAGTGCGCCACAGATGTGTGTGGTCCAGAGCCCTGTTGGACGCTCACCAAACATCTGTAGCGCACTATAGTCATGTGCGCCACAGTTGTTAGTGTCATCTGTGGCGCACATGGGGGGGTGCGCTACGCCTAAGCGCACGCCCCCTCTGCTGTGAAACGGCCACAAACATCTGTGGCGCACATGGCATAGTGCGCCACAGATGTATAAACTTAGCCGTAGGGCACTCTGCCCTAGTGCCCTACGCCTAAGTGGCATGCACCAACTCCACCCCCCCCCCCCCCCCCGTGGATCGCCTTTTTAGGGTTTGCAAAAAATAAACGAAAATGATAAACACTTCAAAAAATTAAATCCTTTCATATTTAGGTAGGTAATGTTGTATAGCTTCTAGTAAAATTAACAAAAATGAGTTTCGACTTTATTTGCAAAAAAAATCATGCCACGGTAAAAAGGCCGTAACTTTTGCATACGATATCGAAAAAAATCGTATAATATACCAAAATGACGAGAACGAGATTTCCCATCTGCCCACAGTGGAAGTCGAAAGCCACGCTGTACCCGTGGCGATAGAGGCGGGCGACCTGCGGGAGCTCTGGCGGCGGCGCGCCGAGGCGGCGGTGGCGAAGCCAGAAGCGTGGGCTCGCGAGGAGCTGCCGGAAGCGCTTGGAGAGCAGGGTGCAGCGCGCGGCGCAGCGGGCCGGCAGGCGCGCGAGGATCTCATCGGTCACGAACTCGTCGTCTTCGAAGAAGACGACGACCTGGTTGACGTCGGTCGTTTCCTCGGACGCCATGTTGTTTTCTGTGATCAACGTCGTACACCAACGGCAGCAAGGTCTATATGTGATGGCTTGTAGTACGTGCTCCTCCGAAGAAGGAAGGAATCCGGTTAGGAGTCCCCTAGCTTGGGTCTTGTAGTACGTCTCGGATTTGGTTGGGGTCCAACATCGGACCCGAGTAGCTAGCTAGGAGTCCGTACGGTACGTACGTACGTGTCCCAGTCGATCGGTAATAAGTACATTTTTTGACAACTTATTGTCTTTGACACCGTACGTGTCCGACACGGGAATAAAGAAGGACAGACGTTATGTTTCCGTGTGTCTAGCTAGCTACTATACGTACGTGCGTCTATTGTAAAGGAAATACTATAACTGGAACTATAGGATGTGTCATTTCAAAGTTGTATATAGGGTTTAGGGTATAGGTTTATTGGATAGGGCTGGAACTATAACTCGAAACTCGCGAGCGAAATGAGTAACTCGTGACTCGGCTTGAACTCCATATCTAATGAGTCGAGCCATGTTTTAGATTTGATCTTGTTTATTCATCCAAGCTAAATGAGCTACTTGCGAGCTACTTGTTTAGCATGTTAATCTCATTCAAAAACAGAGTTTGAAATTTTTCATAGATGAGTGACATAATATGAATATTTATTGAACCTGCAATGGTGTTCGTGTTATTATGGAAGTAGTATCGTTGTTCTAGTTCCAAAATAGTAGGAGAATTACTAGTTTTCCGATATGTGCTCCTATTAGCAACTTATAATGAGCTACTCGAGTCGAGCCAAGTTTTAGATATGGGCTAAACGAGCCAAGTTGAGCTAGCTCGTTCGTTGAACGAGCTTTAGCGAGTCAAGACGAGTTGGCTCGGCTCGGCTCGAATTCCAGCCCTTTGGATATGGTCTAGTTTAGGGATTTGTGTCTAGATCTAGGGGTATATGGACTAGGTTTAGGGATTGGTGTCTAGATCTAGGGATATATGGTCTAACTCTAGTTTTAATGGTGTAGCTCTAGTGTTTAAGGTCTGGTTTCATGGTTTAGGGTTTATGGTCTATTGTATTGGGTCGAGTCGTTGGGTTTTAGTTAATGTTTATGGTTGGGGCTAGTGTTTATTGAAGGATGTGCTACTTCAATGAATTATCTAGGGTTTAAGGTTTAGGTCTAGCGTCTAGGGTTCATGATACATGTTTTATGTTCTATAGTCCATGCATATGTACTAATGTCTACATCTAGGGGTCTAGGGTATAGATCTAAGGTTCGTGTCTAGGTTTTAGAGTGTTACTATAGGGTTTAAGGTTTTGGTTCATAGTTCACGTTTTATGATCTATAGTCTAGGTCTAGGGGCTAAGGTCTAGATCTAGGGATCTAGGGTATAATTATGGCCTAGGTTGGTTTGAAGGAGGTTCTACTTCAAATTCATGTGTAAGGTTTAGAGGTATAGGACTAGGGTGTAACTATAGGATTTAGGGTTCATGGTCTATTGTCAGGTTTGGAGGTTAGGTACCTGATCTATGAGTCACTACTAGGAAAACAACTATAGGTAATCAGCACATCCGTGGCTCACATGGTTGAAGTGCCCCACGGCTAAAACAAGCGTGGCTCACCTGTGGGCAGTGCCCTACGAGTAACTAGAACAACTGTGGCGCACATGACTATAGTGCGCCACAGATGTGTGTGGTCCAGGGCCCTGTTGGACGCTCGCCAAACATTTGTAGCGCACTATAGTCATGTGCGCCACAGTTGTTAGTGTCATCTGTGGCGCACATGGGGGGGGTGCGCTACGCCTAAGCGCACGCCCCCTCTGCTGTGAAACGGCCACAAACATCTGTGGCGCACATGGCATAGTGCGCCACAGATGTATAAACTTAGCCGTAGGGCACTCTGCCCTAGTGCCCTACGCCTAAGTGGCATGCACCAACTCCACCCCCCCCCCCCCCCCGTGGATCGCCTTTTTAGGGTTTGCAAAAAATAAACGAAAATGATAAACACTTCAAAAAATTAAATCCTTTCATATTTAGGTAGGTAATGTTGTATAGCTTCTAGTAAAATTAACAAAAATGAGTTTCGACTTTATTTGCAAAAAAAAGTCATGCCACGGTAAAAAGGCCGTAACTTTTGCATACGATATCGAAAAAAATCGTATAATATACCAAAATGACGAGAACGAGATTTCGCATCTGCCCACAATGGAAGTCGAAAGCCACGCCATACCCATGGCGATAGAGGCGGGCGACCTGCGGGAGCTCTGGCGGCGGCGCGCCGAGGCGGCGGTGGCGAAGCCAGAAGCGTGGGCTCGCGAGGAGCTGCCGGAAGCGCTTGGAGAGCAGGGTGCAGTGCGCGGCGCAGCGGGCCGGCAGGCGCGCGAGGATCTCATCGGCCACGAACTCGTCGTCTCCGAAGAAGACGACGGCCTGGTTGACGTCGGTCATTTCCTCGGACGCCATGTTGTTTTCTGTGACCAACGTCGTACACCAACGGCAGCAAGGTCTATATGTGATGGCTTGTAGTACGTGCTCCTCCGAAGAAGGAAGGAATCCGGTTAGGAGTCCCCTAGCTTGGGTCTTGTAGTACGTCTCGGATTTGGTTGGGGTCCAACATCGGACCAGAGTAGCTAGCTAGGAGTCCGTACGGTACGTACGTACGTGTCCCAGTCGATCGGTAATAAGTACATTTTTTGACAACTTATTGTCTTTGACACCGTACGTGTCCGACACGGGAATAAAGAAGGACAGACGTTATGTTTCCGTGTGTCTAGCTAGCTAGTATACGTACGTGCGTCTATTGCAAAGGAAATACTATAACTGGAACTATAGGATGTGTCATTTCAAAGTTGTATATAGGGTTTAGGGTATAGGTTTATTGGATAGGGCTGGAACTATAACTCGAAACTCGCGAGCGAAATGAGTAACTCGTGACTCGGCTCGACTCGGCTTGAACTCCATATCTAATGAGTCGAGCCATGTTTTAGATTTGAGCTTGTTTATTCATCCAAGCTAAATGGGCTACTTGCGAGCTACTTGTTTAGCATGTTAATCTCATTCAAAAACAGAGTTTGAAATTTTTCATAGATGAGTGACATAATATGAATATTTATTGAACCTGCAATGGTGTTCGTGTTATTATGGAAGTAGTATCGTTGTTCTAGTTCCAAACTAGTAGGAGAATTACTAGTTTTCCGATATGTGCTCCTATTAGCAACTTATAATGAGCTACTCGAGTCGAGCCAAGTTTTAGATATGGGATAAACGAGCCGAGTTGAGCTAGCTCGTTCGTTGAACGAGCTTTAGCGAGTCGAGCCGAGTTGGCTCGGCTCGGCTCGAATTCCAGCCCTTTGGATATGGTCTAGGTTTAGGGATTTGTGTCTAGATCTAGGGGTATATGGACTAGCTTTAGGGATTGGTGTCTAGATCTAGGGATATATGGTCTAACTCTAGTTTTAATGGTGTAGCTCTAGTGTTTAAGGTCTGGTTTCATGGTTTAGGGTTTATGGTCTATTGTATTGGGTCGAGTCGTTGGGTTTTAGTTAATGTTTATGGTTGGGGGCTAGTGTTTATTGAAGGATGTGCTACTTCAATGAATTATCTAGGGTTTAAGGTTTAGGTCTAGCGTCTAGGGTTCATGATACATGTTTTATGTTCTATAGTCCATGCATATGTACTAATGTCTACATCTAGGGGTCTAGGGTATAGATCTAAGGTTCGTGTCTAGGTTTTAGAGTGTTACTATAGGGTTTAAGGTTTTGGTTCATAGTTCACGTTTTATGATCTATAGTCTAGGTCTAGGGGCTAAGGTCTAGATCTAGGGATCTAGGGTATAATTATGGCCTAGGTTGGTTTGAAGGAGGTTCTACTTCAAATCCATGTGTAAGGTTCAGAGGTATAGGACTAGGGTCTAACTATAGGATTTAGGGTTCATGGTCTATTGTCAGGTTTGGAGGTTAGGTACCTGATCTATGAGTCACTACTAGGAAAACAACTATAGGTAATCAGCACATCCGTGGCTCACATGGTTGAAGTGCCCCACGGCTAAAACAGGCGTGGCTCACCTGTGGGCAGTGCCCTACTAGTAACTAGAACAACTGTGGCGCACATGACTATAGTGCGCCACAGATGTGTGTGGTCCAGGGCCCTGTTGGACGCTCACCAAACATCTGTAGCGCACTATAGTCATGTGCGCCACAGTTGTTAGTGTCATCTGTGGCGCACATGGGGGGGTGCGCTACGCCTAAGCGCACGCCCCCTCTGCTGTGAAACGGCCACAAACATCTGTGGCGCACATGGCATAGTGCGCCACAGATGTATAAACTTAGCCGTAGGGCACTCTGCCCTAGTGCCCTACGCCAAAGTGGCATGCACCAACTCCACCCCCCCCCCCCCCCCCCCGTGGATCGCCTTTTTAGGGTTTGCAAAAACTAAACGAAAATGATAAACACTTAAAAAATTAAATCCTTTCATATTTAGGTAGGTAATGTTGTATAGCTTCTAGTAAAATTAACAAAAATGAGTTTCGACTTTATTTGCAAAAAAAAGTCATGCCACGGTAAAAAGGCCGTAACTTTTGCATACGATATCGAAAAAAATCGTATAATATACCAAAATGACGAGAACGAGATTTCCCATCTGCCCACAGTGGAAGTCGAAAGCCACGCCGTACCCGTGGGGATAGAGGCGGGCGACCTGTGGGAGCTCTGGCGGCGGCGCGCCGAGGCGGCGGTGGCGAAGCCAGAAGCGTGGGCTCGCGAGGAGCTGCCGGAAGCGCTTGGAGAGCAGGGTGCAGCGCGCGGCGCAGCGGGCCGGCAGGCGCGCGAGGATCTCATCGGCCACGAACTCGTCGTCTCCGAAGAAGACGACGACCTGGTTGACGTCGGTCGTTTCCTCGGACGCCATGTTGTTTTCTGTGATCAACGTCGTACACCAACGGCAGCAAGGTCTATATGTGATGTCTTGTAGTACGTGCTCCTCCGAAGAAGGAAGGAATCCGGTTAGGAGTCCCCTAGCTTGGGTCTTGTAGTACGTCTCGGATTTGGTTGGGGTCCAACATCGGACCCGAGTAGCTAGCTAGGAGTCCGTACGGTACGTACGTACGTGTCCCAGTCGATCGGTAATAAGTACATTTTTTGACAACTTATTGTCTTTGACACCGTACGTGTCCGACACGGGAATAAAGAAGGACAGACGTTATGTTTCCGTGTGTCTAGCTAGCTACTATACGTACCTGCGTCTATTGTAAAGGAAATACTATAACTGGAACTATAGGATGTGTCATTTCAAAGTTGTATATAGGGTTTAGGGTATAGGTTTATTGGATAGGGCTGGAACTATAACTCGAAACTCGCGAGCGAAATGAGTAACTCGTGACTCGGCTCGACTCGGCTTGAACTCCATATCTAATGAGTCGAGCCATGTTTTAGATTTGAGCTTGTTTATTCATCCAAGCTAAATGAGCTACTTGCGAGCTACTTGTTTAGCATGTTAATCTCATTCAAAAACAGAGTTTGAAATTTTTCATAGATGAGTGACATAATATGAATATTTCTTGAACCTGCAATGGTGTTCGTGTTATTATGGAAGTAGTATCGTTGTTCTAGTTCCAAAATAGTAGGAGAATTACTAGTTTTCCGATATGTGCTCCTATTAGCAACTTATAATGAGCTACTCGAGTCGAGCCAAGTTTTAGATATGGGCTAAACGAGCCAAGTTGAGCTAGCTCGTTCGTTGAACGAGCTTTAGCGAGTCAAGACGAGTTGGCTCGGCTCGGCTCGAATTCCAGCCCTTTGGATATGGTCTAGGTTTAGGGATTTGTGTCTAGATCTAGGGGTATATGGACTAGGTTTAGGGATTGGTGTCTAGATCTAGGGATATATGGTCTAACTCTAGTTTTAATGGTGTAGCTCTAGTGTTTAAGGTCTGGTTTCATGGTTTAGGGTTTATGGTCTATTGTATTGGGTCGAGTCGTTGGGTTTTAGTTAATGTTTATGGTTGGGGCTAGTGTTTATTGAAGGATGTGCTACTTCAATGAATTATCTAGGGTTTAAGGTTTAGGTCTAGCGTCTAGGGTTCATGATACATGTTTTATGTTCTATAGTCCATGCATATGTACTAATGTCTACATCTAGGGGTCTAGGGTATAGATCTAAGGTTCGTGTCTAGGTTTTAGAGTGTTACTATAGGGTTTAAGGTTTTGGTTCATAGTTCACGTTTTATGATCTATAGTCTAGGTCTAGGGGCTAAGGTCTAGATCTAGGGATCTAGGGTATAATTATGGCCTAGGTTGGTTTGAAGGAGGTTCTACTTCAAATCCATGTGTAAGGTTCAGAGGTATAGGACTAGGGTCTAACTATAGGATTTAGGGTTCATGGTCTATTGTCAGGTTTGGAGGTTAGGTACCTGATCTATGAGTCACTACTAGGAAAACAACTATAGGTAATCAGCACATCCGTGGCTCACATGGTTGAAGTGCCCCACGGCTAAAACAGGCGTGGCTCACCTGTGGGCAGTGCCCTACTAGTAACTAGAACAACTGTGGCGCACATGACTATAGTGCGCCACAGATGTGTGTGGTCCAGGGCCCTGTTGGACGCTCACCAAACATCTGTAGCGCACTATAGTCATGTGCGCCACAGTTGTTAGTGTCATCTGTGGCGCACATGGGGGGGTGCGCTACGCCTAAGCGCACGCCCCCTCTACTGTGAAACGGCCACAAACATCTGTGGCGCACATGGCATAGTGCGCCACAGATGTATAAACTTAGCCGTAGGGCACTCTGCCCTAGTGCCCTACGCCAAAGTGGCATGCACCAACTCCACCCCCCCCCCCCCCCCCCCCGTGGATCGCCTTTTAAGGGTTTGCAAAAAATAAACGAAAATGATAAACACTTAAAAAATTAAATCCTTTCATATTTAGGTAGGTAATGTTGTATAGCTTCTAGTAAAATTAACAAAAATGAGTTTCGACTTTATTTGCAAAAAAAAGTCATGCCACGGTAAAAAGGCCGTAACTTTTGCATACGATATCGAAAAAAATCGTATAATATACCAAAATGACGAGAACGAGATTTCCCATCTGCCCACAGTGGAATTCGAAAGCCACGCCGTACCCGTGGCGATAGAGGCGGGCGACCTGCGGGAGCTCTAGCGGCGGCGCGCCGAGGCGGCGGTGGCGAAGCCAGAAGCGTGGGCTCGCGAGGAGCTGCCGGAAGCGCTTGGAGAGCAGGGTGCAGCGCGCGGCGCGGCGGGCCGGCAGGCGCGCAAGGATCTCATCGGCCACGAACTCGTCGTCTCCGAAGAAGACGACGACCTGGTTGACGTCGGTCGTTTCCTCGGACGCCATGTTGTTTTCTGTGATCAACGTCGTACACCAACGGCAGCAAGGTCTATATGTGATGGCTTGTAGTACGTGCTCCTCCGAAGAAGGAAGGAATCCGGTTAGGAGTCCCCTAGCTTGGGTCTTGTAGTACGTCTCGGATTTGGTTGGGGTCCAACATCGGACCCGAGTAGCTAGCTAGGAGTCCGTACGGTACGTACGTACGTGTCCCAGTCGATCGGTAATAAGTACATTTTTTGACAACTTATTGTCTTTGACACCGTACGTGTCCGACACGGGAATAAAGAAGGAGAGACGTTATGTTTCCGTGTGTCTAGCTAGCTAGTATACGTACGTGCGTCTATTGCAAAGGAAATACTATAACTGAAACTATAGGATGTGTCATTTCAAAGTTGTATATAGGGTTTAGGGTATAGGTTTATTGGATAGGGCTGGAACTATAACTCGAAACTCGCGAGCGAAATGAGTAACTCGTGACTCGGCTCGACTCGGCTTGAACTCCATATCTAATGAGTCGAGCCATGTTTTAGATTTGAGCTTGTTTATTCATCCAAGCTAAATGAGCTACTTGCGAGCTACTTGTTTAGCATGTTAATCTCATTCAAAAACAGAGTTTGAAATTTTTCATAGATGAGTGACATAATATGAATATTTCTTGAACCTGCAATGGTGTTCGTGTTATTATGGAAGTAGTATCGTTGTTCTAGTTCCAAAATAGTAGGAGAATTACTAGTTTTCCGATATGTGCTCCTATTAGCAACTTATAATGAGCTACTCGAGTCGAGCCAAGTTTTAGATATGGGCTAAACGAGCCGAGTTGAGCTAGCTCGTTCGTTGAACGAGCTTTAGCGAGTCGAGCCGAGTTGGCTCCGCTCGGCTCGAATTCCAGCCCTTTGGATATGGTCTAGGTTTAGGGATTTGTGTCTAGATCTAGGGGTATATGGACTAGGTTTAGGGATTGGTGTCTAGATCTAGGGATATATGGTCTAACTCTAGTTTTAATGGTGTAGCTCTAGTGTTTAAGGTCTGGTTTCATGGTTTAGGGTTTATGGTCTATTGTATTGGGTCGAGTCGTTGGGTTTTAGTTAATGTTTATGGTTGGGGGCTAGTGTTTATTGAAGGATGTGCTACTTCAATGAATTATCTAGGGTTTAAGGTTTAGGTCTAGCGTCTAGGGTTCATGATACATGTTTTATGTTCTATAGTCCATGCATATGTACTAATGTCTACATCTAGGGGTCTAGGGTATAGATCTAAGGTTCGTGTCTAGGTTTTAGAGTGTTACTATAGGGTTTAAGGTTTTGGTTCATAGTTCACGTTTTATGATCTATAGTCTAGGTCTAGGGGCTAAGGTCTAGATCTAGGGATCTAGGGTATAATTATGGCCTAGGTTGGTTTGAAGGAGGTTCTACTTCAAATTCATGTGTAAGGTTCAGAGGTATAGGACTAGGGTCTAACTATAGGATTTAGGGTTCATGGTCTATTGTCAGGTTTGGAGGTTAGGTACCTGATCTATGAGTCACTACTAGGAAAACAGCTATAGGTAATCAGCACATCCGTGGCTCACATGGTTGAAGTGCCCCACGGCTAAAACAGGCGTGGCTCACCTGTGGGCAGTGCCCTACTAGTAACTAGAACAACTGTGGCGCACATGACTATAGTGCGCCACAGATGTGTGTGGTCCAGGGCCCTGTTGGACGCTCGCCAAACATCTGTAGCGCACTATAGTCATGTGCGCCACAGTTGTTAGTGTCATCTGTGGCGAACATGGGGGGGGTGCGCTACGCCTAAGCGCACGCCCCCTCTGCTGTGAAACGGCCACAAACATGTGTGGCGCACATGGCATAGTGCGCCCCAGATGTATAAACTTAGCCGTAGGGCACTCTGCCCTAGTGCCCTACGCCTAAGTGGCATGCACCAACTCCACCCCCCCTCCCCTGTGGATCGCCTTTTTAGGGTTTGCAAAAAATAAACGAAAATGATAAACACTTCAAAAAATTAAATCCTTTCATATTTAGGTAGGTAATGTGGTATAGCTTCTAGTAAAATTAACAAAAATGAGTTTCGACTTTATTTGCAAAAAAAAGTCATGCCACGGTAAAAAGGCCGTAACTTTTGCATACGATATCGAAAAAAATCGTATAATATACCAAAATGACGAGAACGAGATTTCACATCTGCCCACAGTGGAAGTCGAAAGCCACGCCGTACCCGTGGCGATAGAGGCGGGCGACCTGCGGGAGCTCTGGCGGCGGCGCGCCGAGGCGACGGTGGCGAAGCCAGAAGCGTGGGCTCGCGAGGAGCTGCCGGAAGCGCTTGGAGAGCAGGGTGCAGCGCGCGGCGCAGCGGGCCGGCAGGCGCGCGAGGATCTCATCGGCCACGAACTCGTCGTCTCCGAAGAAGACGACGGCCTGGTTGACGTCGGTCGTTTCCTCGGACGCCATGTTGTTTTCTGTGACCAACGTCCTACACCAACGGCAGCAAGGTCTATATGTGATGGCTTGTAGTACGTGCTCCTCCGAAGAAGGAAGGAATCCGGTTAGGAGTCCCCTAGCTTGGGTCTTGTAGTACGTCTCGGATTTGGTTGGGGTCCAACATCGGACCAGAGTAGCTAGCTAGGAGTCCGTACGGTACGTACGTACGTGTCCCAGTCGATCGGTAATAAGTACATTTTTTGACAACTTATTTTCTTTGACACCGTACGAGTCCGACACGGGAATAAAGAAGGACAGACGTTATGTTTCCTTTTGTCTAGCTAGCTAGTATACGTACGTGCGTCTATTGCAAAGGAAATACTATAACTGGAACTATAGGATGTGTCATTTCAAAGTTGTATATAGGGTTTAGGGTATAGGTTTATTGGATAGGGCTGGAACTATAACTCGAAACTCGCGAGCGAAATGAGTAACTCGTGACTCGGCTCGACTCGGCTTGAACTCCATATCTAATGAGTCGAGCCATGTTTTAGATTTGAGCTTGTTTATTCATCCAAGCTAAATGAGCTACTTGCGAGCTACTTGTTTAGCATGTTAATCTCATTCAAAAACAGAGTTTGAAATTTTTCATAGATGAGTGACATAATATGAATATTTTTTGAACCTGCAATGGTGTTCGTGTTATTATGGAAGTAGTATCGTTGTTCTAGTTCCAAAATAGTAGGAGAATTACTAGTTTTCCGATATGTGCTCCTATTAGCAACTTATAATGAGCTACTCGAGTCGAGCCAAGTTTTAGATATGGGCTAAACGAGCAGAGTTGAGCTAGCTCGTTCGTTGAACGAGATTTAGCGAGTCGAGCCGAGTTGGCTCGGCTCGGCTCGAATTCCAGCCCTTTGGATATGGTCTAAGTTTAGGGATCTGTGTCTAGATCTAGGGGTATATGGACTAGGTTTAGGGATTGGTGTCTAGATCTAGGGATATATGGTCTAACTCTAGTTTTAATGGTGTAGCTCTAGTGTTTAAGGTCTGGTTTCATGGTTTAGGGTTTATGGTCGATTGTATTGGGTCGACTCGTTGGGTTTTAGTTAATGTTTATGGTTGGGGGCTAGTGTTTATTGAAGGATGTGCTACTTCAATGAATTATCTAGGGTTTAAGGTTTAGGTCTAGCGTGTAGGGTTCATGATACATGTTTTATGTTCTATAGTCCATGCATATGTACTAATGTCTACATCTAGGGGTCTAGGGTATAGATCTAAGGTTCGTGTCTATGTTTTAGAGTGTTACTATAGGGTTTAAGGTTTTGGTTCATAGTTCACGTTTTATGATCTATAGTCTAGGTCTAGGGGCTAAGGTCTAGATCTAGGGATCTAGGGTATAATTATGGCCTAGGTTGGTTTGAAGGAGGTTCTACTTCAAATTCATGTGTAAGGTTCAGAGGTATAGGACTAGGGTCTAACTATAGGATTTAGGGTTCATGGTCTATTGTCAGGTTTGGAGGTTAGGTACCTGATCTATGAGTCACTACTAGGAAAACAGCTATAGGTAATCAGCACATCCGTGGCTCACATGGTTGAAGTGCCCCATGGCTAAAACAGGCGTGGCTCACCTATGGGCAGTGCCCTACTAGTAACTAGAACAACTGTGGCGCACATGACTATAGTGCGCCACAGATGTGTGTGGTCCAGGGCCCTGTTGGACGCTCGCCAAACATCTGTAGCGCACTATAGTCATGTGCGCCACAGTTGTTAGTGTCATCTGTGGCGCACATGGGGGGGGGGTGCGCTACGCCTAAGCGCACGCCCCCTCTGCTGTGAAACGGCCACAAACATCTGTGGCGCACATGGCATAGTGCGCCACAGATGTATAAACTTAGCCGTAGGGCACTCTGCCCTAGTGCCCTACGCCTAAGTGGCATGCACCAACTCCACCCCCCCCCTATGGATCGCCTTTTTAGGGTTTGCAAAAAATAAATGAAAATGATAAACACTTCAAAAAATTAAATCCTTTCATATTTAGGTAGGTAATGTGGTATAGCTTCTAGTAAAATTAACAAAAATGAGTTTCGACTTTATTTGCAAAAAAAAGTCATGCCACGGTAAAAAGGCCGTAACTTTTGCATACGATATCGAAAAAAATCGTATAATATACCAAAATGACGAGAACGAGATTTCGCATCTGCCCACAGTGGAATTCGAAAGCCACGCCGTACCCGTGGCGATAGAGGCGGGCGACCTGCGGGAGCTCTGGCGGCGGCGCGCCGAGGCGGCGGTGGCGAAGCCAGAAGCGTGGGCTCGCGAGGAGCTGCCGGAAGCGCTTGGAGAGCAGGGTGCAGCGCGCGGCGCAGCGGGCCGGCAGGCGCGCGAGGATCTCATCGGCCACGAACTCGTCGTCTCCGAAGAAGACGACGGCCTGGTTGACGTCGGTCGTTTCCTCGGACGCCATGTTGTTTTCTGTGACCAACGTCGTACACCAACGGCAGCAAGGTCTATATGTGATGGCTTGTAGTACGTGCTCCTCCGAAGAAGGAAGGAATCCGGTTAGGAGTCCCCTAGCTTGGGTCTTGTAGTACGTCTCGGATTTGGTTGGGGTCCAACATCGGACCCGAGTAGCTAGCTAGGAGTCCGTACGGTACGTACGTACGTGTCCCAGTCGATCGGTAATAAGTACATTTTTTGACAACTTATTGTCTTTGACACCGTACGTGTCCGACACGGGAATAAAGAAGGAGAGACGTTATGTTTCCGTGTGTCTAGCTAGCTAGTATACGTACGTGCGTCTATTGCAAAGGAAATACTATAACTGGAACTATAGGATGTGTCATTTCAAAGTTGTATATAGGGTTTAGGGTATAGGTTTATTGGATAGGGCTGGAACTATAACTCGAAACTCGCGAGCGAAATGAGTAACTCGTGACTCGGCTCGACTCGGCTTGAACTCCATATCTAATGAGTCGAGCCATGTTTTAGATTTGAGCTTGTTTATTCATCCAAGCTAAATGAGCTACTTGCGAGCTACTTGTTTAGCATGTTAATCTCATTCAAAAACAGAGTTTGAAATTTTTCATAGATGAGTGACATAATATGAATATTTCTTGAACCTGCAATGGTGTTCGTGTTATTATGGAAGTAGTATCGTTGTTCTAGTTCCAAAATAGTAGGAGAATTACTAGTTTTCCGATATGTGCTCCTATTAGCAACTTATAATGAGCTACTCGAGTCGAGCCAAGTTTTAGATATGGGCTAAACGAGCCGAGTTGAGCTAGCTCGTTCGTTGAACGAGCTTTAGCGAGTCGAGCCGAGTTGGCTCCGCTCGGCTCGAATTCCAGCCCTTTGGATATGGTCTAGGTTTAGGGATTTGTGTCTAGATCTAGGGGTATATGGACTAGGTTTAGGGATTGGTGTCTAGATCTAGGGATATATGGTCTAACTCTAGTTTTAATGGTGTAGCTCTAGTGTTTAAGGTCTGGTTTCATGGTTTAGGGTTTATGGTCTATTGTATTGGGTCGAGTCGTTGGGTTTTAGTTAATGTTTATGGTTGGGGGCTAGTGTTTATTGAAGGATGTGCTACTTCAATGAATTATCTAGGGTTTAAGGTTTAGGTCTAGCGTCTAGGGTTCATGATACATGTTTTATGTTCTATAGTCCATGCATATGTACTAATGTCTACATCTAGGGGTCTAGGGTATAGATCTAAGGTTCGTGTCTAGGTTTTAGAGTGTTACTATAGGGTTTAAGGTTTTGGTTCATAGTTCACGTTTTATGATCTATAGTCTAGGTCTAGGGGCTAAGGTCTAGATCTAGGGATCTAGGGTATAATTATGGCCTAGGTTGGTTTGAAGGAGGTTCTACTTCAAATTCATGTGTAAGGTTCAGAGGTATAGGACTAGGGTCTAACTATAGGATTTAGGGTTCATGGTCTATTGTCAGGTTTGGAGGTTAGGTACCTGATCTATGAGTCACTACTAGGAAAACAGCTATAGGTAATCAGCACATCCGTGGCTCACATGGTTGAAGTGCCCCACGGCTAAAACAGGCGTGGCTCACCTGTGGGCAGTGCCCTACTAGTAACTAGAACAACTGTGGCGCACATGACTATAGTGCGCCACAGATGTGTGTGGTCCAGGGCCCTGTTGGACGCTCGCCAAACATCTGTAGCGCACTATAGTCATGTGCGCCACAGTTGTTAGTGTCATCTGTGGCGCACATGGGGGGGGGTGCGCTACGCCTAAGCGCACGCCCCCTCTGCTGTGAAACGGCCACAAACATCTGTGGCGCACATGGCATAGTGCGCCCCAGATGTATAAACTTAGCCGTAGGGCACTCTGCCCTAGTGCCCTACGCCTAAGTGGCATGCACCAACTCCACCCCCCCTCCCCTGTGGATCGCCTTTTTAGGGTTTGCAAAAAATAAACGAAAATGATAAACACTTCAAAAAATTAAATCCTTTCATATTTAGGTAGGTAATGTGGTATAGCTTCTAGTAAAATTAACAAAAATGAGTTTCGACTTTATTTGCAAAAAAAAGTCATGCCACGGTAAAAAGGCCGTAACTTTTGCATACGATATCGAAAAAAATCGTATAATATACCAAAATGACGAGAACGAGATTTCACATCTGCCCACAGTGGAAGTCGAAAGCCACGCCGTACCCGTGGCGATAGAGGCGGGCGACCTGCGGGAGCTCTGGCGGCGGCGCGCCGAGGCGACGGTGGCGAAGCCAGAAGCGTGGGCTCGCGAGGAGCTGCCGGAAGCGCTTGGAGAGCAGGGTGCAGCGCGCGGCGCAGCGGGCCGGCAGGCGCGCGAGGATCTCATCGGCCACGAACTCGTCGTCTCCGAAGAAGACGACGGCCTGGTTGACGTCGGTCGTTTCCTCGGACGCCATGTTGTTTTCTGTGACCAACGTCGTACACCAACGGCAGCAAGGTCTATATGTGATGGCTTGTAGTACGTGCTCCTCCGAAGAAGGAAGGAATCCGGTTAGGAGTCCCCTAGCTTGGGTCTTGTAGTACGTCTCGGATTTGGTTGGGGTCCAACATCGGACCAGAGTAGCTAGCTAGGAGTCCGTACGGTACGTACGTACGTGTCCCAGTCGATCGGTAATAAGTACATTTTTTGACAACTTATTTTCTTTGACACCGTACGAGTCCGACACGGGAATAAAGAAGGACAGACGTTATGTTTCCTTTTGTCTAGCTAGCTAGTATACGTACGTGCGTCTATTGCAAAGGAAATACTATAACTGGAACTATAGGATGTGTCATTTCAAAGTTGTATATAGGGTTTAGGGTATAGGTTTATTGGATAGGGCTGGAACTATAACTCGAAACTCGCGAGCGAAATGAGTAACTCGTGACTCGGCTCGACTCGGCTTGAACTCCATATCTAATGAGTCGAGCCATGTTTTAGATTTGAGCTTGTTTATTCATCCAAGCTAAATGAGCTACTTGCGAGCTACTTGTTTAGCATGTTAATCTCATTCAAAAACAGAGTTTGAAATTTTTCATAGATGACTGACATAATATGAATATTTCTTGAACCTGCAATGGTGTTCGTGTTATTATGGAAGTAGTATCGTTGTTCTAGTTCCAAAATAGTAGGAGAATTACTAGTTTTCCGATATGTGCTCCTATTAGCAACTTATAATGAGCTACTCGAGTCGAGCCAAGTTTTAGATATGGGCTAAACGAGCAGAGTTGAGCTAGCTCGTTCGTTGAACGAGATTTAGCGAGTCGAGCCGAGTTGGCTCGGCTCGGCTCGAATTCCAGCCCTTTGGATATGGTCTAGGTTTAGGGATCTGTGTCTAGATCTAGGGGTATATGGACTAGGTTTAGGGATTGGTGTCTAGATCTAGGGATATATGGTCTAACTCTAGTTTTAATGGTGTAGCTCTAGTGTTTAAGGTCTGGTTTCATGGTTTAGGGTTTATGGTCGATTGTATTGGGTCGAGTCGTTGGGTTTTAGTTAATGTTTATGGTTGGGGGCTAGTGTTTATTGAAGGATGTGCTACTTCAATGAATTATCTAGGGTTTAAGGTTTAGGTCTAGCGTGTAGGGTTCATGATACATGTTTTATGTTCTATAGTCCATGCATATGTACTAATGTCTACATCTAGGGGTCTAGGGTATAGATCTAAGGTTCGTGTCTATGTTTTAGAGTGTTACTATAGGGTTTAAGGTTTTGGTTCATAGTTCACGTTTTATGATCTATAGTCTAGGTCTAGGGGCTAAGGTCTAGATCTAGGGATCTAGGGTATAATTATGGCCTAGGTTGGTTTGAAGGAGGTTCTACTTCAAATTCATGTGTAAGGTTCAGAGGTATAGGACTAGGGTCTAACTATAGGATTTAGGGTTCATGGTCTATTGTCAGGTTTGGAGGTTAGGTACCTGATCTATGAGTCACTACTAGGAAAACAGCTATAGGTAATCAGCACATCCGTGGCTCACATGGTTGAAGTGCCCCATGGCTAAAACAGGCGTGGCTCACCTATGGGCAGTGCCCTACTAGTAACTAGAACAACTGTGGCGCACATGACTATAGTGCGCCACAGATGTGTGTGGTCCAGGGCCCTGTTGGACGCTCGCCAAACATCTGTAGCGCACTATAGTCATGTGCGCCACAGTTGTTAGTGTCATCTGTGGCGCACATGGGGGGGGGGGGGGTGCGCTACGCCTAAGCGCACGCCCCCTCTGCTGTGAAACGGCCACAAACATCTGTGGCGCACATGGCATAGTGCGCCACAGATGTATAAACTTAGCCGTAGGGCACTCTGCCCTAGTGCCCTACGCCTAAGTGGCATGCACCAACTCCACCCCCCCCTATGGATCGCCTTTTTAGGGTTTGCAAAAAATAAATGAAAATGATAAACACTTCAAAAAATTAAATCCTTTCATATTTAGGTAGGTAATGTGGTATAGCTTCTAGTAAAATTAACAAAAATGAGTTTCGACTTTATTTGCAAAAAAAAGTCATGCCACGGTAAAAAGGCCGTAACTTTTGCATACGATATCGAAAAAAATCGTATAATATACCAAAATGACGAGAACGAGATTTCGCATCTGCCCACAGTGGAAGTCGAAAGCCACGCCGTACCCGTGGCGATAGAGGCGGGCGACCTGCGGGAGCTCTGGCGGCGGCGCGCCGAGGCGGCGGTGGCGAAGCCAGAAGCGTGGGCTCGCGAGGAGCTGCCGGAAGCGCTTGGAGAGCAGGGTGCAGCGCGCGGCGCAGCGGGCCGGCAGGCGCGCGAGGATCTCATCGGCCACGAACTCGTCGTCTCCGAAGAAGACGACGGCCTGGTTGACGTCGGTCGTTTCCTCGGACGCCATGTTGTTTTCTGTGACCAACGTCGTACACCAACGGCAGCAAGGTCTATATGTGATGGCTTGTAGTACGTGCTCCTCCGAAGAAGGAAGGAATCCGGTTAGGAGTCCCCTAGCTTGGGTCTTGTAGTACGTCTCGGATTTGGTTGGGGTCCAACATCGGACCAGAGTAGCTAGCTAGGAGTCCGTACGGTACGTACGTACGTGTCCCAGTCGATCGGTAATAAGTACATTTTTTGACAACTTATTGTCTTTGACACCGTACGTGTCCGACACGGGAATAAAGAAGGACAGACGTTATGTTTCCGTGTGTCTAGCTAGCTAGTATACGTACGTGCGTCTATTGCAAAGGAAATACTATAACTGGAACTATAGGATGTGTCATTTCAAAGTTGTATATAGGGTTTAGGGTATAGGTTTATTGGATAGGGCTGGAACTATAACTCGAAACTCGCGAGCGAAATGAGTAACTCGTGACTCGGCTCGACTCGGCTTGAACTCCATATCTAATGAGTCGAGCCATGTTTTAGATTTGAGCTTGTTTATTCATCCAAGCTAAATGAGCTACTTGCGAGCTACTTGTTTAGCATGTTAATCTCATTCAAAAACAGAGTTTGAAATTTTTCATAGATGAGTGACATAATATGAAGATTTCTTGAACCTGCAATGGTGTTCGTGTTATTATGGAAGTAGTATCGTTGTTCTAGTTCCAAAATAGTAGGAGAATTACTAGTTTTCCGATATGTGCTCCTATTAGCAACTTATAATGAGCTACTCGAGTCGAGCCAAGTTTTAGATATGGGCTAAACGAGCAGAGTTGAGCTAGCTCGTTCGTTGAACGAGCTTTAGAGAGTCGAGCCGAGTTGGCTCGGCTCGGCTCGAATTCCAGCCCTTTGGATATGGTCTAGGTTTAGGGATCTGTGTCTAGATCTAGGGGTATATGGACTAGGTTTAGGGATTGGTGTCTAGATCTAGGGATATATGGTCTAACTCTAGTTTTAATGGTGTAGCTCTAGTGTTTAAGGTCTGGTTTCATGGTTTAGGGTTTATGGTCTATTGTATTGGGTCGAGTCGTTGGGTTTTAGTTAATGTTTATGGTTGGGGGCTAGTGTTTATTGAAGGATGTGCTACTTCAATGAATTATCTAGGGTTTAAGGTTTAGGTCTAGCGTGTAGGGTTCATGATACATGTTTTATGTTCTATAGTCCATGCATATGTACTAATGTCTACATCTAGGGGTCTAGGGTATAGATCTAAGGTTCGTGTCTATGTTTTAGAGTGTTACTATAGGGTTTAAGGTTTTGGTTCATAGTTCACGTTTTATGATCTATAGTCTAGGTCTAGGGGCTAAGGTCTAGATCTAGGGATCTAGGGTATAATTATGGTCTAGGTTGGTTTGAAGGAGGTTCTACTTCAAATTCATGTGTAAGGTTTAGAGGTATAGGACTAGGGTCTAACTATAGGATTTAGGGTTCATGGTCTATTGTCAGGTTTGGAGGTTAGGTACCTGATCTATGAGTCACTACTAGGAAAACAGCTATAGGTAATCAGCACATCCGTGGCTCACATGGTTGAAGTGCCCCACGGCTAAAACAGGCGTGGCTCACCTATGGGCAGTGCCCTACTAGTAACTAGAACAACTGTGACGCACATGACTATAGTGCGCCACAGATGTGTGTGGTCCAGGGCCCTGTTGGACGCTCGCCAAACATCTGTAGCGCACTATAGTCATGTGCGCCACAGTTGTTAGTGTCATCTGTGGCGCACATGGGGGGGTGCGCTACGCCTAAGCGCACGCCCCCTCTGCTGTGAAACGGCCACAAACATCTGTGGCGCACATGGCATAGTGCGCCACAGATGTATAAACTTAGCCGTAGGGCACTCTGCCCTAGTGCCCTACGCCTAAGTGGCATGCACCAACTCCACCCCCCCCCCCTCCCCCCCGTGGATCGCCTTTTTAGGGTTTGCAAAAAATAAACGAAAATGATAAACACTTCAAAAAATTAAATCCTTTCATATTTAGGTAGGTAATGTGGTATAGCTTCTAGTAAAATTAACAAAAATGAGGTTCGACTTTATTTGCAAAAAAAAAAGTCATGCCACGGTAAAAAGGCCGTAACTTTTGCATACGATATCGAAAAAAATCGTATAATATACCAAAATGACGAGAACGAGATTTCGCATCTGCCCACAGTGGAAGTCGAAAGCCACACCGTACCCGTGGCGATAGAGGCGGGCGACCTGCGGGAGCTCTGGCGGCGGCGCGCCGAGGCGGCGGTGGCGAAGCCAGAAGCGTGGGCTCGCGAGGATCTGCCGGAAGCGCTTGGAGAGCAGGGTGCAGCGCGCGGCGCAGCGGGCCGGCAGGCGCGCGAGGATCTCATCGGCCACGAACTCGTCGTCTCCGAAGAAGACGACGGCCTGGTTGACGTCGGTCGTTTCCTCGGACGCCATGTTGTTTTCTGTGACCAACGTCGTACACCAACGGCAGCAAGGTCTATATGTGATGGCTTGTAGTACGTGCTCCTCCGAAGAAGGAAGGAATCTGGTTAGGAGTCCCCTAGCTTGGGTCTTGTAGTACGTCTCGGATTTGGTTGGGGTCCAACATCGGACCAGAGTAGCTAGCTAGGAGTCCGTACGGTACGTACGTACGTGTCCCAGTCGATCGGTAATAAGTACATTTTTTGACAACTTATTGTCTTTGACACCGTACGTGTCCGACACGGGAATAAAGAAGGACAAACATTATGTTTCCGTGTGTCTAGCTAGCTAGTATACGTACGTGCGTCTATTGCAAAGGAAATACTATAACTGGAACTACTATAGGATGTGTCATTTCAAAGTTGTATATAGGGTTTAGGGTATAGGTTTATTGGATAGGGCTGGAACTATAACTCGAAACTCGCGAGCGAAATGAGTAACTCGTGACTCGCCTCGACTCGGCTTGAACTCCATATCTAATGAGTCGAGCCATGTTTTAGATTTGAGCTTGTTTATTCATCCAAGCTAAATGAGCTACTTGCGAGCTACTTGTTTAGCATGTTAATCTCACTCAAAAAAAGAGTTTGAAATTTTTCATAGATGAGTGACATAATATGAATATTTCTTGAACCTGCAATGGTGTTCGTGTTATTATGGAAGTAGTATCGTTGTTCTAGTTCCAAAATAGTAGGAGAATTACTAGTTTTCCGATATGTGCTCCTATTAGCAACTTATAATGAGCTACTCGAGTCGAGCCAAGTTTTAGATATGGGCTAAACGAGCCGAGTTGAGCTAGCTCGTTCGTTGAACGAGCTTTAGCGAGTCGAGCCGAGTTGGCTCGGCTCGGCTCGAATTCCAGCCCTTTAGATATGGTCTAGGTTTAGGGATTTGTGTCTAGATCTAGGGGTATATGGACTAGGTTTAGGGATTGGTGTCTAGATCTAGGGATATATGGTCTAACTCTAGTTTTAATGGTGTAGCTCTAGTGTTTAAGGTCTGGTTTCATGGTTTAGGGTTTATGGTCTATTGTATTGGGTCGAGTCGTTGGGTTTTAGTTAATGTTTATGGTTGGGGGCTAGTGTTTATTGAAGGATGTGCTACTTCAATGAATTATCTAGGGTTTAAGGTTTAGGTCTAGCGTCTAGGGTTCATGATACATGTTTTATGTTCTGTAGTCCATGCATATGTACTAATGTCTACATCTAGGGGTCTAGGGTATAGATCTAAGGTTCGTGTCTAGATTTTAGAGTGTTACTATAGGGTTTAAGGTTTTGGTTCATAGTTCACGTTTTATGATCTATAGTCTAGGTCTAGGGGCTAAGGTATAGATCTAGGGATCTAGGGTATAATTATGGCCTAGGTTGGTTTGAAGGAGGTTCTACTTCAAATTCATGTGTAAGGTTCAGAGGTATAGGACTAGGGTCTAACTATAGGATTTAGGGTTCATGGTCTATTGTCAGGTTTGGAGGTTAGGTACCTGATCTATGAGTCACTACTAGGAAAACAGCTGTAGGTAATCAGCACATCCGTGGCTCACATGGTTGAAGTGCCCCACGGCTAAAACAGGCGTGGCTCACCTGTGGGCAGTGCCCGACTATAGTGCGCCACAGATGTGTGTGGTCCAGGGCCCTGTTGGACGCTCGCCAAACATCTGTAGCGCACTATAGTCATGTGCGCCACAGTTGTTAGTGTCATCTGTGGCGCACATGGGGGGGGTGCGCTACGCCTAAGCGCACGCCCCCTCTGCTGTGAAACGGCCACAAACATCTGTGGCGCACAAGGCATAGTGCGCCACAGATGCGCCTTTTTAGGGTTTGCAAAAAATAAACGAAAATGATAAACACTTTAAAAAATTTAATCCTTTCATATTTAGGTAGGTAATGTGGTATAGCTTCTAGTAAAATTAACAAAAATGAGTTTCGACTTTATTTGCAAAAAAAAGTCATGTCACGGTAAAAAGGCCGTAACTTTTGCATACGATATCGAAAAAAATCGTATAATATACCAAAATGACGAGAACGAGATTTCGCATCTGCCCACAGTGGAAGTCGAAAGCCACGCCGTACCCGTGGCGATAGAAGCGGGCGACATGCGGGAGCTCTGGCGGCGGCGCGCCGAGGCGGCGGTGGCGAAGCCAGAAGCGTGGGCTCGCGAGGAGCTGCCGGAAGCGCTTGGAGAGCAGGGTGCAGCGCGCGGCGCAGCGGGCCGGCAGGCGCGCGAGGATCTCATCGGCCACGAACTCGTCGTCTCCGAAGAAGACGACGGCCTGGTTGACGTCGGTCGTTTCCTCGGACGCCATGTTGTTTTCTGTGACCAACGTCGTACACCAACGGCAGCAAGGTCTATATGTGATGGCTTGTAGTACGTGCTCCTCCGAAGAAGGAAGGAATCCGGTTAGGAGTCCCCTAGCTTGGGTCTTGTAGTACGTCTCGGATTTGGTTGGGGTGCAACATCGGACCAGAGTAGCTAGCTAGGAGTCCGTACGGTACGTACGTACGTGTCCCAGTCGATCGGTAATAAGTACATTTTTTGACAACTTATTGTCTTTGACACCGTACGTGTCCGACACGGGAATAAAGAAGGACAGACGTTATGTTTCCGTGTGTCTAGCTAGCTAGTATACGTACGTGCGTCTATTGCAAAGAAAATACTATAACTGGAACTATAGGATGTGTCATTTCAAAGTTGTATATAGGGTTTAGGGTATAGGTTTATTGGATAGGGATGGAACTATAACTCGAAACTCGCGAGCGAAATGAGTAACTCGTGACTCGGCTCGACTCAGCTTGAACTCCATATCTAATGAGTCGAGCCATGTTTTAGATTTGAGCTTGTTTATTCATCCAAGCTAAATGAGCTACTTGCGAGCTACTTGTTTAGCATGTTAATCTCATTCAAAAACAGAGTTTGAAATTTTTCATAGATGAGTGACATAATATGAATATTTCTTGAACCTGCAATGGTGTTCGTGTTATTATGGAAGTAGTATCGTTGTTCTAGTTCCAAAATAGTAGGAGAATTACTAGTTTTCCGATATGTGCTCCTATTAGCAACTTATAATGAGCTACTCGAGTCGAGCCAAGTTTTAGATATGGGCTAAACGAGCCGAGTTGAGCTAGCTCGTTCGTTGAACGAGCTTTAGCGAGTCGAGCCGAGTTAGCTCGGCTCGGCTCGAATTCCAGCCCTTTGGATATGGTCTAGGTTTAGGGATTTGTGTCTAGATCTAGGGGTATATGGACAAGGTTTAGGGATTGGTGTCTAGATCTAGGGATATATGGTCTAACTCTAGTTTTAATGGTGTAGCTCTAGTGTTTAAGGTCTGGTTTCATGGTTTAGGGTTTATGGTCTATTGTATTGGGTCGAGTCGTTGGGTTTTAGTTAATGTTTATGGTTGGGGGCTAGTGTTTATTGAAGGATGTGCTACTTCAATGAATTATCTAGGGTTTAAGGTTTAGGTCTAGCTTCTAGGGTTCATGATACATGTTTTATGTTCTATAGTCCATGCATATGTACTAATGTCTACATCTAGGGGTCTAGGGTATAGATCTAAGGTTCGTGTCTAGGTTTGAGAGTGTTACTATAGGGTTTAAGGTTTTTGTTCATAGTTCACGTTTTATGATCTATAGTCTAGGTCTAGGGGCTATGGTCTAGATCTAGGGATCTAGGGTATAATTATGGCCTAGGTTGGTTTGAAGGAGGTTCTACTTCAAATTCATGTGTAAGGTTCAGAGGTATAGGACTAGGGTCTAACTATAGGATTTAGGGTTCATGGTCTATTGTCAGGTTTGGAGGTTAGGTACCTGATCTATGAGTCACTACTAGGAAAACAGCTATAGGTAATCAGCACATCCGTGGCTCACATGGTTGAAGTGCCCCACGGCTAAAACAGGCGTGGCTCACCTGTGGGCAGTGCCCTACTAGTAACTAGAACAACTGTGGCGCACATGACTATAGTGCGCCAAAGATGTGTGTGGTCCAGGGCCCGGTTGGACGCTCGCCAAACATCTGTAGCGCACTATAGTCATGTGCGCCACAGTTGTTAGTGTCATCTGTGGCGCACATGAGGGGGTGCGCTACGCCTAAGCGCACGCCCCCTCTGCTGTGAAACGGCCACAAACATCTGTGGCGCACATGGCATAGTGCGCCACAGATGTATAAACTTAGCCGTAGGGCACTCTAGTGCCCTACGCCTAAGTGGCATGCACCAACTCCACACCCCCCCTGGATCGCCTTTTTAGGGTTTGCAAAAATTAAACGAAAATGATAAACACTTCAAAAAATTAAATCCTTTCATATTTAGGTAGGTAATGTGGTATAGCTTCTAGTAAAATTAACAAAAATGAGTTTCGACTTTATTTGCAAAAAAAAGTCATGCCACGGTAAAAAGGCCGTAACTTTTGCATACGATATCGAAAAAATCGTATAATATACCAAAATGACGAGAACGAGATTTCGCATCTTCCCACAGTGGAAGTCGAAAGCCACGCCGTACCCGTGGCGATAGAGACGAGCGACCTGCGGGAGCTCTGGCGGCGGCGCGCCGAGGCGGCGGTGGCGAAGCCAGAAGCGTGGACTCGCGAGGAGCTGCCGGAAGCGCTTGGAGAGCAGGGTGCAGCGCGCGGCGCAGCGGGCCGGTAGGCGCGCGAGGATCTCATTGGCCACGAACTCGTCATCTCCGAAGAAGACGACGGCCTGGTTGACGTCGGTCGTTTCCTCGGACGCCATGTTGTTTTCTGTGACCAACGTCGTACACCAACGGCAGCAAGGTCTATATGTGATGGCTTGTAGTACGTGCTCCTCCGAAGAAGGAAGGAATCCGGTTAGGAGTCCCCTAGCTTGGGTCTTGTAGTACGTCTCGGATTTGGTTGGGGTCCAACATCGGACCAGAGTAGCTAGCTAGGAGTCCGTACGGTACGTACGTACGTGTCCCAGTCGATCGGTAATAAGTACATTTTTTGACAACTTATTGTCTTTGACACCGTACGTGTCCGACACGGGAATAAAGAAGGACAGACGTTATGTTTCCGTGTGTCTAGCTAGCTAGTATACGTACGTGCGTCTATTGCAAAGGAAATACTATAACTGGAACTATAGGATGTGTCATTTCAAAGTTGTATATAGGGTTTAGGGTATAGGTTTATTGGATAGGGCTGGAACTATAACTCGAAACTCGCGAGCGAAATGAGTAACTCGTGACTCGGCTCGACTCGGCTTGAACTCCATATCTAATGAGTCGAGCCATGTTTTAGATTTGAGCTTGTTTATTCATCCAAGCTAAATGAGCTACTTGCGAGCTACTTGTTTAGCATGTTAATCTCATTCAAAAACAGAGTTTGAAATTTTTCATAGATGAGTGACATAATATGAATATTTCTTGAACCTGCAATGGTGTTCGTGTTATTATGGAAGTAGTATCGTTGTTCTAGTTCCAAAATAGTAGGAGAATTACTAGTTTTCCGATATGTGCTCCTATTAGCAACTTATAATGAGCTACTCGAGTCGAGCCAAGTTTTAGATATGGGCTAAACGAGCCGAGTTGAGCTAGCTCGTTCGTTGAACGAGCTTTAGCGAGTCGAGCCGAGTTGGCTCGTCTCGGCTCGAATTCCAGCCCTTTGGATATGGTCTAGGTTTAGGGATTTGTGTCTAGATCTAGGGGTATATGGACTAGGTTTAGGGATTGGTGTCTAGATCTAGGGATATATGGTCTAACTCTAGTTTTAATGGTGTAGCTCTAGTGTTTATGGTCTGGTTTCATGGTTTAGGGTTTATGGTCTATTGTATTGGGTCGAGTCGTTGGGTTTTAGTTAATGTTTATGGTTGGGGGCTAGTGTTTATTGAAGGATGTGCTACTTCAATGAATTATCTAGGGTTTAAGGTTTAGGTCTAGCGTCTAGGGTTCATGATACATGTTTTATGTTCTATAGTCCATGCATATGTACTAATGTCTACATCTAGGGGTCTAGGGTATAGATCTAAGGTTCGTGTCTAGGTTTTAGAGTTTTACTATAGGGTTTATGGTTTTGGTTCATAGTTCACATTTTATGATCTATAGTCTAGGTCTAGGGGCTAAGGTCTAGATCTAGGGATCTAGGGTATAATTATGGCCTAGGTTGGTTTGAAGGAGGTTCTACTTCAAATTCATGTGTAAGGTTCAGAGGTATAGGACTAGGGTCTAACTATAGGATTTAGGGTTCATGGTCTATTGTCAGGTTTGGAGGTTAGGTACCTGATCTATGAGTCACTACTAGGAAAACAGATATAGGTAATCAGCACATCCGTGGCTCACATGGTTGAAGTGCCCCACGGCTAAAACAGGCGTGGCTCACCTGTGGGCAGTGCCCTACTAGTAACTAGAACAACTGTGGCGCACATGACTATAGTGCGCCACAGATGTCTGTGGTCCAGGGCCCTGTTGGACGCTCGCCAAACATCTGTAGCGCACTATAGTCATGTGCGCCACAGTTGTTAGTGTCATCTGTGGCGCACATGGGGGGGTGCGCTACGCCTAAGCGCACGCCCCCTCTGCTGTGAAACGGCCACAAACATCTGTGGCGCACATGGCATAGTGCGCCACAGATGTATAAACTTAGCCGTAGGGCACTCTGCCCTACTGCCCTACGCCTAAGTGGCATGCACCAACTCCAACCCCCCCCCCCCCCCCCCCCCCGTGGATCGCCTTTTTAGGGTTTGCAAAAAAAAAACGAAAATGATAAACACTTCAAAAAATTAAATCCTTTCATATTTAGGTAGGTAATGTTGTATAGCTTCTAGTAAAATTAACAAAAATGAGTTTCGACTTTATTTGCAAGAAAAAGTCATGCCACGGTAAAAAGGCCGTAACTTTTGCATACGATATCGAAAAAATCGTATAATATACCAAAATGACGAGAACGAGATTTCGCATCTGCCCACAGTGGAAGTCAAAAGCCACGCCGTACCCGTGGCGATAGAGGCGGGCGACCTGCGGGAGCTCTGGCGGCGGCGCGCCGAGGCGGCGGTGGCGAAGCCAGAAGCGTGGGCTCGCGAGGAGCTGCCGGAAGCGCTTGGATAGCAGGGTGCAGCGCGCGGCGCAGCGGGCCGGCAGGTGCGCGAGGATATCATCGGCCACGAACTCGTCGTCTCCGAAGAAGACGACGGCCTGGTTGACGTCGGTCGTTTCCTCGGACGCCATGTTGTTTTCTGTGACCAACGTCGTACACCAACGGCAGCAAGGTCTATATGTGATGGCTTGTAGTACGTGCTCCTCCGAAGAAGGAAGGAATCCGGTTAGGAGTCCCCTAGCTTGGGTCTTGTAGTACGTCTCGGATTTGGTTGGGGTCCAACATCGGACCAGAGTAGCTAGCTAGGAGTCCGTACGGTACGTACGTACGTGTCCCAGTCGATCGGTAATAAGTACATTTTTTGACAACTTATTTTCTTTGACACCGTACGAGTCCGACACGGGAATAAAGAAGGACAGACGTTATGTTTCCTTTTGTCTAGCTAGCTAGTATACGTACGTGCGTCTATTGCAAAGGAAATACTATAACTGGAACTATAGGATGTGTCATTTCAAAGTTGTATATAGGGTTTAGGGTATAGGTTTATTGGATAGGGCTGGAACTATAACTCGAAACTCGCGAGCGAAATGAGTAACTCGTGACTCGGCTCGACTCGGCTTGAACTCCATATCTAATGAGTCGAGCCATGTTTTAGATTTGAGCTTGTTTATTCATCCAAGCTAAATGAGCTACTTGCGAGCTACTTGTTTAGCATGTTAATCTCATTCAAAAACAGAGTTTGAAATTTTTCATAGATGAGTGACATAATATGAATATTTCTTGAACCTGCAATGGTGTTCGTGTTATTATGGAAGTAGTATCGTTGTTCTAGTTCCAAAATAGTAGGAGAATTACTAGTTTTCCGATATGTGCTCCTATTAGCAACTTATAATGAGCTACTCGAGTCGAGCCAAGTTTTAGATATGGGCTAAACGAGCAGAGTTGAGCTAGCTCGTTTGTTGAACGAGCTTTAGCGAGTCGAGCCGAGTTGGCTCGGCTCGGCTCGAATTCCAGCCCTTTGGATATGGTCTAGGTTTAGGGATCTGTGTCTAGATCTAGGGGTATATGGACTAGGTTTAGGGATTGGTGTCTAGATCTAGGGATATATGGTCTAACTCTAGTTTTAATGGTGTAGCTCTAGTGTTTAAGGTCTGGTTTCATGGTTTAGGGTTTATGGTCTATTGTATTGGGTCGAGTCGTTGGGTTTTAGTTAATGTTTATGGTTGGGGGCTAGTGTTTATTGAAGGATGTGCTACTTCAATGAATTATCTAGGGTTTAAGGTTTAGGTCTAGCGTGTAGGGTTCATGATACATGTTTTATGTTCTATAGTCCATGCATATGTACTAATGTCTACATCTAGGGGTCTAGGGTATAGATCTAAGGTTCGTGTCTATGTTTTAGACTGTTACTATAGGGTTTAAGGTTTTGGTTCATAGTTCACGTTTTATGATCTATAGTCTAGGTCTAGGGGCTAAGGTCTAGATCTAGGGATCTAGGGTATAATTATGGCCTAGGTTGGTTTGAAGGAGGTTCTACTTCAAATTCATGTGTAAGGTTCAGAGGTATAGGACTAGGGTCTAACTATAGGATTTAGGGTTCATGGTCTATTGTCAGGTTTGGAGGTTAGGTACCTGATATATGAGTCACTACTAGGAAAACAGCTATAGGTAATCAGCACATCCGTGGCTCACATGGTTGAAGTGCCCCATGGCTAAAACAGGCGTGGCTCACCTATGGGCAGTGCCCTACTAGTAACTAGAACAACTGTGGCGCACATGACTATAGTGCGCCACAGATGTGTGTGGTCCAGGGCCCTGTTGGACGCTTGCCAAACATCTGTAGCGCACTATAGTCATGTGCGCCACAGTTGTTAGTGTCATCTGTGACGCACATGGGGGGGGGGGGGGTGCGCTATGCCTAAGCGCACGCCCCCTCTGCTGTGAAACGGCCACAAACATCTGTGGCGCACATGGCATAGTGCGCCACAGATGTATAAACTTAGCCGTAGGGCACTCTGCCCTAGTGCCCTACGCCTAAGTGGCATGCAACAACTCCACCCCCCCCCCCCCCCCCCCCGTGGATCGCCTTTTTAGGGTTTGCAAAAAATAAATGAAAATGATAAACACTTCAATAAATTAAATCCTTTCATATTTAGGTAGGTAATGTGGTATAGCTTCTAGTAAAATTAACAAAAATGAGTTTCGACTTTATTTGCAAAAAAAAGTCATGCCACGGTAAAAAGGCCGTAATTTTTGCATACGATATCGAAAAAAAATCGTATAATATACCAAAATGACGAGAACGAGATTTCGCATCTGCCCACAGCGGAAGTCGAAAGCCACACCGTACCCGTGGCGATAGAGGCGGGCGACCTGCGGGAGCTCTGGCGGCGGTGGCGAAGCCAGAAGCGTGGGCTCGCGAGGAGCTGCCGGAAGCGCTTGGAGAGCAGGGTGCAGCGCGCGGCGCAGCGAGCCGGCAGGCGCGCGAGGATCTCATCGGCCACGAACTCGTCGTCTCCGAAGAAGACGACGGCCTGGTTGACGTCGGTCGTTTCCTCGGACGCCATGTTGTTTTCTGTGACCAACGTCGTACGACAACGGCAGCAAGGTCTATATATGATGGCTTGTAGTACGTGCTCCTCCGAAGAAGGAAGGAATCTGGTTAGGAGTCCCCTAGCTTGGGTCTTGTAGTACGTCTCGGATTTGGTTGGGGTCCAACATCGGACCAGAGTAGCTAGCTAGGAGTCCGTACGGTACGTACGTACGTGTCCCAGTCGATCGGTAATAAGTACATTTTTTGACAACTTATTGTCTTTGACACCGTACGTGTCCGACACGGGAATAAAGAAGGACAGACGTTATGTTTCCGTGTGTCTAGCTAGCTAGTATACGTACGTGCGTCTATTGCAAAGGAAATACTATAACTGGAACTACTATAGGATGTGTCATTTCAAAGTTGTATATAGGGTTTAGGGTATAGGTTTATTGGATAGGACTGGAACTATAACTCGAAACTCGCGAGCGAAATGAGTAACTCGTGACTCGGCTCGACTCGGCTTGAACTCCATATCTAATGAGTCGAGCCATGTTTTAGATTTGAGCTTGTTTATTCATCCAAGCTAAATGAGCTACTTGCGAGCTACTTGTTTAGCATGTTAATCTCATTCAAAAACAGAGTTTGAAATTTTTCATAGATGAGTGACATAATATGAATATTTCTTGAACCTGCAATGGTGTTCGTGTTATTATGGAAGTAGTATCGTTGTTCTAGTTCCAAAATAGTAGGAGAATTACTAGTTTTCCGATATGTGCTCCTATTAGCAACTTATAATGAGCTACTCGAGTCGAGCCAAGTTTTAGATATGGGCTAAACGAGCCGAGTTGAGCTAGCTCGTTCGTTGAACGAGCTTTAGCGAGTCGAGCCGAGTTGGCTCGGCTCTGCTCGAATTCCAGCCCTTTGGATATGGTCTAGGTTTAGGGATTTGTGTCTAGATCTAGGGGTATATGGACTAGGTTTAGGGATTGGTGTCTAGATCTAGGGATATATGGTCTAACTCTAGTTTTAATGGTGTAGCTCTAGTGTTTAAGGTCTGGTTTCATGGTTTAGGGTTTATGGTCTATTGTATTGGGTCGAGTCTTTGGGTTTTAGTTAATGTTTATGGTTGGGGGCTAGTGTTTATTGAAGGATGTGCTACTTCAATGAATTATCTAGGGTTTAAGGTTTAGGTCTAGCGTCTAGGGTTCATGATACATGTTTTATGTTCTATAGTCCATGCATATGTACTAATGTCTACATCTAGGGGTCTAGGGTATAGATCTAAGGTTCGTGTCTAGGTTTTAGAGTGTTACTATAGGGTTTAAGGTTTTGGTACATAGTTCACGTTTTATGATCTATAGTCTAGGTCTAGGGGCTATGGTCTAGATCTAGGGATCTAGGGTATAATTATGGCCTAGGTTGGTTTGAAGGAGGTTCTACTTCAAATTCATGTGTAAGGTTCAGAGGTATAGGACTAGGGTCTAACTATAGGATTTAGGGTTCATGGTCTATTGTCAGGTTTGGAGGTTAGGTACCTGATCTATGAGTCACTACTAGGAAAACAGCTATAGGTAATCAGCACATCCGTGGCTCACATGGTTGAAGTGCCCCACGGCTAAAACAGGCGTGGCTCACCTGTGGGCAGTGCCCTACTAGTAACTAGAACAACTGTGGCGCACATCACTATAGTGCGCCAAAGATGTGTGTGGTCCAGGGCCCTGTTGGACGCTCGTCAAACATCTGTAGCGCACTATAGTCATGTGCGCCACAGTTGTTAGTGTCATCTGTGGCGCACATGGGGGGGGGGGTGCGCTACGCCTAAGCGCACGCCCCCTCTGCTGTGAAACGGCCACAAACATCTGTGGCGCACATGGCATAGTGCGCCACAGATGTATAAACTTAGTCGTAGGGCAGTCTGCCCTAGTGCCCTACGCCTAAGTGGCATGCACCAACTCCACCCCCCCCTGTGGATCGCCTTTTTAGGGTTTGCAAAAAATAAACGAAAATGATAAACACTTCAAAAAATTAAATCCTTTCATATTTAGGTAGGTAATGTGGTATAGCTTCTAGTAAAATTAACAAAAATGAGTTTCGACTTTATTTGCAAAAAAAAGTCATGCCACGGTAAAAAGGCCGTAACTTTTGCATACGATATCGAAAAAAATCGTATAATATACCAAAATGACGAGAACGAGATTTCGCATCTGCCCACAGTGGAAGTCGAAAGCCACGCCGTACCCGTGGCGATAGAGGCGGGCGACCTGCGGGAGCTCTGGCGGCGGCGCGCCGAGGCGGCGGTGGCGAAGCCAGAAGCGTGGGCTCGCGAGGAGCTGCCGGAAGCGCTTGGAGAGCAGGGTGCAGCGCGCGGCGCAGCGGGCCGGCAGGCGCGCGAGGATCTCATCGGCCACGAACTCGTCGTCTCCGAAGAAGACGACGGCCTGGTTGACGTCGGTCGTTTCCTCGGACGCCATGTTGTTTTCTGTGACCAACGTCGTACACCAACGGCAGCAAGGTCTATATGTGATGGCTTGTAGTACGTGCTCCTCCGAAGAAGGAAGGAATCCGGTTAGGAGTCCCCTAGCTTGGGTCTTGTAGTACGTCTCGGATTTGGTTGGGGTCCAACATCGGACCAGAGTAGCTAGCTAGGAGTCCGTACGGTACGTACGTACGTGTCCCAGTCGATCGGTAATAAGTACATTTTTTGACAACTTATTGTCTTTGACACCGTACGTGTCCGACACGGGAATAAAGAAGGACAGACGTTATGTTTCCGTGTGTCTAGCTAGCTAGTATACGTACGTGCGTCTATTGCAAAGGAAATACTATAACTGGAACTATAGGATGTGTCATTTCAAAGTTGTATATAGGGTTTAGGGTATAGGTTTATTGGATAGGGTTGGAACTATAACTCGAAACTCGCGAGCGAAATGAGTAACTCGTGACTCGGCTCGACTCGGCTTGAACTCCATATCTAATGAGTCGAGCCATGTTTTAGATTTGAGCTTGTTTATTCATCCAAGCTAAATGAGCTACTTGCGAGCTACTTGTTTAGCATGTTAATCTCATTCAAAAACAGAGTTTGAAATTTTTCATAGATGAGTGACATAATATGAATATTTCTTGAACCTGCAATGGTGTTCGTGTTATTATGGAAGTAGTATCGTTGTTCTAGTTCCAAAATAGTAGGAGAATTACTAGTTTTCCGATATGTGCTCCTATTAGCAACTTATAATGAGCTACTCGAGTCGAGCCAAGTTTTAGATATGGGCTAAACGAGCCGAGTTGAGCTAGCTCGTTCGTTGAACGAGCTTTAGCGAGTCGAGCCGAGTTGGCTCGGCTCGGCTCGAATTCCAGCCCTTTGGATATGGTCTAGGTTTAGGGATCTGTGTCTAGATCTAGGGGTATATGGACTAGGTTTAGGGATTGGTGTCTAGATCTAGGGATATATGGTCTAACTCTAGTTTTAATGGTGTAGCTCTAGTGTTTAAGGTCTGGTTTCATGGTTTAGGGTTTATGGTCTATTGTATTGGGTCGAGTCGTTGGGTTTTAGTTAATGTTTATGGTTGGGGGCTAGTGTTTATTGAAGGATGTGCTACTTCAATGAATTATCTAGGGTTTAAGGTTTAGGTCTAGCGTGTAGGGTTCATGATACATGTTTTATGTTCTATAGTCCATGCATATGTACTAATGTCTACATCTAGGGGTCTAGGGTATAGATCTAAGGTTCGTGTCTATGTTTTAGAGTGTTACTATAGGGTTTAAGGTTTTGGTTCATAGTTCACGTTTTATGATCTATAGTCTAGGTCTAGGGGCTAAGGTCTAGATCTAGGGATCTAGGGTATAATTATGGCCTAGGTTGGTTTGAAGGAGGTTCTACTTCAAATTCATGTGTAAGGTTCAGAGGTATAGGACTAGGGTCTAACTATAGGATTTAGGTTTCATGGTCTTTTGTCAGGTTTGGAGGTTAGGTACCTGATCTATGAGTCACTACTAGGAAAACAGCTATAGGTAATCAGCACATCTGTGGCTCACATGGTTGAAGTGCCCCACGGCTAAAACAGGCGTGGCTCACCTATGGGCAGTGCCCTACTAGTAACTAGAACAACTGTGGCGCACATGACTATAGTGCGCCACAGATGTGTGTGGTCCAGGGCCCTGTTGGACGCTCGCCAAACATCTGTAGCGCACTATAGTCATGTGCGCCACAGTTGTTAGTGTCATCTGTGGCGCACATGGGGGGGGTGCGCTACGCCTAAGCGCACGCCCCCTCTGCTGTGAAACGGCCACAAATATCTGTGGCGCACATGGCATAGTGCGCCACAGATGTATAAACTTAGCCGTAGGGCACTCTGCCCTAGTGCCCTACGCCTAAGTGGCATGCACCAACTCCACCCCCCCCTCCCCCCCCCGTGGATCGCCTTTTTAGGGTTTGCAAAAAATAAACGAAAATGATAAACACTTCAAAAAATTAAATCCTTTCATATTTAGGTAGGTAATGTGGTATAGCTTCTAGTAAAATTAACAAAAATGAGTTTCGACTTTATTTGCAAAAAAAAGTCATGCCACGGTAAAAAGGCCGTAACTTTTGCATACGATATCGAAAAAAATCGTATAATATACCAAAATGACGAGAACGAGATTTCGCATCTGCCCACAGTGGAAGTCGAAAGCCACACCGTACCCGTGGCGATAGAGGCGGGCGACCTGCGGGAGCTCTGGCGGCGGCGCTCCGAGGCGGCGGTGGCGAAGCCAGAAGCGTGGGCCCGCGAGGAGCTGCCGGAAGCGCTTGGAGAGCAGGGTGCAGCGCGCGGCACAGCGGGCCGGCAGGCGCGCGAGGATCTCATCGGCCACGAACTCGTCGTCTCCGAAGAAGACGACGGCCTGGTTGACGTCGGTCGTTTCCTCGGACGCCATGTTGTTTTCTGTGACCAACGTCGTACACCAACGGCAGCAAGGTCTATATGTGATGGCTTGTAGTACGTGCTCCTCCGAAGAAGGAAGGAATCTGGTTAGGAGTCCCCTAGCTTGGGTCTTGTAGTACGTCTCGGATTTGGTTGGGGTCCAACATTGGACCAGAGTAGCTAGCTAGGAGTTCGTACGGTACGTACGTACGTGTCCCAGTCGATCGGTAATAAGTACATTTTTTGACAACTTATTGTCTTTGACACCGTACGTGTCCGACACGGGAATAAAGAAGGACAAACGTTATGTTTCCCTGTGTCTAGCTAGCTAGTATACGTACGTGCGTCTATTGCAAAGGAAATACTATAACTGGAACTACTATAGGATGTGTCATTTCAAAGTTGTATATAGGGTTTAGGGTATAGGTTTATTGGATAGGGCTGGAACTATAACTCGAAACTCGCGAGCGAAATGAGTAACTCGTGACTCGGCTCGACTCGGCTTGAACTCCATATCTAATGAGTCGAGCCATGTTTTAGATTTGAGCTTGTTTATTCATCCAAGCTAAATGAGCTACTTGCGAGCTACTTGTTTAGCATGTTAATCTCATTCAAAAACAGAGTTTGAAATTTTTCATAGATGAGTGACATAATATGAATATTTCTTGAACCTGCAATGGTGTTCGTGTTATTATGGAAGTAGTATCGTTGTTCTAGTTCCAAAATAGTAGGAGAATTACTAGTTTTCCGATATGTGCTCCTATTAGCAACTTATAATGAGCTACTCGAGTCGAGCCAAGTTTTAGATATGGGCTAAACGAGCAGAGTTGAGCTAGCTCGTTCGTTGAACGAGCTTTAGCGAGTCGAGCCGAGTTGGCTCGGCTCGGCTCGAATTCCAGCCCTTTAGATATGGTCTAGGTTTAGGGATCTATGTATAGATCTAGGGGTATATGGACTAGGTTTAGGGATTGGTGTCTAGATCTAGGGATATATGGTCTAACTCTAGTTTTAATGGTGTAGCTCTAGTGTTTAAGGTCTGGTTTCATGGTTTAGGGTTTATGGTCTATTGTATTGGGTCGAGTCGTTGGGTTTTAGTTAATGTTTATGGTTGAGGGCTAGTGTTTATTGAAGGATGTGCTACTTCAATGAATTATCTAGGGTTTAAGGTTTAGGTCTAGCCTGTAGGGTTCATGATACATGTTTTATGTTCTATAGTCCATGCATATGTACTAATGTCTACATCTAGGGGTCTAGGGTATAGATCTAAGGTTCGTGTCTATGTTTTAGAGTGTTACTATAGGGTTTAAGGTTTTGGTTCATAGTTCACGTTTTATGATCTATAGTCTAGGTCTAGGGGCTAAGGTCTAGATCTAGGGATCTAGGATATAATTATGGCCTAGGTTGGTTTGAAGGAGGTTCTACTTCAAATTCATGTGTAAGGTTCAGAGGTATAGGACTAGGGTCTAACTATAGGATTTAGGGTTCATGGTCTATTGTCAGGTTTGGAGGTTAGGTACCTGATCTATGAGTCACTACTAGGAAAACAGCTGTAGGTAATCAGCACATCCGTGGCTCACATGGTTGAAGTGCCCCACGGCTAAAACAGGCATGGCTCACCTATGGGCAGTGCCCTACTAGTAACTAGAACAACTGTGGCGCACATGACTATAGTGCGCCACAGATGTGTGTGGTCCAGGGCCCTGTTGGACGCTCGCCAAACATCTGTAGCGCACTATAGTCATGTGCGCCACAGTTGTTAGTGTCATCTGTAGCGCACATGGGGGGGTGCGCTACGCCTAAGCGCACGCCCCCTCTGCTGTGAAACGGCCACAAACATCTGTGGCGCACATGGCATAGTGCGCCACAGATGTATAAACTTAGCCGTAGGGCACTCTGCCCTAGTGCCCTACACCTAAGTGGCATGCACCAACTCCACCCCCCCCCCCCCCCCCCGTGGATCGCCTTTTTAGGGTTTGCAAAAAATAAACGAAAATGATAAACACTTCAAAAAATTAAATCCTTTCATATTTAGGTAGGTAATGTGGTATAGCTTCTAGTAAAATTAACAAAAATGAGTTTCGACTTTATTTGCAAAAAAAAGTCATGCCACGGTAAAAAGGCCGTAACTTTTGCATACGATATCGAAAAAAATCGTATAATATACCAAAATGACGAGAACGAGATTTCGCATCTGCCCACAGTGGAAGTCGAAAGCCACACCGTACCTGTGGCGATAGAGGCGGGCGACCTGCGGGAGCTCTGGCGACGGCGCGCCGAGGCGGCGGTGGCGAAGCCAGAAGCGTGGGCTCGCGAGGAGCTGCCGGAAGCGCTTGGAGAGCAGGGTGCAGCGCGCGGCGCAGCGGGCCGGCAGGCGCGCGAGGATCTCATCGGCCACGAACTCGTTGTCTCCGAAGAAGACGACGGCCTGGTTGACGTCGGTCGTTTCCTCGGACGCCATGTTGTTTTCTGTGACCAACGTCGTACACCAACGGCAGCAAGGTCTATATGTGATGGCTTGTAGTACGTGCTCCTCCGAAGAAGGAAGGAATCTGGTTAGGAGTCCCCTAGCTTGGGTCTTGTAGTACGTCTCGGATTTGGTTGGGGTCCAACATCGGACCAGAGTAGCTAGCTAGGAGTCCGTACGGTACGTACGTACGTGTCCCAGTCGATCGGTAATAAGTACATTTTTTGACAACTTATTGTCTTTGACACCGTACGTGTCCGACACGGAAATAAAGAAGGACAGACGTTATGTTTCCGTGTGTCTAGCTAGCTAGTATACGTACGTGCGTCTATTGCAAAGGAAATACTATAACTGGAACTACTATAGGATGTGTCATTTCAAAGTTGTATATAGGGTTTAGGGTATAGGTTTATTGGATAGGGCTGGAACTATAACTCGAAACTCGCGAGCGAAATGAGTAACTCGTGACTCGCCTCGACTCGGCTTGAACTCCATATCTAATGAGTCGAGCCATGTTTTAGATTTGAGCTTGTTTATTCATCCAAGCTAAATGAGCTACTTGCGAGCTACTTGTTTAGCATGTTAATCTCATTCAAAAAAAGAGTTTGAAATTTTTCATAGATGAGTGACATAATATGAATATTTCTTGAACCTGCAATGGTGTTCGTGTTATTATGGAAGTAGTATCATTGTTCTAGTTCCAAAATAGTAGGAGAATTACTAGTTTTCCGATATGTGCTCCTATTAGCAACTTATAATGAGCTACTCGAGTCGAGGCAAGTTTTAGATATGGGCTAAACGAGCCGAGTTGAGCTAGCTCGTTCGTTGAACGAGCTTTAGCGAGTCGAGCCGAGTTGGCTCGGCTCGGCTCGAATTCCAGCCCTTTAGATATGGTCTAGGTTTAGGGATTTGTGTCTAGATCTAGGGGTATATGGACTAGGTTTAGGGATTGGTGTCTAGATCTAGGGATATATGGTCTAACTCTAGTTTTAATGGTGTAGCTCTAGTGTTTAATGTCTGGTTTCATGGTTTAGGGTTTATGGTCTATTGTATTGGGTCGAGTCGTTGGGTTTTAGTTAATGTTTATGGTTGAGGGCTAGTGTTTATTGAAGGATGTGCTACTTCAATGAATTATCTAGGGTTTAAGGTTTAGGTCTAGCGTGTAGGGTTCATGATACATGTTTTATGTTCTATAGTCCATGCATATGTACTAATGTCTACATCTAGGGGTCTAGGGTATAGATCTAAGGTTCGTGTCTATGTTTTAGAGTGTTACTATAGGGTTTAAGGTTTTGGTTCATAGTTCACGTTTTATGATCTATAGTCTAGGTCTAGGGGCTAAGGTCTAGATCTAGGGATCTAGGGTATAATTATGGCCTAGGTTGGTTTGAAGGAGGTTCTACTTCAAATTCATGTGTAAGGTTCAGAGGTATAGGACTAGGGTCTAACTATAGGATTTAGGGTTCATGGTCTATTGTCAGGTTTGGAGGTTAGGTACCTGATCTATGAGTCACTACTAGGAAAACAGCTATAGGTAATCAGCACATCCGTGGCTCACATGGTTGAAGTGCCCCACGGCTAAAACAGGCGTGGCTCACCTATGGGCAGTGCCCTACTAGTAACTAGAACAACTGTGGCGCACATGACTATAGTGCGCCACAGATGTGTGTGGTCCAGGGCCCTGTTGGATGCTCGCCAAACATCTGTAGCGCACTATAGTCATGTGCGCCACAGTTGTTAGTGTCATCTGTGGCGCACATGGGGGGGTGCGCTACGCCTAAGCGCACGCCCCCTCTGCTGTGAAACGGCCACAAACATCTGTGGCGCACATGGCATAGTGCGCCACAGATGTATAAACTTAGCCGTAGGGCACTCTGCCCTAGTGCCCTACACCTAAGTGGCATGCACCAACTCCACCTCCCCCACCCCCCCCCCCCCCGTGGATCGCCTTTGTAGGGTTTGCAAAAAATAAACGAAAATGATAAACACTTCAAAAAATTAAATCCTTTCATATTTAGGTAGGTAATGTGGTATAGCTTCTAGTAAAATTAACAAAAATGAGTTTCGACTTTATTTGCAAAAAAAAGTCATGCCACGGTAAAAAGGCCGTAACTTTTGCATACGATATCGAAAAAAATCGTATAATATACCAAAATGACGAGAACGAGATTTCGCATCTGCCCACAGTGGAAGTCGAAAGCCACACCGTACCCGTGGCGATAGAGGCGGGCGACCTGCGGGAGCTCTGGCGGCGGCGCGCCGAGGCGGCGGTGGCGAAGCCAGAAGCGTGGGCTCGCGAGGAGCTGCCGGAAGCGCTTGGAGAGCAGGGTGCAGCGCGCGGCGCAGCGGGCCGGCAGGCGCGCGAGGATCTCATCGGCCACGAACTCGTCGTCTCCGAAGAAGACGACGGCCTGGTTGACGTCGGTCGTTTCCTCGGACGCCATGTTGTTTTCTGTGACCAACGTCGTACACCAACGGCAGCAAGGTCTATATGTGATGGCTTGTAGTACGTGCTCCTCCGAAGAAGGAAGGAATCTGGTTAGGAGTCCCCTAGCTTGGGTCTTGTAGTACGTCTCGGATTTGGTTGGGGTCCAACATCGGACCAGAGTAGCTAGCTAGGAGTCCGTACGGTACGTACGTACGTGTCCCAGTCGATCGGTAATAAGTACATTTTTTGACAACTTATTGTCTTTGACACCGTACGTGTCCGACACGGAAATAAAGAAGGACAGACGTTATGTTTCCGTGTGTCTAGCTAGCTAGTATACGTACGTGCGTCTATTGCAAAGGAAATACTATAACTGGAACTACTATAGGATGTGTCATTTCAAAGTTGTATATAGGGTTTAGGGTATAGGTTTATTGGATAGGGCTGGAACTATAACTCGAAACTCGCGAGCGAAATGAGTAACTCGTGACTCGGTTCGACTCGGCTTGAACTCCATATCTAATGAGTCGAGCCATGTTTTAGATTTGAGCTTGTTTATTCATCCAAGCTAAATGAGCTACTTGCGAGCTACTTGTTTAGCATGTTAATCTCATTCAAAAAAAGAGTTTGAAATTTTTCATAGATGAGTGACATAATATGAATATTTCTTGAACCTGCAATGGTGTTCGTGTTATTATGGAAGTGGTATCGTTGTTCTAGTTCCAAAATAGTAGGAGAATTACTAGTTTTCCGATATGTGCTCCTATTAGCAACTTATAATGAGCTACTCGAGTCGAGCCAAGTTTTAGATATGGGCTAAACGAGCCGAGTTGAGCTAGCTCGTTCGTTGAACGAGCTTTAGCGAGTCGAGCCGAGTTGGCTCGGCTCGGCTCGAATTCCAGCCCTTTAGATATGGTCTAGGTTTAGGGATTTGTGTCTAGATTTAGGGGTATATGGACTAGGTTTAGGGATTGGTGTCTAGATCTAGGGATATATGGTCTAACTCTAGTTTTAATGGTGTAGCTCTAGTGTTTAAGGTCTGGTTTCATGGTTTAGGGTTTATGGTCTATTGTATTGGGTCGAGTCGTTGGGTTTTAGTTAATGTTTATGGTTGGGGGCTAGTGTTTATTGAAGGATGTGCTACTTCAATGAATTATCTAGGGTTTAAGGTTTAGGTCTAGCGTCTAGGGGTCATGATACATGTTTTATGTTCTATAGTCCATGCATATGTACTAATGTCTACATCTAGGGGTCTAGGGTATAGATCTAAGGTTCGTGTCTAGGTTTTAGAGTGTTACTATAGGGTTTAAGGTTTTGGTTCATAGTTCACGTTTTATGATCTATAGTCTAGGTCTAGGGGCTAAGGTCTAGATCTAGGGATCTAGGGTATAATTATGGCCTAGGTTGGTTTGAAGGAGGTTCTACTTCAAATTCATGTGTAAGGTTCAGAGGTATAGGACTAGGGTCTAACTATAGGATTTAGGGTTCATGGTCTATTGTCAGGTTTGGAGGTTAGGTACCTGATCTATGAGTCACTACTAGGAAAACAGCTATAGGTAATCAGCACATCCGTGGCTCACATGGTTGAAGTGCCCCACGGCTAAAACAGGCGTGGCTCACCTGTGGGCAGTGCCCTACTAGTAACTAGAACAACTGTGGCGCACATGACTATAGTGCGCCACAGATGTGTGTGGTCCAGGGCCCTGTTGGACGCTCGCCAAACATCTGTAGCGCACTATAGTCATGTGCGCCACAGTTGTTAGTGTCATCTGTGGCGCACATGGGGGGGTGCGCTACGCCTAAGCGCACGCCCCCTCTGCTGTGAAACGGCCACAAACATCTGTGGCGCACATGGCATAGTGCGCCACAGATGTATAAACTTAGCCGTAGGGCACTCTACCATAGTGCCCTACGCCTAAGTGGCATGCACCAACTCCACCCCCCCCGGTGGATCGCCTTTTAGGGTTTGCAAAAAATAAACGAAAATGATAAACACTTCAAAAAATTAAATCCTTTCATATTTAGGTAGGTAATGTGGTATAGCTTCTAGTAAAATTAACAAAAATGAGTTTCGACTTTATTTGCAAAAAAAAAGTCATGCCACGGTAAAAATGCCGTAACTTTTGCATACGATATCGAAAAAATTCGTATAATATACCAAAATGACGAGAACGAGATTTCGCATCTGCCCACAGTGGAAGTCGAAAGCCACGCCGTACCCGTGGCGATAGAGGCGGGCGACCTGCGGGAGCTCTGGCGGCGGCGCGCCGAGGCGGCGGTGGCGAAGCCAGAAGCGTGGGCTCGCGAGGAGCTGCCAGAAGCGCTTGGAGAGCAGGGTGCAGCGCGCGGCGTAGCGGGCCGGCAGGCGCGCGAGGATCTCATCGGCCACGAACTCGTCGTCTCCTAAGAAGACGATGGCCTGGTTGACGTCGGTCGTTTCCTCGGACGCCATGTTGTTTTCTGTGACCAACGTCGTACACCAACGGCAGCAAGGTCTATATGTGATGGCTTGTAGTACGTGCTCCTCCGAAGAAGAAAGGAATCCGGTTAGGAGTCCCCTAGCTTGGGTCTTGTAGTACGTCTCGGATTTGGTTGGGGTCCAACATCGGACCAGAGTAGCTAGCTAGGAGTCCGTACGGTACGTACGTACGTGTCCCAGTCGATCGGTAATAAGTACATTTTTTGACAACTTATTGTCTTTGACACCGTACGTGTCCGACACGGGAATAAAGAAGGACATACGTTATGTTTCCGTGTGTCTAGCTAGCTAGTATACGTACGTGCGTCTATTGCAAAGGAAATACTATAACTGGAACTATAGGATGTGTCATTTCAAAGTTGTATATAGGGTTTAGGGTATAGGTTTATTGGATAGGGCTGGAACTATAACTCGAAACTCGCGAGCGAAATGAGTAACTCGTGACTCGGCTCGACTCGGCTTGAACTCCATATCTAATGAGTCGAGCCATGTTTTAGATTTGAGCTTGTTTATTCATCCAAGCTAAATGAGCTACTTGCGAGCTACTTGTTTAGCATGTTAATCTCATTCAAAAACAGAGTTTGAAATTTTTCATAGATGAGTGACATAATATGAATATTTCTTGAACCTGCAATGGTGTTCGTGTTATTATGGAAGTAGTATCGTTGTTCTAGTTCGAAAATAGTAGGAGAATTACTAGTTTTCCGATATGTGCTCCTATTAGCAACTTATAATGAGCTACTCGAGTCGAGCCAAGTTTTAGATATGGGCTAAACGAGCCGAGTTGAGCTAGCTCGTTCGTTGAACGAGCTTTAGCGAGTCGAGCCGAGTTGGCTCGGCTCGGCTCGAATTCCAGCCCTTTGGATATGGTCTAGGTTTAGGGATTTGTGTCTAGATCTAATGGTATATGGACTAGGTTTAGGGATTGGTGTCTAGATCTAGGGATATATGGTCTAACTCTAGTTTTAATGGTGTACCTCTAGTGTTTAAGGTCTGTTTTCATGGTTTAGGGGTTATGGTCTATTGTATTGGGTCGAGTCGTTGGGTTTTAGTTAATGTTTATGGTTGGGGGCTAGTGTTTATTGAAGGATGTGCTACTTCAATGAATTATCTAGGGTTTAAGGTTTAGGTCTAGCGTCTACGGTTCATGATACATGTTTTATGTTCTATAGTCCATGCATATGTACTAATGTCTACATCTAGGGGTCTAGGGTATAGATCTAAGGTTCGTGTCTAGGTTTTAGAGTGTTACTATAGGGTTTAAGGTTTTGGTTCATTGTTCACGTTTTATGATCTATATTCTAGGTCTAGGGGCTAAGGTCTAGATCTAGGGATCTAGGGTATAATTATGGCCTAGGTTGGTTTGAAGGAGGTTCTACTTCAAATTCATGTGTAAGGTTCAGAGGTATAGGACTAGGGTCTAACTATAGGATTTAGGGTTCATGGTCTATTGTCAGGTTTGGAGGTTAGGTACCTGATCTATGAGTCACTACTAGGAAAACAGCTATAGGTAATCAGCACATCCGTGGCTCATATGGTTGAAGTGCCCCACGGCTAAAACAGGCGTGGCTCACCTGTGGGCAGTGCCCTACTAGTAACTAGAACAACTGTGGCGCACATGACTATAGTGCGCCACAGATGTCTGTGGTCCAGGGCCCTGTTGGACGCTCGCCAAACATCTGTAGCGCACTATAGTCATGTGCGCCACAGTTGTTAGTGTTATCTGTGGCGCACATGGGGGCGGGGGGTGCGCTACGCCTAAGCGCACGCCCCCTCTGCTGTGAAACAACCACAAACATCTGTGGCGCACATGCCATAGTGCGCCACAGATGTATAAACTTAGCCGTAGGGCACTCTGCCCTAGTGCCCTACGCCTAAGTGGCATGCACCAACTCCACCCCCACCCCCCCCCCCCCCCCCCGTGGATCGCCTTTTTAGGGTTTGCAAAAAATAAACGAAAATGATAAACACTTCAAAAAATTAAATCCTTTCATATTTAGGTAGGTAATGTGGTATAGCTTCTAGTAAAATTAACAAAAATGAGTTTCGACTTTATTTGCAAAAAAAAGTTATGCCACGGTAAAAAGGTCGTAACTTTTGCATACGATATCGAAAAAAATCGTATAATATACCAAAATGACGAGAACGAGATTTCGCATCTGCCCATAGTGGAAGTCGAAAGCCACGCCGTACCCGTGGCGATAGAGGCGGGCGACCTGCGGGAGCTCTGGCGGCGGCGCGCCGAGGCGGCGGTGGCGAAGCCAGAAGCGTGGGCTCGCGAGGAGCTGCCGGAAGCGCTTGGAGAGCAGGGTGCAGCGCGCGGCGCAGCGGGCCGGCAGGCGCGCGAGGATCTCATCGGCCACGAACTCGTCGTCTCCGAAGAAGACGACGACCTGGTTGACGTCGGTCGTTTCCTCGGACGCCATGTTGTTTTCTGTGACCAACGTCGTACACCAACGGCAACAAGGTCTATATGTGATGGCTTGTAGTACGTGCTCCTCCGAAGAAGGAAGGAATCCGGTTAGGAGTCCCCTAGCTTGGGTCTTGTAGTACGTCTCGGATTTGGTTGGGGTCCAACATCGGACCAGAGTAGCTAGCTAGGAGTCCGTACGGTACGTACGTACGTGTCCCAGTCGATCGGTAATAAGTACATTTTTTGACAACTTATTGTCTTTGACACCGTACATGTCCGACACGGGAATAAAGAAGGACAGACGTTATGTTTCCGTGTGTCTAGCTAGCTAGTATACGTACGTGCGTCTATTGCAAAGGAAATACTATAACTGGAACTATAGGATGTGTCATTTCAAAGTTGTATATAGGGTTTAGGGTATAGGTTTATTGGATAGGGCTGGAACTATAACTCGAAACTCGCGAGCGAAATGAGTAACTCGTGACTCGGCTTGAACTCCATATCTAATGAGTCGAGCCATGTTTTAGATTTGAGCTTGTTTATTCATCCAAGCTAAATGAGCTACTTGCGAGCTACTTGTTTAGCATGTTAATCTCATTCAAAAACAGAGTTTGAAATTTTTCATAGATGAGTGACATAATATGAATATTTCTTGAACCTGCAATGGTGTTCGTGTTATTATGGAAGTAGTATCGTTGTTCTAGTTCCAAAATAGTAGGAGAATTACTAGTTTTCCGATATGTGCTCCTATTAGCAACTTATAATGAGCTACTCGAGTCGAGCCAAGTTTTAGATATGGGCTAAACGAGCCGAGTTGAGCTAGCTCGTTCGTTGAACGAGCTTTAGCGAGTCGAGCCGAGTTGGCTCGGCTCGGCTCGAATTCCAACCCTTTAGATATGGTCTAGGTTTAGGGATTTGTGTCTAGATCTCGGGGTATATGGACTAGGTTTAGGGATTGGTGTCTAGATCTAGGGATATATGGTCTAACTCTAGTTTTAATGGTGTAGCTCTAGTGTTTAAGGTCTGGCTTCATGGTTTAGGGTTTATGGTCTATTGTATTGGGTCGAGTCGTTGGGTTTTAGTTAATGTTTATGGTTGGGGGCTAGTGTTTATTGAAGGATGTGCTACTTCAATGAATTATCTAGGGTTTAAGGTTTAGGTCTAGCGTCTAGGGTTCATGATACATGTTTTATGTTCTATAGTCCATGCATATGTACTAATGTCTACATCTAGGGGTCTAGGGTATAGATCTAAGGTTCGTGTCTAGATTTTAGAGTGCTACTATAGGGTTTAAGGTTTTGGTTCATAGTTCACGTTTTATGATCTATAGTCTAGGTCTAGGGGCTAAGGTCTAGATCTAGGGATCTAGGGTATAATTATGGCCTAGGTTGGTTTGAAGGAGGTTCTACTTCAAATTCATGTGTAAGGTTCAGAGGTATAGGACTAGGGTCTAACTATAGGATTTAGGGTTCATGGTCTATTGTCAGGTTTGGAGGTTAGGTACCTGATCTATGAGTCACTACTAGGAAAACAACTATAGGTAATCAGCACATCCGTGGCTCACATGGTTGAAGTGCCCCACGGCTAAAACAGGCGTGGCTCACCTGTGGGCAGTGCCCTACTAGTAACTAGAACAACTGTGGTGCACATGACTATAGTGCGCCACAGATGTGTGTGGTCCAGGGCCCTGTTGGACGCTCGCCAAACATCTGTAGCGCACTATAGTCATGTGCGCCACAGTTGTTAGTGTCATGTGTGGCGCACATGGGGGGGTGCGCTACGCCTAAGCGCACGCCCCCTCTGCTGTGAAACGGCCACAAACATCTGTGGCGCACATGGCATAGTGCGCCACAGATGTATAAACTTAGCCGTAGGGCACTCTGCCCTAGTGCCCTACGCCTAAGTGGCATGCACCAACTCCACCCCCCCCCCCCCCCCCCCCCCCGTGGATCGCCTTCTTAGGGTTTGCAAAAAATAAATGAAAATGATAAACACTTCAAAAAATTAAATCCTTTCATATTTAGGTAGGTAATGTGGTATAGCTTCTAGTAAAATTAACAAAAATGAGTTTCGACTTTATTTGCAAAAAAAAGTCATGCCACGGTAAAAAGGCCGTAACTTTTGCATACGATATCGAAAAAAATCGTATAATATACCAAAATGACGAGAACGAGATTTCGCATCTGCCCACAGTGGAAGTCGAAAGCCACGCCGTACCCGTGGCGATAGAGGCGGGCGACCTGCGGGAGCTCTGGCGGCGGCGCGCCGAGGCGGCGGTGGCGAAGCCAGAAGCGTGGGCTCGCGAGGAGCTGCCGGAAGCGCTTGGAGAGCAGGGTGCAGCGCGCGGCGCAGCGAGCCGGCAGGCGCGCGAGGATCTCATCGGCGACGAACTCGTCGTCTCCGAAGAAAACGACGGCCTGGTTGACGTCGGTCGTTTCCTCGGACGCCATGTTGTTTTCTGTGACCAACGTCGTACACCAACGGCAGCAAGGTCTATGTGTGATGGCTTGTAGTACGTGCTCCTCCGAAGAAGGAAGGAATCCGGTTAGGAGTCCCCTAGCTTGGGTCTTCTAGTACGTCTCGGATTTGGTTGGGGTCCAACATCGGACCAGAGTAGCTAGCTAGGAGTCCGTACGGTACGTACGTACGTGTCCCAGTCGATCGGTAATAAGTACATTTTTTGACAACTTATTGTCTTTGACACCGTACGTGTCCGACACGGGAATAAAGAAGGACAGACGTTATGTTTCCGTGTGTCTAGCTAGCTAGTATACGTACGTGCGTCTATTGCAAAGGAAATACTATAACTGGAACTATAGGATGTGTCATTTCAAAGTTGTATATAGGGTTTAGGGTATAGGTTTATTGGATAGGGCTGGAACTATAACTCGAAACTCGCGAGCGAAATGAGTAACTCGTGACTCGGCTCGACTCGGCTTGAACTCCATATCTAATGAGTCGAGCCATGTTTTAGATTTGAGCTTGTTTATTCATCCAAGCTAAATGAGCTACTTGTGAGCTACTTGTTTAGCATGTTAATCTCATTCAAAAACAGAGTTTGAAATTTTTCATAGATGAGTGACATAATATGAATATTTCTTGAACCTGCAATGGTGTTCGTGTTATGATGGAAGTAGTATCGTTTTTCTAGTTCCAAAATAGTAGGAGAATTACTAGTTTTCCGATATGTGCTCCTATTAGCAACTTATAATGAGCTACTCGAGTCGAGCCAAGTTTTAGATATGGGCTAAACGAGCCGAGTTGAGCTAGCTCGTTCGTTGAACGAGCTTTAGCGAGTCGAGCCGAGTTGGCTCGGCTCGGCTCGAATTCCAGCCCTTTGGATATGGTCTAGGTTTAGGGATTTGTGTCTAGATCTAGGGGTATATGGACTAGGTTTAGGGATTGGTGTCTAGATCTAGGGATATATGGTCTAACTCTAGTTTTAATGGTGTAGCTCTAGTGTTTAAGGTCTGGTTTCATGGTTTAGGGTTTATGGTCTATTGTATTGGGTCGAGTCGTTGGGTTTTAGTTAATGTTTATGGTTGGGGGCTAGTGTTTATTGAAGGATGTGCTACTTCAATGAATTATCTAGGGTTTAAGGTTTAGGTCTAGCGTCTAGGGTTCATGATACATGTTTTATGTTCTATAGTCCATGCATATGTACTAATGCCTACATCTAGGGGTCTAGGGTATAGATCTAAGGTTCGTGTCTAGGTTTTAGAGTGTTACTATAGGGTTTAAGGTTTTGGTTCATAGTTCACGTTTTATGATCTATAGTCTAGGTCTAGGTGCTAAGGTCTAGATCTAGGGATCTAGGGTATAATTATGGCCTAGGTTGGTTTGAAGGAGGTTCTACTTCAAATTCATGTGTAAGGTTCAGAGGTATAGGACTAGGGTCTAACTATAGGATTTAGGGTTCATGGTCTATTGTCCGGTTCTGAGGTTAGGTACCTGATCTATGAGTCACTACTAGGAAAACAGTTATAGGTAATCAGCACATCCGTGGCTCACATGGTTGAAGTGCCCCACGGCTAAAACAGGCGTGACTCACCTGTGGGTAGTGCCCTACTAGTAACTAGAACAACGGTGGCGCACATGACTATAGTGCGCCACAGATGTGTGTGGTCCAGGGCCCTGTTGGACGCTCGCCAAACATCTGTAGTGCACTTTAGTCATGTGCGCCACAGTTGTTAGTGTCATCTGTGGCGCACATGGGGGGGGGGTGCGCTACGCCTAAGCGCACGCCCCCTCTGCTGTGAAACGGCCACAAACATCTGTGGCGCACATGGCATAGTGCGCCACAGATGTATAAACTTAGCCGTAGGGCACTCTGCCCTAGTGCCCTACGCCTAAGTGGCATGCACCAACTCCACCCCCCCCCCCCCCCCGTGGATCGCCTTCTTAGGGTTTGCAAAAAATAAACAAAAATGATAAACACTTCAAAAAATTAAATCCTTTCATATTTAGGTAGGTAATGTGGTATAGCTTCTAGTAAAATTAACAAAAATGAGTTTCGACTTTATTTGCAAAAAAAAGTCATGCCACGGTAAAAAGTCCGTAACTTTTGCATACGATATCGAAAAAAATCGTATAATATACCAAAATGACGAGAACGAGATTTCGCATCTGCCCACAGTGGAAGTCGAAAGCCACGCCGTACCCGTGGCGATAGAGGCGGGCGACCTGCGGGAGCTCTGGCGGCGGCGCGCCGAGGCGGCGATGGCGAAGCCAGAAGCGTGGGCTCGCGAGGAGCTGCCGGAAGCGCTTGGAGAGCAGGGTGCAGCGCGCGGCGCAGCGGGCCGGCAGGCGCGCGGGGATCTCATCGGCCACGAACTCGTCGTCTCCGAAGAAAACGACGGCCTGGTTGACGTCGGTCGTTTCCTCGGACGCCATGTTGTTTTCTGTGACCAACGTCATACACCAACGGCAGCAAGGTCTATATGTGATGGCTTGTAGTACGTGCTCCTCCGAAGAAGGAAGGAATCCGGTTAGGAGTCCCCTAGCTTGGGTCTTGTAGTACGTCTCGGATTTGGTTGGGGTCCAACATCGGACCAGAGTAGCTAGCTAGGAGTCCGTACGGTACGTACGTACGTGTCCCAGTCGATCGGTAATAAGTACATTTTTTGACAACTTATTGTCTTTGACACCGTACGTGTCCGACACGGGAATAAAGAAGGACAGACGTTATGTTTCCGTGTGTCTAGCTAGCTAGTATACGTATGTGCGTCTATTGCAAAGGAAATACTATAACTGGAACTATAGGATGTGTCATTTCAAAGTTGTATATAGGGTTTAGGGTATAGGTTTATTGGATAGGGCTGGAACTATAACTCGAAACTCGCGAGCGAAATGAGTAACTCGTGACTCGGCTCGACTCGGCTTGAACTCCATATCTAATGAGTCGAGCCATGTTTTAGATTTGAGCTTGTTTATTCATCCAAGCTAAATGAGCTACTTGTGAGCTACTTGTTTAGCATGTTAATCTCATTCAAAAACAGAGTTTGAAATTTTTCATAGATGAGTGACATAATATGAATATTTCTTGAACCTGCAATGGTGTTCGTGTTATTATGGAAGTAGTATCGTTGTTCTAGTTCCAAAATAGTAGGAGAATTACTAGTTTTCCGATATGTGCTCCTATTAGCAACTTATAATGAGCTACTCGAGTCGAGCCAAGTTTTAGATATGGGCTAAACGAGCCGAGTTGAGCTAGCTCGTTCGTTGAACGAGCTTTAGCGAGTCGAGCCGAGTTGGCTCGGCTCGGCTCGAATTCCAGCCCTTTGGATATGGTCTAGGTTTAGGGATTTGTGTCTAGATCTAGGGGTATATGGACTAGGTTTAGGGATTGGTGTCTAGATCTAGGGATATATTGTCTAACTCTAGTTTTAATGGTGTAGCTCTAGTGTTTAAGGTCTGGTTTCATGGTTTAGGGTTTATGGTCTATTGTATTGGGTCGAGTCGTTGGGTTTTAGTTAATGTTTATGCTTTGGGGGCTAGTGTTTATTGAAGGATGTGCTACTTCAATGAATTATCTAGGGTTTAAGGTTTAGGTCTAGCGTCTAGGGTTCATGATACATGTTTTATGTTCTATAGTCCATGCATATGTACTAATGTCTACATCTAGGGGTCTAGGGTATAGATCTAAGGTTCGTGTCTAGGTTTTAGAGTGTTACTATAGGGTTTAAGGTTTTGGTTCATAGTTCACGTTTTATGATCTATAGTCTAGGTCTAGGGGCTAAGGTCTAGATCTAGGGATCTAGGGTATAATTATGGCCTAGGTTGGTTTGAAGGAGGTTCTACTTCAAATTCATGTGTAAGGTTCAGAGGTATAGGACTAGGGTCTAACTATAGGATTTAGGGTTCATGGTCTATTGTCAGGTTTGGAGGTTAGGTACCTGATCTATGAGTCACTACTAGGAAAACAGCTATAGGTAATCAGCACATCCGTGGCTCACATGGTTGAAGTGCCCCACGGCTAAAACAAGCGTGGCTCACCTGTGGGCAGTGCCCTACTAGTAACTAGAACAACTGTGGCGCACATGACTATAGTGCGCCACAGATGTGTGTGGTCCAGGGCCCTGTTGGACACTCGCCAAACATCTGTAGCGCACTATAGTCATGTGCGCCACAGTTGTTAGTGTCATCTGTGGCGCACATGGGGGGGTGCGCTACGCCTAAGCGCACGCCCCCTCTGCTGTGAAACGGCCACAAACATCTGTGGCGCACATGGCATAGTGCGCCACAGATGTATAAACTTAGCCGTAGGTGTTGGAGATATGCCCAAGAGGCAATAATAAAGTGGGTTATTATCATATCTTCATACTTATGATAAATGTTTACATACCATGCTATAATTTTATTAACCAGAAACATTAATACTTGTGTGATTTGTAAACTAAAATAAGAGTCCCTAGTAAAGCCTCTTGTTAAACTAGCTTGTTGGTTAATATATGATCATGGTTTCCTGATCATGAACATAGAGATGTTATTAACAACAGGATCATATCATTAGGAGAATGATGTGATGGACATACTCCTATAGATAAGCGTAGCATAAAGATCAAGTCATTTCAATAGTTCAATTGCTATATGCTTTCTGATACATAGTAACCTAATTCCTTCGACCATGAGATCATGCATATCACCTTTACCGGATGGATGCTTTGATGACATCAAACACCACACCGTAACTGGGTGGCTATAAAGGTGGCATTGAGTGTTCGGAAAGTATTGGTTGAGACACATGGATCAAGAGTGGGATTTATCCATCCATATGACGGATAGATATACTCTGGGCCCTCTCGGTGTAATGTCATCCAATTAGCCTGCAAGCATGTGACTGGCTCACAAGGGATCACATATCATGGGAACGAGAAAAGAGTACTTATCGATAACGAGGTTGAACTAGGTATGCAGAGATACCGACGATCAAAACCTCGGATAAGTAAACTATCGTGAGACAAAGGGAAATTGGTATCGTATGTAAGTGGTTCATTCGATCGCAAAGTAATCGTAGAAATATGTGGGAGCCATATGAATTTCCAGATTCCTCTATTGGTTATTGTTCGGAGAAGTGTCTCAATCATGTCCGCATAATTCACGAACCGTAGGGAGACACACTTAAGGATTCGACGTTGTTTGAGTAGTTATGGTATTATGAGAAAGAGACCGAATGTTGTTCGGAGTCTCGGATGGGATCCGGGATATCACGAGGTGATCCGGAATGGTCCGGAGAATAAGATTCATATAAGGAAAGTCCCGTTTCGGAGTTCGGAAATGATTCCGGTGTTTTCATCGGGAATGTTCTAGAAGGTTCCGGAATGTCCGGCACTCCGGGGGGGAGGGGTACATGAATGTGTCATTACATATTGGAATGATTGCATCATGTACTAAGTGTTCTTGCTGTTCCAAATAAAGGATTAAATTGAATCCTAAAACAGAAAAGTCAAATGTCCAGTTTGAAAGTCAAACGGCTAAAACAAGAAACTGTGGGAAACAAGCAAGAGGTGGTTGGAACCGACTTGGGGGAGGAGTCCCTCCAAGCCGGCGCGCCAACCAAGGCCGACTTGGGGAGGGACTCCCCTCCCCTTGGCCGCCCCTCCCACCTATAAAAGGAGGGGCAGGGCCTCCTCCTCTAGACACACAAGTTTCTATCCTCTAATCTCCGGTTTAGAGCCGTTTTGGTTTAGAGCTTCTAATTGACCTAGCCTTCGGTTTAGAGCCTTCTAATTGGTGTGTCTAATCCCTAGACCACTAATAGTTCTCTCTCATACTCCACCATACTCGCTTCGGCTTAAGGCGAAGCCCTGCGGGATCTCCCCTCTACTTCTGGTACCACGCCGTTGTGCTGCCGGAATCGCGAGGAGAGTGCTACAACCTCCGCTGCCTGCTGGAACAAGGGAGAGGAAGGTCTTCGTCGAGTACCGAACGTGTGACCGACTGCGGGAGCACTGCCGGAACGCAGCGCCGGAAGGATCGTCTACGCGATCTTGACATCGGAAAGAGTACGACTACATCACCCACGAGAATTTGCTCTCGTTAACCGCTTTGGAATCTTCGAGGGTAAGTTATTCCATCGACTCGTTGCTACAATCTAGTAGATAGATCTTGGCTTGTTTGTTTGTATGCGATAGAATTTTTTTGTTTTCCATGCTACGAACCCCTACAGTGGTATCAGAGTCGTGTCTATATGTAGATCTGTTGCACGAGTAGAACACAATGGTCATTGTGGGCATTGATGCTTTTATTGTCGATCGCTTCTTGTGTACTTTGCATCTTGCGGTATGTTGGGATGAAGCGGCCCGGGCTAACCTTACATGACATCGTTCATGAGACTTGCTCCACGCTTGACATGCAACTTGTATTGCATAAGTGGCTTTGCGGGTGCCTGTTTCTCCTAGCATAGTTAAGATCCAATTTACAACGGGTGATTAACAATACTAGTATCAATGTTGTGGTTCTTGTTCGTAAGTTAGAACGACACTTATTGAAAGCCCCAAACCACGTAAAATATGCAAAGAAAGTAGAGGCGTCTAACTTTGTTTTGCAGGGGTGTGCAGTGATGTGATATGGCCATGATTGTGATTATATATGATGTATGCAATGTTCCTTATTGTAAGTCGGCAACCGGCAGGAGCCATATGGTTGTATTTAATTTCTGTTAAGACCCGCGTGTCTATTCAAGGTAGTTGTAATAGTTGAAGCCGGTGGATGACAACCATGGAGAAGCATCATTGACCTTGATGCAATGTCGGTGATGATGGAGATCATGTTCGTGCTAGAAGATGGAGATCGGGAGCACAAAGAAGAAAGGCCATATCATATCACATATTATGAATTGCATGTGATGTTAATCCTTTATGCATCTTGTATTGCTTAGTAGACGACGGTAGCATTATAAGATGATCCCTCATGCACATGAATTTCAAGTCATAAAGTGTTCACCCTTAGTTAGCACCATTGCTAAAGCTTGTTGTTTCGAAGCACCACGTGATGATCGGGTGTGTTAGATTCTGCAAGTGTATACAACGTGAGCAAGCCAGGTTTGCTCATGCGGAAACTAAGGTTTGATCTTGACGAGCCTAGCATGTACAGACATGGCCTCAGGAACACGGATTACCGAAAGGTAGAGCATGAGTCATATAGTAGATATGATGAACATGTTGATTGTTCGCCATTGAAGCTATATCAACTCTCGTGATGATCGGTTTTGATGTGGTGGATTTGGTTCGTGTGATCACTAAAACAATGTGAGGGATATTTTTTTGAGTGGGAGTTCACCTAGATTAATTTAATTATTAATTAGAACTCAATTTATCATAAACTAAATCAAAGTGAATTTGCATAGTTGTTGTAGTCATTGGCATTTGTTTACCACCTTGCGCTTAGTTATAATTGAGATGATAGAACTATAGAATTCTGGTTAGTACTTTACGAACTGGTATCGTATTGTTTTGAAGTGTTAATCTAAAGTTTAAAAGTCCTATTGCAAACTTTCAGTAAGTTCCGGTTACTCCATGAAGTTTAATAATTAGTATTAGATCAAGAGTAACAATTCCAAGTGTTAGTATATAAGTATCATGTTTGTTTCCATGATTCTTGATATTCAAAGGATTGTCTTAATATCAAGGTTATCTAGGATCTGAAAGAGTTGTTTCAGAAACCATGATGTGTGGAAGATATTGTGATATCTGAAACGAAGTTTTGGTTACAACATGATAGAGTATAATATGGCAAAAGTCATGTTCTCATATTTGATGAGAATTTGCAAAAGGTTGGAGACACTAGTTGTCCTAATCCACCAAAAGGTTTTGGATAGCAACATTATACTCACGATTCATCTTTATAAGCTAAAAGTAGCTTGATCATGGATAATTCCATGATAAGGGTGAATATTTGATGTAGATAAAATAATTACTACACCAAGAGATTACTAAAGAAAGGAATTTGGAAGAACACCAAACATTTGATGATGGTGATCTACTTCAAAGTGCAAATCCAAAGACATTGGTATTTAATTATACACGCTTTGGATTATGTGTCATATGTATGACTCCACTATTGATGTTGATAGATTCTTTCAAAAAAGGAAATACCGAAAGAGAATCTCATAAATATATGGCAGAAAAGAAAAGACTAGAATTGTTCAGTTTAAGTATATAGATGATATACATGTTATGGCTATATTCTTTGCTTATTAAACAATGTGGTTATTAAGTATTTGATACTGAATTTGTTGGTGTGAATCGTCATACGAAACAACACAATTCATGAACTACAATGGCCTAAGTAACTAGCAAAAGAATATGTGATGATGTCCATCGAGAACAAATAAAGGATTATTGTGTTGCTCGTTAAACATCAAAGCTTGCCTTCAAGATTTGTTTTATCAGGTATTATGAGAACAAAAGGGTTGTTCAAATAATTGCCGTAATCCATAAAAGATGGATGATTCACAAATCTCATTGGAGAAATCACATCCATAAAACTAGTGCTAAAAATGTCGAAAGATAAATTGATTGAAAGATCACTTAGGAAGTGACATCGCCGTTTAAATTATATTGGAAAGAAAACATGAAGAAACTCCATATGTATGGAATTTTGGAGTCTTTTGATTTTGATCAAATGACGCTTGTGAAACTTTCCTAGAGATAATTAAAACTTCGTTCATAGGCCAAAAGGGAACGAAAGACTAGCTTATTGGAATTTGTACATATTGTTGTACGAAGTCCATTATGTGTAGTCAAGAGCGATGGATTTCAACTTCATATGCTTTCTCCGAAAATTTGAGTGAATATATGAATATTTACTTAATAAGGATGAAGTGTGAAATATTTGAAAAAGTTCAAAGACTTTCAACATGAAGTGCAAAATCATTGTAACAAGAATATAAATAGTTTATGATAAGATCATAAAGGAAGATATTTGAGTTACAAGTTTAGCATAATACCTAAGATTTAAGGAATCGTTCCGTGGATTTGGATTTTCCCGAAACACCATAAGAATATGGAGCGTTCGAGATATGTAATTAAACCTTGTTTGACATGGTAAGATCAAAGGTATAATTCATAAAACTGCCATTATATTTTAAAGATTAAAAGCTTTAGAGATTACCGTTTTTTCCACTGAAAAGAGCTCCATCATAATCCGTTGAAATGACACCATATGTTATGGTTTGGGATAAAACCCAAGTTGTCCTTTCTTAAAACATTGGTATGCTATGCATAAGAAAGATGTGTGCAACCAAAGTCAGATGAACCTGTCTTTGTATAAACTGTTAAGTATTCCTCCATAAACACCGGAGACAAAAGTGTTTGTTGCTTGGAACGTCAAGTTTCTTTAAGAAGGAATTTTTCGTGAAAAGTTAAGTGGGAGGACAATAGAACTTTGATAAGGTTGAAAGAACCTTAGCTATATGTGCAGAGTTGCGCAGCGCCGAAAAGTGTTCCGGAGGCAGCAACAATGCTCATGGCTCACGTGCCTCAAAGGTTGTGGTCACGGAGATCTAAGTTCCTATTGAAACAAGTAGGTCGGATGAACAATCAAATACCAAGATTTGAGGGTTGAATCATTATTTGAGAATAATGAACCGACTACATGCAAAGAAGCGATGATGGGCCCTGACTCCGTCAAATGGCTTGAAGCCATAAAATCCGTGATAGTTCCATACACGAGAAATCAAGTTTTGAATTTGAAGGACCCTCGAGAAAGGTGTAAGACCTTACAGTTGTGTTTGGATCTATAAAGAAATAGACATGGATGTTTCGCATCTATGAAATGGTCGACATGTTGGGAAAGAGTTCACAACAATGTTCAAAGGTTGACTATGACAGGATTGGATCTTTCATAGCGATATTTAGTCTAGACGGATTAATGTAGCAACCACTACATATAATTTTGTTATATGGTAGTTGAATAAACAAAACAATTTCTTCTAATAGAATTGTTACCTAGGACATGTGAGTAACATGGTTCCATAGGGGTTTTGTTAATTCAAAGGATGCTAAAAGCATATGCAAACTTCAATGGTTGAAGTAAGCATCGCGGAGTTGGAATCTTCACTATGATGAAACTGTTAAAAGAGTTTAATTTCATCAGAGACAATGAAGATGCTTGCATTTGCAAGAAATTAAGTGGGAGCGCTAAGACATGTTTCTAATACATTATGTGGAAGACATATTGTTGATTGGAAATAATGTATCTTTTATTAACACATATTAAGAATTTCATCCTGATGAAAGACTTAGGCAAAACCCAAATATTTGGCATCAATAGACGCTAATATGGTTGTGCCAGAAGTACATAGACGAGATATTGAATGAGTTCAATATAGAAACTACAAGAAAGTTTCTTGTCGCACAGAAAGGATTGAATGAGTTCAATAGTGATGATATATTCAAATGTATTGACATTTGGTAAGTGAAACAAGATTCAAGTATAGATTGATACTTGATCACGAAGAGTATTTATATCAATCATACTGTGATATGTACAAATCCAGATATGTCCTATGCTCTAAATGTTGTGAGCATATACCAGAATGATTCATAAGATGATCATTGGACAATAGTAAGAATATTCTTATGATCTTTTGGAAGAACTAAGAGTATATTATTTGTAGAAGTGACAAATAGATGGTTAGTTCATTGTAAAAGTACAAATTAAGTTTATCTCAATCTAAACTAAGGGTGGCACAATATAATGGAAAGTAAGTTCCATAATGGATTTGGATGAGTTCCAAAGTTAAGACATTGTGACAGATACTACAACAAAAGGCTAAGTATATGACTGCTATTATAGCAGCTAAAGAGGGCATTTGGGTCAAGTAGTTTGTTATCAAACTAGGTGTAGTTCATAGCGGGATAATACTATGAAGATATATTGTACGACAATATAATCAACATGTTTTAACCCCAAAGAACTAAAGGTCTCACCAAAGGACCAAATTTATACAAAGCCATCTCATTAGAGAATGAGTGATGCGTAGAGACGCAAAGACATGCAATTACACACGGACCTGGAAGTGTCAGATCCGGAGATCAGTTGACCACTAGCAATCGTGTACATACGACACCAGAAAGCCATAGGTGTTGAATACACAAAGGTTTGAAACTAGATTATTGACTCTAGTGCAAGTGGGAGACTGTTGGAGATATGCCCAAGAGGCAATAATAAAGTGGGTTATTATCATATCTTCATATTTATGATAAATGTTTACATACCATGCTATAATTGTATTAACCGGAAACATTAATACTTGTGTGATTTGTAAACTAAAATAAGAGTCCCTAGTAAAGCCTCTTGTTAAACTAGCTTGTTGGTTAATATATGATCATGGTTTCCTGATCATGAACATAGAGATTTTATTAACAACAGGATCATATCATTAGGAGAATGATGTGATGGACATACTCCTATAGATAAGCGTAGCATAAAGATCAAGTCATTTCAATAGTTCAATTGCTATATGCTTTCTGATACATAGTAACCTAATTCCTTCGACCATGAGATCATGCATATCACCTTTACCGGATGGATGCTTTGATGACATCAAACACCACACCGTAACTGGGTGGCTATAAAGGTGGCATTGAGTGTTCGGAAAGTTTTGGTTGAGACACATGGATCAAGAGTGGGATTTGTCCATCCATATGACAGATAGATATACTCTGGGCCCTCTCGGTGTAATGTCATCCAATTAGCTTGCAAGCATGTGACTGGCTCACAAGGGATCACATATCACGGGAACGAGAAAAGAGTACTTATCGATAACGAGGTTGAACTAGGTATGCAGAGATACCGACGATCAAAACCTCGGATAAGTAAACTATCGTGAGACAAAGGGAAATTGGTATCGTATGTAAGTGGTTCATTCGATCGCAAAGTAATCGTAGAAATATGTGGGAGCCATATGAATTTCTAGATTCCTCTATTGGTTATTGTTCGGAGAAGTGTCTCGATCATGTCCGCATAATTCACGAACCGTAGGGAGACACATTTAAGGATTCGACGTTGTTTGAGTAGTTATGGTATTATGAGAAAGAGACCGAATGTTGTTCGGAGTCTCGGATGGGATCCGGGATATCACGAGGTGATCCGGAATGGTCCGGAGAATAAGATTCATATAAGGAAAGTCCCGTTTCGGAGTTCGGAAATGATTCCGGTGTTTTCATCGGGAATGTTCTAGAAGGTTCCGGAATGTCCGGCACTCCGGGGGGGAGGGGTACATGAATGTGTCATTACATATTGGAATGATTGCATCATGTACTAAGTGTTCTTACTGTTCCAAATAAATGATTAGATTGAATCCTAAAACAGAAAAGTCAAATGTCCAGTATGAAAGTCAAACGGCTAAAACAAGAAACTGTGGGAAACAAGCAAGAGGTGGTTGGAACCGACTTGGAGGAGGAGTCCCTCCAAGCCGGCACGCCAACCAAGGCCGACTTGGGGAGGGACTCCCCTCCCCTTGGCCGCCCCTCCCACCTATAAAAGGAGGGGCGGGGCCTCCTCCTCTAGACACACAAGTTTCTATCCTCTAATCTCCAGTTTAGAGCCGTTTTGGTTTAGAGCTTCTAATTGCCCTAGCCTTCGGTTTAGAGCCTTCTAATTGGTGTGTCTAATCCCTAGACCACTAATAGTTCTCTCTCATACTCCACCATACTCGCTCCGGCTTAAGGCGAAGCCCTGCGGGATCTCCCCTCTACTCCCGGTACCACGCCGTTGTGCTGCCGGAATCGCGAGGAGAGTGCTACAACCTCCGCTGCCTGCTGGAACAAGGGAGAGGAAGGTCTTCGTCGAGTACCGAACGTGTGACCGACTGCGGGAGCACTTCCGGAACGCAGCGCCGGAAGGATCGTCAACGCGATCTTGACATCGGAAAGAGTATGACTACATCACCCATGAGAATCTGCTCTCGTTAACCGCTTTGGAATCTTCGAGGGTAAGTTATTCCATCGACTCGTTGCTACAATCTAGTAGATAGATCTTGGCTTGTTTGTTTGTATGCGATAGAAATTTTTTTGTTTTCCATGCTACGAACCCCTACAGTAGGGCACTCTGCCCTAGTGCCCTACGCCTAAGTGGCATGCACCAACTCCACAACCCCCCCCCCCCCCCGTGGATCGCCTTTTTAGGGTTTGCAAAAAATAAACGAAAATGATAAACACTTCAAAAAATTAAATCCTTTCATATTTAGGTAGGTAATGTGGTATAGCTTTTAGTAAAATTAACAAAAATGAGTTTCGACTTTATTTACAAAAAAAAGTCATGCCACGGTAAAAAGGCCGTAACTTTTGCATACGATATCAAAAAAAATCGTATAATATACCAAAATGACGAGAACGAGATTTCGCATCTGCCCACAGTGGAAGTAGAAAGCCATGCCGTACCCGTGGCGATAGAGGCGGGCGACCTGCGGGAGATCTGGCGGCGGCGCGCCGAGGCGGCGGTGGCGAAGCCAGAAGCGTGGGCTCGCGAGGAGCTGCCGGAAGCGCTTGGAGAGCAGGGTGCAGCGCGCGGCGCAGCGGGCCGGCAGGCGCGCGAGGATCTCATCGGCCACGAACTCGTCGTCTCCGAAGAAGACGACGGCCTGGTTGACGTCGTTCGTTTCCTCGGACGCCATGTTGTTTTCTGTGACCAACGTCGTACACCAACGGCAGCAAGGTCTATATGTGATGGCTTGTAGTACGTGCTCCTCCGAAGAAGGAAGGAATCCGGTTAGGAGTCCCCTAGCTTGGGTCTTGTAGTACGTCTCGGATTTGGTTGGGGTCCAACATCGGACCAGAGTAGCTAGCTAGGAGTCCGTACGGTACGTACGTACGTGTCCCAGTCGATCGGTAATAAGTACATTTTTTGACAACTTATTGTCTTTGACACCGTACGTGTCCGACACAGGAATAAAGAAGGACAGACGTTATGTTTCCGTGTGTCTAGCTAGCTAGTATACGTACGTGCGTCTATTGCAAAGGAAATACTATACCTGGAACTATAGGATGTGTCATTTCAAAGTTGTATATAGGGTTTAGGGTATAGGTTTATTGGATAGGGCTGGAACTATAACTCGAAACTCGCGAGCGAAATGAGTAACTCTGACTCGGCTCGACTCGGCTTGAACTCCATATCTAATGAGTCGAGCCATGTTTTAGATTTGAGCTTGTTTATTCATCCAAGCTAAATGAGCTACTTGCGAGCTACTTGTTTAGCATGTTAATCTCATTCAAAAACAGAGTTTGAAATTTTTCATAGATGAGTGACATAATATGAATATTTCTTGAACCTGCAATGGTGTTCGTGTTATTATGGAAGTAGTATCGTTGTTCTAGTTCCAAAATAGTAGGAGAATTACTAGTTTTCCGATATGTGCTCCTATTAGCAACTTATAATGAGCTACTCGAGTCGAGCCAAGTTTTAGATATGGGCTAAACGAGCCGAGTTGAGCTAGCTCGTTCGTTGAACGAGCTTTAGCGAGTCGAGCCGAGTTGGCTCGGCTCGGCTCGAATTCCAGCCCTTTGGATATGGTCTAGGTTTAGGGATTTGTGTCTAGATCTAGGGGTATATGGACTAGGTTTAGGGATTGGTGTCTAGATCTAGGGATATATGGTCTAACTCTAGTTTTAATGGTGTAGCTCTAGTGTTTAAGGTCTGGTTTCATGGTTTAGGGTTTATGGTCTATTGTATTGGGTCGAGTCGTTGGGTTTTAGTTAATGTTTATGGTTGGGGGCTAGTGTTTATTGAAGGATGTGCTACTTCAGTGAATTATCTAGGGTTTAAGGTTTAGGTCTAGCGTCTAGGGTTCATGATACATGTTTTATGTTCTATAGTCCATGCATATGCACCAATGTCTACACCTAGGGGTCTAGGGTATAGATCTAAGGTTCGTGTTTAGGTTTTAGAGTGTTACTATAGGGTTTAAGGTTTTGGTTCATAGTTCACGTTTTATGATCTATAGTCTAGGTCTAGGGGCTAAGGTCTAGATCTAGGGATCTAGGGTATAATTATGGCCTAGGTTGGTTTGAAGGAGGTTCTACTTCAAATTCATGTGTAAGGTTCAGAGGTATAGGACTAGGGTCTAACTATAGGATTTAGGGTTCATGGTCTATTGTCAGGTTTGGAGGTTAGGTACCTGATCTATGAGTCACTACTAGGAAAACAGCTATAGGTAATAAGCACATCCGTGGCTCACATGGTTGAAGTGCCCCACGGCTAAAACAGGCGTGGCTCACCTGTGGGCCGTGCCCTACTAGTAACTAGAACAACTGTGGCGCACATGACTATAGTGCGCCACAGATGTGTGTGGTCCAGGGCCCTGTTGGACGCTCGCCAAACATCTGTAGCGCACTATAGTCATGTGCGCCACAGTTGTTAGTGTCATCTGTGGCGCACATGGGGGGGGTGCGCTACGCCTAAGCGCACGCCCCCTCTGCTGTGAAACGGCCACAAACATCTGTGGCGCACATGGCATAGTGCGCCACAGATGTATAAACTTAGCCGTAGGGCACTCTGCCCTAGTGCCCTACGCCTAAGTGGCATGCACCAACTCCAACCCCCCCCCCCCCCCCCCCCCCGTGGATCGCCTTTTTAGGGTTTGCAAAAAATAAACGAAAATGATAAACATTTCAAAAAATTAAATCCTTTCATATTTAGGTAGGTAATGTGGTATAGCTTCTAGTAAAATTAACAAAAATGAGTTTCGACTTTATTTGCAAAAAAAAGTCATGCCACGGTAAAAAGGCCGTAACTTTTGCATACGATATCGAAAAAAATCGTATAATATACCAAAATGACGAGAACGAGATTTCGCATCTGCCCACAGTGGAAGTCGAAAGCCACGCCGTACCCGTGGCGATAGAGGCGGGCGACCTGCGGGAGCTCTGGCGGCGGCGCGCCGAGGCGGCGGTGGCGAAGCCAGAAGCGTGGGCTCGCGAGGAGCTGCCGGAAGCGCTTGGAGAGCAGGGTGCAGCGCGCGGCGCAGCGGGCCGGCAGGCGCGCGAGGATCTCATCGGCCACGAACTCGTCGTCTCCGAAGAAGACGACGGCCTGGTTGACGTCGGTCGTTTCCTCGGACGCCATGTTGTTTTCTGTGACCAACGTCGTACACCAACGGCAGCAAGGTCTATATGTGATGGCTTGTAGTACGTGCTCCTCCGAAGAAGGAAGGAATCCGGTTAGGAGTCCCCTAGCTTGGGTCTTGTAGTACGTCTCGGATTTGGTTGGGGTCCAACATCGGACCAGAGTAGCTAGCTAGGAGTCCGTACGGTACGTACGTACGTGTCCCAGTCGATCGGTAATAAGTACATTTTTTGACAACTTATTGTCTTTGACACCGTACGTGTCCGACACGGGAATAAAGAAGGACAGGCGTTATGTTTCCGTGTGTCTAGCTAGCTAGTATACGTACGTGCGTCTATTGCAAAGGAAATACTATAACTGGAACTATAGGATGTGTCATTTCAAAGTTGTATATAGGGTTTAGGGTATAGGTTTATTGGATAGGGCTGGAACTATACCTCGAAACTCGCGAGCAAAATGAGTAACTCGTGACTCGGCTCGACTCGGCTTGAACTCCATATCTAATGAGTCGAGCCATGTTTTAGATTTGAGCTTGTTTATTCATCCAAGCTAAATGAGCTACTTGCGAGCTACTTGTTTAGCATGTTAATCTCATTCAAAAACAGAGTTTGAAATTTTTCATAGATGAGTGACATAATATGAATATTTCTTGAACCTGCAATGGTGTTCGTGTTATTATGGAAGTAGTATCGTTGTTCTAGTTCCAAAATAGTAGGAGAATTACTAGTTTTCCGATATGTTCTCCTATTAGCAACATATAATGAGCTACTCGAGTCGAGCCAAGTTTTAGATATGGGCTAAACGAGCCGAGTTGAGCTAGAACGTTCGTTGAACGAGCTTTAGCGAGTCGAGCCGAGTTGGCTCGGCTCGGCTCGAATTCCAGCCCTTTGGATATGGTCTAGGTTTAGGGATTTGTGTCTAGATCTAGTGGTATATGGACTAGGTTTAGGGATTGGTGTCTAGATCTAGGGATATATGGTCTAACTCTAGTTTTAATGTTGTAGCTCTAGTGTTTAAGGTCTGGTTTCATGGTTTAGGGTTTATGGTCTATTGTATTGGGTCGAGTCGTTGGGTTTTAGTTAATGTTTATGGTTGAGGTCTAGTGTTTATTGAAGGATGTTCTACTTCAATGAATTATCTAGGGTTTAAGGTTTAGGTCTAGCGTCTAGGGTTCATGATACATGTTTTATGTTCTATAGTCCATGCATATGTACTAATGTCTACACCTAGGGGTCTAGGGTATAGATCTAAGGTTCGTGTCTAGGTTTTAGAGTGTTACTATAGGGTTTAAGGTTTTGGTTCATAGTTCACGTTTTATGATCTATAGTCTAGGTCTAGGGGCTAAGGTCTAGATCTAGGGATCTAGGGTATAATTATGGCCTAGGTTGGTTTGAAGGAGGTTGTACTTCAAATTCATGTGTAAGGTTCAGAGGTATAGGACTAGAGTCTAACTATAGGATTTAGGGTTCATGGTCTATTGTCAGGTTTGGAGGTTAGGTACCTGATTTATGAGTCACTACTAGGAAAACAGCTATAGGTAATCAGCACATCCGTGGCTCACATGGTTGAAGTGCCCCACGGCTAAAACAGGCGTGGCTCACCTGTGGGCAGTGCCCTACTAGTAACTAGAACAACTGTGGCGCACATGACTATAGTGCGCCACAGATGTGTGTGGTCCAGGGCCCTGTTGGACGCTCGCCAAACATCTGTAGCGCACTATAGTCATGTGCGCCACAGTTTTTAGTGTCATCTGTGGCGCACATGGGGGGGGGGGTGCGCTACGCCTAAGCGCACGCCCCCTCTGCTGTGAAACGGCCACAAACATCTGTGGCGCACATGGCATAGTGCGCCACAGATGTATAAACTTAGCCGTAGGGCACTCTGCCCTAGTGCCCTACGCCTAAGTGGCCTGCACCAACTCCCCCCCCCCCCCGTGGATCGCCTTTTTAGGGTTTGCAAAAAATAAACGAAAATGATAAACACTTCAAAAAATTAAATCCTTTCATATTTAGGTAGGTAATGTGGTATAGCTTCTAGTAAAATTAACAAAAATGAGTTTCGACTTTATTTGCAAAAAAAAGTCATGCCACGGTAAAAAGGCCGTAACTTTTGCATACGATATCGAAAAAAATCGTATAATATACCAAAATGACGAGAACGAGATTTCCCATCTGCCCACAGTGGAAGTCGAAAGCCACGCCGTACCCGTGGCGATAGAGGCGGGCGACCTGTGGGAGCTCTGGCGGCGGCGCGCCGAGGCGACGGTGGCGAAGCCAGAAGCGTGGGCTCGCGAGGAGCTGCCGGAAGCGCTTGGAGAGCAGGGTGCAGCGTGCGGCGCAGCGGGCCGGCAGGCGCGCGAGGATCTCATCGGCCACGAACTCGTCGTCTCCGAAGAAGACGACGGCCTGGTTGACGTCGGTCGTTTCCTCGGACGCCATGTTGTTTTCTGTGACCAACGTCGTACACCAACGACAGCAAGGTCTATATGTGATGGCTTGTAGTACGTGCTCCTCCGAAGAAGGAAGGAATCCGGTTAGGAGTCCCCTAGCTTGGGTCTTGTAGTACGTCTCGGATTTGGTTGGGGTCCAACATCGGACCAGAGTAGCTAGCTAGGAGTCCGTACGGTACGTACGTACGTGTCCCAGTCGATCGGTAATAAGTACATTTTTGTAAAACTTATTGTCTTTGACACCGTACGTGTCCGACACGGGAATAAAGAAGGACAGACGTTATGTTTCCGTGTGTCTAGCTAGCTAGTATACGTACGTGCGTCTATTGCAAAGGAAATACTATACCTGGAACTATAGGATGTGTCATTTCAAAGTTGTATATAGGGTTTAGGGTATAGGTTTATTGGATAGGGCTGGAACTATAACTCGAAACTCGCGAGCGAAATGAGTAACTCTGACTCGGCTCGACTCGGCTTGAACTCCATATCTAATGAGTCGAGCCATGTTTTAGATTTGAGCTTGTTTATTCATCCAAGCTAAATGAGCTACTTGCGAGCTACTTGTTTAGCATGTTAATCTCATTCAAAAACAGAGTTTGAAATTTTTCATAGATGAGTGACAAAATATGAATATTTCTTGAACCTGCAATGGTGTTCGTGTTATTATGGAAGTAGTATCGTTGTTCTAGTTCCAAAATATTAGGAGAATTACTAGTTTTCCGATATGTTCTCCTATTAGCAACATATAATGAGCTACTCGAGTCGAGCCAAGTTTTAGATATGGGCTAAACGAGCCGAGTTGATCTAGCTCGTTCGTTGAACGAGCTTTAGCGATTCGAGCCGAGTTGGCTCGGCTCGGCTCGAATTCCAGCCCTTCGGATATGGTCTAGGTTTAGGGATTTGTGTCTAGATCTAGGGGTATATGGACTAGGTTTAGGGATTGGTGTCTAGATCTAGGGATATATGGTCTAACTCTAGTTTTAATGTTGTAGCTCTAGTGTTTAAGGTCCGGTTTCATGGTTTAGGGTTTATGGTCTATTGTATTGGGTCGAGTCGTTGGTTTTAGTTAATGTTTATGGTTGGGGTCTAGTGTTTATTGAAGGATGTGCTACTTCAATGAATTATCTAGGGTTTAAGGTTTAGGTCTAGCGTCTAGGGTTCATGATACATGTTTTATGTTCTATAGTCCATGCATATGTACTAATGTCTACACCTAGGGGTCTAGGGTATAGATCTAAGGTTCGTGTCTAGGTTTTAGAGTGTTACTATAGGGTATAAGGTTTTGGTTCATAGTTCACGTTTTATGATCTATAGTCTAGGTCTAGGGGCTAAGGTCTAGATCTAGGGATCTAGGGTATAATTATGGCCTAGGTTGGTTTGAAGGAGGTTCTACTTCAAATTCATGTGTAAGGTTCAGAGGTATAGGACTAGGGTCTAACTATAGGATTTAGGGTTCATGGTCTATTGTCAGGTTTGGAGGTTAGGTACCTGATCTATGAGTCACTACTAGGAAAACAGCTATAGGTAATAAGCACATCCGTGGCTCACATGGTTGAAGTGCCCCACGGCTAAAACAGGCGTGGCTCACCTGTGGGCCGTGCCCTACTAGTAACTAGAACAACTGTGGCGCACATGACTATAGTGCGCCACAGATGTGTGTGGTCCAGGGCCCTGTTGGACGCTCGCCAAACATCTGTAGCGCACTATAGTCATGTGCGCCACAGTTGTTAGTGTCATCTGTGGCGCACATGGGGGGGTGCGCTACGCCTAAGCGCACGCCCCCTCTGCTGTGAAACGGCCACAAACATCTGTGGCGCACATGGCATAGTGCGCCACAGATGTATAAACTTAGCTGTAGGGCACTCTGCCCTAGTGCCCTACGCCTAAGTGGCATGCACCAACTCCACCCCCCCCCCCCCCCGGATCGCCTTTTTAGGGTTTGCAAAAAATAAACGAAAATGATAAACACTTCAAAAAAATAAATTCTTTCATATTTAGGTAGGTAATGTGGTATAGCTTCTAGTAAAATTAACAAAAATGAGTTTCGACTTTATTTGCAAAAAAAAGTCATGCCACGGTAAAAAGGCCGTAACTTTTGCATACGATATCGAAAAAAATCGTATAATATACCAAAATGACGAGAACGAGATTTCGCATCTGCCCACAGTGGAAGTCGAAAGCCACGCTGTACCCGTGGCGATAGAGGCGGGCGACCTGCGGGAGCTCTGGCGGCGGTGGCGAAGCCAGAAGCGTGGGCTCGCGAGGAGCTGCCGGAAGCGCTTGGAGAGCAGGGTGCAGCGCGCGGCGCAGCGGGCCGGCAGGCGCGCGAGGATCTCATCGGCCACGAACTCGTCGTCTCCGAAGAAGACGACGGCCTGGTTGACGTCGGTCGTTTCCTCGGACGCCATGTTGTTTTCTGTGACCAACGTCGTACACCAACGGCAGCAAGGTCTATATGTGATGGCTTGTAGTACGTGCTCCTCCGAAGAAGGAAGGAATCCGGTTAGGAGTCCCCTAGCTTGGGTCTTGTAGTACGTCTCGGATTTGGTTGGGGTCCAACATCGGACCAGAGTAGCTAGCTAGGAGTCCGTACGGTACGTACGTACGTGTCCCAGTCGATCGGTAATAAGTACATTTTTTGACAACTTATTGTCTTTGACACCGTACGTGTCCGACACGGGAATAAAGAAGGACAGACGTTATGTTTCCGTGTGTCTAGCTAGCTAGTATACGTACGTGCATCTATTGCAAAGGAAATACTATAACTGGAACTATAGGATATGTCATTTCAAAGTTGTATATAGGGTTTAGGGTATAGGTTTATTGGATAGGGCTGGAACTATAACTCGAAACTCGCGAGCGAAATGAGTAACTCGTGACTCGGCTCGACTCGGCTTGAACTCCATATCTAATGAGTCGAGCCATATTTTAGATTTGAGCTTGTTTATTCATCCAAGCTAAATGAGCTACTTGCGAGCTACTTGTTTAGCATGTTAATCTCATTCAAAAACAGAGTTTGAAATTTTTCATAGATGAGTGACATAATATGAATATTTCTTGAACCTGCAATGGTGTTCGTGTTATTATGGAAGTAGTATCGTTGTTCTAGTTCCAAAAAACTAGGAGAATTACTAGTTTTCCGATATGTGCTCCTATTAGCAACTTATAATGAGCTACTCGAGTCGAGCCAAGTTTTAGATATGGGCTAAACGAGCCGAGTTGAGCTAGCTCGTTCGTTGAACGAGCTTTAGCGAGTCGAGCCGAGTTGGCTCGGCTCGGCTCGAATTCCAGCCCTTTGGATATGGTCTAGGTTTAGGGATTTGTGTCTAGATCTAGGGGTATATGGACTAGGTTTAGGGATTGGTGTCTAGATCTAGGGATATATGGTCTAACTCTAGTTTTAATGGTGTAGCTCTAGTGTTTAAGGTCTGGTTTCATGGTTTAGGGTTTATGGTCTATTGTATTGGGTCGAGTCGTTGGGTTTTAGTTAATGTTTATGGTTGGGGGCTAGTGTTTATTGAAGGATGTGCTACTTCAATGAATTATCTAGGGTTTAAGGTTTAGGTCTAGCGTCTAGGGTTCATGATACATGTTTTATGTTCTATAGTCCATGCATATGTACTAATGTCTACATCTAGGGGTCTAGGGTATAGATCTAAGGTTCGTGTCTAGGTTTTAGAGTGTTACTATAGGGTTTAAGGTTTTGGTTCATAGTTCACGTTTTATGATCTATAGTCTAGGTCTAGGGGCTAAGGTCTAGATATAGGGATCTAGGGTATAATTATGGCCTAGGTTGGTTTGCAGGAGGTTCTACTTCAAATTCATGTGTAAGGTTCAGAGGTATAGGACTAGGGTCTAACTATAGGATTTAGGGTTCATGGTCTATTGTCAGGTTTGGAGGTTAGGTACCTGATCTATGAGTCACTACTAGGAAAACAGCTATAGGTAATCAGCACATCCGTGGCTCACATGGTTGAAGTGCCCCACGGCTAAAACAGGCGTGGCTCACCTGTGGGCAGTGCCCTACTAGTAACTAGAACAACTGTGGCGCACATGACTATAGTGCGCCACAGATGTGTGTGGTCCAGGGCCCTGTTGGACGCTCGCCAAACATCTGTAGCGCACTATAGTCATGTGCGCCACAGTTGTTAGTGTCATCTGTGGCGCACATGGGGGGGGTGCGCTACGCCTAAGCGCACGCCCCCTCTGCTGTGAAACGGCCACAAACATCTGTGGCGCACATGGCATAGTGCGCCACAGATGTATAAACTTAGCCGTAGGGCACTCTGCCCTAGTGCCCTACGCCTAAGTGGCATGCACCAACTCCACCACCACCCCCCCCCCCCCCGTGGATCGCCTTTTTAGGGTTTGCAAAAAATAAACGAAAATGATAAACACTTCAAAAAATTAAATCCTTTCATATTTAGGTAGGTAATGTGGTATAGCTTCTAGTAAAATTAACAAAAATAAGTTTCGACTTTATTTGCAAAAAAAAATTCATGCCACGGTAAAAAGGCCGTAACTTTTGCATACGATATCGAAAAAAATCGTATAATATACCAAAATGACGAGAACGAGATTTCCCATCTGCCCACAGTGGAAGTCGAAAGCCACGCCGTACCCGTGGCGATAGAGTCGGGCGACCTGCGGGAGCTCTGGCGGCGGCTCGCCGAGGCGGCGGTGGCGAAGCCAGAAGCGTGGGCTCGCGAGGAGCTGCCGGAAGCGCTTGGAGAGCAGGGTGCAGCGTGCGGCGCAGCGGGCCGGCAGGCGCGCGAGGATCTCATCGGCCACTAACTCGTCGTCTCCGAAGAAGACGACGGCCTGGTTGACGTCGGTCGTTTCCTCGGACGCCATGTTGTTTTCTGTGACCAACGTCGTACACCAACGGCAGCAAGGTCTATATGTGATGGCTTGTAGTACGTGCTCCTCCGAAGAAGGAAGGAATCCGGTTAGGAGTCCCCTAGCTTGGGTCTTGTAGTACGTCTCGGATTTGGTTGGGGTCCAACATCGGACCAGAGTAGCTAGCTAGGAGTCCGTACGGTACGTACGTACGTGTCCCAGTCGATCGGTAATAAGTACATTTTTTGACAACTTATTGTCTTTGACACCGTACGTGTCCGACACGGGAATAAAGAAGGACAGACGTTATGTTTCCGTGTGTCTAGCTAGCTAGTATACGTACGTGCGTCTATTGCAAAGGAAATACTATAACTGGAACTATAGGATGTGTCATTTCAAAGTTGTATATAGGGTTTAGGGTATAGGTTTATTGGATAGGGCTGGAACTATAACTCGAAACTCGCGAGCGAAATGAGTAACTCGTGACTCGGCTCGACTCGGCTTGAACTCCATATCTAATGAGTCGAGCCATGTTTTAGATTTGAGCTTGTTTATTCATCCAAGCTAAATGAGCTACTTGCGAGCTACTTGTTTAGCATGTTAATCTCATTCAAAAACAGAGTTTGAAATTTTTCATAGATGAGTGACATAATATGAATATTTCTTGAACCTGCAATGGTGTTCGTGTTATTATGGAAGTAGTATCGTTGTTCTAGTTCCAAAATAGTAGGAGAATTACTAGTTTTCCGATATGTTCTCCTATTAGCAACATATAATGAGCTACTCGAGTCGAGCCAAGTTTTAGATATGGGCTAAACGAGCCGAGTTGAGCTAGCTCGTTCGTTGAACGAGCTTTAGCGAGTCGAGCCGAGTTGGCTCGGCTCGGCTCGAATTCCAGCCCTTTGGATATGGTCTGGGTTTAGGGATTTGTGTCTAGATCTAGGGGTATATGGACTAGGTTTAGGGATTGGTGTCTAGATCTAGGGATATATGGTCTAACTCTAGTTTTAATGTTGTAGCTCTAGTGTTTAAGGTCTGGTTTCATGGTTTAGGGTTTATGGTCTATTGTATTGGGTCGAGTCGTTGGTTTTAGTTAATGTTTATGGTTGGGGTCTAGTGTTTATTGAAGGATGTGCTACTTCAATGAATTATCTAGGGTTTAAGGTTTAGGTCTAGCGTCTAGGGTTCATGATACATGTTTTATGTTCTATAGTCCATGCATATGTACTAATGTCTACACCTAGGGGTCTAGGGTATAGATCTAAGGTTCGTGTCTAGGTTTTAGAGTGTTACTATAGGGTATAAGGTTTTGGTTCATAGTTCACGTTTTATGATCTATAGTCTAGGTCTAGGGGCTAAAGTCTAGATCTAGGGATCTAGGGTATAATTATGGCCTAGGTTGGTTTGAAGAGGTTCTACTTCAAATTCATGTGTAAGGTTCAGAGGTATAGGACTAGGGTCTAACTATAGGATTTAGGGTTCATGGTCTATTGTCAGGTTTGGAGGTTAGGTACCTGATCTATGAGTCACTACTAGGAAAACAGCTATAGGTAATCTGCACATCCGTGGCTCACATGGTTGAAGTGCCCCACGGCTAAAACAGGCGTGGCTCACCTGTGGGCCGTGCCCTACTAGTAACTAGAACAACTGTGGCGCACATGACTATAGTGCGCCACAGATGTGTGTGGTCCAGGGCCCTGTTGGACGCTCGCCAAACATCTGTAGCGCACTATAGTCATGTGCTCCACAGTTGTTAGTGTCATCTGTGGCGCACATGGGGGGGGGGTGCGCTACGCCTAAGCGCACGCCCCCTCTGCTGTGAAACGGCCACAAACATCTGTGGCGCACATGGCATAGTGCGCCACAGATGTATAAACTTAGCCGTAGGGCACTCTGCCCTAGTGCCCTACGCCTAAGTGGCATGCACCAACTCCAACCCCCCCCCCCCCCCCCCCCCCGTGGATCGCCTTTTTAGGGTTTGCAAAAAATAAACGAAAATGATAAACACTTCAAAAAAATAAATCCTTTCATATTTAGGTAGGTAATGTGGTATAGCTTCTAGTAAAATTAACAAAAATGAGTTTCGACTTTATTTGCAAAAAAAAGTCATGCCACGCACTACTAGGAAAATGGTCGTTTGTGGCGCACCTGAAAGGCCCATCCGTGGCGCACCTGTAGTGCGCCACGGGCCTTGCGCTACGGCTATCTCTCAGCCGTGGCGCACTGCCTAGTGCGCCACGGTTGTGTAGAGATAGGCGTAGCGCACCACCTAGTGCGCCACAGAAGTTTGGCATGGTGCGCTACCCCTTGGATCTTCTGTGGCGCACTACCCAGTGCGCCACTAAACATCCATGGTGCGCTTTAGGTGTAGTGCGCCACAGAAGGTAGAACATGTGCGCCACAGATGTATTTTTTGTTTTTTTTAATTTCCAAGCCAGATTATATGCAATACAGATTATATACAATATTACAGCAGATATACACACACAGATACAAGATATGCAATTATATATATAAATACTCGATATGAAAAACAAGATTGAAACAAATACATATAGATAAGTCTCATACATGAATACATAGTCCAAGTTACATTGTTTTGATCATGTTACAAAGTAGTAGTTGGTGACATGCGAATACATGTGTCGATCGAACAAGTTAGAGCTCGGAAGCTCGCCTAGACATCTAAACTAGCTAGCTAGACACAAACGCGGGATAAATAACCAAAGAAGATAAGCATGATCACCGCCGCGACGAAGGTGTAGGTCTTCATCCGGTTCCTTGTCCTAACTCCCGCTAGATAGCGCGTGTATCTATCTTCCGCCTCCGCCATAGTGTTGTACCCTTTGTAGCTATTGCCGCTGAAACGGTGCACCTGTCTCCGGCAGTCTTCCCAATCATCGTAGACTCCGGGAACCCGTCCCTTGTACACGACGTACCACGTCATCTACAAGTTGACAATAATAACTAACCGGTGATTGAAAAAACATGTATAATTAAAGTCGCATATGAAGATACACTTATAGAAAGTACTCTTAAATCAAAAAGAGCAAACTCAAAAAGCATGCCTCATATATAACTAGCTAGGTCGTTGGACACAGGAATTGCTTATGACGGGACTATTAGCCAAGTAGGATGCACAATTCCTGGACTTGTGCATATCACAAGGCTAACAATCCCGTCATAGCACATTCATGTATATATTGTGCCACGACATTTCAATCATCGGCATATTCTCGAAAAAGACAAAAATAACTCGAAAAGCATGCCTCATATATAACTAGCTAGGTCGTTGGACACAGGAATTGCTTATGACGGGACTATTAGCCAAGTAGGATGCACAATTCCTGGACTTGTGCATATCACAAGGCTAACAATCCCGTCATAGCACATTCACGTATATATTGTGCCACGACATTTCAATCATCGGCATATTCTCGAAAAAGACAAAAATAACTCGAAAAGCATGCCTCATATATAACTAGCTAGGTCGTTGGACACAGGAATTGCTTATGACGGGACTGTTAGCCAAGTAGGATGCACAATTCCTGGACTTGTGCATATCACAAGGCTAACAATCCCGTCATAGCACATTCACATATATATTGTGCCACGACATTTCAATCATCGGCATATTCTCGAAAAAGACAAAAATAACTCGAAAAGCATGCCTCATATATAACTAGCTAGGTCGTTGGACACAGGAATTGCTTATGACGGGACTGTCAGCCAAGTAGGATGCACAATTCCTGGACTTGTGCATATCACAAGGCTGACAATCCCGTCATAGCACATTCACATATATATTGTGCCACGACATTTCAATCATCGGCATATTCTCGAAAAAGACAAAAATAACTCGAAAAGCATGCCTCATATATAACTAGCTAGGTCGTTGGACACAGGAATTGCTTATGACGGGACTGTCAGCCAAGTAGGATGCACAATTCCTGGACTTGTGCATATCACAAGGCTGACAATCCCGTCATAGCACATTCACATATATATTGTGCCACGACATTTCAATCATCGGCATATTCTCGAAAAAGACAAAAATAACTCACACTTGTCGTCCGAGAACCAAAGAGTAAGCAAAAAAACCAAAGAGTAAGCAAAAAAACCAAGCATTGATTGATATATAATAATAATAAGCAAAATAAGTAAGCGGTGATTCATAAACCTAATAAGATAAGTACACTTGTCGTCCACACACACACAAAGGTCATCTATAGTTTGCAACTACAACTAGGCCAACATCAAGCCTTCTGGCTCGGCTTAGGGAACGGGAGGACGCCCTGCCTCGTCATGAACTTCCTATAGTCACCCTGCATCTCTAGGCGATCTTCTATGTCACGGTTATTCGGGATATTTCCTCCGTAGAAGATCCCCCCCGAAGTCATGACATCACGAAAGATGATTGCCCCAAACTGCTGCTGGATGCGATACATCTCTTGTCTAATATCCGAATCATTGATCTTGGCCTTTGCTTCGGCCCACTGTTTGAGATGATCTGGCAGCGTAGAATTCTGCTGGTCAAGTAGGAACGCCCTCATGTGATGGAGTGCGTAGTAGGCTTCCTTCTTACTGTTTTCCGGCTGCTTCACGCAGGGGAACTCTGTTACGTGTTGAAGACGTGCCTGCCAAACTTGACCTTCTTACGCACGAAGCTGGTGCCTTCCGTCGAGGCAAAGCCAGTGAGAGCATCATCCAGAACTTCCTTGATCTTGTCGTAGTTTTTCTTCTTTTCTAGACTCCCCGAGTCGAAATACGTGGCGTGGGAATGCTTCGGCGATAAGGAGATGAGCGTGCAGTGTTCATCTCTGCGCAAAAAATTCAAATGGAATGTGTTGAAAAAAGAATGATGATGATCTAATAAAGCCAATCGACGGTGGCGACTGAATAACGACTTACTCGGGAAAGTAAGGCACGAGAATGTATTCCTTTGTCTTGTTCGCCACGAGGATTCTTTTTAGGTACGAGGCCACGATACGTCGTTCGGCGGGGGAACCCAAGCAGCCGTCACGCATGTAGTAGGGGTCCACTATAGCGATGCCCGGTGTGTTCTCTCTAATGATCTGCGTGGCCAGGCTGAGAGAAAAGAGACGGACCATGGTATAGTGCAGCGGGTATAGGTGGAACATATTGAAGATGTCCTCGAACCGCAGGAAGAACAGATCCGCGGGGGCAGTGTCGACGAAGCCCAAGCCTGGTGGCACCTTAACCACGAATACCGGGTGCGAGGGATCTTTCTCCGATAGAAGGCGTCTCTCTATCGTCAGCACGCCGTCATGCACACTTTGCAGTTCCGAACTGGCGAGCTTCCGCAAATTCTTAGGTAGCATGGGCTCACCCGCCACATGAATCCTCCACATAATACCCTCGGGTCTTGGTGGCCCGTCCCGAAACCTTATCGGATTCGCAGTTGTTGACGCCACCGGCTGGCTCGAGCTGCTAGATTTTCTTTTCCTTCCCTTTTTTCCTTTTGGAGAGCGGGCAGGCACCGCAATCTGAGCACCGGCCGCCCTATGTAGTGTGTCAGGGCTTAGAATAAAGGGCCGGTTGGTTGTATCAGCTGGCTCTGTAAAGGCGCGAGCTGGAGGCGTCTCCTGAGAACCAAACAGACGCTTGGTGATAGTGGCTTTCTCTGTGGGGCCACCAGCTAGGTCTTCTTCGTTGCCAAACTGAGTGCTGAAGAACTGATCATTCCAGTCTTCGAAGTCCTCGGCCGGATCCTGCGCCATGTGCATATCATCAACATGATCATCCGACCCACCGCGTGGAGGTGACGGCGAGGGCGGTAAGGGGGCCTTGCCACCGCTTGTCGCTGGCACGACAGGCGGTGCTGTTGTCTGTGGCGTGATGGCCCCCGCCGTCCCCAAACGGATCATGCTCTTTGGCCATAGCATGAACAAGCCGAAGCAACTTCTGAGGACATACGACTCTTCTTCATCCGCTCCTGGGGGTTGAATGGGAGGTTCCAGGTCGTCGCAGCCCCTTAGCACCCGACTAATTTTAACCCTGTGCACGCTATCTGGCATTGGCTTTGAGTGGAACGTGCGCTGCAAGGGTTGAACGATGGTACCCTTGGCAACATCCCTCAGCTCGTTGTTCACGTAGCATAAGAGAGTGCAAGGAACATCCGTCTGCGGAAAACATGTACGGCGTCGTCAGAGCGAGATGCCACAAGAGTAATATATAGATGGCATGAAAGGCGGTAATTAAAGCAATTTGTTTACCGTGATGGCGTCGAGATCGGCTAATGTCGACGCACCGCATACGGCGACGGGCGTGCAAGAGACGGAAGGGCTGCTTGATGGCGCGGTGCTGGCCGCCGGTGTATTCTCCCTACCGACGGGTGCTTGGAGCTCCGGTGCCGCCGCGACGATGGCAGGGGGGGCACCAACATGTACTCCGGCGCCGCGGTGATGGCAGGGGGAGTCACCAACACTTGCGGCGCCGCGGTGCTAGCGGGCGGAGTCACGAACACGTAGTTCGCCTGATTCGTCGGCGCCGCGTTGTTCGAGTGGCTGCTGACCATGCTTGGAATCGGGCACGGCCCTACTCGACCACCCGCACTCCAGTTCGCTATTGACTCCACCAAGGTAGGCAGGAAGGACGTAAGGGTGATTGCCAGGTTGTCTTGGACGATCTGCGGGATCCGCGCCACTTGTGCCTTAAGTTCTTGAACCTCTCTGTTTTCCTCCTCGCTCCTTCCTGACGGCGCCACATGCATCCTCGGCGGTGGACCAAAATGATCCACCCAATTCTTACCCCCGAGGCCGGCCAGACGGCCAGCCGACGACGGCTTCTTCGTAACCGGCTCTATTTTCTTGGCCTGGTTCATCGCCCTGTTAAAAGGGTTATCCCACCGGGTGGCCGCCGTCGACCCCTGGGATGAGGAACCCTGGGATCCATGACTAGCAACAATTTCCTCCTCCTGCAGAAGAAGTAACAGTGAATCATTTAGATCATCGATTAGATTGCAATCGTGTTGATCACCGGTAATTAGATTATACTTACCACAATTTCCTCGAATTCCTTCACCGCAGGATCCGCGGTGAGTTGTTTGGTTTTTGGGTCCACATGGTAACGGGCCCTGATGAAGTTTCGAACCTGCCCGGGTTCGAATTTTGCAAAGGGGTTTTCTATCCCCTTGGATCTATACTCTTCGTCCTCCTTATTCCATTTGGCCTCCGCGGTTCTGTATCCACCAGATCCGAGATGGTGATGACCTATATTCATCGCCTGCAGCACCTTTCCCCGATTACTATTGGCCAGGGCTCTTTCGGATTCACACCTCTCCTTGAACTCCCGGAACTGATCTTCGGTGATCTGCGGGTCAATCTTCTGGATCTCCTCGAGACTTTTGCCTTCTTTATAGATCTTCTTCTTTATCCGGGTTCTCCAGCTGGCCAGGGCGGTGCTCATCTTTGTGAGGGCGGATTTGTTTACTTCGTTCCCATGATAATTTGTGTTCTGATACTTAGCGGGGAACTTGTATCTGGCGTGCAGCTTCTCGAAGAGGAGTGTGCGCAAGTGGCCATTATCTTTATGCCGGAGATTCTCGGTGTTGATCGAGATGGTTGTCCGGGTGATCGCCGCCACTTGCCCACCGTACCCTTTGACGACAAGGGCGGGCTCCAAAGGAACCCCTGATGGGCTCACTTCGGTAATTTCCTCCCTGACCGTGCCGACCGTGTTCGGGCGCCGGTCCTTCGGCTTCTTCTTCTTAGGAGGGTTGCTACCACTCCGTGTGCCCTCGCCGCCATCAGTGGTTTCATCGTCCGCCGTTCCTTCGGCTTCTTCCTCCGCGTCTTCCATCTCATCATCCTCGCTCTCCGAAGGATGGTATTCTTCATCGTCTTCTAGACGCTGGGCCGCCTCCCAGAATGTCAATTGTTTATTCGGAGGTCTGAGTTCTCCTTCAGCGCTGATGCGCTTAGAACATCCAGCCTCGTCGTTGTCACACATCTTTGCACTAATAAAAAACAAATAATTGGTTAAATGCACGGAAAAATCCGGCATGACCTTTGCTAATTTTCTTAAACTAGGAGTGCCCGATTTCTGCCAAAACGGAAGTTAATCAACATTCCGGCAAAAATCGGGACTCGTTTCATACAAGAACCTGCATACACACATAATAAAGTGCTTCATATACAAGCACAAGCACAATTTCAAGGTGCTATTTTCCCAGCACAGATAGTAGCAAAACCAACACTACTCTATTTTTCCGCATATGACAGAAGCTATCAATTTAAGCATAGCCATATGACAGAAGCATAGCCATATGACAGAAGCTATCTCTTTAAGCATAGCCATATAAACTTTTGTTATCATAGCCATATAAACTTTTGCTATCTCTTTAAGCATAGCCATATAAACTTTTGCTATCTCTTTAAGCATAGCCACAGATAGGTGCTTCATATAAACTTTTGTTATCAATTTAAGCATAGCCATATGACAGAAGCTATCTCTTTGAGCAACAATGACAACCCAATTAAAATAAATCTTGTGAATAAGTAAAGGTAAAAATGAGAATGATCTTACATAAGCATGCCACTTATTGTATGATTCCAATGAAGCAATGTCATTGTTCTAACCACAATGGATGCCCACAATCTGTGCTACAATAACTATGCAGCCTCTAACCTTGCTATGCAGCCTCTAACCTTGCTACAATAACTATACAATAACTGTGCTACAATCTGTGCTACAATCTGTGCTACAATAACTATACAATCTGTGCTACAATAACTATACAATAACTGTGCTACAATAAAGTGGATTGAACTATGCAGCCTCTAACCTTGCTACTCTGAACCCTAAGCTTACCCTGAACCCTTGCTACTCTGAACCCTAAGCTATCTACAAGCTACATTTATCGTCGCAGTTCACAGCATCATCTGCATCAAAGGAACAAATGGTTCTTGTGCCTTGGTAATTTAACTGATCATGACTCTGAACAAATGGTTCCAGTGATGTGCTCTTGGTAATTTAACTGACCATGACTCTGCAGCCACTGGGTAAATGGATTTACAGATCCATCAGAGAATGCACTAATTAAAAGTCACCTGAATTTTGTCACTGACAAAGGAAAACAACCACTGAATATCAAATTCCCTCTGAACAAGAACTAAGCAAAACCCACTTCACTGCTTGCCACAGACCATCTGAACAAGAACTCCTCTGAACCCTAACATCTAATCCTCTGAACCCTAACCTAATCCTCTGAACCCTAACCTCGAGCAGCAGCGGCGAGGCTCTAAGATGGAATGGATGCAGAGAGAGGCGAGAGAGGGAGAGAGGGGAGGGGCGAGGCTCACCTCTAAGATGAGGACGACGGCGGGCTCCTCCACGGCCTCCTCCTCCTCGAGCAGCAGCGGCCTCCTCCTCCTCGAGCGACGGGCGCGCGGGATCCTCCTCCTCGAGCGCACAGCCTCCTCCGCCGCGACGATGGCCTCCTCCTCGAGCGCACGAGCAAGGTGGCCTCCTCCTCCTCCTGGGCACGGGCCTGCTCCTCCACGGCAGCGCGGCGGTGGCGGCGGTGGCGGTGGCGGCGGTGGCAGATTGATGCGTGTGGTGTCTGTGAGATGCAGCCGTGCGTGTGGTGTCTGTGAGATGGATCGAGCGGCGCAGTTGACTAGTCCAACACACACACGCGTAGCGCACCCTGGCCAAGTGCGCTACGGATAACCGTAGCGCACTTGGCCAGGGTGCGCTACGCGTGTGTGTGTTGGACTACCAGATAAGAGGGCGGCCATCCCTTCTGTTAGCACTAGTACTGTCATAGCCCACTGGTTCTGCCCCTTAGCTCTATTCTAAACTATGAGCACCCAGGTTCGAATCCTGGTGCTCCACTTTTTTATTTTTATTTTAAAAATACTTTTAAATGTTCCAAAAAATGTCCAAAAGTGGTGATTTATGCCATACAAGTTTTGTTTTGTTTTTAAAATACTTTTAAATATTCCAAAAATGCCAAAAAGTATAATTCAAAAGTATAACTAAATTTCCCTTCTTTGTCGCGGTTGAAGATGATTTATGCCATACAAGTGATATATGTCATAAAAGTGTTACAAATATGATTCAAAGTATAACTAAATTTCATAATAATTTGTCCATAAATATTACAATCTTTTTCGACCACGCGTTTTACAATATTTTTTGAGCTAGCGTTTTACAATCTTTTTTCCCTTCTTTGTCGCGGTTGAATAATTTAGCCCCGGCACTTTAATGTTTCTTCTTTCGAACGGGCTACCTTTTTTGGGTAGGGTTGTCCTTTTTCTTCTTGTGATGTATGTTGCTGCATCGTAGTCGTCGTCATCTTCAATCTTTGGATCGCCGTACTGGTCGAAGTCTTGCTCATTGGCGACTCCATCCATTCCGATGATGTTCCTTTTTCCTCTCCTCACGACAACACGGCTAGGCTTTGTCGGGTCGGTAATGAAAAAACATTGGTCCGCTTTGGTAGCCAGTACCCACGGTTCATTTTTCGCGGCCACGTTTGCACCGGCGGCCTTGGATTTGGCTGCTTCGGGTATAACCATGGTTGTGAAATACCGGTCTTCTCTTTCGACGCTCTTTTCCCATCTGACACGGAACATCGGCACCTTTTCTCCACAGTAGTCGAGCTCCCAGATCTCCTCGATTCTTCCGTAGAATCTTTCCTTCCCGTTGTCATCGGTGTAGAATTCCGACGTTACGCCTGAGTTCTGATAATCACACTTGTTGTCCTTTTCCTCCGTGTAGAATGTGTAGCCGTTGATATCATACGCCTGATAGGTCACCAGGTTTTGCATCGGTCCCTGCGACAAGGTGAATATGATCTTTTCCGTGTCAGAAGAATGCGAGCGCGGGGGATTATCAAGGAGCGTCTGCCTAAACCAACGCGTGAAATCTGAGTTGTGCTCTTTGATTATTTCTCCCTGCGTCCTCTGTATGCCCCGGTCACTGTACTTCTTCTCGATTAACCTTTTGTGCTTCTGTACCCAAGGATCGACCAGTTCTAAATGCTGTAGCGCGACGAGGTTTGCTCGATCAAAGTCTGCGCGTCGAAAATCGAAGTCTGCATGCAGTATGCGACGACCCTCTCGGTGACCAGATCCGTCGAGCTTGCCAAGGTGTCTGTTGACGGGAAGACTGACAGGGTTCTCGATGTCTAGATAATTCGTGCAGAAAGAGATGCACTCTTCGGCCAGAAAGCCCTTGGCTATGCTTCCATCTGGACGGGACCTGTTGCGAACGTATCCTTTGATGTGTCCGTTCATCCTTTCGAACGCCATCATGCTGCGGAGGAACATCGGCCCGAGTTGTATGATGTCCTCCACGACATGGACCAGCAGATGCACCATAATGTCGAAGAATGCGGGTGGGAAGTAGACCTCAAGCTCACATAGTATCACCACGATCTCCTCCTGTAGCCTTCCGAGCTGATTCAAGCCAATCGACTTCCTAGAGATGACGTCGAAAAACTTGCATAGGCCAAATAACGTTTCACGGACGTGCTCGTCCATTATCCCTCTTAGTGCGACCGGAAGTACCTGCGTCATTAGCACGGCACAGTCGTGAGACTTCATGCCACTGAACCTCTGCTTCGCCTCGTCTAGGTATCTGCTTATCTTGCCCGCGTAGCCGTAAGGAAATTTGACTCCTAGAAGGCACTTGAAAAACTGTTTGATCTCATCCTGGCTTAGAGTGAAGCAAGGAGGGCAGTAATATTCGTTCTTCTTGAACTTTTTACCCTTCCGACGACCTTGTGTCGTCTCCGACTCATGATCATCGTCATCTTCCTGATCATCAGGAGTAGTGCGTCCTCCGTGAAGCTCCTTCCGGATACCCAAGCATATCAGGTCGTGCCTTGCTTTCGGACCATCTTTCGTCCTATCTGGCATGTTGATTATGGTGGCGACCAGACTCTCGCACACGTTTTTCGTGATATGCATGATGTCGAGGCTATGAGGCGTGCGGAGAAACTTCCAGTATGGCAACTCCCAGAAAACAGACCTTGTTTTCCATACCTTCATCAGCGGCTTGTCTTGTTGCTGCCTCTTTCGCTTCTTTCCAGGCTTAGGACAATCTTTCCAGTTTTTCAGCAACTCTTCCACTTCTTCGCTGCTCCTACGCTCTGGGATTCCTCGGGTCTCTGATTTGCCATCGAACAGGTCTCCACGTTTTCTCCATGGATCATTCTTGCCGAGCCACCTCCGGTGCGCCATGAACACGGTTTTCGATGACCCTGGATCTTTCTCTAGTTGGAGATAGCTTGTGTTATCCATGCACCTAACGCATGCGCAGAATCCTTGGATAACCTGCCCCGAGATATACCCGCAACCTGGATAGTCTTGCACCGTAGTGACCAACGCGGCTCTCATAGTGAAATAATCTTCTGCGACGGCGTCGTAAGTATTGGCTCCAGATTCCCATAACGTGGCTAGCTCCTCTTTCAACAGCCCGAGATACAGATTGATGTCGGTACCAGGTTGTTTCGGCCCTTGAATTAGCATACTCATTTGTATGTACTTCTTCTTCATGCACAACCATGGAGGGAGGTTGTACATCCATACAAACACGGGCCAAGTGCTGTGCGTGCTGCTCTGGCTACCGAACGGATTGAGTCCATCGGTGCTCGCACCAAGCCTGATGTTCCTCGAATCTCCACCGAATTCTGGGAATTCGAGGTCCAATGCTTTCCACTGGCTAGCATCTGAAGGGTGCGTCAGCAGCTCATCCTTTTCGGGGTCATCATCATCTCCTGGCTTCTTCCTTTCCGCATGCCATCGCATGAGCTTCGCTTCCTTAGGGTCCGCGAAATAGCGCTGCAGACGAGGGGTGATAGGAAAGTACCATACCACTTTTCGAGGTGCTTTCTTCCCTTTCTTGTATCGACTCACGCCGCACACCGGACATGTGGTTTTCTCCGCGTCCTCGCCCCGATAAATGATGCAATCGTTGATGCATACGTGATATCTAACGTGCGGTAGATCGAGAGGACAGACGATTTTCTTGGCATCCTCGATACTAGTTGGACATGTGTTCCCCTCCGGGAGACGATCGTGCCAGAATGCCATCATATCGTCGAAGCTTGCGTCGCTCAATTTGTGCTTTGCCTTCATCTCCATAGCCTTGAGCGTTACATTCAACCGGGTATCATCGGGCCTGCATCCTTCATACAATGGAGTAACCGCGTCTTTCTCAACTTGCGCAAGCTTGGCTTTCTCTCTAGCGACAGCCCTGGCGTTACTCGTCTGCTTGAGAAGCAGCTCTTGCACATAAGGGTCCCGCACCCAGCCTGACGTTGTTCCATCGTCGTCTGCTCCTCCGGCATCTAGATCATCATCATCCCGGTCTGCTTCCGCACCTTCACCATCTCCAGGAGCCTCTTCATCATCTCGCCCGTTCTCGCCGTGATGATGATCATCGTCATGTTGGCCACCTTCTTCACCGTCTCCATCATCTACGCCATCGCTTATCCAACGAGTGTATCCATCCATGAAACCATGGCGGAGCAGGTGCGCCTGCAGATTCCCGGAATCTGGGTCGATCACCCAGTTGAGTTTGCATCTTCTGCACGGACATCTTATATCTGTCTTGTTATTTCGTATCATGTCGGCCGTCGCACATTTCAAAAATCTAGCCACAATGCCTTCGCTCATTATGCGGACCATTTTTGCCTGCACGATGTACACGGTACAATTTTGAAGTCTATTAGAACCACATAATGAATGCATGCATGCAATGGTCGATAGAAAATTTCGGCATGACCTATCCTAAAATTAGGACCTTTGCGAAATGCCAAAGTCTTGCCAAAATGGAAATGAATCAATATTTTGGCAAAACAAATGGCAACTTGTTCACATACAAACACAAGAGAGAGAGAGACCGATCCATACACACATGAACATATCATTATCCTCTCCATACACACATGCATGAGCATCATCGATACTCTCCATATACACACACATATGACCATCGATCCTCTCCACACATACACACATCATGAGCATCGATCATCTACATACATATGAGCACATGCATCATCCATATACACATGAACACATCCTTACATGGACAACTTACCGAGATGAGAGACCGATCGCGAGAAAGATGGAAAGGAGAGGTGCGCGCGTCGACCGGAGACGGATAGATGAGAGACCGGAGACCTCCTGTATTACTTATGTAACATCCAAAGCAAGTTTTACATGCTAAAAATGGTGAATGTATGGAGAAATTGAGGTGGGAAGGAGAAGATCCCGACTAGATCTAAGGAGGAAGAAGAAGGGGAAAGTGAAGTGTGGGTGGTGGATGTGTGGGCACACATGTGCACATAAAGTGCTGTCCTAACAGAATCGAAACATCCGTGGCGCACACGGCCCCAGCGCGCCACAGGGAGTACAAACTTCTGTTGCGCACTAGGCCGAGTGCGCCACAGATGCTCCTAGTCCCCGTGGCGCACTAGGCGGAGTGCGCCACAGAAGTTTGTGGCCGTTTCAGAGCAGAGGTGGGCATGCGCTTAGTCGTAGCGCACCATGCACACGTGCGCCACCGATGACCCTAACAACCGTGGCGCACATGACCCTAGTGCGCTACAGAAGTTTGGCGTGTGGCCGACAGGGCCCTGGCCCACACACATCTGTGGCGCACTATGGTCATGTGCGCCACGGTTGTTCTAGTTATTAGTAGGGCACTGCCCACAGGTGAGCCATGCCTGTTTTAGCCGTGGGGCACTTCAACCATGTGAGCCACGGATGTGCTGATTACCTATAGCCGTTTTCCTAGTAGTGACGGTAAAATGGCCGTAACTTTTGCATACGATATCGAAAAAAATCGTATAATATACCAAAATGACGAGAACGAGATTTCACATATGCCCACAGTGGAAGTCGAAAGCCACGCCGTACCCGTGGCGATAGAGGCGGGCGACCTGCGGGAGCTTTGGCGGCGGCGCGCCAAGGCGGCGGTGGCGAAGCCAGAAGCGTGGGCTCGCGAGGAGATGCCGGAAGCGCTTGGAGAGCAGGGTGCAGCGCGCGGCGCAGCGGGCCGGCAGGCGCGCGAGGATCTCATCGGCCAAGAACTCGTCGTCTCCGAAGAAGAAGACGGCCTGGTTGACGTCGGTCGTTTCCTCGGACGCCATGTTGTTTTCTGTGACCAACGTCGTACACCAACGGCAGCAAGGTCTATATGTGATGGCTTGTAGTACGTGCTCCTCCGAAGAAGGAAGGAATCCGGTTAGGAGTCCCCTAGCTTGGGTCTTGTAGTACGTCTCGGATTTGGTTGGGGTCCAACATCGGACCAGAGTAGCTAGCTAGGAGTCCGTACGGTACGTACGTACGTGTCCCAGTCGATCGGTAATAAGTACATTTTTTGACAACTTATTGTCTTTGACACCGTACGTGTCCGACACGGGAATAAAGAAGGACAGACGTTATGTTTCCGTGTGTCTAGCTAGCTAGTATACGTACGTGCGTCTATTGCAAAGGAAATACTATAACTGGAACTATAGGATGTGTCATTTTAAAGTTGTATATAGGGTTTAGGGTATAGGTTTATTGGATAGGGCTGGAACTATAACTCGAAACTCGCGAGCGAAATGAGTAACTCGTGACTCGGCTCGACTCGGCTTGAACTCCATATCTAATGAGTCGAGCCATGTTTTAGATTTGAGCTTGTTTATTCATCCAAGCTAAATGAGCTACTTGCGAGCTACTTGTTTAGCATGTTAATCTCATTCAAAAACAGAGTTTGAAATTTTTCATAGATGAGTGACATAATATGAATATTTCTTGAACCTGCAATGGTGTTCGTGTTATTATGGAAGTAGTATCGTTGTTCTAGTTCCAAAAAAGTAGGAGAATTACTAGTTTTCCGATATGTGCTCCTATTAGCAACTTATAATGAGCTACTCGAGTCGAGCCAAGTTTTAGATATGGGCTAAACGAGCCGAGTTGAGCTAGCTCGTTCGTTGAACGAGCTTTAGCGAGTCGAGCCGAGTTGGCTCGGCTCGGCTCGAATTCCAGCCCTTTGGATATGGTCTAGGTTTAGGGATTTGTGTCTAGATCTAGGGGTATATGGACTAGGTTTAGGGATTGGTGTCTAGATCTAGGGATATATGGTCTAACTCTAGTTTTAATGGTGTAGCTCTAGTGTTTAAGGTCTGGTTTCATGGTTTAGGGTTTATGGTCTATTGTATTGGGTCGAGTCGTTGGGTTTTAATTAATGTTTATGGTTGGGGGCTAGTGTTTATTGAAGGATGTGCTACTTCAATGAATTATCTAGGGTTTAAGGTTTAGGTCTAGCGTCTAGGGTTCATGATACATGTTTTATGTTCTATAGTCCATGCATATGTACTAATGTCTACATCTAGGGGTCTAGGGTATAGATCTAAGGTTCGTGTCTAGGTTTTAGAGTGTTACTATAGGGTTTAAGGTTTTGGTTCATAGTTCACGTTTTATGATCTATAGTCTAGGTCTAGGGGCTAAGGTCTAGATATAGGGATCTAGGGTATAATTATGGCCTAGGTTGGTTTGCAGGAGGTTCTACTTCAAATTCATGTGTAAGGTTCAGAGGTATAGGACTAGGGTCTAACTATAGGATTTAGGGTTCATGGTCTATTGTCAGGTTTGGAGGTTAGGTACCTGATCTATGAGTCACTACTAGGAAAACAGCTATAGGTAATCAACACATCCGTGGCTCACATGGTTGAAGTGCCCCACGGCTAAAACAGGCGTGGCTCACCTGTGGGCAGTGCCCTACTAGTAACTAGAACAACTGTGGCGCACATGACTATAGTGCGCCACAGATGTGTGTGGTCCAGGGCCCTGTTGGACGCTCGCCAAACATCTGTAGCGCACTATAGTCATGTGCGCCACAGTTGTTAGTGTCATCTGTGGCGCACATGGGGGGGTGCGCTACGCCTAAGCGCACGCCCCCTCTGCTGTGAAACGGCCACAAACATCTGTGGCGCACATGGCATAGTGCGCCACAGATGTATAAACTTAGCCGTAGGGCACTCTGCCCTAGTGCCCTACGCCTAAGTGGCATGCACCAACTCCACCCCCCCCCCCCCCCCCGTGGATCGCCTTTTTAGGGTTTGCAAAAAATAAACGAAAATGATAAACACTTCAAAAAATTAAATCCTTTCATATTTAGGTAGGTAATGTGGTATAGCTTCTAGTAAAATTAACAAAAATAAGTTTCGACTTTATTTGCAAAAAAAATTCATGCCACGGAAAAAAGGCCGTAACTTTTGCATACGATATCGAAAAAAATCGTATAATATACCAAAATGACGAGAACGAGATTTCGCATCTGCCCACAGTGGAAGTCGAAAGACATGCCGTACCCGTGGCGATAGAGGCGGGCGACCTGCGGGAGCTCTGGCGGTGGCGCGCCGAGGCGGCGGTGGCGAAGCCAGAAGCGTGGGCTCGCGAGGAGCTGCCGGAAGCGCTTGGAGAGCAGGGTGCAGCGCGCGGCGCAGAGGGCCGGCAGGCGCGCGAGGATCTCATCGGCCACGAACTCGTCGTCTCCGAAGAAGACGACGGCCTGGTTGACGTCGGTCGTTTCCTCGGACGCCATGTTGTTTTCTGTGACCAACGTCGTACACCAACGGCATCAAGGTCTATATGTGATGGTTTGTAGTACGTGCTCCTCCGAAGAAGGAAGGAATCCGGTTAGGAGTCCCCTAGCTTGGGTCTTGTAGTACGTCTCGGATTTGGTTGGGGTCCAACATCGGACCAGAGTACCTAGCTAGGAGTCCGTATGGTACGTACGTACGTGTCCCACTCGATCGGTAATAAGTACATTTTTTGACAACTTATTGTCTTTGACACCGTACGTGTCCGACACGGGAATAAAGAAGGACAGACGTTATGTTTTCGTGTGTCTAGCTAGCTAGTATACGTACGTGCGTCTATTGCAAAGGAAATACTATAACTGGAACTATAGGATGTGTCATTTCAAAGTTGTATATAGGGTTTAGGGTATAGGTTTATTGGATAGGGCTGGAACTATAACTCGAAACTCGCGAGCGAAATGAGTAACTCGTGACTCGGCTCGACTCGGCTTGAACTCCATATCTAATGAGTCGAGCCATGTTTTAGATTTGAGCTTGTTTATTCATCCAAGCTAAATGAGCTACTTGCGAGCTACTTGTTTAGCATGTTAATCTCATTCAAAAACAGAGTTTGAAATTTTTCATAGATGAGTGACATAATATGAATATTTCTTGAACCTGCAATGGTGTTCGTGTTATTATGGAAGTAGTATCGTTGTTCTAGTTCCAAAATAGTAGGAGAATTACTAGTTTTCCAATATGTGCTCCTATTAGCAACTTATAATGAGCTACTCGAGTCGAGCCAAGTTTTAGATATGGGCTAAACGAGCCGAGTTGAGCGAGCTCGTTCGTTGAACGAGCTTTAGCGAGTCGAGCCGAGTTGGCTCGGCTCGGCTCGAATTCCAGCCCTTTGGATATGGTCTAGGTTTAGGGATTTGTGTCTAGATCTAGGGGTATATGGACAAGGTTTAGGGATTGGTGTCTAGATCTAGGGATATATGGTCTAACTCTAGTTTTAATGGTGTAGCTCTAGTGTTTAAGGTCTGGTTTCATGGTTTAGGGTTTATGGTCTATTGTATTGGGTCGAGTCGTTGGGTTTTAGTTAATGTTTATGGTTGGGGGCTAGTGTTTATTGAAGGATGTGCTACTTCAATGAATTATCTAGGGTTTAAGGTTTAGGTCTAGCGTCTAGGGTTCATGATACATGTTTTATGTTCTATAGTCCATGCATATGTACTAATGTCTACATCTAGGGGTCTAGGGTATAGATCTAAGGTTCGTGTCTAGGTTTTAGAGTGTTACTATAGGGTTTAAGGTTTTGGTTCATAGTTCACGTTTTATGATCTATAGTCTACGTCTAGGGGCTAAGGTCTAGATCTAGGGATCTAGGGTATAATTATGGCCTAGGTTGGTTTGAAGGAGGTTCTACTTCAAATTCATGTGTAAGGTTCAGAGGTATAGGACTAGGGTCTAACTATAGGATTTAGGGTTCATGGTCTATTGTCAGGTTTGGAGATTAGGTACCTGATCTATGAGTCACTACTAGGAAAACAAATATAGGTAATCAGCACATCCGTGGCTCACATGGTTGAAGTGCCCCACGGCTAAAACAGGCGTGGCTCACCTGTGGGCAGTGCCCTACTAGTAACTAGAACAACTGTGGCGCACATGACTATAGTGCGCCACAGATGTGTTTGGTCCAGGGCCCTGTTGGACGCTCGCCAAACATCTGTAGCGCACTATAGTCATGTGCGCCACAGTTGTTAGTGTCATCTGTGGCGCACATGGCATAGTGCGCCACAGATGTATAAACTTAGCCGTAGGGCACTCTGCCCTAGTGCCCTACGCCTAAGTGGCATGCACCAACTCCACCCCCCCCCCTCCCGTGGATCGCCTTTTTAGGGTTTGCAAAAAATAAACGAAAATGATAAACACTTCAAAAAATTAAATCCTTTCATATTTAGGTAGGTAATGTGGTATAGCTTCTAGTAAAATTAACTAAAATGAGTTTCGACTTTATTTGCAAAAAAAAGTCATGCCACGGTAAAAAGGCCGTAACTTTTGCATACGATATCGAAAAAAATCGTATAATATACCAAAATGACGAGAACGAGATTTCGCATCTGCCCACAGTGGAAGTCGAAAGCCACGCCGTACCCGTGGCGATAGAGGCGGGCGACCTGCGGGAGCTCTAGCGGCGGCGCGCCGAGGCGGCGGTGGCGAAGCCAGAAGCGTGGGCTCGCGAGGAGCTGCCGGAAGCGCTTGGAGAGCAGGGTGCAGCGCGCGGCGCAGCGGGCCGGCAGGCGCGCGAGGATCTCATCGGCCACGAACTCGTCGTCTCCGAAGAAGACGACGGCCTGGTTGACGTCGGTCGTTTCCTCGGACGCCATGTTGTTTTCTGTGACCAACGTCGTACACCAACGGCAGCAAGGTCTATATGTGATGGCTTGTAGTACGTGCTCCTCCGAAGAAGGAAGGAATCCGGTTAGGAGTCCCCTAGCTTGGGTCTTGTAGTACGTCTCGGATTTGGTTGGGGTCCAACATCGGACCAGAGTACCTAGCTAGGAGTCCGTATGGTATGTACGTACGTGTCCCAGTCGATCGGTAATAAGTACATTTTTTGACAACTTATTGTCTTTGACACCGTACGTGTCCGACACGGGAATAAAGAAGGACAGACGTTATGTTTTCGTGTGTCTAGCTAGCTAGTATACGTACGTGCGTCTATTGCAAAGGAAATACTATAACTGGAACTATAGGATGTGTCATTTCAAAGTTGTATATAGGGTTTAGGGTATAGGTTTATTGGATAGGGCTGGAACTATAACTCGAAACTCACGAGCGAAATGAGTAACTCGTGACTCGGCTCGACTCGGCTTGAACTCCATATCTAATGAGTCGAGCCATGTTTTAGATTTGAGCTTGTTTATTCATCCAAGCTAAATGAGCTACTTGCGAGCTACTTGTTTAGCATGTTAATCTCATTCAAAAACAGAGTTTGAAATTTTTCATAGATGAGTGACATAATATGAATATTTCTTGAACCTGCAATGGTGTTCGTGTTATTATGGAAGTAGTATCGTTGTTCTAGTTCCAAAATAGTAGGAGAATTACTAGTTTTCCAATATGTGCTCCTATTAGCAACTTATAATGAGCTACTCGAGTCGAGCCAAGTTTTAGATATGGGCTAAACGAGCCGAGTTGAGCGAGCTCGTTCGTTGAACGAGCTTTAGCGAGTCGAGCCGAGTTGGCTCGGCTCGGCTCGAATTCCAGCCCTTTGGATATGGTCTAGGTTTAGGGATTTGTGTCTAGATCTAGGGGTATATGGACAAGGTTTAGGGATTGGTGTCTAGATCTAGGGATATATGGTCTAACTCTAGTTTTAATGGTGTAGCTCTAGTGTTTAAGGTCTGGTTTCATGGTTTAGGGTTTATGGTCTATTGTATTGGGTCGAGTCGTTGGGTTTTAGTTAATGTTTATGGTTGGGGGCTAGTGTTTATTGAAGGATGTGCTACTTCAATGAATTATCTAGGGTTTAAGGTTTAGGTCTAGCGTCTAGGGTTCATGATACATGTTTTATGTTCTATAGTCCATGCATATGTACTAATGTCTACATCTAGGGGTCTAGGGTATAGATCTAAGGTTCGTGTCTAGGTTTTAGAGTGTTACTATAGGGTTTAAGGTTTTGGTTCATAGTTCACGTTTTATGATCTATAGTCTACGTCTAGGGGCTAAGGTCTAGATCTAGGGATCTAGGGTATAATTATGGCCTAGGTTGGTTTGAAGGAGGTTCTACTTCAAATTCATGTGTAAGGTTCAGAGGTATAGGACTAGGGTCTAACTATAGGATTTAGGGTTCATGGTCTATTGTCAGGTTTGGAGATTAGGTACCTGATCTATGAGTCACTACTAGGAAAACAAATATAGGTAATCAGCACATCCGTGGCTCACATGGTTGAAGTGCCCCACGGCTAAAACAGGCGTGGCTCACCTGTGGGCAGTGCCCTACTAGTAACTAGAACAACTGTGGCGCACATGACTATAGTGCGCCACAGATGTGTTTGGTCCAGGGCCCTGTTGGACGCTCGCCAAACATCTGTAGCGCACTATAGTCATGTGCGCCACAGTTGTTAGTGTCATCTGTGGCGCACATGGCATAGTGCGCCACAGATGTATAAACTTAGCCGTAGGGCACTCTGCCCTAGTGCCCTACGCCTAAGTGGCATGCACCAACTCCACCCCCCCCCCCCCCTCCCGTGGATCGCCTTTTTAGGGTTTGCAAAAAATAAACGAAAATGATAAACACTTCAAAAAATTAAATCCTTTCATATTTAGGTAGGTAATGTGGTATAGCTTCTAGTAAAATTAACTAAAATGAGTTTCGACTTTATTTGCAAAAAAAAGTCATGCCACGGTAAAAAGGCCGTAACTTTTGCATACGATATCGAAAAAAATCGTATAATATACCAAAATGACGAGAACGAGATTTCGCATCTGCCCACAGTGGAAGTCGAAAGCCACGCCGTACCCGTGGCGATAGAGGCGGGCGACGTGCGGGAGCTCTAGCGGCGGCGCGCCGAGGCGGCGGTGGCGAAGCCAGAAGCGTGGGCTCGCGAGGAGCTGCCGGAAGCGCTTGGAGAGCAGGGTGCAGCGCGCGGCGCAGCGGGCCGGCAGGCGCGCGAGGATCTCATCGGCCACGAACTCGTCGTCTCCGAAGAAGACGACGGCCTGGTTGACGTCGGTCGTTTCCTCGGACGCCATGTTGTTTTCTGTGACCAACGTCGTACACCAACGGCATCAAGGTCTATATGTGATGGCTTGTAGTACGTGCTCCTCCGAAGAAGGAAGGAATCCGGTTAGGAGTCCCCTAGCTTGGGTCTTGTAGTACGTCTCGGATTTGGTTGGGGTCCAACATCGGACCAGAGTACCTAGCTAGGAGTTCGTATGGTATGTACGTACGTGTCCCAGTCGATCGGTAATAAGTACATTTTTTGACAACTTATTGTCTTTGACACCGTACGTGTCCGACACGGGAATAAAGAAGGACAGACGTTATGTTTTCGTGTGTCTAGCTAGCTAGTATACGTACGTGCGTCTATTGCAAAGGAAATACTATAACTGGAACTATAGGATGTGTCATTTCAAAGTTGTATATAGGGTTTAGGGTATAGGTTTATTGGATAGGGCTGGAACTATAACTCGAAACTCACGAGCGAAATGAGTAACTCGTGACTCGGCTCGACTCGGCTTGAACTCCATATCTAATGAGTCGAGCCATGTTTTAGATTTGAGCTTGTTTATTCATCCAAGCTAAATGAGCTACTTGCGAGCTACTTGTTTAGCATGTTAATCTCATTCAAAAACAGAGTTTGAAATTTTTCATAGATGAGTGACATAATATGAATATTTCTTGAACCTGCAATGGTGTTCGTGTTATTATGGAAGTAGTATCGTTGTTCTAGTTCCAAAATAGTAGGAGAATTACTAGTTTTCCAATATGTGCTCCTATTAGCAACTTATAATGAGCTACTCGAGTCGAGCCAAGTTTTAGATATGGGCTAAACGAGCCGAGTTGAGCGAGCTCGTTCGTTGAACGAGCTTTAGCGAGTCGAGCCGAGTTGGCTCGGCTCGGCTCGAATTCCAGCCCTTTGGATATGGTCTAGGTTTAGGGATTTGTGTCTAGATCTAGGGGTATATGGACAAGGTTTAGGGATTGGTGTCTAGATCTAGGGATATATGGTCTAACTCTAGTTTTAATGGTGTAGCTCTAGTGTTTAAGGTCTGGTTTCATGGTTTAGGGTTTATGGTCTATTGTATTGGGTCGAGTCGTTGGGTTTTAGTTAATGTTTATGGTTGGGGGCTAGTGTTTATTGAAGGATGTGCTACTTCAATGAATTATCTAGGGTTTAAGGTTTAGGTCTAGCGTCTAGGGTTCATGATACATGTTTTATGTTCTATAGTCCATGCATATGTACTAATGTCTACATCTAGGGGTCTAGGGTATAGATCTAAGGTTCGTGTCTAGGTTTTAGAGTGTTACTATAGGGTTTAAGGTTTTGGTTCATAGTTCACGTTTTATGATCTATAGTCTACGTCTAGGGGCTAAGGTCTAGATCTAGGGATCTAGGGTATAATTATGGCCTAGGTTGGTTTGAAGGAGGTTCTACTTCAAATTCATGTGTAAGGTTCAGAGGTATAGGACTAGGGTCTAACTATAGGATTTAGGGTTCATGGTCTATTGTCAGGTTTGGAGATTAGGTACCTGATCTATGAGTCACTACTAGGAAAACAAATATAGGTAATCAGCACATCCGTGGCTCACATGGTTGAAGTGCCCCACGGCTAAAACAGGCGTGGCTCACCTGTGGGCAGTGCCCTACTAGTAACTAGAACAACTGTGGCGCACATGACTATAGTGCGCCACAGATGTGTTTGGTCCAGGGCCCTGTTGGACGCTCGCCAAACATCTGTAGCGCACTATAGTCATGTGCGCCACAGTTGTTAGTGTCATCTGTGGCGCACATGGCATAGTGCGCCACAGATGTATAAACTTAGCCGTAGGGCACTCTGCCCTAGTGCCCTACGCCTAAGTGGCATGCACCAACTCCACCCCCCCCTCCCGTGGATCGCCTTTTTAGGGTTTGCAAAAAATAAACGAAAATGATAAACACTTCAAAAAATTAAATCCTTTCATATTTAGGTAGGTAATGTGGTATAGCTTCTAGTAAAATTAACTAAAATGAGTTTCGACTTTATTTGCAAAAAAAAGTCATGCCACGGTAAAAAGGCCGTAACTTTTGCATACGATATCGAAAAAAATCGTATAATATACCAAAATGACGAGAACGAGATTTCGCATCTGCCCACAGTGGAAGTCGAAAGCCACGCCGTACCCGTGGCGATAGAGGCGGGCGACGTGCGGGAGCTCTAGCGGCGGCGCGCCGAGGCGGCGGTGGCGAAGCCAGAAGCGTGGGCTCGCGAGGAGCTGCCGGAAGCGCTTGGAGAGCAGGGTGCAGCGCGCGGCGCAGCGGGCCGGCAGGCGCGCGAGGATCTCATCGGCCACGAACTCGTCGTCTCCGAAGAAGACGACGGCCTGGTTGACGTCGGTCGTTTCCTCGGACGCCATGTTGTTTTCTGTGACCAACGTCGTACACCAACGGCAGCAAGGTCTATATGTGATGGCTTGTAGTACGTGCTCCTCCGAAGAAGGAAGGAATCCGGTTAGGAGTCCCCTAGCTTGGGTCTTGTAGTACGTCTCGGATTTGGTTGGGGTCCAACATCGGACCAGAGTACCTAGCTAGGAGTCCGTATGGTATGTACGTACGTGTCCCAGTCGATCGGTAATAAGTACATTTTTTGACAACTTATTGTCTTTGACACCGTACGTGTCCGACACGGGAATAAAGAAGGACAGACGTTATGTTTTCGTGTGTCTAGCTAGCTAGTATACGTACGTGCGTCTATTGCAAAGGAAATACTATAACTGGAACTATAGGATGTGTCATTTCAAAGTTGTATATAGGGTTTAGGGTATAGGTTTATTGGATAGGGCTGGAACTATAACTCGAAACTCACGAGCGAAATGAGTAACTCGTGACTCGGCTCGACTCGGCTTGAACTCCATATCTAATGAGTCGAGCCATGTTTTAGATTTGAGCTTGTTTATTCATCCAAGCTAAATGAGCTACTTGCGAGCTACTTGTTTAGCATGTTAATCTCATTCAAAAACAGAGTTTGAAATTTTTCATAGATGAGTGACATAATATGAATATTTCTTGAACCTGCAATGGTGTTCGTGTTATTATGGAAGTAGTATCGTTGTTCTAGTTCCAAAATAGTAGGAGAATTACTAGTTTTCCAATATGTGCTCCTATTAGCAACTTATAATGAGCTACTCGAGTCGAGCCAAGTTTTAGATATGGGCTAAACGAGCCGAGTTGAGCGAGCTCGTTCGTTGAACGAGCTTTAGCGAGTCGAGCCGAGTTGGCTCGGCTCGGCTCGAATTCCAGCCCTTTGGATATGGTCTAGGTTTAGGGATTTGTGTCTAGATCTAGGGGTATATGGACAAGGTTTAGGGATTGGTGTCTAGATCTAGGGATATATGGTCTAACTCTAGTTTTAATGGTGTAGCTCTAGTGTTTAAGGTCTGGTTTCATGGTTTAGGGTTTATGGTCTATTGTATTGGGTCGAGTCGTTGGGTTTTAGTTAATGTTTATGGTTGGGGGCTAGTGTTTATTGAAGGATGTGCTACTTCAATGAATTATCTAGGGTTTAAGGTTTAGGTCTAGCGTCTAGGGTTCATGATACATGTTTTATGTTCTATAGTCCATGCATATGTACTAATGTCTACATCTAGGGGTCTAGGGTATAGATCTAAGGTTCGTGTCTAGGTTTTAGAGTGTTACTATAGGGTTTAAGGTTTTGGTTCATAGTTCACGTTTTATGATCTATAGTCTAGGTCTAGGGGCTAAGGTCTAGATCTAGGGATCTAGGGTATAATTATGGCCTAGGTTGGTTTGAAGGAGGTTCTACTTCAAATTCATGTGTACGGTTCAGAGGTATAGGACTAGGGTCTAACTATAGGATTTAGGGTTCATGGTCTATTGTCAGGTTTGGAGATTAGGTACCTGATCTATGAGTCACTACTAGGAAAACAACTATAGGTAATCAGCACATCCGTGGCTCACATGGTTGAAGTGCCCCACGGCTAAAACAGGCGTGGCTCACCTGTGGGCAGTGCCCTACTAGTAACTAGAACAACTGTGGCGCACATGACTATAGTGCGCCACAGATGTGTGTGGTCCAGGGCCCTGTTGGACGCTCGCCAAACATCTGTAGCGCACTATAGTCATGTGCGCCACAGTTGTTAGTGTCATCTGTGGCGCACATGGCATAGTGCGCCACAGATGTATAAACTTAGCCGTAGGGCACTCTTCCCTAGTGCCTTACGCCTAAGTGGCATGCACCAACTCCACCCCCCCCCCCCCCCCGTGGATCGCCTTTTTAGGGTTTGCAAAAAATAAACGAAAATGATAAACACTTCAAAAAATTAAATCCTTTCATATTTAGGTAGGTAATGTGGTATAGCTTCTAGTAAAATTAACAAAAATGAGTTTCGACTTTATTTGCAAAAAAAGTCATGCCACGGTAAAAAGGCCGTAACTTTTGCATACGATATCGAAAAAAATCGTATAATATACCAAAATGACGAGAACGAGATTTCGCATCTGCCCACAGTGGAAGTCGAAAGCCACGCCGTACCCGTGGCGATAGAGGCGGGCGACGTGCGGGAGCTCTAGCGGCGGCGCGCCGAGGCGGCGGTGGCGAAGCCAGAAGCGTGGGCTCGCGAGGAGCTGCCGGAAGCGCTTGGAGAGCAGGGTGCAGCGCGCGGCGCAGCGGGCCGGCAGGCGCGCGAGGATCTCATCGGCCACGAACTCGTCGTCTCCGAAGAAGACGACGGCCTGGTTGACGTCGGTCGTTTCCTCGGACGCCATGTTGTTTTCTGTGACCAACGTCGTACACCAACGGCAGCAAGGTCTATATGTGATGGCTTGTAGTACGTGCTCCTCCGAAGAAGGAAGGAATCCGGTTAGGAGTCCCCTAGCTTGGGTCTTGTAGTACGTCTCGGATTTGGTTGGGGTCCAACATCGGACCAGAGTAGCTAGCTAGGAGTCCGTACGGTACGTACGTACGTGTCCCAGTCGATCGGTAATAAGTACATTTTTTGACAACTTATTGTCTTTGACACCGTACGTGTCCGACACGGGAATAAAGAAGGACAGACGTTATGTTTCCGTGTGTCTAGCTAGCTAGTATACGTACGTGCGTCTATTGCAAAGGAAATAATATAACTGGAACTATAGGATGTGTCATTTCAAAGTTGTATATAGGGTTTAGGGTATAGGTTTATTGGATAGGGCTGGAACTATAACTCGAAACTCGCGAGCGAAATGAGTAACTCGTGACTCGGCTCGACTCGGCTTGAACTCCATATCTAATGAGTCGAGCCATGTTTTAGATTTGAGCTTGTTTATTCATCCAAGCTAAATGAGCTACTTGCGAGCTACTTGTTTAGCATGTTAATCTCATTCAAAAACAGAGTTTGAAATTTTTCATAGATGAGTGACATAATATGAATATTTCTTGAACCTGCAATGGTGTTCGTGTTATTATGGAAGTAGTATCGTTGTTCTAGTTCCAAAATAGTAGGAGAATTACTAGTTTTCCGATATGTGCTCCTATTAGCAACTTATAATGAGCTACTCGAGTCGAGCCAAGTTTTAGATATGGGCTAAACGAGCCGAGTTGAGCTAGCTCGTTCGTTGAACGAGCTTTAGCGAGTCGAGCCGAGTTGGCTCGGCTCGGCTCGAATTCCAGCCCTTTGGATATGGTCTAGGTTTAGGGATTTGTGTCTAGATCTAGGGGTATATGGACTAGGTTTAGGGATTGGTGTCTAGATCTAGGGATATATGGTCTAACTCTAGTTTTAATGGTGTACCTCTAGTGTTTAAGGTCTGGTTTCATGGTTTAGGGTTTATGGTCTATTGTATTGGGTCGAGTCGTTGGGTTTTAGTTAATGTTTATGGTTGGGGGCTAGTGTTTATTGAAGGATGTGCTACTTCAATGAATTATCTAGGGTTTAAGGTTTAGGTCTAGCGTCTAGGGTTCATGATACATGTTTTATGTTCTATAGTCCATGCATATGTACTAATGTCTACATCTAGGGGTCTAGGGTATAGATCTAAGGTTCGTGTCTAGGTTTTAGAGTGTTACTATAGGGTTTAAGGTTTTGGTTCATAGTTCACGTTTTATGATCTATAGTCTAGGTCTAGGGGCTAAGGTCTAGATCTAGGGATCTAGGGTATAATTATGGCCTAGGTTGGTTTGAAGGAGGTTCTACTTCAAATTCATGTGTAAGGTTCAGAGGTATAGGACTAGGGTCTAACTATAGGATTTAGGGTTCATGGTCTATTGTCAGGTTTGGAGGTTAGGTACCTGATCTATGAGTCACTACTAGGAAAACAGCTATAGGTAATCAGCACATCCGTGGCTCACATGGTTGAAGTGCCCCATGGCTAAAACAGGCGTGGCTCACCTGTGGGCAGTGCCCTACTAGTAACTAGAACAACTGTGGCGCACATGACTATAGTGCGCCACAGATGTGTGTGGTCCAGGGCCCTGTTGGACGCTCGCCAAACATCTGTAGCGCACTATAGTCATGTGCGCCACAGTTGTTAGTGTCATCTGTGGCGCACATGGGGGGGTGCGCTACGCCTAAGCGCACGCCCCCTCTGATGTGAAACGGCCACAAACATCTGTGGCGCACATGGCATAGTGCGCCACAGATGTATAAACGTAGCCGTAGGGCACTCTGCCCTAGTGCCCTACGCCTAAGTGGCATGCACCAACTCCACCCCCCCCCACTGGATCGCCTTTTAGGGTTTGCAAAAAATAAACGAAAATGATAAACACTTCAAAAAATTAAATCCTTTCATATTTAGGTAGGTAATGTGGTATAGCTTCTAGTAAAATTAACAAAAATGAGTTTCGACTTTATTTGCAAAAAAAAGTCATGCCACGGTAAAAAGGCCGTAACTTTTGCATACGATATCGAAAAAAATCGTATAATATACCAAAATGACGAGAACGAGATTTCGCATCTGCCCACAGTGGAAGTCGAAAGCCACGCCGTACCCGTGGCGATAGAGGCGGGCGACCTGCGGGAGCTCTGGCGGCGGCGCGCCGAGGCGGCGGTGGCGAAGCCAGAAGCGTGGGCCCGCGAGGAGCTGCCGGAAGCGCTTGGAGAGCAGGGTGCAGCGCGCGGCGCAGCGGGCCGGCAGGCGCGCGAGGATCTCATCGGCCACGAACTCGTCGTCTCCGAAGAAGACGACGGCCTGGTTGACGTCGGTCGTTTCCTCGGACGCCATGTTGTTTTCTGTGACCAACGTCGTACACCAACGGCAGTAAGGTCTATATGTGATGGCTTGTAGTACGTGCTCCTCCGAAGAAGGAAGGAATCCGGTTAGGAGTCCCCTAGCTTGGGTCTTGTAGTACGTCTCGGATTTGGTTGGGGTCCAACATCGGACCAGAGTAGCTAGCTAGGAGTCCGTACGGTACGTACGTACGTGTCCCAGTCGATCGGTAATAAGTACATTTTTTGACAACTTATTGTCTTTGACACCGTACGTGTCCGACACGGGAATAAAGAAGGACAGACGTTATGTTTCCGTGTGTCTAGCTAGCTAGTATACGTACGTGCGTCTATTGCAAAGGAAATACTATAACTGGAACTATAGGATGTGTCATTTCAAAGTTGTATATAGGGTTTAGGGTATAGGTTTATTGGATAGGGCTGGAACTATAACTCGAAACTCGCGAGCGAAATGAGTAACTCGTGACTCGGCTCGACTCGGCTTGAACTCCATATCTAATGAGTCGAGCCATGTTTTAGATTTGAGCTTGTTTATTCATCCAAGCTAAATGAGCTACTTGCGAGCTACTTGTTTAGCATGTTAATCTCATTCAAAAACAGAGTTTGAAATTTTTCATAGATGAGTGACATAATATGAATATTTCTTGAACCTGCAATGGTGTTCGTGTTATTATGGAAGTAGTATCGTTGTTCTAGTTCCAAAATAGTAGGAGAATTACTAGTTTTCCGATATGTGCTCCTATTAGCAACTTATAATGAGCTACTCGAGTCGAGCCAAGTTTTAGATATGGGCTAAACGAGCCGAGTTGAGCTAGCTCGTTCGTTGAACGAGCTTTAGCGAGTCGAGCCGAGTTGGCTCGGCTCGGCTCGAATTCCAGCCCTTTGGATATGGTCTAGGTTTCGGGATTTGTGTCTAGATCTAGGGGTATATGGACTAGGTTTAGGGATTGGTGTCTAGATCTAGGGATATATGGTCTAACTCTAGTTTTAATGGTGTACCTCTAGTGTTTAAGGTCTGGTTTCATGGTTTAGGGTTTATGGTCTATTGTATTGGGTCGAGTCGTTGGGTTTTAGTTAATGTTTATGGTTGGGGGCTAGTGTTTATTGAAGGATGTGCTACTTCAATGAATTATCTAGGGTTTAAGGTTTAGGTCTAGCGTCTAGGGTTCATGATACATGTTTTATGTTCTATAGTCCATGCATATGTACTAATGTCTACATCTAGGGGTCTAGGGTATAGATCTAAGGTTCGTGTCTAGGTTTTAGAGTGTTACTATAGGGTTTAAGGTTTTGGTTCATAGTTCACGTTTTATGATCTATAGTCTAGGTCTAGGGGCTAAGGTCTAGATCTAGGGATCTAGGGTATAATTATGGCCTAGGTTGGTTTGAAGGAGGTTCTACTTCAAATTCATGTGTAAGGTTCAGAGGTATAGGACTAGGGTCTAACTATAGGATTTAGGGTTCATGGTCTATTGTCAGGTTTGGAGGTTAGGTACCTGATCTATGAGTCACTACTAGGAAAACAGCTATAGGTAATCAGCACATCCGTGGCTCACATGGTTGAAGTGCCCCACGGCTAAAACAGGCGTGGCTCACCTGTGGGCAGTGCCCTACTAGTAACTAGAACAACTGTGGCGCACATGACTATAGTGCGCCAAAGATGTGTGTGGTCCAGGGCCCTGTTGGACGCTCGCCAAACATCTGTAGCGCACTATAGTCATGTGCGCCACAGTTGTTAGTGTCATCTGTGGCGCACATGGGGGGGTGCGCTACGCCTAAGCGCACGCCCCCTCTGCTGTGAAACGGCCACAAACATCTGTGGCGCACATGGCATAGTGCGCCACAGATGTATAAACTTAGCCGTAGGGCACTCTGCCCTAGTGCCCTACGCCTGAGTGGCATGCACCAACTCCACCCCCCCCCCCACTGGATCGCCTTTTAGGGTTTGCAAAAAATAAACGAAAATGATAAACACTTCAAAAAATTAAATCCTTTCATATTTAGGTAGGTAATGTGGTATAGCTTCTAGTAAAATTAACAAAAATGAGTTTCGACTTTATTTGCAAAAAAAAGTCATGCCACGGTAAAAAGGCCGTAACTTTTGCATACGATATCGAAAAAAATCGTATAATATACCAAAATGACGAGAACGAGATTTCGCATCTGCCCACAGTGGAAGTCGAAAGCCACGCCGTACCCGTGGCGATAGAGGCGGGCGACCTGCGGGAGCTCTGGCGGCGGCGCGCCGAGGCGGCGGTGGCGAAGCCAGAAGCGTGGGCCCGCGAGGAGCTGCCGGAAGCGCTTGGAGAGCAGGGTGCAGCGCGCGGCGCAGCGGGCCGGCAGGCGCGCGAGGATCTCATCGGCGACGAACTCGTCGTCTCCGAAGAAGACGACGGCCTGGTTCACGTCGGTCGTTTCCTCGGACGCCATGTTGTTTTCTGTGACCAACGTCGTACACCAACGGCAGCAAGGTCTATATGTGATGGCTTGTAGTACGTGCTCCTCCGAAGAAGGAAGGAATCCGGTTAGGAGTCCCCTAGCTTGGGTCTTGTAGTACGTCTCGGATTTGGTTGGGGTCCAACATCGGACCAGAGTAGCTAGCTAGGAGTCCGTACGGTACGTACGTACGTGTCCCAGTCGATCGGTAATAAGTACATTTTTTGACAACTTATTGTCTTTGACACCGTACGTGTCCGACACGGGAATAAAGAAGGACAGACGTTATGTTTCCGTGTGTCTAGCTAGCTAGTATACGTACCTGCGTCTATTGCAAAGGAAATACTATAACTGGAACTATAGGATGTGTCATTTCAAAGTTGTATATAGGGTTTAGGATATAGGTTTATTGGATAGGGCTGGAACTATAACTCGAAACTCGCGAGCGAATTGAGTAACTCGTGACTCGGCTCGACTCGGCTTGAACTCCATATCTAATGAGTCGAGCCATGTTTTAGATTTGAGCTTGTTTATTCATGCAAGCTAAATGAGCTACTTGCGAGCTACTTGTTTAGCATGTTAATCTCATTCAAAAACAGAGTTTGAAATTTTTCATAGATGAGTGACATAATATGAATATTTCTTGAACCTGCAATGGTGTTCGTGTTATTATGGAAGTAGTATCGTTGTTCTAGTTCCAAAATAGTAGGAGAATTACTAGTTTTCCGATATGTGCTCCTATTAGCAACTTATAATGAGCTACTCGAGCCAAGTTTTAGATATGGGCTAAACGAGCCGAGTTGAGCTAGCTCATTCGTTGAACGAGCTTTAGCGAGTCGAGCCGAGTTGGCTCGGCTCGGCTCGAATTCCAGCCCTTTGGATATGGTCTAGGTTTAGGGATTTGTGTCTAGATCTAGGGGTATATGGACTAGGTTTAGGGATTGGTGTCTAGATCTAGGGATATATGGTCTAACTCTAGTTTTAATGGTGTAGCTCTAGTGTTTAAGGTCTGGTTTCATGGTTTAGGGTTTATGGTCTATTGTATTGGGTCGAGTCGTTGGGTTTTAGTTAATGTTTATGGTTGGGGGCTAGTGTTTATTGAAGCATGTGCTACTTCAATGAATTATCTAGGGTTTAAGGTTTAGGTCTAGCGTCTAGGGTTCATGATACATGTTTTATGTTCTATAGTCCATGCATATGTACTAATGTCTACATCTAGGGGTCTAGGGTATAGATCTAAGGTTCGTGTCTAGGTTTTAGAGTGTTACTATAGGGTTTAAGGTTTTGGTTCATAGTTCACGTTTTATGATCTATAGTCTAGGTCTAGGGTCTAAGGTCTAGATCTAGGGATCTAGGGTATAATTATGGCCTAGGTTGGTTTGAAGCAGGTTCTACTTCAAATTCATGTGTAAGGTTCAGAGGTATAGGACTAGGGTCTAACTATAGGATTTAGGGTTCATGGTCTATTGTCAGGTTTGGAGGTTAGGTACATGATCTATGAGTCACTACTAGGAAAACAGCTATAGGTAATCAGCACATCCGTGGCTCACATGGTTGAAGTGCCCCACGGCTAAAACAGGCGTGGCTCACCTGTGGGCAGTGCCCTACTAGTAACTAGAACAACTGTGGCGCACATGACTATAGTGCGCCACAGATGTGTGTGGTCCAGGGCCCTGTTGGACGCTCGCCAAACATCTGTAGCGCACTATAGTCATGTGCGCCACAGTTGTTAGTGTCATCTGTGGCGCACATGGGGGGGGGGTGCGCTACGCCTAAGCGCACGCCCCCTCTGCTGTGAAACGGCCACAAACATCTGTGGCGCACATGGCATAGTGCGCCACAGATGTATAAACTTAGCCGTAGGGCACTCTGCCCTAGTGCCCTACGCCTAAGTGGCATGCACCAACTCCACCCCCCCCCCCCCGTGGATCGCCTTTTTAGGGTTTGCAAAAAATAAACAAAAATCATAAACACTTCAAAAAATTTAATCCTTTCATATTTAGGTAGGTAATGTGGTATAGCTTCTAGTAAAATTAACAAAAATGAGTTTCCACTTTATTTGCAAAAAAAAGTCATGCCACGGTAAAAAGGCCGTAACTTTTGCATACGATATCGAAAAAAATCGTATAATATACCAAAATGACGAGAACGAGATTTCGCATCTGCCCACAGTGAAAGTCGAAAGCCACGCCGTACCCGTGGCGATAGAGGCGGGCGACCTGCGGGAGCTCTGGCGGCGGTGGCGAAGCCAGAAGCGTGGGCTCGCGAGGAGCTGCCGGAAGCGCTTGGAGAGCAGGGTGCAGCGCGCGGCGCAGCGGGCCGGCAGGCGCGCGAGGATCTCATCGGCCACGAACTCGTCGTCTCCGAAGAAGACGACGGCCTGGTTGACGTCGGTCGTTTCCTCGGACGCCATGTTGTTTTCTGTGACCAACGTCGTGCACCAACGGCAGCAAGGTCTATATGTGATGGCTTGTAGTACGTGCTCCTCCGAAGAAGGAAGGAATCCGGTTAGGAGTCCCCTAGCTTGGGTCTTGTAGTACGTCTCGGATTTGGTTGGGGTCCAACATCGGACCAGAGTAGCTAGCTAGGAGTCCGTACGGTACGTACGTACGTGTCCCAGTCGATCGGTAATAAGTACATTTTTTGACAACTTATTGTCTTTGACACCGTACGTGTCCGACACGGGAATAAAGAAGGACAGACGTTATGTTTCCGTGTGTCTAGCTAGCTAGTATACGTACGTGCGTCTATTGCAAAGGAAATAATATAACTGGAACTATAGGATGTGTCATTTCAAAGTTGTATATAGGGTTTAGGGTATAGGTTTATTGGATAGGGCTGGAACTATAACTCGAAACTCGCGAGCGAAATGAGTAACTCGTGACTCGGCTCGACTCGGCTTGAACTCCATATCTAATGAGTCGAGCCATGTTTTAGATTTGAGCTTGTTTATTCATCCAAGCTAAATGAGCTACTTGCGAGCTACTTGTTTAGCATGTTAATCTCATTCAAAAACAGAGTTTGAAATTTTTCATAGATGAGTGACATAATATGAATATTTCTTGAACCTGCAATGGTGTTCGTGTTATTATGGAAGTAGTATCGTTGTTCTAGTTCCAAAATAGTAGGAGAATTACTAGTTTTCCGATATGTGCTCCTATTAGCAACTTATAATGAGCTACTCGAGTCGAGCCAAGTTTTAGATATGGGCTAAACGAGCCGAGTTGAGCTAGCTCGTTCGTTGAACGAGCTTTAGCGAGTCGAGCCGAGTTGGCTCGGCTCGGCTCGAATTCCAGCCCTTTGGATATGGTTTAGGTTTAGGGATTTGTGTCTAGATCTAGGGGTATATGGACTAGGTTTAGGGATTGGTGTCTAGATCTAGGGATATATGGTCTAACTCTAGTTTTAATGGTGTACCTCTAGTGTTTAAGGTCTGGTTTCATGGTTTAGGGTTTATGGTCTATTGTATTGGGTCGAGTCGTTGGGTTTTAGTTAATGTTTATGGTTGGGGGCTAGTGTTTATTGAAGGATGTGCTACTTCAATGAATTATCTAGGGTTTAAGGTTTAGGTCTAGCGTCTAGGGTTCATGATACATGTTTTATGTTCTATAGTCCATGCATATGTACTAATGTCTACATCTAGGGGTCTAGGGTATAGATCTAATGTTCGTGTCTAGGTTTTAGAGTGTTACTATAGGGTTTAAGGTTTTGGTTCATAGTTCACGTTTTATGATCTATAGTCTAGGTCTAGGGGCTAAGGTCTAGATCTAGGGATCTATGGTATAATTATGGCCTAGGTTGGTTTGAAGGAGGTTCTACTTCAAATTCATGTGTAAGGTTAAGAGGTATAGGACTAGGGTCTAACTATAGGATTTAGGGTTCATGGTCTATTGTCAGGTTTGGAGGTTAGGTACCTGATCTATGAGTCACTACTAGGAAAACAACTATAGGTAATCAGCACATCCGTGGCTCACATGGTTGAAGTGCCCCACGGCTAAAACAGGCGTGGCTCACCTGTGGGCAGTGCCCTACTAGTAACTAGAACAACTGTGGCGCACATGACTATAGTGAGCCACAGATGTGTGTGGTCCAGGGCCCTGTTGGACGCTCGCCAAACATCTGTAGCGCACTGTAGTCATGTGCGCCACAGTTTTTAGTGTCATCTGTGGCGCACATGGGGGGGTGCGCTACGCCTAAGCGCACGCCCCCTCTGCTGTGAAACGGCCACAAACATCTATGGCGCACATGGCATAGTGCGCCACAGATGTATAAACTTAGCCGTAGGGCACTCTGCCCTAGTGCCCTACGCCTAAGTGGCATGCACCAACTCCACCCCCCCCCCCCCCTGGATCGCCTTTTTAGGGTTTGCAAAAAATAAACGAAAATGATAAACACTTCAAAAAATTAAATCCTTTCATATTTAGGTAGGTAATGTGGTATAGCTTCTAGTAAAATAAACAAAAATGAGTTTCGACTTTATTTGCAAAAAAAAGTCATGCCACGGTAAAAAGGCCGTAACTTTTGCATACGATATCGAAAAAAATCGTATAATATACCAAAATGACGAGAACGAGATTTCGCATCTGCCCACAGTGGAAGTCGAAAGCCACGCCGTACCCGTGGCGATAGAGGAGGGCGACCTGCGGGAGCTCTGGCGGCGGCGCGCCGAGGCGGCGGTGGCGAAGCCAGAAGCGTGGGCTCGCGAGGAGCTGCCGGAAGCGCTTGGAGAGCAGGGTGCAGCGCGCGGCGCAGCGGGCCGGCAGGCGCGTGAGGATCTCATCGGCCACGAACTCGTCGTCTCCGAAGAAGACGACGGCCTGGTTAACGTCGGTCGTTTCCTCGGACGCCATGTTGTTTTCTGTGACCAACGTCGTACACCAACGGCAGCAAGGTCTATATGTGATGGCTTGTAGTACGTGCTCCTCCGAAGTAGGAAGGAATCCGGTTAGGAGTCCCCTAGCTTGGGTCTTGTAGTACGTCTCGGATTTGGTTGGGGTCCAACATCGGACCAGAGTAGCTAGCTAGGAGTCCGTACGGTACGTACGTACGTGTCCCAGTCGATCGGTAATAAGTACATTTTTTGACAACTTATTGTCTTTGACACCGTACGTGTCCGACACGGGAATAAAGAAGGACAGACGTTATGTTTCCGTGTGTCTAGCTAGCTAGTATACGTACGTGCGTCTATTGCAAAGGAAATACTATAACTGAAACTATAGGATGTGTCATTTCAAAGTTGTATATAGGGTTTAGGGTATAGGTTTATTGGATAGGGCTGGAACTATAACTCGAAACTCGCGAGCGAAATGAGTAACTCGTGACTCGGCTCGACTCGGCTTGAACTCCATATCTAATGAGTCGAGCCATGTTTTAGATTTGAGCTTGTTTATTCATCCAAGCTAAATGAGCTACTTGCGAGCTACTTGTTTAGCATGTTAATCTCATTCAAAAACAGAGTTTGAAATTTTTCATAGATGAGTGACATAATATGAATATTTCTTGAACCTGCAATGGTGTTCGTGTTATTATGGAAGTAGTATCGTTGTTCTAGTTCCAAAATAGTAGGAGAATTACTAGTTTTCTGATATGTGCTCCTATTAGCAACTTATAATGAGCTACTCGAGTCGAGCCAAGTTTTAGATATGGGCTAAACGAGCCGAGTTGAGCTAGCTCGTTCGTTGAACGAGCTTTAGCGAGTCGAGCCGAGTTGGCTCGGCTCGACTCGAATTCCAGCCCTTTGGATATGGTCTAGGTTTAGGGATTTGTGTCTAGATCTAGGGGTATATGGACTAGGTTTAGGGATTGGTGTCTAGATCTAGGGATATATGGTCTAACTCTAGTTTTAATGGTGTAGCTCTAGTGTTTAAGGTCTGGTTTCATGGTTTAGGGTTTATGGTCTATTGTATTGGGTCGAGTCGTTGGGTTTTAGTTAATGTTTATGGTTGGGGGCTAGTGTTTATTGAAGGATGTGCTACTTCAATGAATTATCTAGGGTTTAAGGTTTAGGTCTAGCGTCTAGGGTTCATGATACATGTTTTATGTTCTATAGTCCATGCATATGTACTAATGTCTACATCTAGGGGTCTAGGGTATAGATCTAAGGTTCGTGTCTAGGTTTTAGAGTGTTACTATAGGGTTTAAGGTTTTGGTTCATAGTTCACGTTTTATGATCTATAGTCTAGGTCTAGGGGCTAAGGTCTAGATCTAGGGATCTAGGGTATAATTATGGCCTAGGTTGGTTTGAAGGAGGTTCTACTTCAAATTCATGTGTAAGGTTCAGAGGTATAGGACTAGGGTCTAACTATAGGATTTAGGGTTCATGGTCTATTGTCAGGTTTGGAGGTTAGGTACCTGATCTATGAGTCACTACTAGGAAAACAGCTATAGGTAATCAGCACATCCGTGGCTCACATGGTTGAAGTGCCCCACGGCTAAAACAGGCGTGGCTCACCTGTGGGCAGTGCCCTACTAGTAACTAGAACAACTGTGGCGCACATGACTATAGTGCGCCACAGATGTGTGTGGTCCAGGGCCCTGTTGGACGCTCGCCAAACATCTGTAGCGCACTATAGTCATGTGCGCCACAGTTGTTAGTGTCATCTGTGGCGCACATGGGGGGGGTGCTCTACGCCTAAGCGCACGCCCCCTCTGCTGTGAAACGGCCACAAACATCTGTGGCGCACATGGCATAGTGCGCCACAGATGTATAAACTTAGCCGTAGGGCACTCTGCCCTAGTGCCCTACGCCTAAGTGGCATGCACCAACTCCACACCCCCCCCCCCCCCGTGGATCGCCTTTTTAGGGTTTGCAAAAAATAAACGAAAATGATAAACACTTCAAAAAATTAAATCCTTTCATATTTAGGTAGGTAATGTGGTATAGCTTCTAGTAAAATTAACAAAAATGAGTTTCGACTTTATTTGCAAAAAAAAGTCATGCCACGGTAAAAAGACCGTAACTTTTGCATACGATATCGAAAAAAATCGTATAATATACCAAAATGACGAGAACGAGATTTCGCATCTGCCCACAGTGGAAGTCGAAAGCCACGCCGTACCCGTGGCGATAGAGGCGGGCGACCTGCGGGAGCTCTGGCGGCGGCGCGCCGAGGCGGCGGTGGCGAAGCCAGAAGCGTGGGCTCGCGAGGAGCTGCCGGAAGCGCTTGGAGAGCAGGGTGCAGCGCGCGGCGCAGCGGGCCGGCAGGCGCGCGAGGATCTCATCGGCCAAGAACTCGTCGTCTCCGAAGAAGACGACGGCCTGGTTGACGTCGGTCGTTTCCTCGGACGCCATGTTGTTTTCTGTGACCAACGTCGTACACCAACGGCAGCAAGGTCTATATGTGATGGCTTGTAGTACGTGCTCCTCCGAAGAAGGAAGGAATCCGGTTAGGAGTCCCCTAGCTTGGGTCTTGTAGTACGTCTCGGATTTGGTTGGGGTCCAACATCGGACCAGAGTAGCTAGCTAGGAGTCCGTACGGTACGTACGTACGTGTCCCAGTCGATCGGTAAAAAGTACATTTTTTGCAACTTATTGTCTTTGACACCGTACGTGTCCGACACGGGAATAAAGAAGGACAGACGTTATGTTTCCGTGTGTCTAGCTAGCTAGTATACGTACGTGCGTCTATTGCAAAGGAAATACTATAACTGGAACTATAGGATGTGTCATTTCAAAGTTGTATATAGGGTTTAGGGTATAGGTTTATTGGATAGGGCTGGAACTATAACTCGAAACTCGCGAGCGAAATGAGTAACTCGTGACTCGGCTCGACTCGGCTTGAACTCCATATCTAATGAGTCGAGCCATGTTTTAGATTTGATCTTGTTTATTCATCCAAGCTAAATGAGCTACTTGCGAGCTACTTGTTTAGCATGTTAATCTCATTTAAAAACAGAGTTTGAAATTTTTCATAGATGAGTGACATAATATGAATATTTCTTGAACCTGCAATGGTGTTCGTGTTATTATGGAAGTAGTATCGTTGTTCTAGTTCCAAAATAGTAGGAGAATTACTAGTTTTCCGATATGTGCTCCTATTAGCAACTTTTAATGAGCTACTCGAGTCGAGCCAAGTTTTAGATATGGGCTAAACGAGCCGAGTTGAGCTAGCTCGTTCGTTGAACGAGCTTTAGCGAGTCGAGCCGAGTTGGCTCGGCTCGGCTCGAATTCCAGCCCTTTGGATATGGTCTAGGTTTAGGGATTTGTGTCTAGTTCTAGGGGTATATGGACTAGGTTTAGGGATTGGTGTCTAGATCTAGGGATATATGGTCTAACTCTAGTTTTAATGGTGTAGCTCTAGTGTTTAAGGTCTGGTTTCATGGTTTAGGGTTTATGGTCTATTGTATTGGGTCGAGTCGTTGGGTTTTAGTTAATGGTTATGGTTGGGGGCTAGTGTTTATTGAAGGATGTGCTACTTCAATGAATTATCTAGGGTTTAAGGTTTAGGTCTAGCGTCTAGGGTTCATGATACATGTTTTATGTTCTATAGTCCATGCATATGTACTAATGTCTACATCTAGGGGTCTAGGGTATAGATCTAAGGTTCGTGTCTAGGTTTTAGAGTGTTACTATAGGGTTTAAGGTTTTGGTTCATAGTTCACGTTTTATGATCTATAGTCTAGGTCTAGGGGCTAAGGTCTAGATCTAGGGATCTAGGGTATAATTATGGCCTAGGTTGGTTTGAAGGAGGTTCTACTTCAAATTCATGTGTAAGGTTCAAAGGTATAGGACTAGGGTCTAACTATAGGATTTAGGGTTCATGGTCTATTGTAAGGTTTGGAGGTTAGGTACCTGATCTATGAGTCACTACTAGGAAAACAGCTATAGGTAATCTGCACATCCGTGGCTCACATGGTTGAAGTGCCCCACGGCTAAAACAGGCGTGGCTCACCTGTGGTCAGTGCCCTACTAGTAACTAGAACAACTGTGGCGCACATGACTATAGTGCGCCACAGATGTGTGTGGTCCAGGGCCCTGTTGGACGCTCGCCAAACATCTGTAGCGCACTATAGTCATGTGCGCCACAGTTGTTAGTGTCATCTGTGGCGCACATGGGGGTTGCGCTACGCCTAAGCGCCCGCCCCCTCTGCTGTGAAACGGCCACAAACATCTGTGGCGCACATGGCATAGTGCGCCACAGATGTATAAACTTAGCCGTAGGGCACTCTGCCCTAGTGCCCTACGCCTAAGTGGCATGCACCAACTCCACCCCCCCCCCTCCCCTGTGGATCGCCTTTTTAGGGTTTGCAAAAAATAAACGAAAATGATAAACACTTCAAAAAATTAAATCCTTTCATATTTAGGTAGGTAATGTGGTATAGCTTCTAGTTAAATTAACAAAAATGAGTTTCGACTTTATTTGCAAAAAAAAGTCATGCCACGGTAAAAAGGCCGTAACTTTTGCATACGATATAGAAAAAAATCGTATAATATACCAAAATGACGAGAACGAGATTTCGCATCTACCCACAGTGGAAGTCGAAAGCCACGCCGTACCCGTGGCGATAGAGGCGGGCGACCTGCGGGAGCTCTGGCGGCGGCGCGCCGAGGCGGCGGTGGCGAAGCCAGAAGCGTGGGCTCGCGAGGAGCTGCCGGAAGCGCTTGGAGAGCAGGGTGCAGCGCGCGGCGCAGCGGGCTGGCAGGCACGCGAGGATCTCATCGGCCACGAACTCGTCGTCTCCGAAGAAGACGACGGCCTGGTTGACGTCGGTCGTTTCCTCGGACGCCATGTTGTTTTCTGTGACCAACGTCGTACACCAACGGCAGCAAGGTCTATATGTGATGGCTTGTAGTACGTGCTCCTCCGAAGAAGGAAGGAATCCGGTTAGGAGTCCCCTAGCTTGGGTCTTGTAGTACGTCTCGGATTTGGTTGGGGTCCAACATCAGACCAGAGTAGCTAGCTAGGAGTCCGTACGGTACGTACGTACGTGTCCCAGTCGATCGGTAATAAGTACATTTTTTGACAACTTATTGTCTTTGACACCATACGTGTCCGACACGGGAATAAAGAAGGACAGACGTTATGTTTCCGTGTGTCTAGCTAGCTAGTATACGTACGTGCTGTAGGGGTTCGTAGCATGGAAAACAAAAATTTTCTATCGCATACAAACAAACAAGCCAAGATATATCTACTAGATTGTAGCAACGAGTCGATGGAATAACTTACCCTCGAAGATTCCAAAGTGTTTAACGAGAGCGGATTCTCGTGGGTGATGTAGTCGTACTCTTCCCGATCTCAAGATCGTGTAGACGATCCTTCCGGCGCTGCGTTCCGGCAGCGCTCCCGCAGTCGGTCACACGTTCGGTACTCGACGAAGACCTTCCTCTCCCTTGTTCCAGCAGGCAGCGGAGGTTTTAGCACTCTCCTCGCGATTCCGGCAGCACAACGGCGTGGTACCGGAAGTAGAGGGGAGATCCCGTAGGGCTTCGCCTTAAGCCGGAGCGAGTATGGTGGAGTATGAGAGAGTACTATTAGTGGTCTAGGGATTAGACACACCAATTAGAAGGCTCTAAACCGAAGTCTAGGGCAATTAGAAGCTCTAAACCAAAACGGCTCTAAACCGGAGATTAGAGGATAGGAACTTGTGTGTCTAGAGGAGGAGGCCCTGCCCCTCCTTTTATGGGTGGAGGGTGCGGCCAAGGGGAGGGGAGTCCCTCCCCAAGTCGGCCTTGGTTGGCGCGCCGGCTTGGGGAGGAGACTCCTCCCCAAAGTCGGTTCCCAACTCCTCTTGCTTGTTTCCCACAGTTTCTTGTTTTAGCCGTTTGACTTTCAAACTGGACATTTGACTTTTCTGTTTTAGGATTCAATTTAATCCTTTATTTGGGACAGCAAGAACACTTAGTACATGATGCAATCATTCCAATATGTAATGACACATTCATGTACCCCTCCCCCCCGGAGTGCCGGACAATCCGGAACCTTCTAGAACATTCCCGATGAAAACACCGGAATCATTCCCGAACTCCGAAACGGGTCTTTCCTTATATGAATCTTATTCTCTGGACCATTCCGGATCACCTCGTGATATCCCGGATCCCATCCGAGACTCCGAACAACATTCGGTCTCTTTCTCATAATACCATAACTACTCAAACAACGTCGAATCCTTAAGTGTGTCTCCCTACGGTTCGTGAATTATGCGGACATGATCGAGACACTTCTCCGAACAATAACCAATAGAGGAAGATGGAAATTCATATGGCTCCCACATATTTCTACGATTACTTTGCGATCGAATGAACCACTTACATACGATACCAATTTCCCTTTGTCTCACGATATGTTACTTATCCGAGGTTATGATCGTCGGTATCTCTGCATACCTTGTTCAACCTCGTTACCGATAAGTACTCTTTTTTCTCGTTCCCGTGATATGTGATCCCTTGTGAGCCAGTCACATGCTTGTAAGCTAATTGGATGACATTCCACCGAGAGGGCCCAGAGTATATCTATCCGTCATATGGATGGACAAATCCCACTCTTGATCCATGTGTCTCAACCAATACTTTCCGAACACTCAATGCCACCTTTATAGCCACCCAGTTACGGTGTGGTGTTTGATGTCATCAAAGCATCCATCCGGTAAAGGTGATATGCATGATCTCATGGTCGAAGGAATTAGGTTACTATGTATCAGAAAGCATATAGCAATTGAACTATTGAAATGACTTGATCTTTATGCTACGCTTATCTATAGGAGTATGTCCACCATATCATTCTCCTAACGATATGATCTTGTTGTTGATAACATCTCAATGTTCATGATAGGGAAACCACAATCATCTATCAACCAACAAGCTAGTGAAGTATAGAGGCTATACTAGGGACTTCAAATTAAGTTTACAAATCACACAAGTATCAATGTTTCCTTGTTAATACTATTATAGCATGAATGTAAACATTTATCATAAACACAAAGATATAATAATAACTACATTTATTATTGCCTCTAGGGCATATCTCCAACAGTCTCCCACTTGCACTAGAGTCATCTAATCTAGATTACATGGTAATATACCGAACACCCATGGCAGTTTGGTGTTGGTCATGTTTTGCCCTCGGGAGAGGTTTAGTCAATGGATCCTCCACATTCAGATCTGTGTGTACTTTGCAAATCTTTATATCCCCATCCTGGATATGTTCTCGAATAGCGTGAAAACGTAGCTTGATGTGCTTCAGCTTCTTGTGTGACCTTGGTTCTTGCGCATTGGCTATGGCGCCCATGTTATCACAGTAGATAGACATTGGGTCCAGCGCACTAGGAACCACACCCAGCTCTGTAATGAACTCTTTCATCCATATCGCTTCTTGTGAAGCCTCCGAAGCAGCCATGTATTCCGATTCAGTTGAAGATCTCGCCACAACGCTTTGCTTTGCACTCCTCCAGCTAACTGCTGCACCATTCAAAATAAATACGTATCCGGATTGTGATTTAGAATCATCCGGATCGGTGTTCCAACTAGCATCGGTGTAACCATTAACAACGAGCTGTTCATCACCTCCATAAGAAAGAACCATATCCTTAGTTCTTCTCAAGTACTTAAGGATGTTTTTGACCGCTGTCCAATGATCCACTCCTGGATCACTTTGATATCTGCTAGTTAAACTAACATCATATGCAATGTCGGGTCTAGTACATAGCATGGCATACATTAGAGATCCTATGGCTGAGGCATAGGGAGTCTTACTCATCCTTTCTCTATCTTCTGCCGATGTCGGACTTTGAGTTTTACTCACGGTCGTATTGGGCCCGCAAGAACCCTTTCTTGCTTTCTTCCATTCCAAACCTCTTTAGAACTTTGTCCAAATATGTACTCTGTGACAATGATATTTGGCGTTTCGATCTATCTCTATAAATCTTTATGCCTAATATGTAAGCTGCTTCGCCAAGATCCTTCATTGAAAAACTATTATTCAAATATTCCTTGACACTATTAAGAAGGTCTACATCATTCCCAATCAACAATATGTCATCCACATATAGTATTAAGAATGCTACAGAGCTCCCACTCACTTTCTTGTAAATACAAGCTTCTCCATAAGTTTGTATAAAACCAAAACTTTTGATTACCTTATCAAAACGTTGATTCCAACTTCGGGATGCTTGCTTCAATCCATAGATGGACCGTTGAAGTTTGCATACCTTGTTAGCATCTTTAGGATCGACAAAACCTTTGGGTTGCATCATATACAACTCTTCATCAATTTCTCCATTGAGGAATGCTGTTTTGACATCCATCTGCCATATCTCATAATCATAATATGCAGAGATTGCTAACATAATCCTCACAGACTTTAGCTTCGCTACTGGTGAGAAAGTCTCATCGTAGTCAACTCCTTGAATTTGTCGAAACCCTTTTGCGACAAGTCGAGCTTTATAGACAGTAACATTACCATCAGCATATGTTTTCTTCTTGAAAATCCATTTGTTCTCGACAGCCTTCCGGCCATCCGGTAAGTCCACCAAAGTCCATACTTGGTTTTCGTACATGGATCCAATCTCGGATTTCATGGCTTCTTGCCATTTATTGGAATCTGGGCTCATCATCGCTTCCTCATATGTCTCGGGGTCATCGGTGTTGTCCACCAACATGACATTCATAACGGAATCATACCAATCTGGAGTGGTACGAGTTCTCGTTGACCTCCGAGGCTCTGTAGCAACTTCAACCGAAGTTTCATGATCACCATCACTAGCTTCCTCTCTTATTGGTGCAAGCACTACAGGAACTTCTTCCGGTGCTGCGCTACTCGCAATTTCGAGAGAAGGTTCGACAACCTCTTCGAGTTCTACTTTCCTTCCAGTCACTTCTTTCGAGAGAAATTCCTTCTCTAGAAAGGATCCATTCTTGGCAACGAAGATTTTGCCTTCGGATCTATGATAGAAGGTATACCCAATAGTTTCCTTCGGGTATCCTATGAAGACGCATTTTTCCGCTTTGGGTTCAAGCTTGTCCGGCTGTAACTTATTTACATAGGCTTCGCATCCCCAAACTTTAAGGAACGACAATTTAGGTTTCTTCCAAAACCATAATTCATACGGTGTCGTTTCAACGGATTTAGATGGTGCCCTATTTAAAGTGAATGCGGCTGTTTCTAATGCATAACCCCAAAATGATAGCGGTAAATCTGTAAGTGACATCATAGAACGAACCATATCTAAGAGAGTTCGATTACGACGTTCGGACACACCATTACGCTGTGGTGTTCCCGGCGGTGTCAATTGTGAAAGTATTCCGCATTTCTTCAAATGCTCGCCAAACTCGTAACTTAGATATTCACCTCCACGATCAGAACGTAGAAATTTAATCTTCTTGTTACGTTGATTCTCTACCTCACTTTGAAACTCCTTAAACTTCTCGAAAGTTTCGGACTTATGTTTCATGAAATAGATATACCCATATCTACTCAAGTCATCCGTGAAGGTAAGAACATAACGATAACCACCGCGCGATGCTACACTCATTGGACCACACACATCGATATGTATGATTTCCAATAAGTCCGTAGCTCGCTCCATCATACCAGAAAATGGAGTCTTAGTCATTTTACCCATCAGACATGCTTCACATTTTTCAAGTGATTCAAGAAGTCCATCGGAATGGAGTTTCTTCATACGTTTCACTCCAATGTGACCAAGACGACAGTGCCACATATAGGTCGAATTATCGCTTGATTTCAAACGTTTAGCCTCAATGTTGTTGATATGTGTATTTCCACTATCGAGATTCAATAAGAATAGACCATCTATCAAAGGTGCATGTGCATAAAACATATTACTCATATAAATCGAACAACCATTATTCTCGGACTTAAACAAGTAACCGTCTCGCAATAAACAAGATCCCGATATAATGTTCATGCTCAACGCAGGCACCAAATAACAATTATTTAAGTATAAAACTAATCCCGATGGTAGATGAAGGGGTAGCGTGCCGACCGCGATCACATCAACCTTTGATCCGTTTCCCACGCGCATCGTCACCTCGTTCTTCGCTAGCTTCCGTTTATTCTGCAGCACCTGTTTCGAGTTACAAATATGAGCAACCGAACCAGTATCAAATACCCAGGCACTACTACGAGTACTAGTGAGATACACATCAATAACATGTATATCAGATATACCTTTCTTCTTAATGCTGCCGTTCTTCAAATCCGCCAAGTACTTTGGGCAATTCCGCTTCCAGTGACCTTCTCCCTTGCAGTAAAAGCACTCGATATCAGGCTTAGGTCCAGCCTTGGTCTTCTTCGTCGGCGTGGTAACTTTCTTACCACCCTTCTTGAAGTGTCCCTTTTGCTTAGACTTGCCTTTCTTGAATTTGGTGGTCTTATTGACCAACAACACTTGGTGCTCTTTCTTGATCTCTACTTCTGCAGATTTCAACATGGCAAAGAGTTCTGTCAACGTCTTATTCATGTTCTGCATGTTGTAGTTCATCACAAAGTTCTTGTAACTTGGTGGTAGTGATTGGAGGACACGGTAAATCCCCAAAGCATTAGGAATCACTATACCCAAGCTTTGAAGTTTGTTTGCGTGCCTAGACATCTTAAGCACATGCTCACTGACGGAGCTGCCTTCTTCCATCTTGCAGTTAAAGAACTTTTCAGAAGCCTCGTAGCTTTCAATTGTCGCATGAGTCTCAAAAATCAATTTGAGATCCTCGACAATATCATATGGGTCTGAATCCTCAAACCTTTTCTGAAGCTCCGATTCCAAACCATACAAGATAGCACACTGAACTATGGAGTACTGATTCTTCCGAGCGAGGTAAACATTCTTTACTTCATCGGGAGCATCAGCTGCAGGTGGGTCACCCAGCGGTGCATCCAGCACATAGGTCAAATTACCAGCTGTGAGGACAATCCTCAAATTGCGGAACCAATCCGCGAAGTTGCTTCCATTGTTTTTCAACTTTTCTTTCTCTAGGAACGCATTAAAATTGATGGTAGGGGCTGCCATTGATCTACAACATATTTGCAATAGTTTAGACTAAGTTTATGACAAATTGAGTTCAAATTAATTAATAAAGTTAATCTAGGTGAACTCCCACTCAAAACAATATACCTCACATTGTTTTAGTGATCACACGAACCAAATCCACTACATCAACACCGATCATCACGAGAGTTGATATAGTTTCAATGGTGAACAATCGTCATGTTCATCATATCTACTATATGGTTCATGCTTTACCTTTCGGTGATCCGTGTTCCGAGACCATGTCTGTACATGCTAGGCTTGTCAAGATCAAACCTTAGTTTCCGCATGAGCAAATCTGGCTTGCTCACGTTGTATACACTTGCGGAATCTAACACACCCGATCATCACGTGGTGTTTCGAAACAACAAGCTTTAGCAACGGTGCTAACTAAGGGTGAACACTTTATGACTTGAAATTCATGTGCATGAGGGATCATCTTATAATGCTACCGTCGTCTACTAAGCAATACAAGATGCATAAAGGATAAACATCACATGCAATTCAATATATATGTGATATGATATGGCCTTTCTTCTTTGTGCTTCCGATCTCCATCTTCAAGCACGAACATGATCTCCATCATCACCGGCATTGCATCAAGGTCAATGACGCCTCTCGATGGTTGTCGTCCACCGGCTTCAACTATTAAAACTACTTTGAATAGACACGCGGGTCTTAACATAAATTAAAGACAACCATATGGCTCCTGCCGGTTGCCAACTTACAATAAGGAACATTGCATACATCAAATATAATCACAATCATGGCCATATCACATCACTGCACACCCCTGCAAAACAAAGTTAGACGCCTCTACTTTCTTTGCATATTTTACGTGGTTTGGGGCTTTCAATAAGTGTCGTTCTAACTTACGAACAAGAACCACAACATTGATACTAGTATTGTTAATCATCCGTTGTAAATTGGATCTTAACTATGCTAGGAGAAACAGGCACCCGCAAAGCCACTTATGCAATACAAGTTGCATGTCAAGCGTGGAGCAAGTCTCATGAACGATGTCATGTAAGGTTAGCCCGGGCCGCTTCATCCCAACATACCGCAAGATGCAAAGTACACAAGAAGCAATCGACAATAAAAGCATCAACGCCCACAATGACCATTGTGTTCTACTCGTGCAACAGATCTACATATAGACACGGCTCTGATACCACTGTAGTGGTTCGTAGCATGGAAAACAAAAATTTTCTATCGCATACAAACAAACAAGCCAAGATCTATCTACTAGATTGTAGCAACGAGTCGATGGAATAACTTACCCTCGAAGATTCCAAAGTGTTTAACGAGAGCGGATTCTCGTGGGTGATGTAGTCGTACTCTTCCCGATCTCAAGATCGTGTAGACGATCCTTCCGGCGCTGCGTTCCGGCAGCGCTCCCGCAGTCGGTCACACGTTCGGTACTCGACGAAGACCTTCCTCTCCCTTGTTCCAGCAGGCAGCGGAGGTTGTAGCACTCTCCTCGTGATTCCGGCAGCACAACGGCGTGGTACCGGAAGTAGAGGGGAGATCCCGCAGGGCTTCGCCTTAAGCCGGAGCGAGTATGGTGGAGTATGAGAGAGTACTATTAGTGGTCTAGGGATTAGACACACCAATTAGAAGGCTCTAAACCGAAGGCTAGGGCAATTAGAAGCTCTAAACCAAAACGGCTCTAAACCGGAGATTAGAGGATAGGAACTTGTGTGTCTAGAGGAGGAGGCCCTGCCCCTCCTTTTATGGGTGGAGGGTGCGGCCAAGGGGAGGGGAGTCCCTCCCCAAGTCGGCCTTGGTTGGCGCGCCGGCTTGGGGAGGAGACTCCTCCCCAAAGTCGGTTCCCAACTCCTCTTGCTTGTTTCCCACAGTTTCTTGTTTTAGCCGTTTGACTTTCAAACTGGACATTTGACTTTTCTGTTTCAGGATTCAATTTAATCCTTTATTTGGGACAGCAAGAACACTTAGTAGATGATGCAATCATTCCAATAGGTAATGACACATTCATGTACCCCTCCCCCCACCCCCCCCCCGGAGTGCCGGACAATCCAGAACCTTCTAGAACATTCCCGATAAAAACACCGGAATCATTCCCGAACTCCGAAACGGGTCTTTCCTTATATGAATCTTATTCTCCGGACCATTCCGGATCACCTCGTGATATCCCGGATCCCATCCGAGACTCCGAACAACATTTGGTCTCTTTCTCATAATACCATAACTACTCAAACAACGTCGAATCCTTAAGTGTGTCTCCCTACGGTTCGTGAATTATGCGGACATGATCGAGACACTTCTCCGAACAATAACCAATAGAGGAATCTGGAAATTCATATGGCTCCCACATATTTCTACGATTACTTTGCGATCGAATGAACCACTTACATACGATACCAATTTCCCTTTGTCTCACGATATGTTACTTATCCGAGGTTATGATCGTCGGTATCTCTGCATACCTAGTTCAACCTCGTTACCGATAAGTACTCTTTTTTCTCGTTCCCGTGATATGTGATCCCTTGTGAGCCAGTCACATGCTTGCAAGCTAATTGGATGACATTCCACCGAGAGGGCCCAGAGTAGATCTATCCGTCATATGGATGGACAAATCCCACTCTTGATCCATGTGTCTCAACCAATACTTTCCGAACACTCAATGCCACCTTTATAGCCACCCAGTTACGGTGTGGTGTTTGATGTCATCAAAGCATCCATCCGGTAAAGGTGATATGCATGATCTCATGGTCGAAGGAATTACGTTACTATGTATCAGAAAGCATATAGCAATTGAACTATTGAAATGACTTGATCTTTATGCTACGCTTATCTATAGGAGTATGTCCACCATATCATTCTCCTAACGATATGATCTTGTTGTTGATAACATCTCAATGTTCATGATAGGGAAACCACAATCATCTATCAACCAACAAGCTAGTGAAGTATAGAGGCTATACTAGGGACTTCAAATTAAGTTTACAAATCACACAAGTATCAATGTTTCCTTGTTAATACTATTATAGCATGAATGTAAACATTTATCATAAACACAAAGATATAATAATAACTACATTTATTATTGCCTCTAGGGCATATCTCCAACACATGCGTCTATTGCAAAGGAAATACTATAACTGGAACTATAGGATGTGTCATTTCAAAGTTGTATATAGGGTTTAGGGTATAGGTTTATTGGATAGGGCTGGAACTATAACTCGAAACTCGCGAGCGAAATGAGTAACTCGTGACTCGGCTCGACTCGGCTTGAACTCCATATCTAATGAGTCGAGCCATGTTTTAGATTTGAGCTTGTTTATTCATCCAAGCTAAATGAGCTACTTGCGAGCTACTTGTTTAGCATGTTAATCTCATTCAAAAACAGAGTTTGAAATTTTTCATAGATGAGTGACATAATATGAATATTTCTTGAACCTGCAATGGTGTTCGTGTTATTATGGAAGTAGTATCGTTGTTCTAGTTCCAAAAATAGTAGGAGAATTACTAGTTTTCCGATATGTGCTCCTATTAGCAACTTATAATGAGCTACTCGAGTCGAGCCAAGTTTTAGATATGGGCTAAACGAGCCGAGTTGAGCTAGCTCGTTCGTTGAACGAGCTTTAGCGAGTCGAGCCGAGTTGGCTCGGCTCGGCTCGAATTCCAGCCCTTTGGATATGGTCTAGGTTTAGGGATTTGTGTCTAGATCTAGGGGTATATGGACTAGGTTTAGGGATTGGTGTCTAGACCTAGGGATATATGGTCTAACTCTAGTTTTAATGGTGTAGCTCTAGTGTTTAAGGTCTGGTTTCATGGTTTAGGGTTTATGGTCTATTGTATTGGGTCGAGTCGTTGGGTTTTAGTTAATGTTTATGGTTGGGGGCTAGTGTTTATTGAAGGATGTGCTACTTCAATGAATTATCTAGGGTTTAAGGTTTAGGTCTAGCGTCTAGGGTCCATGATACATGTTTTATGTTCTATAGTCCATGCATATGTACTAATGTCTACATCTAGGGGTCTAGGGTATAGATCTAAGGTTCGTGTCTAGGTTTTAGAGTGTTACTATAGGGTTTAAGGTTTTGGTTCATAGTTCACGTTTTATGATCTATAGTCTAGGTCTAGGGGCTAAGGTCTAGATCTAGGGATCTAGGGTATAATTATGGCCTAGGTTGGTTTGAAGGAGGTTCTACTTCAAATTCATGTGTAAGGTTCAGAGGTATAGGACTAGGGTCTAACTATAGGATTTAGGGTTCATGGTCTATTGTCAGGTTTGGAGGTTAGGTACCTGATCTATGAGTCACTACTAGGAAAACAGCTATAGGTAATCAGCACATCCGTGGCTCACATGGTTGAAGTGCCCCACGGCTAAAACAGGCGTGGCTCACCTGTGGGCAGTGCCCTACTAGTAACTAGAACAACTGTGGCGCACATGACTATAGTGCGCCACAGATGTGTGTGGTCCAGGGCCCTGTTGGACGCTCGCCAAACATCTGTAGCGCACTATAGTCATGTGCGCCACAGTTGTTAGCGCACATGGGGGGGTGCGCTACGCCTAAGCGCACGCCCCCTCTGCTGTGAAACGGCCACAAACATCTGTGGCGCACATGGCATAGTGCGCCACAGATGTATAAACTTAGCCGTAGGGCACTCTGCCCTAGTGCCCTACGCCTAAGTGGCATGCACCAACTCCACCCCCCCCCCCCCCCCCCCCCCCGTGGATCGATTTTTAGGGTTTGCAAAAAATAAACGAAAATGATAAACACTTCAAAAAATTAAATCCTTTCATATTTAGGTAGGTAATGTGGTATAGCTTCTAGTAAAATTAACAAAAATGAGTTTCGACTTTATTTGCAAAAAAAAGTCATGCCACGGTAAAAAGGCCGTAACTTTTGCATACGATATCGAAAAAAATCGTATAATATACCAAAATGACGAGAACGAGATTTCGCATCTGCCCACAGTGGAAGTCGAAAGCCACGCCGTACCCGTGGCGATAGAGGCGGGCGACCTGCGGGAGCTCTGGCGGCGGCGCGCCGAGGCGGCGGTGGCGAAGCCAGAAGCGTGGGCTCGCGAGGAGCTGCCGGAAGCGCTTGGAGAGCAGGGTGCAGCGCGCGGCGCAGCGGGCCGGCAGGCGCGCGAGGATCTCATCGGCCACGAACTCGTCGTCTCCAAAGAAGACGACGGCCTGGTTGACGTCGGTCGTTTCCTCGGACGCCATGTTGTTTTCTGTGACCACCGTCATACACCAACGGCAGCAAGGTCTATATGTGATGGCTTGTAGTACGTGCTCCTCCGAAGAAGGAAGGAATCCGGTTAGGAGTCCCCTAGCTTGGGTCTTGTAGTACGTCTCGGATTTGATTGGGGTCCAACATCGGACCAGAGTAGCTAGCTAGGAGTCCGTACGGTACGTACGTACGTGTCCCAGTCGATCGGTAATAAGTACATTTTTTGACAACTTATTGTCTTTGACACCGTACGTGTCCGACACGGGAATAAAGAAGGACAGACGTTATGTTTCCGTGTGTCTAGCTAGCTAGTATACATACGTGCGTCTATTGCAAAGGAAATACCATAACTGGAACTATAGGATGTGTCATTTCAAAGTTGTATATAGGGTTTAGGGTATAGGTTTATTGGATAGGGCTGGAACTATAACTCGAAACTCGCGAGCGAAATGAGTAACTCGTGAATCGGCTCGACTCGGCTTGAACTCCATATCTAATGAGTCGAGCCATGTTTTAGATTTGAGCTTGTTTATTCATCCAAGCTAAATGAGCTACTTGCGAGCTACTTGTTTAGCATGTTAATCTCATTCAAAAACAGATTTTGAAATTTTTCATAGATGAGTGACATAATATGAATATTTCTTGAACCTGCAATGGTGTTCGTGTTATTATGGAAGTAGTATCGTTGTTCTAGTTCCAAAATAGTAGGAGAATTACTAGTTTTCCGATATGTGCTCCTATTAGCAACTTATAATGAGCTACTCGAGCCAAGTTTTAGATATGGGCTAAACGAGCCGAGTTGAGCTAGCTCGTTCGTTGAATGAGCTTTAGCGAGTCGAGCCGAGTTGGCTCGGCTCGGCTCGAATTCCAGCCCTTTGGATATGGTCTAGGTTTAGGGATTTGTGTCTAGATCTAGGGGTATATGGACTAGGTTTAGGGATTGGTGTCTAGATCTAGGGATATATGGTCTAACTCTAGTTTTAATGGTGTAGCTCTAGTGTTTAAGGTCTGGTTTCATGGTTTAGGGTTTATGGTCTATTGTATTGGGTCGAGTCGTTGGGTTTTAGTTAATGTTTATGGTTGGGGGCTAGTGTTTATTGAAGGATGTGCTACTTCAATGAATTATATAGGGTTTAAGGTTTAGGTCTAGCGTCTAGGGTTCATGATACATGTTTTATGTTCTATAGTCCATGCATATGTACTAATGTCTACATCTAGGGGTCTAGGGTATAGATCTAAGGTTCATGTCTAGGTTTTAGAGTGTTACTATAGGGTTTAAGGTTTTGGTTCATAGTTCACGTTTTATGATCTATAGTCTAGGTCTAGGGGCTAAGGTCTAGATCTAGGGATCTAGGGTATAATTATGGCCTAGGTTGGTTTGAAGGAGGTTCTACTTCAAATTCATGTGTAAGGTTCAGAGGTATAGGACTTGGGTCTAACTATAGGATTTAGGGTTCATGGTCTAGTGTCAGGTTTGGAGGTTAGGTACCTGATCTATGAGTCACTACTAGGAAAACAGCTATAGGTAATCAGCACATCCGTGGCTCACATGGTTGAAGTGCCCCACGGCTAAAACAGGCGTGGCTCACCTGTGGGCAGTGCCCTACTAGTAACTAGAACAACTATGGCGCACATGACTATAGTGCGCCACAGATGTGTGTGGTCCAGGGCCCTGTTGGACGCTCGCCAAACATCTGTAGCGCACTATAGTCATGTGCGCCACAGTTGTTAGTGTCATCTGTGGCGCACATGGGGGGGTGCGCTACGCCTAAGCGCACGCCCCCTCTGCTGTGAAACGGCCACAAACATCTGTGGCGCACATGGCATAGTGCGCCACAGATGTATAAACTTAGCCGTAGGGCACTCTGCACTAGTGCCCTACGCCTAAGTGGCATGCACCAACTCCACCCCCCCCCCACCCCCCCGTGGATCGCCTTTTTAGGGTTTGCAAAAAATAAACGAAAATGATAAACACTTCAAAAAATTAAATCCTTTCATATTTAGGTAGGTAATGTGGTATAGCTTCTAGTAAAATTAACAAAAATGAGTTTCGACTTTATTTGCAAAAAAAAGTCATGCCACGGTAAAAAGGCCGTAACTTTTGCATACGATATCGAAAAAAATCGTATAATATACCAAAATGACGAGAACGAGATTTCGCATCTGCCCATAGTGGAAGTCGAAAGCCACGCCGTACCCGTGGCGATAGAGGCGGGCGACCTGCGGGAGCTCTGGCGGCGGCGCGCCGAGGCGGCGGTGGCGAAGCCAGAAGCGTGGGCTCGCGAGGAGCTGCCGGAAGCGCTTGGAGAGCAGGGTGCAGCGCGCGGCGCAGCGGGCCGGCAGGCACGCGAGGATCTCATCGGCCACGAACTCGTCGTCTCCGAAGAAGACGACGGCCTGGTTGATGTCGGTCGTTTCCTCGGACGCCATGTTGTTTTCTGTGACCAACGTCGTACACCAACGGCAGCAAGGTCTATATGTGATGGCTTGTAGTACGTGCTCCTCCGAAGAAGGAAGGAATCCGGTTAGGAGTCCCCTAGCTTGGGTCTTGTAGTACGTCTCGGATTTGGTTGGGGTCCAACATCGGACCAGAGTAGCTAGCTAGGAGTCCGTACGGTACGTACGTACGTGTCCCAGTCGATCGGTAATAAGTACATTTTTTGACAACTTATTGTCGTTGACACCGTACGTGTCCGACACGGGAATAAAGAAGGACAGACGTTATGTTTCCGTGTGTCTAGCTAGCTAGTATACGTACGTGCGTCTATTGCAAAGGAAATACTATAACTGGAACTATAGGATGTGTCATTTCAAAGTTGTATATAGGGTTTAGGGTATAGGTTTATTGGATAGGGCTGGAACTATAACTCGAAACTCGCGAGCGAAATGAGTAACTCGTGACTCGGCTCGACTCGGCTTGAACTCCATATCTAATGAGTCGAGCCATGTTTTAGATTTGAGCTTGTTTATTCATCCAAGCTAAATGAGCTACTTGCGAGCTACTTGTTTAGCATGTTAATCTCATTCAAAAACAGAGTTTGAAATTTTTCATAGATGAGTGACATAATATGAATATTTCTTGAACCTGCAATGGTGTTCGTGTTATTATGGAAGTAGTATCGTTGTTCTAGTTCCAAAATAGTAGGAGAATTACTAGTTTTCCGATATGTGCTCCTATTAGCAACTTATAATGAGCTACTCGAGTCGAGCCAAGTTTTAGATATGGGCTAAACGAGCCGAGTTGAGCTAGCTCGTTCGTTGAACGAGCTTTAGCGAGTCGAGCCGAGTTGGCTCGGCTCGGCTCGAATTCCAGCCCTTTGGATATGGTCTAGGTTTAGGGATTTGTGTCTAGATCTAGGGGTATATGGACTAGGTTTAGGGATTGGTGTCTAGATCTAGGGATATATGGTCTAACTCTAGTTTTAATGGTGTAGCTCTAGTGTTTAAGGTCTGGTTTCATGGTTTAGGGTTTATGGTCTATTGTATTGGGTCGAGTCGTTGGGTTTTAGTTAATGTTTATGGTTGGGGGCTAGTGTTTATTGAAGGATGTGCTACTTCAATGAATTATCTAGGGTTTAAGGTTTAGGTCTAGCGTCTAGGGTTCATGATACATGTTTTATGTTCTATAGTCCATGCATATGTACTAATGTCTACATCTAGGGGTCTCGGGTATAGATCTAAGGTTCGTGTCTAGGTTTTAGAGTGTTACTATAGGGTTTAAGGTTTTGGTTCATAGTTCACGTTTTATGATCTATAGTCTAGGTCTAGGGGCTAAGGTCTAGATCTAGGGATCTAGGGTATAATTAAGGCCTAGGTTGGTTTGAAGGAGGTTCTACTTCAAATTCATGTGTAAGGTTCAGAGGTATAGGACTAGGGTCTAACTATAGGATTTAGGGTTCATGGTCTATTGTCAGGTTTGGAGGTTAGGTACCTGATCTATGAGTCACTACTAGGAAAACAGCTATAGGTAATCAGCACATCCGTGGCTCACATGGTTGAAGTGCCCCACGGCTAAAACAGGCGTGGCTCACCTGTGGGCAGTGCCCTACTAGTAACTAGAACAACTGTGGCGCACATGACTATAGTGCGCCACAGATGTGTGTGGTCCACGGCCCTGTTGGACGCTCGCCAAACATCTGTAGCGCACTATAGTCATGTGAGCCACAGCTGTTAGTGTCATCTGTTGCGCACATGGGGGGGGGGTGCGCTACGCCTAAGCACACGCCCCCTCTGCTGTGAAACGGCCACAAACATCTGTGGCGCACATGGCATAGTGCGCCACAGATGTATAAACTTAGCCGTAGGGCACTCTGCACTAGTGCCCTACGCCTAAGTGGCATGCACCAACTCCACCCCCCCCCCCCCCCCCCCCCCCGTGGATCGCCTTTTTAGGGTTTGCAAAAAATAAACGAAAATGATAAACACTTCAAAAAATTAAATCCTTTTATATTTAGGTAGGTAATGTGGTATAGCTTCTAGTAAAATTAACAAAAATGAGTTTCGACTTTATTTGCAAAAAAAATTCATGCCACGGTAAAAAGGCCGTAACTTTTGCATACGATATGGAAAAAAATCGTATAATATACCAAAATGACGAGAACGAGATTTCGCATCTGCCCACAGTGGAAGTCGAAAGCCACACCGTACCCGTGGCGATAGAGGCGGGCGACCTGCGGGAGCTCTGGCGGCGGCGCGCCGAGGCGGCGGTGGCGAAGCCAGAAGCGTGGGCTCGCGAGGAGCTGCCGGAAGCGCTTGGAGAGCAGGGTGCAGCGCGCGGCGCAGCGGGCCGGCAGGCGCGCGAGGATCTCATCGGCCACGAACTCGTCGTCTCCGAAGAAGACGACGGCCTGGTTGACGTCGGTCGTTTCCTCGGACGCCATGTTGTTTTCTGTGACCAACGTCGTACACCAACGGCAGCAAGGTCTATATGTGATGGCTTGTAGTACGTGCTCCTCCGAAGAAGGAAGGAATCCGGTTAGGAGTCCCCTAGCTTGGGTCTTGTAGTACGTCTCGGATTTGGTTGGGGTCCAACATCGGACCAGAGTAGCTAGCTAGGAGTCCGTACGGTACGTACGTACGTGTCCCAGTCGATCGGTAATAAGTACATTTTTTGACAACTTATTGTCTTTGACACCGTACGTGTCCGACACGGGAATAAAGAAGGACAGACGTTATGTTTCCGTGTGTCTAGCTAGCTAGTATACGTACGTGCGTCTATTTTGCAAAGGAAATACTATAAATGGAACTATAGGATGTGTCATTTCAAAGTTGTATATAGGGTTTAGGGTATAGGTTTATTGGATAGGGCTGGAAGTATAACTCGAAACTCGCGAGCGAAATGAGTAACTCGTGACTCGGCTCGACTCGGCTTGAACTCCATATCTAATGAGTCGAGCCATGTTTTAGATTTGAGCTTGTTATTCATCCAAGCTAAATGAGCTACTTGCGAGCTACTTGTTTAGCATGTTAATCTCATTCAAAAACAGAGTTTGAAATTTTTCATAGATGAGTGACATAATATGAATATTTCTTGAACCTGCAATGGTGTTCGTGTTATTATGGAAGTAGTATCGTTGTTCTAGTTCCAAAATAGTAGGAGAATTACTAGTTTTCCGATATGTGCTCCTATTAGCAACTTATAATGAGCTACTCGAGTCGAGCCAAGTTTTAGATATGGGCTAAACGAGCCGAGTTGAGCTAGCTCGTTCGTTGAACGAGCTTTAGCGAGTCGGGCCGAGTTGGCTCGGCTCGGCTCGAATTCCAGCCCTTTGGATATGGTCTAGGTTAAGGGATTTGTGTCTAGATCTAGGGGTATATGGACTAGGTTTAGGGATTGGTGTCTAGATCTAGGGATATATGGTCTAACTCTAGTATTAATGGTGTAGCTCTAGTGTTTAAGGTCTGGTTTCATGGTTTAGGGTTTATGGTCTATTGTATTGGGTCGAGTCGTTGGGTTTTAGTTAATGTTTATGGTTGGGGGCTAGTGTTTATTGAAGGATGTGCTACTTCAATGAATTATCTAGGGTTTAAGGTTTAGGTCTAGCGTCTAGGGTTCATGATACATGTTTTATGTTCTATAGTCCATGCATATGTACTAATGTCTACATCTAGGGGTCTAGGGTATAGATCTAAGGTTCGTGTCTAGGTTTTAGAGTGTTACTATAGGGTTTAAGGTTTTGGTTCATAGTTCACGTTTTATGATCTATAGTCTAGGTCTAGGGGCTAAGGTCTAGATCTAGGGATCTAGGGTATAATTATGGCGTAGGTTGGTTTGAAGGAGGTTCTACTTCAAATTCATGTGTAAGGTTCAGAGGTATAGGACTAGGGTCTAACTATAGGATTTAGGGTTCATGGTCTATTGTCAGGTTTGGAGGTTAGGTACCTGATCTATGATTCACTACTAGGAAAACAGCTATAGGTAATCAGCACATCCGTGGCTCACATGGTTGAAGTGCCCCACGGCTAAAACAGGCGTGGCTCACCTGTGGGCAGTGCCCTACTAGTAACTAGAACAACTGTGGCGCACATGACTATAGTGCGCCACAGATGTGTGTGGTCCAGGGCCCTGTTCGACGCTCGCCAAACATCTGTAGCGCACTATAGTCATGTGCGCCACAGTTGTTAGTGTCATCTGTGGGGCACATGGGGGGGTGCGTTACGCCTAAGCGCACGCCCCCTCTGCTGTGAAACGGCCACAAACATCTGTGGCGCACATGGCATAGTGCGCCATAGATGTATAAACTTAGCCGTAGGGCACTCTGCCCTAGTGCCCTACGCCTAAGTGGCATGCACCAACTCCACCCCCCCCCACGTGGATCGCCTTTTTAGGGTTTGCAAAAAATAAACGAAAATGATAAACACTTCAAAAAATTAAATCCTTTCATATTTACGTACGTAATGTGGTATAGCTTCTAGTAAAATTAATAAAAATGAGTTTCGACTTTATTTGCAAAAAAAAGTCATGCCACGGTAAAAAGGCCGTAACTTTTGCATACGATATCGAAAAAAATCGTATAATATACCAAAATGACGAGAACGAGATTTCGCATCTGCCCACAGTGGAAGTCGAAAGCCACGCCGTACCCGTGGCGATAGAGGCGGGCGACCTGCGGGAGCTCTGGCGGCGGCGCGCCGAGGCGGCGGTGGCGAAGCCAGAAGCGTGGGCTCGCGAGGAGCTGCCGGAAGCGCTTGGAGAGCAGGGTGCAGCGCGCGGCGCAGCGGGCCGGCAGGCGCGCGAGGATCTCATCGGCCACGAACTCGTCGTCTCCGAAGAAGACGACGGCCTGGTTGACGTCGGTCGTTTCCTCGGACGCCATGTTGTTTTCTGTGACCAACGTCGTACACCAACGGCAGCAAGGTCTATATGTGATGGCTTGTAGTACGTGCTCCTCCGAAGAAGGAAGGAATCCGGTTAGGAGTCCCCTAGCTTGGGTCTTGTAGTACGTCTCGGATTTGGTTGGGGTCCAACATCGGACCAGAGTAGCTAGCTAGGAGTCCGTACGGTACGTACGTACGTGTCCCAGTCGATCGGTCATAAGTACATTTTTTGACAACTTATTGTCTTTGACACCGTACGTGTCCGACACGGGAATAAAGAAGGACAGGCGTTATGTTTCCGTGTGTCTAGCTAGCTAGTATACGTACGTGCGTCTATTGCAAAGGAAATACTATAACTGGAACTATAGGATGTGTCATTTCAAAGTTGTATATAGGGTTTAGGGTATAGGTTTATTGGATAGGGCTGGAACTATAACTCGAAACTCGCGAGCGAAATGAGTAACTCGTGACTCGGCTCGACTCGGCTTGAACTCCATATCTAATGAGTCGAGCCATGTTTTAGATTTGATCTTGTTTATTCATCCAAGCTAAATGAGCTACTTGCGAGCTACTTGTTTAGCATGTTAATCTCATTCAAAAACAGAGTTTGAAATTTTTCATAGATGAGTGACATAATATGAATATTTCTTGAACCTGCAATGGTGTTCGTGTTATTATGGAAGTAGTATCGTTGTTCTAGTTCCAAAATAGTAGGAGAATTACTAGTTTTCCGAGATGTGCTCCTATTAGCAACTTATAATGAGCTACTCGAGTCGAGCCAAGTTTTACATATGGGCTAAACGAGCCGAGTTGAGCTAGCTCGTTCGTTGAACGAGCTTTAGCGAGTCGAGCCGAGTTGGCTCGGCTCGGCTCGAATTCCAGCCCTTTTGATATGGTCTAGGTTTAGGGATTTGTGTCTAGATCTAGGGGTATATGGACTAGGTTTAGGGATTGGTGTCTAGATCTAGGGATATATGGTCTAACTCTAGTTTTAATGGTGTAGCTCTAGTGTTTAAGGTGTGGTTTCATGGTTTAGGGTTTATGGTCTATTGTATTGGGTCGAGTCGTTGGGTTTTAGTTAATGTTTATAGTTGGGGGCTAGTGTTTATTGAAGGATGTGCTACTTCAATGAATTATCTAGGGTTTAAGGTTTAGGTCTAGCGTCTAGGGTTCATGATACATGTTTTATGTTCTATAGTCCATGCATATGTACTAATGTCTACATCTAGGGGTCTAGGGTATAGATCTAAGGTTCGTGTCTAGGTTTTAGAGTGTTACTATAGGGTTTAAGGTTTTGGTTCATAGTTCACGTTTTATGATCTATAGTCTAGGTCTAGGGGCTAAGGTCTAGATCTAGGGATCTAGGGTATAATTATGGCCTAGGTTGGTTTGAAGGAGGTTCTACTTCAAATTCATGTGTAAGGTTCAGAGGTATAGGACTAGGGTCTAACTATAGGATTTAGGGTTCATGGTCTATTGTCAGGTTTGGAGGTTAGGTACCTGATCTATGAGTCACTACTAGGAAAACAGCTATAGGTAATCAGCACATCCGTGGCTCACATGGTTGAAGTGCCCCACGGCTAAAACAGGCGTGGCTCACCTGTGGGCAGTGCCCTACTAGTAACTAGAACAACTGTGGCGCACATGACTATAGTGCGCCACAGATGTGTGTGGTCCAGGGCCCTGTTGGACGCTCGCCAAACATCTGTAGCGCACTATATTCATGTGCGCCACAGTTGTTAGTGTCATCTGTGGCGCACATGGGGGGTGCGCTACGCCTAAGCGCACGCCCCCTCTGCTGTGAAACGGCCACAAACATCTGTGGCGCACATGGCATAGTGCGCCACAAATGTATAAACTTAGCCGTAGGGCACTCTGCCCTAGTGCCCTACGCCTAAGTGGCATGCACCAACTCCACCCCCCCCCCCCTCCCGTGGATCGCCTTTTTAGGGTTTGCAAAAAATAAACGAAAATGATAAACACTTCAAAAAATTAAATCCTTTCATATTTAGGTAGGTAATGTGGTATAGCTTCTAGTAAAATTAACAAAAATGAGTTTCGACTTTATTTGCAAAAAAAAGTCATGCCACGGTAAAAAGGCCGTAACTTTTGCATACGATATCGAAAAAAATCGTATAATATACCAAAATGACGAGAACGAGATTTCGCATCTGCCCACAGTGGAAGTCAAAAGACATGCCGTACCCGTGGCGATAGAGGCGGGCGACCTGCGGGAGCTCTGGCGGCGGCGCGCCGAGGCGGCGGTGGCGAAGCCAGAAGCGTGGGCTCGCGAGGAGCTGCCGGAAGCGCTTGAAGAGCAGGGTGCAGCGCGCGGCGCAGCGGGCCGGCAGGCGCGCGAGGATCTCATCGGCCACGAACTCGTCGTCTCCGAAGAAGACGACGGCCTGGTTGACGTCGGTCGTTTCCTCGGACTCCATGTTGTTTTCTGTGACCAACGTCGTACACCAACGGCAGCAAGGTCTATATGTGATGGCTTGTAGTACGTTCTCCTCCGAAGAAGGAAGGAATCCGGTTAGGAGTCCCCTAGCTTGGGTCTTGTAGTACGTCTCGGATTTGGTTGGGGTCCAACATCGGACCAGAGTAGCTAGCTAGGAGTCCGTACGGTACGTACGTACGTGTCCCAGTCGATCGGTAATAAGTACATTTTTTGACAACTTATTGTCTTTGACACCGTACGTGTCCGACACGGGAATAAAGAAGGACAGACGTTATGTTTCCGTGTGTCTAGCTAGCTAGTATACGTACCTGCGTCTATTGCAAAGGAAATACTATAACTGGAACTATAGGATGTGTCATTTCAAAGTTGTATATAGGGTTTAGGATATAGGTTTATTGGATAGGGCTGGAACTATAACTCGAAACTCGCGAGCGAATTGAGTAACTCGTGACTCGGCTTGACTCGGCTTGAACTCCATATCTAATGAGTCGAGCCATGTTTTAGATTTGAGCTTGTTTATTCATCCAAGCTAAATGAGCTACTTGCGAGCTACTTGTTTAGCATGTTAATCTCATTCAAAAACAGAGTTTGAAATTTTTCATAGATGAGTGACATAATATGAATATTTCTTGAACCTGCAATGGTGTTCGTGTTATTATGGAAGTAGTATCGTTGTTCTAGTTCCAAAATAGTAGGAGAATTACTAGTTTTCCGATATGTGCTCCTATTAGCAACTTATAATGAGCTACTCGAGCCAAGTTTTAGATATGGGCTAAACGAGCCGAGTTGAGCTAGCTCATTCGTTGAACGAGCTTTAGCGAGTCGAGCCGAGTTGGCTCGGCTCGGCTCGAATTCCAGCCCTTTGGATATGGTCTAGGTTTAGGGATTTGTGTCTAGATCTAGGGGTATATGGACTAGGTTTAGGGATTGGTGTCTAGATCTAGGGATATATGGTCTAACTCTAGTTTTAATGGTGTAGCTCTAGTGTTTAAGGTCTGGTTTCATGGTTTAGGGTTTATGGTCTATTGTATTGGGTCGAGTCGTTGGGTTTTAGTTAATGTTTATGGTTGGGGGCTAGTGTTTATTGAAGCATGTGCTACTTCAATGAATTATCTAGGGTTTAAGGTTTAGGTCTAGCGTCTAGGGTTCATGATACATGTTTTATGTTCTATAGTCCATGCATATGTACTAATGTCTACATCTAGGGGTCTAGGGTATAGATCTAAGGTTCGTGTCTAGGTTTTAGAGTGTTACTATAGGGTTTAAGGTTTTGGTTCATAGTTCACGTTTTATGATCTATAGTCTAGGTCTAGGGGCTAAGGTCTAGATCTAGGGATCTAGGGTATAATTATGGCCAAGGTTGGTTTGAAGGAGGTTCTACTTCAAATTCATGTGTAAGGTTCAGAGGTATAGGACTAGGGTCTAACTATAGGATTTAGGGTTCATGGTCTATTGTCAGGTTTGGAGGTTAGGTACCTGATCTATGAGTCACTACTAGGAAAACAGCTATAGGTAATCAGCACATCCGTGGCTCACATGGTTGAAGTGCCCCACGGCTAAAACAGGCGTGGCTCACCTGTGGGCAGTGCCCTACTAGTAACTAGAACAACTGTGGCGCACATGACTATAGTGCGCCACAGATGTGTGTGGTCCAGGGCCCTGTTGGACGCTCGCCAAACATCTGTAGCGCACTATAGTCATGTGCGCCACAGTTGTTAGTGTCATCTGTGGCGCACATGGGGGGGTGCGCTACGCCTAAGCGCACGCCCCCTCTGCTGTGAAACGGCCACAAACATCTGTGGCGCACATGGCATAGTGCGCCACAGATGTATAAACTTAGCCGTAGGGCACTCTGCCCTACTGCCCTACGCCTAAGAGGCATGCACCAACTCCACACCCCCCCCCCCCCCCCCCCCCCCCGTGGATCGCCTTTTTAGGGTTTGCAAAAAATAAACGAAAATGATAAACACTTCAAAAAATTAAATCCTTTCATATTTAGGTAGGTAATGTGGTATAGCTTCTAGTAAAATTAACAAAAATGAGTTTCGACTTTATTTGCAAAAAAAAGTCATGCCACGGTAAAAAGGCCGTAACTTTTGCATACGATATCGAAAAAAATCGTATAATATACCAAAATGACGAGAACGAGATTTCGCTTCTGCCCACAGTGGAAGTCGAAAGCCACGCCGTACCCGTGGCGATAGAGGCGGGCGACCTGCGGGAGCTCTGGCGGCGGCGCGCCGAGGCGGCGGTGGCGAAGCCAGAAGCGTGGGCTCGCGAGGAGCTGCCGGAAGCGCTTGGAGAGCAGGGTGCAGCGCGCGGCGCAGCGGGCCGGCAGGCGCGCGAGGATCTCATCGGCCACGAACTCGTCGTCTCCGAAGAAGACGACGGCCTGGTTGACGTCGGTCGTTTCCTCGGACGCCATGTTGTTTTCTGTGACCAACGTCGTACACCAACGGCAGCAAGGTCTATATGTGATGGCTTGTAGTACGTGCTCCTCCGAAGAAGGAAGGAATCCGGTTAGGAGTCCCCTAGCTTGGGTCTTGTAGTACGTCTCGGATTTGGTTGGGGTCCAACATCGGACCAGAGTAGCTAGCTAGGAGTCCGTACGGTACGTACGTACGTGTCCCAGTCGATCGGTAATAAGTACATTTTTTGACAACTTATTGTCTTTGACACCGTTCGTGTCCGACACGGGAATAAAGAAGGACAGACGTTATGTTTCCGTGTGTCTAGCTAGCTAGTATACGTACCTGCGTCTATTGCAAAGGAAATACTATAACTGGAACTATAGGATGTGTCATTTCAAAGTTGTATATAGGGTTTAGGGTATAGGTTTATTGGATAGGGCTGGAACTATAACTCGAAACTCGCGAGCGAAATGAGTAACTCGTGACTCGGCTCGACTCGGCTTGAACTCCATATCTAATGAGTCGAGCCATGTTTTAGATTTGAGCTTGTTTATTCATCCAAGCTAAATGAGCTACTTGCGAGCTACTTGTTTAGCATGTTAATCTCATAGAAAAACAGAGTTTGAAATTTTTCATAGATGAGTGACATAATATGAATATTTCTTGAACCTGCAATGGTGTTCGTGTTATTATGGAAGTAGTATCGTTGTTCTAGTTCCAAAATAGTAGGAGAATTACTAGTTTTCCGATATGTGCTCCTATTAGCAACTTATAATGAGCTACTCGAGTCGAGCCAAGTTTTAGATATGGGCTAAACGAGCCGAGTTGAGCTAGCTTGTTCGTTGAACGAGCTTTAGCGAGTCGAGCCGAGTTGGCTCGGCTCGGCTCGAATTCCAGCCCTTTGGATATGGTCTAGGTTTAGGGATTTGTGTCTAGATCTAGGGGTATATGGACTAGGTTTAGGGATTGGTGTCTAGATCTAGGGATATATGGTCTAACTCTAGTATTAATGGTGTAGCTCTAGTGTTTAAGGTCTGGTTTCATGGTTTAGGGTTTATGGTCTATTGTATTGGGTCGAGTCGTTGGGTTTTAGTTAATGTTTATGGTTGGGGGCTAGTGTTTATTGAAGGATGTGCTACTTCAATGAATTATCTAGGGTTTAAGGTTTAGGTCTAGCGTCTAGGGTTCATGATACATGTTTTATGTTCTATAGTCCATGCATATGTACTAATGTCTACATCTAGGGGTCTAGGGTATAGATCTAAGGTTCGTGTCTAGGTTTTAGAGTGTTACTATAGGGTTTAAGGTTTTGGTTCATAGTTCACGTTTTATGATCTATAGTCTAGGTCTAGGGGCTAAGGTCTAGATCTAGGGATCTAGGGTATAATTATGGCCTAGGTTGGTTTGAAGGAGGTTCTACTTCAAATTCATGTGTAAGGTTCAGAGGTATAGGACTAGGGTCTAACTATAGGATTTAGGGTTCATGGTCTATTGTCAGGTTTGGAGGTTAGGTACCTGATCTATGAGTCACTACTAGGAAAACAGCTATAGGTAATCAGCACATCCATGGCTCACATGGTTGAAGTGCCCCACGGCTAAAACAGGCGTGGCTCACCTGTGGGCAGTGCCCTACTAGTAACTAGAACAACTGTGGCGCACATGACTATAGTGCGCCACAGATGTGTGTGGTCCAGGGCCCTGTTGGACGCTCGCCAAACATCTGTAGCGCACTATAGTCATGTGCGCCACAGTTGTTAGTGTCATCTGTGGCGCACATGGGAGGGTGCGCTACGCCTAAGCGCACTCCCCCTCTGCTGTGAAACGGCCACAAACATCTGTGGCGCACATGGCATAGTGCGCCACATATGTATAAACTTAGCCGTAGGGCACTCTGCCCTAGTGCCCTACGCCTAAGTGACATGCACCAACTCCACACCCCCCCCCCCGTGGATCGCCTTTTTAGGGTTTGCAAAAAATAAACGAAAATGATAAACACTTCAAAAAATTAAATCCTTTCATATTTAGGTAGGTAATGTGGTATAGCTTCTAGTAAAATTAACAAAAATGAGTTTTGACTTTATTTGCAAAAAAAAGTCATGTCACGGTAAAAAGGCCGTAACTTTTGCATACGATATCGAAAAAAATCGTATAATATACCAAAATGACGAGAACGAGATTTCGCATCTGCCCACAGTGGAAGTCGAAAGCCACGCCGTACCCGTGGCGATAGAGGCGGGCGACCTGCGGGAGCTCTGGCGGCGGCGTGCCGAGGCGGCGGTGGCGAAGCCAGAAGCGTGGGCTCGCGAGGAGCTGCCGGAAGCGCTTGGAGAGCAGGGTGCAGCGCGCGGCGCAGCGGGACGGCAGGCGCGCGAGGATCTCATCGGCCACGAACTCGTCGTCTCTGAAGAAGACGACGGCCTGGTTGACGTCGGTCGTTTCCTCGGACGCCATGTTGTTTTCTGTGACCAACGTCGTACACCAACGGCAGCAAGGTCTATATGTGATGGCTTGTAGTACGTGCTCCTCCGAAGAAGGAAGGAATCCGGTTAGGAGTCCCCTAGCTTGGGTCTTGTAGTACGTCTCGGATTTGGTTGGGGTCCAACATCGGACCAGAGTAGCTAGCTAGGAGTCCGTACGGTACGTACGTACGTGTCCCAGTCGATCGGTAATAAGTACATTTTTTGACAACTTATTGTCTTTGACACCGTACGTGTCCGACACGGGAATAAAGAAGGACAGACGTTATGTTTCCGTGTGTCTAGCTAGCTAGTATACGTGCGTGCGTCTATTGCAAAGGAAATACTATAACTGGAACTATAGGATGTGTCATTTCAAAGTTGTATATAGGGTTTAGGGTATAGGTTTATTGGATAGGGCTGGAACTATAACTCGAAACTCGCGAGCGAAATGAGTAACTCGTGACTCGGCTCGACTCGGCTTGAACTCCATATCTAATGAGTCGAGGCATGTTTTAGATTTGAGCTTGTTTATTCATCCAAGCTAAATGAGCTACTTGCGAGCTACTTGTTTAGCATGTTAATCTCATAGAAAAACAGAGTTTGAAATTTTTCATAGATGACTGACATAATATGAATATTTCTTGAACCTGCAATGGTGTTCGTGTTATTATGGAAGTAGTATCGTTGTTCTAGTTCCAAAATAGTAGGAGAATTACTAGTTTTCCGATATGTGCTCCTATTAGCAACTTATAATGAGCTACTCGAGTCGAGCCAAGTTTTAGATATGGGCTAAACGAGCCGAGTTGAGCTAGCTCGTTCGTTGAACGAGCTTTAGCGAGTCGAGCCGAGTTGGCTCGGCTCGGCTCGAATTCCAGCCCTTTGGATATGGTCTAGGTTTAGGGATTTGTGTCTAGATCTAGGGGTATATGGACTAGGTTTAGGGATTGGTGTCTAGATCTAGGGATATATGGTCTAACTCTAGTTTTAATGGTGTAGCTCTAGTGTTTAAGGTCTGGTTTCATGGTTTAGGGTTTATGGTCTATTGTATTGGGTCGAGTCGTTGGATTTTAGTTAATGTTTATGGTTGGGGGCTAGTGTTTATTGAAGGATGTGCTACTTCAATGAATTATCTAGGGTTTAAGGTTTAGGTCTAGCGTCTAGGGTTCATGATACATGTTTTATGTTCTATAGTCCATGCATATGTACTAATGTCTACATCTAGGGGTCTAGGGTATAGATCTAAGGTTCGTGTCTAGGTTTTAGAGTGTTACTATAGGGTTTCAGGTTTTGGTTCATAGTTCACGTTTTATGATCTATAGTCTAGGTCTAGGGGCTAAGGTCTAGATCTAGGGATCTAGGGTATAATTATGGCCTAGGTTGGTTTGAAGGAGGTTCTACTTCAAATTCATGTGTAAGGTTCAGAGGTATAGGACTAGGGTCTAACTATAGGATTTAGGGTTCATGGTCTATTGTCAGGTTTGGAGGTTAGGTACCTGATCTATGAGTCACTACTAGGAAAACAGCTATAGGTAATCAGCACATCCGTGGCTCACATGGTTGAAGTGCCCCACGGCTAAAACAGGCGTGGCTCACCTGTGGGCAGTGCCCTACTAGTAACTAGAACAACTGTGGTGCACATGACTATAGTGCGCCACAGATGTGTGTGGTCCAGGGCCCTGTTGGACGCTCGCCAAACATCTGTAGCGCACTATAGTCATGTGCGCCACAGTTGTTAGTGTCATCTGTGGCGCACATGGGAGGGTGCGCTACGCCTAAGCGCACTCCCCCTCTGCTGTGAAACGGCCACAAACATCTGTGGCGCACATGGCATAGTGCGCCACATATGTATAAACTTAGCCGTAGGGCACTCTGCCCTAGTGCCCTACGCCTAAGTGGCATGCACCAACTCCACACCCCCCCCCCCCCCCCCGTGGATCGCCTTTTTAGGGTTTGCAAAAAATAAACGAAAATGATAAACACTTCAAAAAATTAAATCCTTTCATATTTAGGTAGGTAATGTGGTATAGCTTCTAGTAAAATTAACAAAAATGAGTTTCGACTTTATTTGCAAAAAAAAGTCATGTCACGGTAAAAAGGCCGTAACTTTTGCATACGATATCGAAAAAAATCGTATAATATACCAAAATGACGAGAACGAGATTTCGCATCTGCCCACAGTGGAAGTCGAAAGCCACGCCGTACCCGTGGCGATAGAGGCGGGCGACCTGCGGGAGCTCTGGCGGCGGCGTGCCGAGGCGGCGGTGGCGAAGCCAGAAGCGTGGGCTCGCGAGGAGCTGCCGGAAGCGCTTGGAGAGCAGGGTGCAGCGCGCGGCGCAGCGGGACGGCAGGCGCGCGAGGATCTCATCGGCCACGAACTCGTCGTCTCTGAAGAAGACGACGGCCTGGTTGACGTCGGTCGTTTCCTCGGACGCCATGTTGTTTTCTGTGACCAACGTCGTACACCAACGGCAGCAAGGTCTATATGTGATGGCTTGTAGTACGTGCTCCTCCGAAGAAGGAAGGAATCCGGTTAGGAGTCCCCTAGCTTGGGTCTTGTAGTACGTCTCGGATTTGGTTGGGGTCCAACATCGGACCAGAGTAGCTAGCTAGGAGTCCGTACGGTACGTACGTACGTGTCCCAGTCGATCGGTAATAAGTACATTTTTTGACAACTTATTGTCTTTGACACCGTACGTGTCCGACACGGGAATAAAGAAGGACAGACGTTATGTTTCCGTGTGTCTAGCTAGCTAGTATACGTACCTGCGTCTATTGCAAAGGAAATACTATAACTGGAACTATAGGATGTGTCATTTCAAAGTTGTATATAGGGTTTAGGATATAGGTTTATTGGATAGGGCTGGAACTATAACTCGAAACTCGCGAGCGAATTGAGTAACTCGTGACTCGGCTCGACTCGGCTTGAACTCCATATCTAATGAGTCGAGCCATGTTTTAGATTTGAGCTTGTTTATTCATGCAAGCTAAATGAGCTACTTGCGAGCTACTTGTTTAGCATGTTAATCTCATTCAAAAACAGAGTTTGAAATTTTTCATAGATGAGTGACATAATATGAATATTTCTTGAACCTGCAATGGTGTTCGTGTTATTATGGAAGTAGTATCGTTGTTCTAGTTCCAAAATAGTAGGAGAATTACTAGTTTTCCGATATGTGCTCCTATTAGCAACTTATAATGAGCTACTCGAGCCAAGTTTTAGATATGGGCTAAACGAGCCGAGTTGAGCTAGCTCATTCGTTGAACGAGCTTTAGCGAGTCGAGCCGAGTTGGCTCGGCTCGGCTCGAATTCCAGCCCTTTGGATATGGTCTAGGTTTAGGGATTTGTGTCTAGATCTAGGGGTATATGGACTAGGTTTAGGGATTGGTGTCTAGATCTAGGGATATATGGTCTAACTCTAGTTTTAATGGTGTAGCTCTAGTGTTTAAGGTCTGGTTTCATGGTTTAGGGTTTATGGTCTATTGTATTGGGTCGAGTCGTTGGGTTTTAGTTAATGTTTATGGTTGGGGGCTAGTGTTTATTGAAGCATGTGCTACTTCAATGAATTATCTAGGGTTTAAGGTTTAGGTCTAGCGTCTAGGGTTCATGATACATGTTTTATGTTCTATAGTCCATGCATATGTACTAATGTCTACATCTAGGGGTCTAGGGTATAGATCTAAGGTTCGTGTCTAGGTTTTAGAGTGTTACTATAGGGTTTAAGGTTTTGGTTCATAGTTCACGTTTTATGATCTATAGTCTAGGTCTAGGGGCTAAGGTCTAGATCTAGGGATCTAGGGTATAATTATGGCCAAGGTTGGTTTGAAGGAGGTTCTACTTCAAATTCATGTGTAAGGTTCAGAGGTATAGGACTAGGGTCTAACTATAGGATTTAGGGTTCATGGTCTATTGTCAGGTTTGGAGGTTAGGTACCTGATCTATGAGTCACTACTAGGAAAACAGCTATAGGTAATCAGCACATCCGTGGCTCACATGGTTGAAGTGCCCCACGGCTAAAACAGGCGTGGCTCACCTGTGGGCAGTGTCCTACTAGTAACTAGAACAACTGTGGCGCACATGACTATAGTGCGCCACAGATGTGTGTGGTCCAGGGCCCTGTTGGACGCTCGCCAAACATCTGTAGCGCACTATAGTCATGTGCGCCACAGTTGTTAGTGTCATCTGTGGCGCACATGGGGGGTGCGCTACGCCTAAGCGCACGCCCCCTCTGCTGTGAAACGGCCACAAACATCTGTGGCGCACATGGCATAGTGCGCCACAGATGTATAAACTTAGCCGTAGGGCACTCTGCCCTAGTGCCCTACGCCTAAGAGGCATGCACCAACTCCACACCCCCCCCCCCCCCGTGGATCGCCTTTTTAGGGTTTGCAAAAAATAAACGAAAATGATAAACACTTCAAAAAATTAAATCCTTTCATATTTAGGTAGGTAATGTGGTATAGCTTCTAGTAAAATTAACAAAAATGAGTTTCGACTTTATTTGCAAAAAAAAGTCATGCCACGGTAAAAAGGCCGTAACTTTTGCATACGATATCGAAAAAAATCGTATAATATACCAAAATGACGAGAACGAGATTTCGCTTCTGCCCACAGTGGAAGTCGAAAGCCACGCCGTACCCGTGGCGATAGAGGCGGGCGACCTGCGGGAGCTCTGGCGGCGGCGCGCCGAGGCGGCGGTGGCGAAGCCAGAAGCGTGGGCTCGCGAGGAGCTGCCGGAAGCGCTTGGAGAGCAGGGTGCAGCGCGCGGCGCAGCGGGCCGGCAGGCGCGCGAGGATCTCATCGGCCACGAACTCGTCGTCTCCGAAGAAGACGACGGCCTGGTTGACGTCGGTCGTTTCCTCGGACGCCATGTTGTTTTCTGTGACCAACGTCGTACACCAACGGCAGCAAGGTCTATATGTGATGGCTTGTAGTACGTGCTCCTCCGAAGAAGGAAGGAATCCGGTTAGGAGTCCCCTAGCTTGGGTCTTGTAGTACGTCTCGGATTTGGTTGGGGTCCAACATCGGACCAGAGTAGCTAGCTAGGAGTCCGTACGGTACGTACGTACGTGTCCCAGTCGATCGGTAATAAGTACATTTTTTGACAACTTATTGTCTTTGACACCGTACGTGTCCGACACGGGAATAAAAAAGGACAGACGTTATGTTTCCGTGTGTCTAGCTAGCTAGTATACGTACCTGCGTCTATTGCAAAGGAAATACTATAACTGGAACTATAGGATGTGTCATTTCAAAGTTGTATATAGGGTTTAGGGTATAGGTTTATTGGATAGGGCTGGAACTATAACTCGAAACTTTCGAGCGAAATGAGTAACTCGTGACTCGGCTCGACTCGGCTTGAACTCCATATCTAATGAGTCGAGCCATGTTTTAGATTTGAGCTTGTTTATTCATCCAAGCTAAATGAGCTACTTGCGAGCTACTTGTTTAGCATGTTAATCTCATAGAAAAACAGAGTTTGAAATTTTTCATAGATGAGTGACATAATATGAATATTTCTTGAACCTGCAATGGTGTTCGTGTTATTATGGAAGTAGTATCGTTGTTCTAGTTCCAAAATAGTAGGAGAATTACTAGTTTTCCGATATGTGCTCCTATTAGCAACTTATAATGAGCTACTCGAGTCGAGCCAAGTTTTAGATATGGGCTAAACGAGCCGAGTTGAGCTAGCTTGTTCGTTGAACGAGCTTTAGCGAGTCGAGCCGAGTTGGCTCGGCTCGGCTCGAATTCCAGCCCTTTGGATATGGTCTAGGTTTAGGGATTTGTGTCTAGATCTAGGGGTATATGGACTAGGTTTAGGGATTGGTGTCTAGATCTAGGGATATATGGTCTAACTCTAGTATTAATGGTGTAGCTCTAGTGTTTAAGGTCTGGTTTCATGGTTTAGGGTTTATGGTCTATTGTATTGGGTCGAGTCGTTGGGTTTTAGTTAATGTTTATGGTTGGGGGCTAGTGTTTATTGAAGGATGTGCTACTTCAATGAATTATCTAGGGTTTAAGGTTTAGGTCTAGCGTCTAGGGTTCATGATACATGTTTTATGTTCTATAGTCCATGCATATGTACTAATGTCTACATCTAGGGGTCTAGGGTATAGATCTAAGGTTCGTGTCTAGGTTTTAGAGTGTTACTATAGGGTTTAAGGTTTTGGTTCATAGTTCACGTTTTATGATCTATAGTCTAGGTCTAGGGGCTAAGGTCTAGATCTAGGGATCTAGGGTATAATTATGGCCTAGGTTGGTTTGAAGGAGGTTCTACTTCAAATTCATGTGTAAGGTTCAGAGGTATAGGACTAGGGTCTAACTATAGGATTTAGGGTTCATGGTCTATTGTCAGGTTTGGAGGTTAGGTACCTGATCTATGAGTCACTACTAGGAAAACAGCTATAGGTAATCAGCACATCCGTGGCTCACATGGTTGAAGTGCCCCACGGCTAAAACAGGCGTGGCTCACCTGTGGGCAGTGCCCTACTAGTAACTAGAACAACTGTGGCGCACATGACTATAGTGCGCCACAGATGTGTGTGGTCCAGGGCCCTGTTGGACGCTCGCCAAACATCTGTAGCGCACTATAGTCATGTGCGCCACAGTTGTTAGTGTCATCTGTGGCGCACATGGGAGGGTGCGCTACGCCTAAGCGCACTCCCCCTCTGCTGTGAAACGGCCACAAACATCTGTGGCGCACATGGCATAGTGCGCCACATATGTATAAACTTAGCCGTAGGGCACTCTGCCCTAGTGCCCTACGCCTAAGTGGCATGCACCAACTCCACACCCCCCCCCCCCCCTGGATCGCCTTTTTAGGGTTTGCAAAAAATAAACGAAAATGATAAACACTTCAAAAAATTAAATCCTTTCATATTTAGGTAGGTAATGTGGTATAGCTTCTAGTAAAATTAACAAAAATGAGTTTCGACTTTATTTGCAAAAAAAAGTCATGTCACGGTAAAAAGGCCGTAACTTTTGCATACGATATCGAAAAAAATCGTATAATATACCAAAATGACGAGAACGAGATTTCGCATCTGCCCACAGTGGAAGTCGAAAGCCACGCCGTACCCGTGGCGATAGAGGCGGGCGTACTGCGGGAGCTCTGGCGGCGGCGTGCCGAGGCGGCGGTGGCGAAGCCAGAAGCGTGGGCTCGCGAGGAGCTGCCGGAAGCGCTTGGAGAGCAGGGTGCAGCGCGCGGCGCAGCGGGACGGCAGGCGCGCGAGGATCTCATCGGCCACGAACTCGTCGTCTCTGAAGAAGACGACGGCCTGCTTGACGTCGGTCGTTTCCTCGGACGCCATGTTGTTTTCTGTGACCAACGTCGTACACCAACGGCAGCATGGTCTATATGTGATGGCTTGTAGTACGTGCTCCTCCGAAGAAGGAAGGAATCCGGTTAGGAGTCCCCTAGCTTGGGTCTTGTAGTACGTCTCGGATTTGGTTGGGGTCCAACATCGGACCAGAGTAGCTAGCTAGGAGTCCGTACGGTACGTACGTACGTGTCCCAGTCGATCGGTAATAAGTACATTTTTTGACAACTTATTGTCTTTGACACCGTACGTGTCCGACACGGGAATAAAGAAGGACAGACGTTATGTTTCCGTGTGTCTAGCTAGCTAGTATACGTGCGTGCGTCTATTGCAAAGGAAATACTATAACTGGAACTATAGGATGTGTCATTTCAAAGTTGTATATAGGGTTTAGGGTATAGGTTTATTGGATAGGGCTGGAACTATAACTCGAAACTCGCGAGCGAAATGAGTAACTCGTGACTCGGCTCGACTCGGCTTGAACTCCATATCTAATGAGTCGAGGCATGTTTTAGATTTGAGCTTGTTTATTCATCCAAGCTAAATGAGCTACTTGCGAGCTACTTGTTTAGCATGTTAATCTCATAGAAAAACAGAGTTTGAAATTTTTCATAGATGACTGACATAATATGAATATTTCTTGAACCTGCAATGGTGTTCGTGTTATTATGGAAGTAGTATCGTTGTTCTAGTTCCAAAATAGTAGGAGAATTACTAGTTTTCCGATATGTGCTCCTATTAGCAACTTATAATGAGCTACTCGAGTCGAGACAAGTTTTAGATATGGGCTAAACGAGCCGAGTTGAGCTAGCTCGTTCGTTGAACGAGCTTTAGCGAGTCGAGCCGAGTTGGCTCGGCTCGGCTCGAATTCCAGCCCTTTGGATATGGTCTAGGTTTAGGGATTTGTGTCTAGATCTAGGGGTATATGGACTAGGTTTAGGGATTGGTGTCTAGATCTAGGGATATATGGTCTAACTCTAGTTTTAATGGTGTAGCTCTAGTGTTTAAGGTCTGGTTTCATGGTTTAGGGTTTATGGTCTATTGTATTGGGTCGAGTCGTTGGGTTTTAGTTAATGTTTATGGTTGGGGGCTAGTGTTTATTGAAGGATGTGCTACTTCAATGAATTATATAGGGTTTAAGGTTTAGGTCTAGCGTCTAGGGTTCATGATACATGTTTTATGTTCTATAGTCCATGCATATGTACTAATGTCTACATCTAGGGGTCTAGGGTATAGATCTAAGGTTCCTGTCTAGGTTTTAGAGTGTTACTATAGGGTTTAAGGTTTTGGTTCATAGTTCACGTTTTATGATCTATAGTCTAGGTCTAGGGGCTAAGGTCTAGATCTAGGGATCTAGGGTATAATTATGGCCTAGGTTGGTTTGAAGGAGGTTCTACTTCAAATTCATGTGTAAGGTTCAGAGGTATAGGACTAGGGTCTAACTATAGGATTTAGGGTTCATGGTCTATTGTCAGGTTTGGAGGTTAGGTACCTGATCTATGAGTCACTACTAGGAAAACAGCTATAGGTAATCAGCACATCCGTGGCTCACATGGTTGAAGTGCCCCACGGCTAAAACAAGCGTGGCTCACCTGTGGGCAGTGCCCTACTAGTAACTAGAACAACTGTGGCGCACATGACTATAGTGCGCCACAGATGTGTGTGGTCCAGGGCCCTGTTGGACGCTCGCCAAACATCTGTAGCGCACTATAGTCATGTGCGCCACAGTTGTTAGTGTCATCTGTGGCGCACATGGGAGGGTGCGCTACGCCTAAGCGCACTCCCCCTCTGCTGTGAAACGGCCACAAACATCTGTGGCGCACATGGCATAGTGCGCCACATATGTATAAACTTAGCCGTAGGGCACTCTTCCCTAGTGCCCTACGCCTAAGTGGCATGCACCAACTCCACACCACCCCCCCCCCCCCCCCCCCCCCGTGGATCGCCTTTTTAGGGTTTGCAAAAAATAAACGAAAATGATAAACACTTCAAAAAATTAAATCCTTTCATATTTAGGTAGGTAATGTGGTATAGCTTCTAGTAAAATTAACAAAAATGAGTTTCGACTTTATTTGCAAAAAAAAGTCATGTCACGGTAAAAAGGCCGTAACTTTTGCATACGATATCGAAAAAAATCGTATAATATACCAAAATGACGAGAACGAGATTTCGCATCTGCCCACAGTGGAAGTCGAAAGCCACGCCGTACCCGTGGCGATAGAGGCGGGCGACCTGCGGGAGCTCTGGCGGCGGCGTGCCGAGGCGGCGGTGGCGAAGCCAGAAGCGTGGGCTCGCGAGGAGCTGCCGGAAGCGCTTGGAGAGCAGGGTGCAGCGCGCGGCGCAGCGGGACGGCAGGCGCGCGAGGATCTCATCGGCCACGAACTCGTCGTCTCTGAAGAAGACGACGGCCTGGTTGACGTCGGTCGTTTCCTCGGACGCCATGTTGTTTTCTGTGACCAACGTCGTACACCAATGGCAGCAAGGTCTATATGTGATGGCTTGTAGTACGTGCTCCTCCGAAGAAGGAAGGAATCCGGTTAGGAGTCCCCTAGCTTGGGTCTTGTAGTACGTCTCGGATTTGGTTGGGGTCCAACATCGGACCAGAGTAGCTAGCTAGGAGTCCGTACGGTACGTACGTACGTGTCCCAGTCGATCGGTAATAAGTACATTTTTTGACAACTTATTGTCTTTGACACCGTACGTGTCCGACACGGGAATAAAGAAGGACAGACGTTATGTTTCCGTGTGTCTAGCTAGCTAGTATACGTGCGTGCGTCTATTGCAAAGGAAATACTATAACTGGAACTATAGGATGTGTCATTTCAAAGTTGTATATAGGGTTTAGGGTATAGGTTTATTGGATAGGGCTGGAACTATAACTCGAAACTCGCGAGCGAAATGAGTAACTCGTGACTCGGCTCGACTCGGCTTGAACTCCATATCTAATGAGTCGAGGCATGTTTTAGATTTGAGCTTGTTTATTCATCCAAGCTAAATGAGCTACTTGCGAGCTACTTGTTTAGCATGTCAATCTCATAGAAAAACAGAGTTTGAAATTTTTCATAGATGAGTGACATAATATGAATATTTCTTGAACCTGCAATGGTGTTCGTGTTATTATGGAAGTAGTATCGTTGTTCTAGTTCCAAAATAGTAGGAGAATTACTAGTTTTCCGATATGTGCTCCTATTAGCAACTTATAATGAGCTACTCGAGTCGAGCCAAGTTTTAGATATGGGCTAAACGAGCCGAGTTGAGCTAGCTTGTTCATTGAACGAGCTTTAGCGAGTCGAGCCGAGTTGGCTCGGCTCGGCTCGAATTCCAGCCCTTTGGATATGGTCTAGGTTTAGGGATTTGTGTCTAGATCTAGGGGTATATGGACTAGGTTTAGGGATTGGTGTCTAGATCTAGGGATATATGGTCTAACTCTAGTTTTAATGGTGTAGCTCTAGTGTTTAAGGTCTGGTTTCATGGTTTAGGGTTTATGGTCTATTGTATTGGGTCGAGTCGTTGGGTTTTAGTTAATGTTTATGGTTGGGGGCTAGTGTTTATTGAAGGATGTGCTACTTCAATGAATTATCTAGGGTTTAAGGTTTAGGCCTAGCGTCTAGGGTTCATGATACATGTTTTATGTTCTATAGTCCATGCATATGTACTAATGTCTACATCTAGGGGTCTAGGGTATAGATCTAAGGTTCGTGTCTAGGTTTTAGAGTGTTACTATAGGGTTTAAGGTTTTGGTTCATAGTTCACGTTTTATGATCTATAGTCTAGGTCTAGGGGCTAAGGTCTAGATCTAGGGATCTAGGGTATAATTATGGCCTAGGTTGGTTTGAAGGAGGTTCTACTTCAAATTCATGTGTAAGGTTCAGAGGTATAGGACTAGGGTCTAACTATAGGATTTAGGGTTCATGGTCTATTGTCAGGTTTGGAGGTTAGGTACCTGATCTATGAGTCACTACTAGGAAAACAGCTATAGGTAATCAGCACATCCGTGGCTCACATGGTTGAAGTGCCCCACGGCTAAAACAGGCGTGGCTCACCTGTGGGCAGTGCCCTACTAGTAACTAGAACAACTGTGGCGCACATGACTATAGTGCGCCACAGATGTGTGTGGTCCAGGGCCCTGTTGGACGCTCGCCAAACATCTGTAGCGCACTATAGTCATGTGCGCCACAGTTGTTAGTGTCATCTGTGGCGCACATGGGGGGGTGCGCTACGCCTAAGCGCACTCCCCCTCTGCTGTGAAACGGCCACAAACATCTGTGGCGCACATGGCATAGTGCGCCACACATGTATAAACTTAGCCGTAGGGCACTCTGCCCTAGTGCCCTACGCCTAAGTGGCATGCACCAACTCCACACCCCCCCCCCCCCCCCGTGGATCGCCTTTTTAGGGTTTGCAAAAAATAAACGAAAATGATAAACACTTCAAAAAATTAAATCCTTTCATATTTAGGTAGGTAATGTGGTATAGCTTCTAGTAAAATTAACAAAAATGAGTTTCGACTTTATTTGCAAAAAAAAGTCATGCCACGGTAAAAAGGCCGTAACTTTTGCATACGATATCGAAAAAAATCGTATAATATACCAAAATGACGAGAACGAGATTTCGCATCTGCCCACAGTGGAAGTCGAAAGCCACGCCGTACCCGTGGCGATAGAGGCGGGCGACCTGCGGGAGCTCTGGCGGCGGCGCGCCGAGGCGGCGGTGGCGAAGCCAGAAGCGTGGGCTCGCGAGGAGCTGCCGGAAGCGCTTGGAGAGCAGGGTGCAGCGCGCGGCGCAGCGGGCCGGCAGGCGCGCGAGGATCTCATCGGCCACGAACTCGTCGTCTCCGAAGAAGACGACGGCCTGGTTGACGTCGGTCGTTTCCTCGGACGCCATGTTGTTTTCTGTGACCAACGTCGTACACCAACGGCAGCAAGGTCTATATGTGATGGCTTGTAGTACGTGCTCCTCCGAAGAAGGAAGGAATCCGGTTAGGAGTCCCCTAGCTTGGGTCTTGTAGTACGTCTCGGATTTGGTTGGGGTCCAACATCGGACCAGAGTAGCTAGCTAGGAGTCCGTACGGTACGTACGTACGTGTCCCAGTCGATCGGTAATAAGTACACTTTTTGACAACTTATTGTCTTTGACACCGTACGTGTCCGACACGGGAATAAAGAAGGACAGACGTTATGTTTCCGTGTGTCTAGCTAGCTAGTATACGTCCCTGCGTCTATTGCAAAGGAAATACTATAACTGGAACTATAGGATGTGTCATTTCAAAGTTGTATATAGGGTTTAGGGTATAGGTTTATTGGATAGGGCTGGAACTATAACTCGAAACTCGCGAGCGAAATGAGTAACTCGTGACTCGGCTCGACTCGGCTTGAACTCCATATCTAATGAGTCGAGCCATGTTTTAGATTTGAGCTTGTTTATTCATCCAAGCTAAATGAGCTACTTGCGAGCTACTTGTTTAGCATGTTAATCTCATAGAAAAACAGAGTTTGAAATTTTTCATAGATGAGTGACATAATATGAATATTTCTTGAACCTGCAATGGTGTTCGTGTTATTATGGAAGTAGTATCGTTGTTCTAGTTCCAAAATAGTAGGAGAATTACTAGTTTTCCGATATGTGCTCCTATTAGCAACTTATAATGAGCTACTCGAGTCGAGCCAAGTTTTAGATATGGGCTAAACGAGCCGAGTTGAGCTAGCTTGTTCGTTGAACGAGCTTTAGCGAGTCGAGCCGAGTTGGCTCGGCTCGGCTCAAATTCCAGCCCTTTGGATATGGTCTAGGTTTAGGGATTTGTGTCTAGATCTAGGGGTATATGGACTAGGTTTAGGGATTGGTGTCTAGATCTAGGGATATATGGTCTAACTCTAGTATTAATGGTGTAGCTCTAGTGTTTAAGGTCTGGTTTCATGGTTTAGGGTTTATGGTCTATTGTATTGGGTCGAGTCGTTGGGTTTTAGTTAATGTTTATGGTTGGGGGCTAGTGTTTATTGAAGGATGTGCTACTTCAATGAATTATCTAGGGTTTAAGGTTTAGGTCTAGCGTCTAGGGTTCATGATACATGTTTTATGTTCTATAGTCCATGCATATGTACTAATGTCTACATCTAGGGGTCTAGGGTATAGATCTAAGGTTCGTGTCTAGGTTTTAGAGTGTTACTATAGGGTTTAAGGTTTTGGTTCATAGTTCACGTTTTATGATCTATAGTCTAGGTCTAGGGGCTAAGGTCTAGATCTAGGGATCTAGGGTATAATTATGGCCTAGGTTGGTTTGAAGGAGGTTCTACTTCAAATTCATGTGTAAGGTTCAGAGGTATAGGACTAGGGTCTAACTATAGGATTTAGGGTTCATGGTCTATTGTCAGGTTTGGAGGTTAGGTACCTGATCTATGAGTCACTACTAGGAAAACAGCTATAGGTAATCAGCACATCCGTGGCTCACATGGTTGAAGTGCCCCACGGCTAAAACAGGCGTGGCTCACCTGTGGGCAGTGCCCTACTAGTAACTAGAACAACTGTGGCGCACATGACTATAGTGCGCCACAGATGTGTGTGGTCCAGGGCCCTGTTGGACGCTCGCCAAACATCTGTAGCGCACTATAGTCATGTGCGCCACAGTTGTTAGTGTCATCTGTGGCGCACATGGGAGGGTGCGCTACGCCTAAGCGCACTCCCCCTCTGCTGTGAAACGGCCACAAACATCTGTGGCGCACATGGCATAGTGCGCCACATATGTATAAACTTAGCCGTAGGGCACTCTGCCCTAGTGCCCTACGCCTAAGTGGCATGCACCAACTCCACACCCCCCCCCCCCCGTGGATCGCCTTTTTAGGGTTTGCAAAAAATAAACGAAAATGATAAACACTTCAAAAAATTAAATCCTTTCATATTTAGGTAGGTAATGTGGTATAGCTTCTAGTAAAATTAACAAAAATGAGTTTCGACTTTATTTGCAAAAAAAAGTCATGTCACGGTAAAAAGGCCGTAACTTTTGCATACGATATCGAAAAAAATCGTATAATATACCAAAATGACGAGAACGAGATTTCGCATCTGCCCACAGTGGAAGTCGAAAGCCACGCCGTACCCGTGGCGATAGAGGCGGGCGACCTGCGGGAGCTCTGGCGGCGGCGTGCCGAGGCGGCGGTGGCGAAGCCAGAAGCGTGGGCTCGCGAGGAGCTGCCGGAAGCGCTTGGAGAGCAGGGTGCAGCGCGCGGCGCAGCGGGACGGCAGGCGCGCGAGGATCTCATCGGCCACGAACTCGTCGTCTCTGAAGAAGACGACGGCCTGGTTGACGTCGGTCGTTTCCTCGGACGCCATGTTGTTTTCTGTGACCAACGTCGTACACCAACGGCAGCAAGGTCTATATGTGATGGCTTGTAGTACGTGCTCCTCCGAAGAAGGAAGGAATCCGGTTAGGAGTCCCCTAGCTTGGGTCTTGTAGTACGTCTCGGATTTGGTTGGGGTCCAACATCGGACCAGAGTAGCTAGCTAGGAGTCCGTACGGTACGTACGTACGTGTCCCAGTCGATCGGTAATAAGTACATTTTTTGACAACTTATTGTCTTTGACACCGTACGTGTCCGACACGGGAATAAAGAAGGACAGACGTTATGTTTCCGTGTGTCTAGCTAGCTAGTATACGTGCGTGCGTCTATTGCAAAGGAAATACTATAACTGGAACTATAGGATGTGTCATTTCAAAGTTGTATATAGGGTTTAGGGTATAGGTTTATTGGATAGGGCTGGAACTATAACTCGAAACTCGCGAGCGAAATGAGTAACTCGTGACTCGGCTCGACTCGGCTTGAACTCCATATCTAATGAGTCGAGGCATGTTTTAGATTTGAGCTTGTTTATTCATCCAAGCTAAATGAGCTACTTGCGAGCTACTTGTTTAGCATGTTAATCTCATAGAAAAACAGAGTTTGAAATTTTTCATAGATGACTGACATAATATGAATATTTCTTGAACCTGCAATGGTGTTCGTGTTATTATGGAAGTAGTATCGTTGTTCTAGTTCCAAAATAGTAGGAGAATTACTAGTTTTCCGATATGTGCTCCTATTAGCAACTTATAATGAGCTACTCGAGTCGAGCCAAGTTTTAGATATGGGCTAAACGAGCCGAGTTGAGCTAGCTCGTTCGTTGAACGAGCTTTAGCGAGTCGAGCCGAGTTGGCTCGGCTCGGCTCGAATTCCAGCCCTTTGGATATGGTCTAGGTTTAGGGATTTGTGTCTAGATCTAGGGGTATATGGACTAGGTTTAGGGATTGGTGTCTAGATCTAGGGATATATGGTCTAACTCTAGTTTTAATGGTGTAGCTCTAGTGTTTAAGGTCTGGTTTCATGGTTTAGGGTTTATGGTCTATTGTATTGGGTCGAGTCGTTGGGTTTTAGTTAATGTTTATGGTTGGGGGCTAGTGTTTATTGAAGGATGTGCTACTTCAATGAATTATCTAGGGTTTAAGGTTTAGGTCTAGCGTCTAGGGTTCATGATACATGTTTTATGTTCTATAGTCCATGCATATGTACTAATGTCTACATCTAGGGGTCTAGGGTATAGATCTAAGGTTCGTGTCTAGGTTTTAGAGTGTTACTATAGGGTTTAAGGTTTTGGTTCATAGTTCACGTTTTATGATCTATAGTCTAGGTCTAGGGGCTAAGGTCTAGATCTAGGGATCTAGGGTATAATTATGGCCTAGGTTGGTTTGAAGGAGGTTCTACTTCAAATTCATGTGTAAGGTTCAGAGGTATAGGACTAGGGTCTAACTATAGGATTTAGGGTTCATGGTCTATTGTCAGGTTTGGAGGTTAGGTACCTGATCTATGAGTCACTACTAGGAAAACAGCTATAGGTAATCAGCACATCCGTGGCTCACATGGTTGAAGTGCCCCACGGCTAAAACAGGCGTGGCTCACCTGTGGGCAGTGCCCTACTAGTAACTAGAACAACTGTGGCGCACATGACTATAGTGCGCCACAGATGTGTGTGGTCCAGGGCCCTGTTGGACGCTCGCCAAACATCTGTAGCGCACTATAGTCATGTGCGCCACAGTTGTTAGTGTCATCTGTGGCACACATGGGGGGGTGCGCTACGCCTAAGCGCACTCCCCCTCTGCTGTGAAACGGCCACAAACATCTGTGGCGCACATGCCATAGTGCGCCACATATGTATAAACTTAGCCGTAGGGCACTCTGCCCTAGTGCCCTACGCCTAAGTGGCATGCACCAACTCCACACCCCCCCCCATGGATCGCCTTTTTAGGGTTTGCAAAAAATAAACGAAAATGATAAACACTTCAAAAAATTAAATCCTTTCATATTTAGGTAGGTAATGTGGTATAGCTTCTAGTAAAATTAACAAAAATGAGTTTCGACTTTATTTGCAAAAAAAAGTCATGCCACGGTAAAAAGGCCGTAACTTTTGCATACGATATCGAAAAAAATCGTATAATATACCAAAATGACGAGAACGAGATTTCGCATCTGCCCACAGTGGAAGTCGAAAGCCACGCCGTACCCGTGGCGATAGAGGCGGGCGACCTGCGGGAGCTCTGGCGGCGGCGCGCCGAGGCGGCGGTGGCGAAGCCAGAAGCGTGGGCTCGCGAGGAGCTGCCGGAAGCGCTTGGAGAGCAGGGTGCAGCGCGCGGCGCAGCGGGCCGGCAGGCGCGCGAGGATCTCATCGGCCACGAACTCGTCGTCTCCGAAGAAGACGACGGCCTGGTTGACGTCGGTCGTTTCCTCGGACGCCATGTTGTTTTCTGTGACCAACGTCGTACACCAACGGCAGCAAGGTCTATATGTGATGGCTTGTAGTACGTGCTCCTCCGAAGAAGGAAGGAATCCGGTTAGGAGTCCCCTAGCTTGGGTCTTGTAGTACGTCTCGGATTTGGTTGGGGTCCAACATCGGACCAGAGTAGCTAGCTAGGAGTCCGTACGGTACGTACGTACGTGTCCCAGTCGATCGGTAATAAGTAAATTTTTTGACAACTTATTGTCTTTGACACCGTACGTGTCCGACACGGGAATAAAGAAGGACAGACGTTATGTTTCCGTGTGTCTAGCTAGCTAGTATACGTACGTGCGTCTATTGCAAAGGAAATACTATAACTGGAACTATAGGATGTGTCATTTCAAAGTTGTATATAGGGTTTAGGGTATAGGTTTATTGGATAGGGCTGGAACTATAACTCGAAACTCGCGAGCGAAATGAGTAACTCGTGACTCGGCTCGACTCGGCTTGAACTCCATATCTAATGAGTCGAGCCATGTTTTAGATTTGAGCTTGTTTATTCATCCAAGCTAAATGAGCTACTTGCGAGCTACTTGTTTAGCATGTCAATCTCATAGAAAAACAGAGTTTGAAATTTTTCATAGATGAGTGACATAATATGAATATTTCTTGAACCTGCAATGGTGTTCGTGTTATTATGGAAGTAGTATCGTTGTTCTAGTTCCAAAATAGTAGGAGAATTACTAGTTTTCCGATATGTGCTCCTATTAGCAACTTATAATGAGCTACTCGAGTCGAGCCAAGTTTTAGATATGGGCTAAACGAGCCGAGTTGAGCTAGCTTGTTCGTTGAACGAGCTTTAGCGAGTCGAGCCGAGTTGGCTCGGCTCGGCTCGAATTCCAGCCCTTTGGATATGGTCTAGGTTTAGGGATTTGTGTCTAGATCTAGGGGTATATGGACTAGGTTTAGGGATTGGTGTCTAGATCTAGGGATATATGGTCTAACTCTAGTTTTAATGGTGTAGCTCTAGTGTTTAAGGTCTGGTTTCATGGTTTAGGGTTTATGGTCTATTGTATTGGGTCGAGTCGTTGGGTTTAGTTAATGTTTATGGTTGGGGGCTAGTGTTTATTGAAGGATGTGCTACTTCAATGAATTATCTAGGGTTTAAGGTTTAGGTCTAGCGTCTAGGGTTCATGATACATGTTTTATGTTCTATAGTCCATGCATATGTACTAATGTCTACATCTACGGGTCTAGGGTATAGATCTAAGGTTCGTGTCTAGGTTTTAGAGTGTTACTATAGGGTTTAAGGTTTTGGTTCATAGTTCACGTTTTATGATCTATAGTCTAGGTCTAGGGGCTAAGGTCTAGATCTAGGGATCTAGGGTATAATTATGGCCTAGGTTGGTTTGAAGGAGGTTCTACTTCAAATTCATGTGTAAGGTTCAGAGGTATAGGACTAGGGTCTAACTATAGGATTTAGGGTTCATGGTCTATTGTCAGGTTTGGAGGTTAGGTACCTGATCTATGAGTCACTACTAGGAAAACAGCTATAGGTAATCAGCACATCCGTGGCTCACATGGTTGAAGTGCCCCACGGCTAAAACAGGCGTGGCTCACCTGTGGGCAGTGCCCTACTAGTAACTAGAACAACTGTGGCGCACATGACTATAGTGCGCCACAGATGTGTGTGGTCCAGGGCCCTGTTGGACGCTCGCCAAACATCTGTAGCGCACTATAGTCATGTGCGCCACAGTTGTTAGTGTCATCTGTGGCGCACATGGGGGGGTGCGCTACGCCTAAGCGCACTCCCCCTCTGCTGTGAAACGGCCACAAACATCTGTGGCGCACATGGCATAGTGCACCACATATGTATAAACTTAGCCGTAGGGCACTCTGCCCTAGTGCCCTACGCCTAAGTGGCATGCACCAACTCCACACCCCCCCCCCCCCCGTGGATCGCCTTTTTAGGGTTTGCAAAAAATAAACGAAAATGATAAACACTTCAAAAAATTAAATCCTTTCATATTTAGGTAGGTAATGTGGTATAGCTTCTAGTAAAATTAACAAAAATGAGTTTCGACTTTATTTGCAAAAAAAAGTCATGCCACGGTAAAAAGGCCGTAACTTTTGCATACGATATCGAAAAAAATCGTATAATATACCAAAATGACGAGAACGAGATTTCGCATCTGCCCACAGTGGAAGTCGAAAGCCACGCCGTACCCGTGGCGATAGAGGCGGGCGACCTGCGGGAGCTCTGGCGGCGGCGCGCCGAGGCGGCGGTGGCGAAGCCAGAAGCGTGGGCTCGCGAGGAGCTGCCGGAAGCGCTTGGAGAGCAGGGTGCAGCGCGCGGCGCAGCGGGCCGGCAGGCGCGCGAGGATCTCATCGGCCAAGAACTCGTCGTCTCCGAAGAAGAAGACGGCCTGGTTGACGTCGGTCGTTTCCTCGGACGCCATGTTGTTTTCTGTGACCAACGTCGTACACCAACGGCAGCAAGGTCTATATGTGATGGCTTGTAGTACGTGCTCCTCCGAAGAAGGAAGGAATCCGGTTAGGAGTCCCCTAGCTTGGGTCTTGTAGTACGTCTCGGATTTGGTTGGGGTCCAACATCGGACCAGAGTAGCTAGCTAGGAGTCCGTACGGTACGTACGTACGTGTCCCAGTCGATCGGTAATAAGTACATTTTTTGACAACTTATTGTCTTTGACACCGTACGTGTCCGACACGGGAATAAAGAAGGACAGACGTTATGTTTCCGTGTGTCTAGCTAGCTAGTATACGTACGTGCGTCTATTGCAAAGGAAATACTATAACTGGAACTATAGGATGTGTCATTTCAAAGTTGTATATAGGGTTTAGGGTATAGGTTTATTGGATAGGGCTGGAACTATAACTCGAAACTCGCGAGCGAAATGAGTAACTCGTGACTCGGCTCGACTCGGCTTGAACTCCATATCTAATGAGTCGAGCCATGTTTTAGATTTGAGCTTGTTTATTCATCCAAGCTAAATGAGCTACTTGCGAGCTACTTGTTTAGCATGTCAATCTCATAGAAAAACAGAGTTTGAAATTTTTCATAGATGAGTGACATAATATGAATATTTCTTGAACCTGCAATGGTGTTCGTGTTATTATGGAAGTAGTATCGTTGTTCTAGTTCCAAAATAGTAGGAGAATTACTAGTTTTCCGATATGTGCTCCTATTAGCAACTTATAATGAGCTACTCGAGTCGAGCCAAGTTTTAGATATGGGCTAAACGAGCCGAGTTGAGCTAGCTTGTTCGTTGAACGAGCTTTAGCGAGTCGAGCCGAGTTGGCTCGGCTCGGCTCGAATTCCAGCCCTTTGGATATGGTCTAGGTTTAGGGATTTGTGTCTAGATCTAGGGGTATATGGACTAGGTTTAGGGATTGGTGTCTAGATCTAGGGATATATGGTCTAACTCTAGTTTTAATGGTGTAGCTCTAGTGTTTAAGGTCTGGTTTCATGGTTTAGGGTTTATGGTCTATTGTATTGGGTCGAGTCGTTGGGTTTAGTTAATGTTTATGGTTGGGGGCTAGTGTTTATTGAAGGATGTGCTACTTCAATGAATTATCTAGGGTTTAAGGTTTAGGTCTAGCGTCTAGGGTTCATGATACATGTTTTATGTTCTATAGTCCATGCATATGTACTAATGTCTACATCTACGGGTCTAGGGTATAGATCTAAGGTTCGTGTCTAGGTTTTAGAGTGTTACTATAGGGTTTAAGGTTTTGGTTCATAGTTCACGTTTTATGATCTATAGTCTAGGTCTAGGGGCTAAGGTCTAGATCTAGGGATCTAGGGTATAATTATGGCCTAGGTTGGTTTGAAGGAGGTTCTACTTCAAATTCATGTGTAAGGTTCAGAGGTATAGGACTAGGGTCTAACTATAGGATTTAGGGTTCATGGTCTATTGTCAGGTTTGGAGGTTAGGTACCTGATCTATGAGTCACTACTAGGAAAACAGCTATAGGTAATCAGCACATCCGTGGCTCACATGGTTGAAGTGCCCCACGGCTAAAACAGGCGTGGCTCACCTGTGGGCAGTGCCCTACTAGTAACTAGAACAACTGTGGCGCACATGACTATAGTGCGCCACAGATGTGTGTGGTCCAGGGCCCTGTTGGACGCTCGCCAAACATCTGTAGCGCACTATAGTCATGTGCGCCACAGTTGTTAGTGTCATCTGTGGCGCACATGGGGGGGTGCGCTACGCCTAAGCGCACTCCCCCTCTGCTGTGAAACGGCCACAAACATCTGTGGCGCACATGGCATAGTGCACCACATATGTATAAACTTAGCCGTAGGGCACTCTGCCCTAGTGCCCTACGCCTAAGTGGCATGCACCAACTCCACACCCCCCCCCCCCCCCCCCCGTGGATCGCCTTTTTAGGGTTTGCAAAAAATAAACGAAAATGATAAACACTTCAAAAAATTAAATCCTTTCATATTTAGGTAGGTAATGTGGTATAGCTTCTAGTAAAATTAACAAAAATGAGTTTCGACTTTATTTGCAAAAAAAAGTCATGCCACGGTAAAAAGGCCGTAACTTTTGCATACGATATCGAAAAAAATCGTATAATATACCAAAATGACGAGAACGAGATTTCGCATCTGCCCACAGTGGAAGTCGAAAGCCACGCCGTACCCGTGGCGATAGAGGCGGGCGACCTGCGGGAGCTCTGGCGGCGGCGCGCCGAGGCGGCGGTGGCGAAGCCAGAAGCGTGGGCTCGCGAGGAGCTGCCGGAAGCGCTTGGAGAGCAGGGTGCAGCGCGCGGCGCAGCGGGCCGGCAGGCGCGCGAGGATCTCATCGGCCACGAACTCGTCGTCTCTGAAGAAGACGACGGCCTGGTTGACGTCGGTCGTTTCCTCGGACGCCATGTTGTTTTCTGTGACCAACGTCGTACACCAACGGCAGCAAGGTCTATATGTGATGGCTTGTAGTACGTGCTCCTCCGAAGAAGGAAGGAATCCGGTTAGGAGTCCCCTAGCTTGGGTCTTGTAGTACGTCTCGGATTTGGTTGGGGTCCAACATCGGACCAGAGTAGCTAGCTAGGAGTCCGTACGGTACGTACGTACGTGTCCCAGTCGATCGGTAATAAGTACATTTTTTGACAACTTATTGTCTTTGACACCGTACGTGTCCGACACGGGAATAAAGAAGGACAGACGTTATGTTTCCGTGTGTCTAGCTAGCTAGTATACGTGCGTGCGTCTATTGCAAAGGAAATACTATAACTGGATCTATAGGATGTGTCATTTCAAAGTTGTATATAGGGTTTAGGGTATAGGTTTATTGGATAGGGCTGGAACTATAACTCGAAACTTGCGAGCGAAATGAGTAACTCGTGACTCGGCTCGACTCGGCTTGAACTCCATATCTAATGAATCGAGCCATGTTTTAGATTTGAGCTTGTTTATTCATCCAAGCTAAATGAGCTACTTGCGAGCTACTTGTTTAGCATGTTAATCTCATAGAAAAACAGAGTTTGAAATTTTTCATAGATGAGTGACATAATATGAATATTTCTTGAACCTGCAATGGTGTTCGTGTTATTATGGAAGTAGTATCGTTGTTCTAGTTCCAAAATAGTAGGAGAATTACTAGTTTTCCGAGATGTGCTCCTATTAGCAACTTATAATGAGCTACTCGAGTCGAGCCAAGTTTTAGATATGGGCTAAACGAGCCGAGTTGAGCTAGCTCGTTCGTTGAACGAGCTTTAGCGAGTCGAGCCGAGTTGGCTCGGCTCGGCTCGAATTCCAGCCCTTTGGATATGGTCTAGGTTTAGGGATTTGTGTCTAGATCTAGGGGTATATGGACTAGGTTTAGGGATTGGTGTCTAGATCTAGGGATATATGGTCTAACTCTAGTTTTAATGGTGTAGCTCTAGTGTTTAAGGTCTGGTTTCATGGTTTAGGGTTTATGGTCTATTGTATTGGGTCGAGTCGTTGGGTTTTAGTTAATGTTTATGGTTGGGGGCTAGTGTTTATTGAAGGATGTGCTACTTCAATGAATTATCTAGGGTTTAAGGTTTAGGCCTAGCGTCTAGGGTTCATGATACATGTTTTATGTTCTATAGTCCATGCATATGTACTAATGTCTACATCTAGGGGTCTAGGGTATAGATCTAAGGTTCGTGTCTAGGTTTTAGAGTGTTACTATAGGGTTTAAGGTTTTGGTTCATAGTTCACGTTTTATGATCTATAGTCTAGGTCTAGGGGCTAAGGTCTAGATCTAGGGATCTAGGGTATAATTATGGCCTAGGTTGGTTTCAAGGAGGTTCTACTTCAAATTCATGTGTAAGGTTCAGAGGTATAGGACTAGGGTCTAACTATAGGATTTAGGGTTCATGGTCTATTGTCAGGTTTGGAGGTTAGGTACCTGATCTATGAGTCACTACTAGGAAAACAGCTATAGGTAATCAGCACATCCGTGGCTCACATGGTTGAAGTGCCCCACGGCTAAAACAGGCGTGGCTCACCTGTGGGCAGTGCCCTACTAGTAACTAGAACAACTGTGGCGCACATGACTATAGTGCGCCACAGATGTGTGTGGTCCAGGGCCCTGTTGGACGCTCGCCAAACATCTGTAGCGCACTATAGTCATGTGCGCCACAGTTGTTAGTGTCATCTGTGGCGCACATGGGGGGGGTGCGCTACGCCTAAGCGCACTCCCCCTCTGCTGTGAAACGGCCACAAACATCTGTGGCGCACATGGCATAGTGCGCCACATATGTATAAACTTAGCCGTAGGGCACTCTGCCCTAGTGCCCTACGTCTAAGTGGCATGCACCAACTCCACCCCCCCCCCCCCCCCCGTGGATCGCCTTTTTAGGGTTTGCAAAAAATAAACGAAAATGATAAACACTTCAAAAAATTAAATCCTTTCATATTTAGGTAGGTAATGTGGTATAGCTTCTAGTAAAATTAACAAAAATGAGTTTCGACTTTATTTGCAAAAAAAAGTCATGCCACGGTAAAAAGGCCGTAACTTTTGCATACGATATCGAAAAAAATCGTATAATATACCAAAATGACGAGAACGAGATTTCGCATCTTCCCACAGTGGAAGTCGAAAGCCACGCCGTACCCGTGGTGATAAAGGCGGGCGACCTGCGGGAGCTCTGGCGGTGGTGGCGAAGCCAGAAGCGTGGGCTCGCGAGGAGCTGCCGGAAGCGCTTGGAGAGCAGGGTGCAGCGCGCGGCGCAGCGGGCCGGCAGGCGCGCGAGGATCTCATCGGGCACGAACTCGTCGTCTCCGAAGAAGACGACGGCCTGGTTGACGTCGGTCGTTTCCTCGGACGCCATGTTGTTTTCTGTGACCAACGTCGTACACCAACGGCAGCAAGGTCTATATGTGATGGCTTGTAGTACGTGCTCCTCCGAAGAAGGAAGGAATCCGGTTAGGAGTCCCCTAGCTTGGGTCTTGTAGTACGTCTCGGATTTGGTTGGGGTCCAACATCGGACCAGAGTAGCTAGCTAGGAGTCCGTACGGTACGTACGTACGTGTCCCAGTCGATCGGTAATAAGTACACTTTTTGACAACTTATTGTCTTTGACACCGTACGTGTCCGACACGGGAATAAAGAAGGACAGACGTTATGTTTCCGTGTGTCTAGCTAGCTAGTATACGTACGTGCGTCTATTGCAAAGGAAATACTATAACTGGAGCTATAGGATGTGTCATTTCAAAGTTGTATATAGGGTTTAGGGTATAGGTTTATTGGATAGGGCTGGAACTATAACTCGAAACTCGCGAGCGAAATGAGTAACTCGTGACTCGGCTCGACTCGGCTTGAACTCCATATCTAATGAGTCGAGCCATGTTTTAGATTTGAGCTTGTTTATTCATCCAAGCTAAATGAGCTACTTGCGAGCTACTTGTTTAGCATGTTAATCTCATAGAAAAACAGAGTTTGAAATTTTTCATAGATGAGTGACATAATATGAATATTTCTTGAACCTGCAATGGTGTTCGTGTTATTATGGAAGTAGTATCGTTGTTCTAGTTCCAAAATAGTAGGAGAATTACTAGTTTTCCGATATGTGCTCCTATTAGCAACTTATAATGAGCTACTCGAGTCGAGCCAAGTTTTAGATATGGGCTAAACGAGCCGAGTTGAGCTAGCTCGTTCGTTGAACGAGCTTTAGCGAGTCGAGCCGAGTTGGCTCGGCTCGGCTCGAATTCCAGCCCTTTGGATATGGTCTAGGTTTAGGGATTTGTGTCTAGATCTAGGGGTATATGGACTAGGTTTAGGGATTGGTGTCTAGATCTAGGGATATATGGTCTAACTCTAGTTTTAATGGTGTAGCTCTAGTGTTTAAGGTCTGGTTTCATGGTTTAGGGTTTATGGTCTATTGTATTGGGTCGAGTCGTTGGGTTTAGTTAATGTTTATGGTTGGGGGCTAGTGTTTATTAAAGGATGTGCTACTTCAATGAATTATCTAGGGTTTAAGGTTTAGGTCTAGCGTCTAGGGTCATGATACATGTTTTATGTTCTATAGTCCATGCATATGTACTAATGTCTACATCTAGGGGTCTAGGGTATAGATCTAAGGTTCGTGTCTAGGTTTTAGAGTGTTACTATAGGGTTTAAGGTTTTGGTTCATAGTTCACGTTTTATGATCTATAGTCTAGGTCTAGGGGCTAAGGTCTAGATCTAGGGATCTAGGGTATAATTATGGCCTAGGTTGGTTTGAAGGAGGTTCTACTTCAAATTCATGTGTAAGGTTCAGAGGTATAGGACTAGGGTCTAACTATAGGATTTAGGGTTCATGGTCTATTGTCAGGTTTGGAGGTTAGGTACCTGATCTATGAGTCACTACTAGGAAAACAGCTATAGGTAATCAGCACATCCGTGGCTCACATGGTTGAAGTGCCCCACGGCTAAAACAGGCGTGGCTCACCTGTGGGCAGTGCCCTACTAGTAACTAGAACAACTGTGGCGCACATGACTATAGTGCGCCACAGATGTGTGTGGTCCAGGGCCCTGTTGGACGCTCGCCAAACATCTGTAGCGCACTATAGTCATGTGCGCCACAGTTGTTAGTGTCATCTGTGGCGCACATGGGGGGGGTGCGCTACGCCTAAGCGCACTCCCCCTCTGCTGTGAAACGGCCACAAACATCTGTGGCGCACATGGCATAGTGCGCCACATATGTATAAACTTAGCCGTAGGGCACTCTGCCCTAGTGCCCTACGTCTAAGTGGCATGCACCAACTCCACCCCCCCCCCCCCCCCCGTGGATCGCCTTTTTAGGGTTTGCAAAAAATAAACGAAAATGATAAACACTTCAAAAAATTAAATCCTTTTATATTTAGGTAGGTAATGTGGTATAGCTTCTAGTAAAATTAACAAAAATGAGTTTCGACTTTATTTGCAAAAAAAAGTCATGCCACGGTAAAAAGGCCGTAACTTTTGCATACGATATCGAAAAAAATCGTATAATATACCAAAATGACGAGAACGAGATTTCGCATCTGCCCACAGTGGAAGTCGAAACCCACGCCGTACCCGTGGCGATAGAGGCGGGCGACCTGCGGGAGCTCTGGCGGCGGCGCGCCGAGGCGGCGGTGGTGAAGCCAGAAGCGTGGGCTCGCGAGGAGCTGCCGGAAGCGCTTGGAGAGCAGGGTGCAGCGCGCGGCGCAGCGGGCCGGCAGGCGCGCGAGGATCTCATCGGCCACGAACTCGTCGTCTCCGAAGAACACGACGGCCTGGTTGACGTCGGTCGTTTCCTCGGACGCCATGTTGTTTTCTGTGACCAACGTCGTACACCAACGGCAGCAAGGTCTATATGTGATGGCTTGTAGTACGTGCTCCTCCGAAGAAGGAAGGAATCCGGTTAGGAGTCCCCTAGCTTGGGTCTTGTAGTACGTCTCGGATTTGGTTGGGGTCCAACATCGGACCAGAGTAGCTAGCTAGGAGTCCGTACGGTACGTACGTACGTGTCCCAGTCGATCGGTAATAAGTACATTTTTTGACAACTTATTGTCTTTGACACCGTACGTGTCCGACACGGGAATAAAGAAGGACAGACGTTATGTTTCCGTGTGTCTAGCTAGCTAGTATACGTACGTGCGTCTATTGCAAAGGAAATACTATAACTGGAACTATAGGATGTGTCATTTCAAAGTTGTATATAGGGTTTAGGGTATAGGTTTATTGGATAGGGCTGGAACTATAACTCGAAACTCGCGAGCGAAATGAGTAACTCGTGACTCGGCTCGACTCGGCTTGAACTCCATATCTAATGAGTCGAGCCATGTTTTAGATTTGAGCTTGTTTATTCATCCAAGCTAAATGAGCTACTTGCGAGCTACTTGTTTAGCATGTTAATCTCATAGAAAAACAGAGTTTGAAATTTTTCATAGATGAGTGACATAATATGAATATTTCTTGAACCTGCAATGGTGTTCGTGTTATTATGGAAGTAGTATCGTTGTTCTAGTTCCAAAATAGTAGGAGAATTACTAGTTTTCCGATATGTGCTCCTATTAGCAACTTATAATGAGCTACTCGAGTCGAGCCAAGTTTTAGATATGGGCTAAACGAGCCGAGTTGAGCTAGCTTGTTCGTTGAACGAGCTTTAGCGAGTCGAGCCGAGTTGGCTCGGCTCGGCTCGAATTCCAGCCCTTTGGATATGGTCTAGGTTTAGGGATTTGTGTCTAGATCTAGGGGTATATGGACTAGGTTTAGGGATTGGTGTCTAGATCTAGGGATATATGGTCTAACTCTAGTTTTAATGGTGTAGCTCTAGTGTTTAAGGTCTGGTTTCATGGTTTAGGGTTTATGGTCTATTGTATTGGGTCGAGTCGTTGGGTTTAGTTAATGTTTATGGTTGGGGGCTAGTGTTTATTAAAGGATGTGCTACTTCAATGAATTATCTAGGGTTTAAGGTTTAGGTCTAGCGTCTAGGGTCATGATACATGTTTTATGTTCTATAGTCCATGCATATGTACTAATGTCTACATCTAGGGGTCTAGGGTATAGATCTAAGGTTCGTGTCTAGGTTTTAGAGTGTTACTATAGGGTTTAAGGTTTTGGTTCATAGTTCACGTTTTATGATCTATAGTCTAGGTCTAGGGGCTAAGGTCTAGATCTAGGGATCTAGGGTATAATTATGGCCTAGGTTGGTTTGAAGGAGGTTCTACTTCAAATTCATGTGTAAGGTTCAGAGGTATAGGACTAGGGTCTAACTATAGGATTTAGGGTTCATGGTCTATTGTCAGGTTTGGAGGTTAGGTACCTGATCTATGAGTCACTACTAGGAAAACAGCTATAGGTAATCAGCACATCCGTGGCTCACATGGTTGAAGTGCCCCACGGCTAAAACAGGCGTGGCTCACCTGTGGGCAGTGCCCTACTAGTAACTAGAACAACTGTGGCGCACATGACTATAGTGCGCCACAGATGTGTGTGGTCCAGGGCCCTGTTGGACGCTCGCCAAACATCTGTAGCGCACTATAGTCATGTGCGCCACAGTTGTTAGTGTCATCTGTGGCGCACATGGGGGGGGTGCGCTACGCCTAAGCGCACTCCCCCTCTGCTGTGAAACGGCCAAAAACATCTGTGGCGCACATGGCATAGTGCGCCACATATGTATAAACTTAGCCGTAGGGCACTCTGCCCTAGTGCCCTACGCCTAAGTGGCATGCACCAACTCCCCCCCCCCCCCCCCCCCCGTGGATCGCCTTTTTAGGTTTTGCAAAAAATAAACGAAAATGATAAACACTTCAAAAAATTAAATCCTTTTATATTTAGGTAGGTAATGTGGTATAGCTTCTAGTAAAATTAACAAAAATGAGTTTCGACTTTATTTGCAAAAAAAAGTCATGCCACGGTAAAAAGGCCGTAACTTTTGCATACGATATCGAAAAAAATCGTATAATATACCAAAATGACGAGAACGAGATTTCGCATCTGCCCACAGTGGAAGTCGAAAGCCACGCCGTACCCGTGGCGATAGAGGCGGGCGACCTGCGGGAGCTCTGGCGGCGGCGCGCCGAGGCGGCGGTGGCGAAGCCAGAAGCGTGGGCTCGCGAGGAGCTGCCGGAAGCGCTTGGAGAGCAGGGTGCAGCGCGCGGCGCAGCGGGCCGGCAGGCGCGCGAGGATCTGATCGGCCACGAACTCGTCGTCTCCGAAGAAGACGACGGCCTGGTTGACGTCGGTCGTTTCCTCGGACGCCATGTTGTTTTCTGTGACCAACGTCGTACACCAACGGCAGCAAGGTCTATATGTGATGGCTTGTAGTACGTGCTCCTCCGAAGAAGGAAGGAATCCGGTTAGGAGTCCCCTAGCTTGGGTCTTGTAGTACGTCTCGGATTTGGTTGGGGTCCAACATCGGACCAGAGTAGCTAGCTAGGAGTCCGTACGGTACGTACGTACGTGTCCCAGTCGATCGGTAATAAGTACATTTTTTGACAACTTATTGTCTTTGACACCGTACGTGTCCGACACGGGAATAAAGAAGGACAGACGTTATGTTTCCGTGTGTCTAGCTAGCTAGTATACGTACGTGCGTCTATTGCAAAGGAAATACTATAACTGAAACTATAGGATGTGTCATTTCAAAGTTGTATATAGGGTTTAGGGTATAGGTTTATTGGATAGGGCTGGAACTATAACTCGAAACTCGCGAGCGAAATGAGTAACTCGTGACTCGGCTCGACTCGGCTTGAACTCCATATCTAATGAGTCGAGCCATGTTTTAGATTTGAGCTTGTTTATTCATCCAAGCTAAATGAGCTACTTGCGAGCTACTTGTTTAGCATGTTAATCTCATAGAAAAACAGAGTTTGAAATTTTTCATAGATGAGTGACATAATATGAATATTTCTTGAACCTGCAATGGTGTTCGTGTTATTATGGAAGTAGTATCGTTGTTCTAGTTCCAAAATAGTACGAGAATTACTAGTTTTCCGATATGTGCTCCTATTAGCAACTTATAATGAGCTACTCGAGTCGAGCCAAGTTTTAGATATGGGCTAAACGAGCCGAGTTGAGCTAGCTCGTTCGTTGAACGAGCTTTAGCGAGTCGAGCCGAGTTGGCTCGGCTCGGCTCGAATTCCAGCCCTTTGGATATGGTCTAGGTTTAGGGATTTGTGTCTAGATCTAGGGGTATATGGACTAGGTTTAGGGATTGGTGTCTAGATCTAGGGATATATGGTCTAACTCTAGTTTTAATGGTGTAGCTCTAGTGTTTAAGGTCTGGTTTCATGGTTTAGGGTTTATGGTCTATTGTATTGGGTCGAGTCGTTGGGTTTAGTTAATGTTTATGGTTGGGGGCTAGTGTTTATTGAAGGATGTGCTACTTCAATGAATTATCTAGGGTTTAAGGTTTAGGTCTAGCGTCTAGGGTTCATGATACATGTTTTATGTTCTATAGTCCATGCATATGTACTAATGTCTACATCTAGGGGTCTAGGGTATAGATCTAAGGTTCGTGTCTAGGTTTTAGAGTGTTACTATAGGGTTTAAGGTTTTGGTTCATAGTTCACGTTTTATGATCTATAGTCTAGGTCTAGGGGCTAAGGTCTAGATCTAGGGATCTAGGGTATAATTATGGCCTAGGTTGGTTTGAAGGAGGTTCTACTTCAAATTCATGTGTAAGGTTCAGAGGTATAGGACTAGGGTCTAACTATAGGATTTAGGGTTCATGGTCTATTGTCAGGTTTGGAGGTTAGGTACCTGATCTATGAGTCACTACTAGGAAAACAGCTATAGGTAATCAGCACATCCGTGGCTCACATGGTTGAAGTGCCCCACGGCTAAAACAGGCGTGGCTCACCTGTGGGCAGTGCCCTACTAGTAACTAGAACAACTGTGGCGCACATGACTATAGTGCGCCACAGATGTGTGTGGTCCAGGGCCCTGTTGGACGCTCGCCAAACATCTGTAGCGCACTATAGTCATGTGCGCCACAGTTGTTAGTGTCATCTGTGGCGCACATGGGGGGGGTGCGCTACGCCTAAGCGCACTCCCCCTCTGCTGTGAGACGGCCACAAACATCTGTGGCGCACATGGCATAGTGCGCCACATATGTATAAACTTAGCCGTAGGGCACTCTGCCCTAGTGCCCTACGCCTAAGTGGCATGCACCAACTCCAACCCCCCCCCCCCCCCCCGTGGATCGCCTTTTTAGGGTTTGCAAAAAATAAACGAAAATGATAAACACTTCAAAAAATTAAATCCTTTCATATTTAGGTAGGTAATGTGGTATAGCTTCTAGTAAAATTAACAAAAATGAGTTTCGACTTTATTTGCAAAAAAAAGTCATGCCATGGTAAAAAGGCCGTAACTTTTGCATACGATATCGAAAAAAATCGTATAATATACCAAAATGACGAGAACGAGATTTCGCATCTGCCCACAGTGGAAGTCGAAAGCCACGCCGTACCCGTGGCGATAGAGGCGGGCGACCTGCGGGAGCTCTAGCGGCGGCGCGCCGAGGCGGTGGTGGCGAAGCCAGAAGCGTGGGCTCGCGAGGAGCTGCCGGAAGCGCTTGGAGAGCAGGGTGCAGCGCGCGGCGCAGCGGGCCGGCAGGCGCGCGAGGATCTCATCGGCCACGAACTTGTCGTCTCCGAAGAAGACGACGGCCTGGTTGACGTCGGTCGTTTCCTCGGACGCCATGTTGTTTTCTGTGACCAACGTCGTACACCAACGGCAGCAAGGTCTATATGTGATGGCTTGTAGTACGTGCTCCTCCGAAGAAGGAAGGAATCCGGTTAGGAGTCCCCTAGCTTGGGTCTTGTAGTACGTCTCGGATTTGGTTGGGGTCCAACATCGGACCAGAGTAGCTAGCTAGGAGTCCGTACGGTACGTACGTACGTGTCCCAGTCGATCGGTAATAAGTACATTTTTTGACAACTTATTGTCTTTGACACCGTACGTGTCCGACACGGGAATAAAGAAGGACATACGTTATGTTTCCGTGTGTCTAGCTAGCTAGTATACGTACGTGCGTCTATTGCAAAGGAAATACTATAACTGGAACTATAGGATGTGTCATTTCAAAGTTGTATATAGGGTTTAGGGTATAGGTTTATTGGATAGGGCTGGAACTATAACTCGAAACTCGCGAGCGAAATGAGTAACTCGTGACTCGGCTCGACTCGGCTTGAACTCCATATCTAATGAGTCGAGCCATGTTTTAGATTTGAGCTTGTTTATTCATCCAAGCTAAATGAGCTACTTGCGAGCTACTTGTTTAGCATGTTAATCTCATAGAAAAACAGAGTTTGAAATTTTTCATAGATGAGTGACATAATATGAATATTTCTTGAACCTGCAATGGTGTTCGTGTTATTATGGAAGTAGTATCGTTGTTCTAGTTCCAAAATAGTAGGAGAATTACTAGTTTTCCGATATGTGCTCCTATTAGCAACTTATAATGAGCTACTCGAGCCAAGTTTTAGATATGGGCTAAACGAGCCGAGTTGAGCTAGCTCGTTCGTTGAACGAGCTTTAGCGAGTCGAGCCGAGTTGGCTCGGCTCGGCTCGAATTCCAGCCCTTTGGATATGGTCTAGGTTTAGGGATTTGTGTCTAGATCTAGGGGTATATGGACTAGGTTTAGGGATTGGTGTCTAGATCTAGGGATATATGGTCTAACTCTAGTTTTAATGGTGTAGCTCTAGTGTTTAAGGTCTGGTTTCATGGTTTAGGGTTTATGGTCTATTGTATTGGGTCGAGTCGTTGGGTTTAGTTAATGTTTATGGTTGGGGGCTAGTGTTTATTGAAGGATGTGCTACTTCAATGAATTATCTAGGGTTTAAGGTTTAGGTCTAGCGTCTAGGGTTCATGATACATGTTTTATGTTCTATAGTCCATGCATATGTACTAATGTCTACATCTAGGGGTCTAGGGTATAGATCTAAGGTTCGTGTCTAGGTTTTAGAGTGTTACTATAGGGTTTAAGGTTTTGGTTCATAGTTCACGTTTTATGATCTATAGTCTAGGTCTAGGGGCTAAGGTCTAGATCTAGGGATCTAGGGTATAATTATGGCCTAGGTTGGTTTGAAGGAGGTTCTACTTCAAATTCATGTGTAAGGTTCAGAGGTATAGGACTAGGGTCTAACTATAGGATTTAGGGTTCATGGTCTATTGTCAGGTTTGGAGGTTAGGTACCTGATCTATGAGTCACTACTAGGAAAACAGCTATAGGTAATCAGCACATCCGTGGCTCACATGGTTGAAGTGCCCCACGGCTAAAACAGGCGTGGCTCACCTGTGGGCAGTGCCCTACTAGTAACTAGAACAACTGTGGCGCACATGACTATAGTGCGCCACAGATGTGTGTGGTCCAGGGCCATGTTGGACGCTCGCCAAACATCTATAGCGCACTATAGTCATGTGCGCCACAGTTGTTAGTGTCATCTGTGGCGCACATGGGGGGGTGCGCTACGCCTAAGCGCACTCCCCCTCTGCTGTGAGACGGCCACAAACATCTGTGGCGCACATGGCATAGTGCGCCACATATGTATAAACTTAGCCGTAGGGCACTCTGCCCTAGTGCCCTATGCCAAAGTGGCATGCACCAACACCAACCCCCCCCCCCCCCCCCCCCGTGGATCGCCTTTTTAGGGTTTGCAAAAAATAAACGAAAATGATAAACACTTCAAAAAATTAAATCCTTTCATATTTAGGTAGGTAATGTGGTATAGCTTCTAGTAAAATTAACAAAAATGAGTTTCGACTTTATTTGCAAAAAAAAGTCATGCCATGGTAAAAAGGCCGTAACTTTTGCATACGATATCGAAAAAAATCGTATAATATACCAAAATGACGAGAACGAGATTTCGCATCTGCCCACAGTGGAAGTCGAAAGCCACGCCGTACCCGTGGCGATAGAGGCGGGCGACCTGCGGGAGCTCTAGCGGCGGCGCGCCGAGGCGGTGGTGGCGAAGCCAGAAGCGTGGGCTCGCGAGGAGCTGCCGGAAGCGCTTGGAGAGCAGGGTGCAGCGCGCGGCGCAGCGGGCCGGCAGGCGCGCGAGGATCTCATCGGCCACGAACTTGTCGTCTCCGAAGAAGACGACGGCCTGGTTGACGTCGGTCGTTTCCTCGGACGCCATGTTGTTTTCTGTGACCAACGTCGTACACCAACGGCAGCAAGGTCTATATGTGATGGCTTGTAGTACGTGCTCCTCCGAAGAACGAAGGAATCCGGTTAGGAGTCCCCTAGCTTGGGTCTTGTAGTACGTCTCGGATTTGGTTGGGGTCCAACATCGGACCAGAGTAGCTAGCTAGGAGTCCGTACGGTACGTACGTACGTGTCCCAGTCGATCGGTAATAAGTACATTTTTTGACAACTTATTGTCTTTGACACCGTACGTGTCCGACACGGGAATAAAGAAGGACAGACGTTATGTTTCCGTGTGTCTAGCTAGCTAGTATACGTACGTGCGTCTATTGCAAAGGAAATACTATAACTGGAACTATAGGATGTGTCATTTCAAAGTTGTATATAGGGTTTAGGGTATAGGTTTATTGGATAGGGCTGGAACTATAACTCGAAACTCGCGAGCGAAATGAGTAACTCGTGACTCGGCTCGACTCGGCTTGAACTCCATATCTAATGAGTCGAGCCATGTTTTAGATTTGAGCTTGTTTATTCATCCAAGCTAAATGAGCTACTTGCGAGCTACTTGTTTAGCATGTTAATCTCATAGAAAAACAGAGTTTGAAATTTTTCATAGATGAGTGACATAATATGAATATTTCTTGAACCTGCAATGGTGTTCGTGTTATTATGGAAGTAGTATCGTTGTTCTAGTTCCAAAATAGTAGGAGAATTACTAGTTTTCCGATATGTGCTCATATTAGCAACTTATAATGAGCTACTCGAGTCGAGCCAAGTTTTAGATATGGGCTAACGAGCCGAGTTGAGCTAGCTCGTTCGTTGAACGAGCTTTAGCGAGTCGAGCCGAGTTGGCTCGGCTCGGCTCGAATTCCAGCCCTTTGGATATGGTCTAGGTTTAGGGATTTGTGTCTAGATCTAGGGGTATATGGACTAGGTTTAGGGATTGGTGTCTAGATCTAGGGATATATGGTCTAACTCTAGTTTTAATGGTGTAGCTCTAGTGTTTAAGGTCTGGTTTCATGGTTTAGGGTTTATGGTCTATTGTATTGGGTCGAGTCGTTGGGTTTTAGTTAATGTTTATGGTTGGGGGCTAGTGTTTATTGAAGGATGTGCTACTTCAATGAATTATCTAGGGTTTAAGGTTTAGGTCTAGCGTCTAGGGTTCATGATACATGTTTTATGTTCTATAGTCCATGCATATGTACTAATGTCTACATCTAGGGGTCTAGGGTATAGATCTAAGGTTCGTGTCTAGGTTTTAGAGTGTTACTATAGGGTTTAAGGTTTTGGTTCATAGTTCACGTTTTATGATCTATATCTAGGTCTAGGGGCTAAGGTCTAGATCTAGGGATCTAGGGTATAATTATGGCCTAGGTTGGTTTGAAGGAGGTTCTACTTCAAATTCATGTGTAAGGTTCAGAGGTATAGGACTAGGGTCTAACTATAGGATTTAGGGTTCATGGTCTATTGTCAGGTTTGGAGGTTAGGTACCTGATCTATGAGTCACTACTAGGAAAACAGCTATAGGTAATCAGCACATCCGTGGCTCACATGGTTGAAGTGCCCCACGGCTAAAACAGGCGTGGCTCACCTGTGGGCAGTGCCCTACTAGTAACTAGAACAACTGTGGCGCACATGACTATAGTGCGCCACAGATGTGTGTGGTCCAGGGCCCTGTTGGACGCTCGCCAAACATCTGTAGCGCACTATAGTCATGTGCGCCACAGTTATTAGTGTCATCTGTGGCGCACATGGGGGGGGGGGTGCGCTACGCCTAAGCGCACTCCCCCTCTGCTGTGAAACGGCCACAAACATCTGTGGCGCACATGGCATAGTGCGCCACATATGTATAAACTTAGCCGTAGGGCACTCTGCCCTAGTGCCCTACGCCAAAGTGGCATGCACCAACTCCACCCCCCCCCCCCCCCCCCCCCCGTGGATCGCCTTTTTAGGGTTTGCAAAAAATAAACGAAAATGATAAACACTTCAAAAAATTAAATCCTTTCATATTTAGGTAGGTAATGTGGTATAGCTTCTAGTAAAATTAACAAAAATGAGTTTCGACTTTATTTGCAAAAAAAGTCATGCCACGGTAAAAAGGCCGTAACTTTTGTATACGATATCGAAAAAAATCGTATAATATACCAAAATGACGAGAACGTGATTTCGCATCTGCCCACAGTGGAAGTCGAAAGCCACGCCGTACCCGTGGCGATAGAGGCGGGCGACCTGCGGGAGCTCTGGCGGCGGCGCGCCGAGGCGGGGGTGGCGAAGCCAGAAGCGTGGGCTCGCGAGGAGCTGCCGGAAGCGCTTGGAGAGCAGGGTGCAGCGCGCGGCGCAGCGGGCCGGCAGGCGCGCGAGGATCTCATCGGCCACGAACTCGTCGTCTCCGAAGAAGACGACGGCCTGGTTGACGTCGGTCGTTTCCTCGGACGCCATGTTGTTTTCTGTGACCAACGTCGTACACCAACGACAGCAAGGTCTATATGTGATGGCTTGTAGTACGTGCTCCTCCGAAGAAGGAAGGAATCCGGTTAGGAGTCCCCTAGCTTGGGTCTTGTAGTACATCTCGGATTTGGTTGGGGTCCAACATCGGACCAGAGTAGCTAGCTAGGAGTCCGTACGGTACGTACATACGTGTCCCAGTCGATCGGTAATAAGTACATTTTTTGACAACTTATTGTCTTTGACACCGTACGTGTCCGACACGGGAATAAAGAAGGACAGACGTTATGTTTCCGTGTGTCTAGCTAGCTAGTATACGTACGTGCGTCTATTGCAAAGGAAATACTATAACTGGAACTATAGGATGTGTCATTTCAAAGTTATATATAGGGTTTAGGGTATAGGTTTATTGGATAGGGCTGGAACTATGACTCGAAACTCGCGAGCGAAATGAGTAACTCGTGACTCGGCTTGAACTCCATATCTAATGAGTCGAGCCATGTTTTAGATTTGAGCTTGTTTATTCATCCAAACTAAATGAGCTACTTGCGAGCTACTTGTTTAGCATGTTAATCTCATAGAAAAACAGAGTTTGAATTTTTTCATAGATGAGTGACATAATATGAATATTTCTTGAACCTGCAATGGTGTTCGTGTTATTATGGAAGTAGTATCGTTGTTCTAGTTCCAAAATAGTAGGAGAATTACTAGTTTTCCGATATGTGCTCCTATTAGCAACTTATAATGAGCTACTCGAGTCGAGCCAAGTTTTAGATATGGGCTAAACGAGCCGAGTTCAGCTAGCTCGTTCGTTGAACGAGCTTTAGCGAGTCGAGCCGAGTTGGCTCGGCTCGGCTCGAATTCCAGCCCTTTGGATATGGTCTAGGTTTAGGGATTTGTGTCTAGATCTAGGGGTATATGGACTAGGTTTAGGGATTGGTGTCTAGATCTAGGGATATATGGTCTAACTCTAGTTTTAATGGTGTAGCTCTAGTGTTTAAGGTCTGGTTTCATGGTTTAGGGTTTATGGTCTATTGTATTGGGTCGAGTCGTTGGGTTTAGTTAATGTTTATGGTTGGGGGCTAGTGTTTATTGAAGGATGTGCTACTTCAATGAATTATCTAGGGTTTAAGGTTTAGGTCTAGCGTCTAGGGTTCATGATACATGTTTTATGTTCTATAGTCCATGCATATGTACTAATGTCTACATCTAGGGGTCTAGGGGTATAGATCTAAGGTTCGTGTCTAGGTTTTAGAGTGTTACTATAGGGTTTAAGGTTTTGGTTCATAGTTCACGTTTTATGATCTATAGTCTAGGTCTAGGGGCTAAGGTCTAGATCTAGGGATCTAGGGTATAATTATGGCCTAGGTTGGTTTCAAGGAGGTTCTACTTCAAATTCATGTGTAAGGTTCAGAGGTATAGGACTAGGGTCTAACTATAGGATTTAGGGTTCATGGTCTATTATCAGGTTTGGAGGTTAGGTACCTGATCTATGAGTCACTACTAGGAAAACAGCTATAGGTAATCAGCACATCCGTGGCTCACATGGTTGAAGTGCCCCACGGCTAAAACAGGCGTGGCTCACCTGTGGGCAGTGCCCTACTAGTAACTAGAACAACTGTGGCGCACATGACTATAGTGCGCCACAGATGTGTGTGGTCCAGGGCCCTGTTGGACGCTCGCCAAACATCTGTAGCGCACTATAGTCATGTGCGCCACAGTTGTTAGTGTCATCTGTGGTGCACATGGGGGGTGCGCTACGCTTAAGCGCACTCCCCCTCTGCTGTGAAACGGCCACAAACATCTGTGGCGCACATGGCATAGTGCGCCACATATGTATAAACTTAGCCGTAGGGCACTCTGCCCTAGGGCCCTACGCCAAAGTGGCATGCACCAACTCCACCCCACCCCCCTGCCCCGTGGATCGCCTTTTTAGGGTTTGCAAAAAATAAACGAAAATGATAAACACTTCAAAAAATTAAATCCTTTCATATTTAGGTAGGTAATGTGGTATAGCTTCTAGTAAAATTAACAAAAATGAGTTTCGACTTTATTTGCAAAAAAAAGTCATGCCACGGTAAAAAGGTCGTAACTTTTGCATACGATATCGAAAAAAATCGTATAATATACCAAAATGATGAGAACGAGATTTCGCATCTGCCCACAGTGGAAGTCGAAAGCCACGCCATACCCGTGGCGATAGAGGCGGGCGACCTGCGGGAGCTCTGGCGGCGGCGCGCCGAGGCGGCGGTGCCGAAGCCAGAAGCGTGGGCTCGCGAGGAGCTGCCGGAAGCGCTTGGAGAGCAGGGTGCAGCGCGCGGCGCAGCGGGCCGGCAGGCGCGCGAGGATCTCATCGGCCACGAACTCGTCGTCTCCGAAGAAGACGACGGCCTGGTTGACGTCGGTCGTTTCCTCGGACGCCATGTTGTTTTCTGTGACCAACGTCGTACACCAACGGCAGCAAGGTCTATATGTGATGGCTTGTAGTACGTGCTCCTCTGAAGAAGGAAGGAATCCGGTTAGGAGTCCCCTAGCTTGGGTCTTGTAGTACATCTCGGATTTGGTTGGGGTCCAACATCGGACCAGAGTAGCTAGCTAGGAGTCCGTACGGTACGTACATACGTGTCCCAGTCGATCGGTAATAAGTACATTTTTTGACAACTTATTGTCTTTGACACCGTACGTGTCCGACACGGGAATAAAGAAGGACAGACGTTATGTTTCCGTGTGTCTAGCTAGCTAGTATACGTACGTGCGTCTATTGCAAAGGAAATACTATAACTGGAACTATAGGATGTGTCATTTCAAAGTTGTATATAGGGTTTAGGGTATAGGTTTATTGGATAGGGCTGGAACTATAACTCGAAACTCGCGAGCGAAATGAGTAACTCGTGACTCGGCTCGACTCGGCTTGAACTCCATATCTAATGAGTCGAGCCATGTTTTAGATTTGAGCTTGTTTATTCATCCAAGCTAAATGAGCTACATGCGAGCTACTTGTTTAGCATGTTAATCTCATTCAAAAATAGAGTTTGAAATTTTTCTTAGATGAGTGACATAATATGAATATTTCTTGAACCTGCAATGGTGTTCGTGTTATTATGGAAGTAGTATCGTTGTTCTAGTTCCAAAATAGTAGGAGAATTACTAGTTTTCCGATATGTGCTCCTATTAGCAACTTATAATGAGCTACTCGAGTCGAGCCAAGTTTTAGATATGGGCTAAACGAGCCGAGTTGAGCTAGCTCGTTCGTTGAACGAGCTTTAGCGAGTCGAGCCGAGTTGGCTCGGCTCGGCTCGAATTCCAGCCCTTTGGATATGGTCTAGGTTTAGGGATTTGTGTCTAGATCTAGGGGTATATGGACTAGGTTTAGGGATTGGTGTCTAGATCTAGGGATATATGGTCTAACTCTAGTTTTAATGGTGTAGCTCTAGTGTTTAAGGTCTGGTTTCATGGTTTAGGGTTTATGGTCTATTGTATTGGGTCGAGTCGTTGGGTTTAGTTAATGTTTATGGTTGGGGGCTAGTGTTTATTGAAGGATGTGCTACTTCAATGAATTATCTAGGGTTTAAGGTTTAGGTCTAGCGTCTAGGGTTCATGATACATGTTTTATGTTCTATAGTCCATGCATATGTACTAATGTCTACATCTAGGGGTCTAGGGTATAGATCTAAGGTTTGTGTCTAGGTTTTAGAGTGTTACTATAGGGTTTAAGGTTTTGGTTCATAGTTCACGTTTTATGATCTATAGTCTAGGTCTAGGGGCTAAGGTCTAGATCTAGGGATCTAGGGTATAATTATGGCCTAGCTTGGTTTGAAGGAGGTTCTACTTCAAATTCATGTGTAAGGTTCAGAGGTATAGGACTAGGGTCTAACTATAGGATTTAGGGTTCATGGTCTATTGTCAGGTTTGGAGGTTAGGTACCTGATCTATGAGTCACTACTAGGAAAACAGCTATATGTAATACCCTCAGAATCGACCCTATGCAAGTTTTAGCGAAACCCGCCAAACCCGCATAGAAATGATTCAAAGGTGCCCACCAGGCACTTTCGTGCGGGTGGAAAACGAAGTAATAACATTACACAACAGTCCTCGATGGGACCCACAGAACAGATATATACAACACGACTCCATGAGTCAAGAATACAGATATAATATACAAAGATCCAAATCACCCTGGAAATGATAGAGCGTCCGACTACGGACAAGATGCAAATGGGGCTAAGAGCCCTGAAGAATAACCAATGGCGTCCATAACCCTGCCCAGGCCAAGCCGGAAGGGTAACCCTGCTAACGACGTCGATCTCAAAACCTGCTTAAACAAAAGGGGTGCCGACAAAGGGCAGAGGAAAAAGAGGAGCGTCAGTACTGAGGCCAGTACACGGCGAGGCTAGAATTCGGCGGTCCTCGCCTACATAGGTATGGTGGACTGAGCGGCAGCGGCAGCATGCACTAAACACCCTATAGAGACTCGATTCAACTGGCGGCAATCAGAGAGGGGTAAGAAAGACCTATTCGGAACCAACCTGATACTACCACCAATCAAACCCATCCTGGCGTTGCCCCCTCAACACCGATCGAGGAGGTCAACCGAGGAACTCACACAGTTGGCATTTTTATTTATTCAGTTATCGTTGCAGCAATTACTAGTCAGGTATAGATAATCGTCCTGATAAAATAAGCAGTGGGCCGTTTTAGTTAACCATTCCGTTATAGTTGCAACACTTACTAATCAGATACAATTAGCATGAGATGACCCAAAACCCAGCAGTTGTTGGTACTTTTATTTAGCCATTCCGTTGTAGTTGCAATATTTACTAGTCAGGTACAATGGTCGCAAGCGACAACCCAAACAAGCAATTGTTGGCAGTTTTATTTAGCCATTCCATTATAGTGAAGCTGGCTTTCAGAAAGTTTTACCCTGCAGGGGTGCACAAATAGCAACACACACACGATCAACCTCGGAAAAACCAAATCAAAACCCAACGAGGCCTTCACGACAAAGCAATCACAAGATTCAGAAATATTTCCGGGGACCACCCCATTGAGTAGACCCGCAACGAAGTTAGCTGACTTCGAGACGGACTCAAGGTTTGCGTCAATGGCTGTAAACGACTGGGACCCCGAAAGTGTGACTGGGCTTGTCGATACCGCGAAAACACTCCGCTTACCTAAACAGTACAGTGTGCTCCTCGCACAATCGTAAGTAAACAGTAGCATGGCATAAGTACAGGATACTAAATAAAACCTCAAACTAGTTTGTGGCCCCAAGAAATAAGACGGAATCAAGCTCTGGCTCAGGGGGGTCCCATAAGCCTCCCGGATGTGGATAGCGCGAATAATCTTGGAACAGGAATCAAGTACTCGGGGTCTTACGGGACACAAGTGAGTAGGAAGAACCAAATAGCAGATGTTGCTCACCGGTGCCACTTTCATTAGTTATGCCATTACTACTCAGGTTAAGTTGTTTAGGTACCTCGTTATCCATCAGACTCTCACATACCCTACACATGCTGTTCTACGACTCGCAGGGCTCAAACAACTCCTGTAGTAATGGCTCATGGGATGGAGGAACAAGCTTGGTGGGGTTTAAAGTAAAGGCTATGCAATACTTGGGATTCAATTTAATGCAATCGCGACTCAATGATGCAAGAATAAGATAGAGGCAATAGGTACTGTATGTATGCAAGCATGTGGTAGTGCTTGCCTGGCAACTCAGTTGAAGCGAGAGACGGATCTGGGTAGTGCTCCTGGTTCTCTTGATATATCCCCTGCTCAGTGTCTATTCGGAGAAGAACCAAACAAACAAGGGCCAACATAAATAAAGTGCACAAGCATAGGAATAAAATGCGTCAAGCAAACAATCATGCCATGATGAATGATGCACAAGTTGCATGGCAATAATGTAGCATGGCATGGGTGAGGTGTAGAATACACGAGATAACATTTTTATTGAGTTTTGGTCCCCTTTTATTGTCATATTAGTTGCTGTATATTATATATTTACATGATGCATGCTGCAATTGAAGCCATGGATAGCATAAACAGAAAGTTCTCGTCGAGCTGATCATTTTAGACATATCATTTGTTAAATTCGGAGTTATATATCAAAAGTTATTAATTTATTAAGGTCCGGGGGCATTTTGTTGTAATTTACTCAACTTGGAATTTTAAATGTGCAAAAGGTAATTTGAATAGCATATTTGAAATCCTCACATTTTTCTGATTCAAAAACATATATTATTTGTATTATTTGGATTTGTATTTTAAAAGTTATTAAATACTGATTGAATTTGAATTTAAAACAATTTGAAAAGATTTAATTCGAAAAAGAAAACAGAAAACCTTTTTCACCCCGACCAGACCTAGCCACAGTCCCTGGCGAGTGGGCCTGATGCTGACTAGGCATGGCCTGGGTGAGGTTGGGGACCGCGGGTTGGGAAAGGGGTACCTCGGGGGGGGGGAGGGTTTACAAAGAAACCCGAAGGACTGGACTGCGGGTTGAGGTATAGAAAAGACAGGGACCTGCGTGCAAAACTACCAGGAGCTGCTCGGCCCAGACTGACGAAACTGAATTTTGTGTTCGCAAAAACGCCTAGCTGGTTCCATCTTCGGGCGACGATGGCGATTGATCTAGGCGGTATCTAGGGATAGTGTAAAAACGAAAAGTGCAGACCACACTTAGATCTAAAACTCTTGTATTCAAGGTTTCTCCAGAGGAGGTCTACAGAGGCCGGGATCTGGCGAGGAACAGAGGTAAAACGCACAACGAAACTAACGGAGTTACTGCAGTTTGGACAGTGTGTTCGGCTGAAGGACACCGTCAGACTACAGCGAGCGGGGGAAAGGGCGAGTCTAGGGAAGGAATTCCTCACCGTCGAGGGGAGAGGAGGCCGCTGGGAGGGCTCTGCCGAGTGGGGCGCCTGCGGTGAACCGATTCCAGGGCGCTGGACCAGGGGGAGCGTCGGGAGGTCACTGACGGGGAGGTACCTGCGGCGGTGACGTTCAGGCGAGAGGCGCGCACGCGAAAAAGAGGGCAGGTGAACGTGGCGAGGTTCTAGGAAGATTGGACTCACCCGGAGGTTGAGGCACTCCCGCCGGTGGCGTCGGCTTGAACGGGGACTGCTCAGAGCGGCGGGACCAAGGCGGTTCAGAGGCGGCGCACAGGGAAAAAGGAGGAGGGATAGGGGAAGCTGCGGCGCATGGGGAGGAAGAAAGCTAGGGTTCGCTGGGGACCGGCCTAGGGATAAGAAGGCGCGAGGGGGATGACGAGGATCACGGCGCGGGACGGCCACCTGCTCTGCTCTGTCACATGCCGAGAGAGGGGAGGCGACGGCAGGAAGACGGTGAACAGGAGGGGATCGAAGGGGTATCGGGCCAGGGGAGTAAGGTGGGCCGGAGGAGGGAAGGAGGTCCCCTAGCGGGCCTTGTATGCGGCCAGGTAAGGCCCAGGTTGCTGCTACTGCTCCTCTCTCTCTCTTTTTCCCTCTTCTTTTTATTTTTATTTGTTTTGTTTGTTTTCATTCCAATGCAATTTTAAACCAGCTTCTAATTTCAAAAACTTTTGAACTTTTCACAGGGAATTTTGGACAGAGGGTTTGACCAAGAAGAGAGGCAAAAAGAGACCAAGATACATAAGGAGAGGGAAAAACCCACATGATCACATGATCATGCATGGATGGGGAAAAGGTGATTAGGGTATGGCTAGAGGGTAAGAGAGAGGGAGAGAGATAGAGGGTTTGGTGGGTTTACTAGATCAAGCATGATCCACACAAGCTCAACAAGATGGCCAAAAGAGGAAAAAGAAAAGAGGTGATCCATGCAAGCAAACCAATAAGATTCAAATGTCAAGTAAAAGGTGATACTTGCATGGATCTAGCTAGATCAAGCAAAGGAGAGAGAGAGAGGGTATGACCCACTCCAAGAACTTCAAATAAAAACCAGATTCCCTAGATGTGGTGGTTTTTCATGGCCCATGCAGATGCATTAAATGCTAGGTATTATCCTGTGAAAACAAAACAATATCTCATGGCATTTATTTATTTGCATCCTCCAAAGTTGGAGTAAGGGCCAAGCAAAAGGATTGGTAATGGATCCACCCAATCCACATGAGCTACGTAAACTCAAATAAACGCCAGCTCATATTAATTGAATGGTGGAATTATAAGGTGGTGAAGACAAGGTGGTGGAGTCAATAAGAGATATGCCCCCAACTCAACTTGGGCACTTAACAATATATCAAGAACCAAATACAAAATCAATGCATATGAGATAAGAACCAAAACAAAAGGGTTTTTGTATGATGCTCAAATGCAAGGTGGCATGATGACATGAACATGACATGATGATGATGCAACAATTATATGTAGGAAGTGGCCCTTTTATTACTAGATCCAGTAGCATTACAGATGTTAGACAACTGGGATGCTACACTATAGGTAATCAGCACATTCGTGGCTCACATGGTTGAAGTGCCCCACGCCTAAAACAGGCGTGGCTCACCTGTGGGCAGGCCCTACTAGTAACTAGAACAACTATGGCGCACATGACTATAGTGCGCCACAGATGTGTGTGGTCCAGGGCCCTGTTGGACGCTCGCCAAACATCTGTAGCGCACTATAGTCATGTGCGCCACAGTTGTTAGTGTCATCTGTGGCGCACATGGGGGGGTGCGCTACGCCTAAGCGCACGCCCCCTCTGCTGTGAAACGGCCACAAACATCTGTGGCGCACATGGCATAGTGCACCACATATGTATAAACTTAGCCGTAGGGCACTCTGCCCTAGTGCCCTACGCCAAAGTGGCATGCACCAACTCCACCCCCCCCCCCCCCCCCCCCGTGGATCGCCTTTTTAGGGTTTGCAAAAAATAAACGAAAATGATAAACACTTCAAAAAATTAAATCCTTTCATATTTAGGTAGGTAATGTGGTATAGCTTCTAGTAAAATTAACAAAAATGAGTTTCGACTTTATTTGCAAAAAAAAGTCATGCCACGGTAAAAAGGTCGTAACTTTTGCATACGATATCGAAAAAAATCGTATAATATACCAAAATGACGAGAACGAGATTTTGCATCTGCCCACAGTGGACGTCGAAAGCCACGCCGTACCCGTGGCGATAGAGGCGGGCGACCTGCGGGAGCTCTAGCGGCGGCGCGCCGAGGCGGCGGTGGCGAAGCCAGAAGCGTGGGCTCGCGAGGAGCTGCCGGAAGCGCTTGGAGAGCAGGGTGCAGCGCGCGGCGCAGCGGGCCGGCAGGCGCGCGAGGATCTTATCGGCCACGAACTCGTCGTCTCCGAAGAAGACGACGGCCTGGTTGACGTCGGTCGTTTCCTCGGACGCCATGTTGTTTTCTGTGACCAACGTCGTACACCAACGGCAGCAAGGTCTATATGTGATGGCTTGTAGTACGTGCTCCTCCGAAGAAGGAAGGAATCCGGTTAGGAGTCCCCTAGCTTGGGTCTTGTAGTACGTCTCGGATTTGGTTGGGGTCCAACATCGGACCAGAGTAGCTAGCTAGGAGTCCGTACGGTTCGTACGTACGTGTCTCAGTCGATCGGTAATAAGTACATTTTTTGACAACTTATTGTCTTTGACACCGTACGTGTCCGACACGGGAATAAAGAAGGACAGACGTTATGTTTCCGTGTATCTAGCTAGCTAGTATACGTACGTGCGTCTATTGCAAAGGAAATACTATAACTGGAACTATAGGATGTGTCATTTCAAAGTTGTATATAGGGTTTAGGGTATAGGTTTATTGGATAGGGCTGGAACTATAACTCGAAACTCGCGAGCGAAATGAGTAACTCGTGACTCGGCTCGACTCGGCTTGAACTCCATATCTAATGAGTCGAGCCATGTTTTAGATTTGAGCTTGTTTATTCATCCAAGCTAAATGAGCTACTTGCGAGCTACTTGTTTAGCATGTTAATCTCATTCAAAAACAGAGTTTGAAATTTTTCATAGATGAGTGACATAATATGAATATTTCTTGAACCTGCAATGGTGTTCGTGTTATTATGGAAGTAGTATCGTTGTTCTAGTTCCAAAATAGTAGGAGAATTACTAGTTTTCCGATATGTGCTCCTATTAGCAACTTATAATGAGCTACTCGAGTCGAGCCAAGTTTTAGATATGGGCTAAACGAGCCGAGTTGAGCTAGCTCGTTCGTTGAACGAGCTTTAGCGAGTCGAGCCGAGTTGGCTCGGCTCGACTCGAATTCCAGCCCTTTGGATATGGTCTAGGTTTAGGGATTTGTGTCTAGATCTAGGGGTATATGGACTAGGTTTAGGGATTGGTGTCTAGATCTAGGGATATATGGTCTAACTCTAGTTTTAATGGTGTAGCTCTAGTGTTTAAGGTCTGGTTTCATGGTTTAGGGTTTATGGTCTATTGTATTGGGTCGAGTCGTTGGGTTTTAGTTAATGTCTATGGTTGGGGGCTAGTGTTTATTGAAGGATGTGCTACTTCAATGAATTATCTAGGGTTTAAGGTTTAGGTCTAGCGTCTAGGGTTCATGATACATGTTTTATGTTCTATAGTCCATGCATATGTACTAATGTCTACATCTAGGGGTCTAGGGTATAGATCTAAGGTTCGTGTCTAGGTTTTAGAGTGTTACTATAGGGTTTAAGGTTTTGGTTCATAGTTCACGTTTTATGATCTATAGTCTAGGTCTAGGGGCTAAGGTCTAGATGTAGGGATCTAGGGTATAATTATGGCCTAGGTTGGTTTGAAGGAGGTTCTACTTCAAATTCATGTGTAAGGTTCAGAGGTATAGGACTAGGGTCTAACTATAGGATTTAGGGTTCATGGTCTATTGTCAGGTTTGGAGGTTAGGTACCTGATCTATGAGTCACTACTAGGAAAACAGCTATAGGTAATCAGCACATCCGTGGCTCACATGGTTGAAGTGCCCCACGGCTAAAACATGCGTGGCTCACCTGTGGGCAGTGCCCTACAAGTAACTAGAACAACTGTGGCGCACATGACTATAGTGCGCCATAGATGTGTGTGGTCCAGGGCCCTGTTGGACGCTCGCCAAACATCTGTAGCGCACTATAGTCATGTGCGCCACAGTTGTTAGTGTCATCTTTGGCGCACATGGGGGGGCTGCGCTACGCCTAAGCGCACGCCCCCTCTGCTGTGAAACGGCCACAAACATCTGTGGCGCACATGGCATAGTGCGCCACATATGTATAAACTTAGCCGTAGGGCACTCTGCCCTAGTGCCCTACGCCTAAGTGGCATGCACCAACTCCACCCCCCCTAGATCGCCTTTTTAGGGTTTGCAAAAAATAGACGAAAATGATAAACACTTCAAAAAATTAAATCCTTTCATATTTAGGTAGGTAATGTGGTATAGCTTCTAGTAAAATTAACAAAAATGAGTTTCAACTTTATTTGCAAAAAAAAGTCATGCCACGGTAAAAAGGCCGTAACTTTTGCATACGATATCGAAAAAAATCGTATAATATACCAAAATGACGAGAACGAGATTTCGCATCTGCCCACAGTGGAAGTCGAAAGCAACGCCGTACCCGTGGCGATAGAGGCGGGCGACCTGCGGGAGCTCTGGCGGCGGCGCGCCGAGGCGGCGGTGGCGAAGCCAGAAGCGTGGGCTCGCGAGGAGCTGCCGGAAGCGCTTGGAGAGCAGGGTGCAGCGCGCGGCGCAGCGGGCCGGCAGGCACGCGAGGATCTCATCGGCCACGAACTCGTCGTCTCCGAAGAAGACGACGGCCTGGTTGACGTCGGTCGTTTCCTCGGACGCCATGTTGTTTTCTGTGACCAACGTCGTACACCAACGGCAGCAAGGTCTATATGTGATGGCTTGTAGTACGTGCTCCTCTGAAGAAGGAAGGAATCCGGTTAGGAGTCCCCTAGCTTGGGTCTTGTAGTACGTCTCGGATTTGGTTGGGGTCCAACATCGGACCAGAGTAGCTAGCTAGGAGTCCGTACGGTACGTACGTACGTGTCCCAGTCGATCGGTAATAAGTACATTTTTTGACAACTTATTGTCTTTGACACCGTACGTGTCCGACACGGGAATAAAGAAGGACAGACGTTATGTTTCCGTGTGTCTAGCTAGCTAGTATACGTACATGCGTCTATTGCAAAGGAAATACTATAACTGGAGCTATAGGATGTGTCATTTCAAAGTTGTATATAGGGTTTAGGGTATAGGTTTATTGGATAGGGCTGGAACTATAACTCGAAACTCGCGAGCGAAATGAGTAACTCGTGACTCGGCTCGACTCGGCTTGAACTCCATATCTAATGAGTCGAGCCATGTTTTAGATTTGAGCTTGTTTATTCATCCAAGCTAAATGAGCTACTTGCGAGCTACTTGTTTAGCATGTTAATCTCATAGAAAAACAGAGTTTGAAATTTTTCATAGATGAGTGACATAATATGAATATTTCTTGAACCTGCAATGGTGTTCGTGTTATTATGGAAGTAGTATCGTTGTTCTAGTTCCAAAATAGTAGGAGAATTACTAGTTTTCCGATATGTGCTCCTATTAGCAACTTATAATGAGCTACTCGAGTCGAGCCAAGTTTTAGATATGGGCTAAACGAGCCGAGTTGAGCTAGCTCGTTCGTTGAACGAGCTTTAGCGAGTCGAGACGAGTTGGCTCGGCTCGGCTCGAATTCCAGCCCTTTGGATATGGTCTAGGTTTAGGGATTTGTGTCTAGATCTAGGGGTATATGGACTAGGTTTAGGGATTGGTGTCTAGATCTAGGGATATATGGTCTAACTCTAGTTTTAATGGTGTAGCTCTAGTGTTTAAGGTCTGGTTTCATGGTTTAGGGTTTATGGTCTATTGTATTGGGTCGAGTCGTTGGGTTTTAGTTAATGTTTATGGTTGGGGGCTAGTGTTTATTGAAGGATGTGCTACTTCAATGAATTATCTAGGGTTTAATGTTTAGGTCTAGCATCTAGGGTTCATGATACATGTTTTATGTTCTATAGTCCATGCATATGTACTAATGTCTACATCTAGGGGTCTAGGGTATAGATCTAAGGTTCGTGTCTAGGTTTTAGAGTGTTACTATAGGGTTTAAGGTTTTGGTTCATAGTTCACGTTTTATGATCTATAGTCTAGGTCTAGGGGCTAAGGTCTAGATCTAGGGATCTAGGGTATAATTATGGCCTAGGTTGGTTTGAAGGAGGTTCTACTTCAAATTCATGTGTAAGGTTCAGAGGTATAGGACTAGGGTCTAACTATAGGATTTAGGGTTCATGGTCTATTGTCAGGTTTGGAGGTTAGGTACCTGATCTATGAGTCACTACTAGGAAAACAGCTATAGGTAATCAGCACATCCGTGGCTCACATGGTTGAAGTGCCCCACGGCTAAAACAGGCGTGGCTCACCTGTGGGCAGTGCCCTACTAGTAACTAGAACAACTGTGGCGTACATGACTATAGTGCGCCACAGATGTGTGTGGTCCAGGGCCCTGTTGGACGCTCGCCAAACATCTGTAGCGCACTATAGTCATGTGCGCCACAGTTGTTAGTGTCATCTGTGGCGCACATGGGGGGGTGCGCTACGCCTAAGCGCACGCCCCCTCTGCTGTGAAACGGCCACAAACATCTTGTGGCATCCCGCAAAAACCACTACTAGAAAATCGCGTTGAATTTGTGCATTGCATCGTCATCATCATGCATTGTTTGCCAAAACTATATTCGCAAAGCCCGTTTTATTTTTCTAAAACGCCCCGTCTTTTATTCAAACGCCAAAAACCGGGACTCCGGAATATTTTGTTTGACCAACGATGTTTTGCAAACGGTGCAATTGAAACTAAATAAAATATTAAATTAATTTTTAGTGGGCAGTCGAACGGGCCGAGTAGACCCGAACGACCACCCCTGTTTTTAAAACGGTCCACCTAACCCGCCCTGTAAAATCCTAGACCTACCCAGCTATCTACCCAACCCCAAACAGCCACATCACCCTGGCCAACCAGACGCTGACACCTCACCTTTTTCCCTTCCCTAACCAACCCCAAACTGCCACCTAGCCCACCCCACTTCCTCTCCCTCTAAACCCACCCTGCCAGCTCACACACTCCCTCACCCATCCCGCACACACGCACGCAACATCACAGCAGCGCGCACCCGACCCCTTCCCCCACACCCGCTGCAGCCGGGCCCCACCCCGCGGGCCCCGCCTCCCTCACGCCTCACCGCGCCCCCTGGCCATCTTCTTCCTCCCGTCTCCCCGCGTGTCCGGCCCGACCCTCCTTCCCCCACCCCGCGTCTGCCCCGCCACCTGCCTCCAACGCCGGCGGCCACCAACCCCCCCCCAAGTTCCGCCGCTCCCCGCCTGCTCCGCCGCCTCCACCTGCGCGCCGCCTCGCCCTCGATGCCGAGCCGCCTCCTCCCACGCGCCCCGGTCCACGCCGCCTGCAGCCCTCCTCTCTCCCCGCGAGCAGCCCCGGCTCGCCCCCGCCTGCCGCTCCGCCGCCACCGCCCCGCGCCGAGCCCGCGTCTGCCCTGGCTCGCCTCCTCGCCGCCCAGGCCACGCGCCCGCCGGCACCGTGCACCCCTCCGCGCGGCCGCAGCCCACCTCGCCCCTCACCTCCGAGCGCCGCCCCGACGACCTCCCTCCTCGGCCCCGCCTCACCCGCGGCCCTCCACCAGCTCTGCGCCGCCCCTCCCGTGGCCACCCTATGCCGACCGCGCCTCGCCTCGCCGGAATCGCGCCTACCCCGCCCCTGGCCGACCCCGACGCGAGCCGCCCTCGCCGGCCACCGCCCCGTCATCCGCGCCAGGCCTCCCCGTCGACCTCCTCTGCCGGTCTCTGCCGCGGCCGACCTCCGCCAACCGAGACGCGCCGAAGCCGCCGCCGGTAGTCGCCCAGGCCCGACTCCCCGGCCTCTTCCCGTGCGTCGCCGCTGAAGCCGCCCCGCTCGCGTCTGCCGTCGGCCGGAGCTCCGCGGCATGTGCGTCCTCGACCGGCCTCTGTGTCATCCTCCGGACCAAGCCCAGCTGGTGCCAAGGAGGCTCTGCCTGTTGCTGCACCAATTCCAAGTCGGAGACCACAAGACCCCAAGCTAACGTGGCAAGACCATCAACCCCGATCCAAGTTCCACCTTCGATGCAACCCCGACAAAGCGGCAAGGCCTACATCGACGACATGGACCCGATTGGAGCGAACCCGAAGACGGTAGGTGCGACAAGTTCTACTTCACGGACATCGAGTGCCAAGATCGGCCACAGAGAACCGAAGTTGTCGAGACCCTGAGGACCCGTTCCCGGAGACGGAGACCGGACCCGACAAGATCGTCGCGACGACAAGAACGGCACAGACCGAAACAAACCCGATGCGCCCCGGCACGGAACCAAGCCCTTCTACCCGAACGCCAAGGCCTACCCCGATCCGAAGACCCTAACCCTGGACCCTGAGACCGAACCCTGAACCCCGGAACCAAGATCGCCGAACCCTAATGTGTGACCCCTTTCCTCGACACCCTATTTTATAATAACATAACAACTTGTCGCATATTAAATTGTCATTCATCTCGCATGCATATCATTGGTTTGGGGGCCCTACACCGATTCACCTAATAACTAAATATGGGGCCCATATGCGGGCAAATCTAGTCTCATATTGGCCTCATTTAAATTTGTGCATCGAACCGTTGTCATATCTTGCCTTGTTAAAACAACATTTAATTGCGGGGCTTCTAAACAACATGAACCACCTAATTAATTGTCGGAACCCCGGTTCCGCTTAATATGACCTAATTGCACCGCACTTTGCCATGCCATGCATCATATCATAAGCATGCCGATCTTCTGCCGTTGTATTAAATATTGCATCCGGTGTTCCTTCTAGTGTTTTGCTTCTTCGCGGATAAGGCCGTTGAGTTGATGTGAGCTTCGCCCCGTTCTTCGGATGAACCTTCAACAATGTTTTCAGGCGAGCACCTCCCCCTTTCTACCTATCTTAGTTTTATAGTATTTATTCCCTCCTGTTGATCTATTGCTATCTGTGTTGCGATGCTTTAGTTTCCGTACCTGTGATATACCGTGCAGCCCTATATTGCCTTGGACACCTCCTATTACCTGTTGTTTGGTAGATAGTTGGACCGGCGCGTCATAGTCGCTTGCTCAAGTGCTGTTGCGTGTCGTCATGAACCACCGTTGTTGTAGTATGGCCGCATGTCTGTTGCTGGAGATGATCATGGTTTTACTTATCGTTCACTTTAATTCCTGTTTAACAACTAAAATTGAAGTAAGCAGAGGCATCGGTGGGTGATAGATAATATTTGGTTTCCGAACGCCCACTTGTGTCCCATAGGACCCCGAGTACTTGATACCTGTTCCTTGATTTATCGCGCTATCCACATCCGGGAGGTACATGGGACCCCCCTGAGCCAGAGCTTGATTCAGTCTTATTTCTTGGGGCCACAAACTAGTTTGAGGTTTTATTTACGATCCTGTACTTATGCCATGTTTTACTGCTTTATTTACGATTGTGCGACAGATAGCACCTGTACTGTTTAGGATCGGGACACGATTCCGCGGTGTCGACAAGCCCAGTTTTGGGTTCCCAGTCGTTCACAGCCGTATACCCAGACCTTGAGTCCGTCTCGGAGCTAGCTTACTTGGTTGCGGGTAGCTTAATGGGGTGGCCCCCTGAAATATTTCTGAATCTTGTGATTGCTTTGTCGTGAAGGCCTCGTTGGGTTTTGATTTGGTTTTTCCGAGGTTGATCGAGTGTGTGTTGCTATTGGTGCACCCCGGCCGGGTAAAACTTTCTGAAAGCCGTGTCCACGGATATGGACGACTTGGAGCACAGTATCTCGACCATAGACAAGCATAACTAAAGTTTATTGCTATAAATTTGACTTGTAATGACTAGTAATCAGCTTCACTATAATGGAATGGCTAACTAATATTGCCCACAACTGCTTGCTTTGGGTGTCGCTTGCGACCATTGTACCTGACTAGTAAGTATTGCAACTACAACGGAATGGCTGAATAAAAGTACCAACAACTGCTGGGTTTTGGGTTATCTCATGCTACTTGTATCTGACTAGTAAGTGCCGTAACTATAACGGAATGGTTAACTAAAACGGACCACTGTTTATTTTATCAGGACGATTACCTAAACCTGACTAGTAAAGTGCTGCAACAATAACCGAATAAATAAAACTGCCAACTGTGTGAGTTCCTCGGTTGACTTCCTCGATCGGTGTCGAGGGGGAAACGCCAGGATGGGTTTGTTTGGTGGTAGTATCCGGTTGGTTCCGAATAGGTCTTTCTTACCCCTCTCTGATTGCCGCCAGTTGTATCGAGTCTCTATAGGTTGTTTAGTGCATGCTGCCGCTGCCGCTCAGTCCACCATACCTATGTAGGCGAGGACCGCCGAATTCTAGTTTCGCCGTGTACTGGCCTCAGTACTGACGCTCCTTCTTTTTCCTTTGCCCTTTGTCGGCACCCCTTTTGTTTAAGCAGGTTTTGAGATCGACGCCGTTAGCAGGGTTACCCTTCCGGCTTGGCCTGGGCAGGGTTATGGACGCCATTGGTTATTCTTCAGGGCTCTTAGCCCCATTTGCATCTTGTCCGTAGACGGACGCTCTTTCTTTTACAAGGTGATTTGGATCTTTGTATATTATATCTGTATTCTTGACTCATTGAGTCGCTGTTGTATATATCTGTTCTGTGGGTCCCATCGAGGACTGTTGTGTAATGTTATTACTTCGTTTTCCACCCGCACGCAAGTGCCTGGTGGGCACCTTCGAATCGTTTCTATGCGGGTTTGGCGGGCTTTCGCTAAAACTTGCATAGGGCCGATTCTGAGGGTGTTACAGAGTGGTATCAGAGCTCAGCAGTTACGATACCCCACAAGTCCAGCCTGTAGGATAACCTAGCTAACGGCCGAAGTAGAGTGTCAAAACTATTTTGCAAAATCGGTTGGATAGTTCTGATTAGGTCTGATTTTTACTCCTTACCCCTCTGCTATTCTCTTCTTACCTCGGCGTGATTTGAATCTACTCTCTTATCTTTCTTCGAGTCCAGGATTTCTCGTGGTTGGGTTTCCGTCGTACCTTCAGGGTTTCGCTTCTTCCTTTGGTAACGGTGTTGCTACATCTGGTCTTCATGCTATCCGAGGAATCCTTCGTCTGTGGTACCATCCTTTGTTCCTTGTGTGTGCCTTCCGGTGTTTTTCCGACGCGACGACATCATCTACGCCAGATCCGATGCAGAGACTGCATCACTCCTTTGTTCCGAACCTCGCTTGTCGAGATCTTCAGTCTGATTCCGAGAATGGTTGCACTCCCTTCTACTGATTGTGCGGAGTAATAGTTTGGGTGCGTGATGGATTGGCCCCCATGCCGACTACCCCTTCTATTCGCTTTTGTACACTGAAGTGGATGAGAATGCATCGGTTCCCTCTTTCCATCGAAGTCAGAGGTGGCTTTATTTGTGGATACCTCTGCCTTTGACCCTTTGTCCCCGGAGTGCTCTCTCGACGATCAGGATCAACGACCCTTTGTTGGTGGTGTCGCTGTTTTCAAGATGAAGAAGAACCCTTGTTAGTGGTGTCGCGAGGATCTACACGGAGCGAGAAGACGCAGAACGCCGATCTTCCTTCCCGGTACCATGAGGCGGATCTCGAGGGCGAGATCCCTTGTTAGTGGTGTCGAATTGTGGCATCCCGCAAAAACCACTACTAGAAAATCGCGTTGAATTTGTGCATTGCATCGTCATCATCATGCATTGTTTGCCAAAACTATATTCGCAAAGCCCGTTTTATTTTTCTAAAACGCCCCGTCTTTTATTCAAACGCCAAAAACCGGGACTCCGGAATATTTTGTTTGACCAACGATGTTTTGCAAACAGTGCAATTGAAACTAAATAAAATATTAAATTAATTTTTAGTGGGGCAGTCGAACGGGCCGAGTAGACCCGAACGACCACCCCTGTTTTTAAAACGGTCCACCTAACCCGCCCTGTAAAATCCTAGACCTACCCAGCTATCTACCCAACCCCAAACAGCCACATCACCCTGGCCAACCAGACGCTGACACCTCACCTTTTTCCCTTCCCTAACCAACCCCAAACTGCCACCTAGCCCACCCCCACTTCCTCTCCCTCTAAACCCACCCTGCCAGCTCACACACTCCCTCACCCATCCCCCACACACGCACGCAACATCACAGCAGCGCGCACCCGACCCCTTCCCCCACACCCGCTGCAGCCGGGCCCCACCCCGCGGGACCCGCCTCCCTCACGCCTCACCGCGCCCCCTGGCCATCTTCTTCCTCCCGTCTCCCCACGTGTCCGGCCCGACCCTCCTTCCCCCACCCCGCGTCTGCCCCGCCACCTGCCTGCAACGCCGGCGGCCACCAACCCCCCCCCAAGCTCCGCCGCTCCCCGCCTGCTCCGCCGCCTCCACCTGCGCGCCGCCTCGCCCTCGATGCCGAGCCGCCTCCTCCCACGCGCCCCGGTCCACGCCGCCTGCAGCCCTCCTCTCTCCCCGCGAGCAGCCCCGGCTCGCCCCCGCCTGCCGCTCCGCCGCCACCGCCCCGCGCCGAGCCCGCGTCTGCCCCGGCTCGCCTCCTCGCCGCCCAGGCCACGCGCCCGCCGGCACCGTGCACCCCTCCGCGCGGCCGCAGCCCACCTCGCCCCTCACCTCCGAGCGCCGCCCCGACGACCTCCCTCCTCGGCCCCGCCTCACCCGCGGCCCTCCACCAGCTCTGCGCCGCCCCTCCCGTGGCCACCCTATGCCGACCGCACCTCGCCTCACCGGAATCGCGCCTACCCCGCCCCTGGCCGACCCCGACGCGAGCCGCCCTCGCCGGCCACCGCCCCGTCATCCGCGCCAGGCCTCCCCGTCGACCTCCTCTGCCGGTCTCTGCCGCGGCCGACCTCCGCCAACCGAGACGCGCCGAAGCCGCCGCCGGTAGTCGCCCAGGCCCGACTCCCCGGCCTCTTCCCGTGCGTCGCCGCTGAAGCCGCCCCGCTCGCGTCTGCCGTCGGCCGGAGCTCCGCGGCATGTGCGTCCTCGACCGGCCTCTGTGTCATCCTCCGGACCAAGCCCAGCTGGTGCCAAGGAGGCTCTGTCTGTTGCTGCACCAATTCCAAGTCGGAGACCACAAGACCCCAAGCTAACGTGGCAAGACCATCAACCCCGATCCAAGTTCCACCTTCGATGCAACCCCGACAAAGCGGCAAGGCCTACATCGACGACATGGACCCGATTGGAGCGAACCCGAAGACGGTAGGTGCGACAAGTTCTACTTCACGGACATCGAGTGCCAAGATCGGCCACAGAGAACCGAAGTTGTCGAGACCCTGAGGACCCGTTCCCGGAGACGGAGACCGGACCCGACAAGATCTTCGCGACGACAAGAACGGCACCGACCGAAACAAACCCGATGCGCCCCGGCACGGAACCAAGCCCTTCTACCCGAACGCCAAGGCCTACCCCGATCCGAAGACCCTAACCCTGGACCCTGAGACCGAACCCTGAACCCCGGAACCAAGATCGCCGAACCCTAATGTGTGACCCCTTTCCTCGACACCCTATTTTATAATAACATAACAACTTGTCGCATATTAAATTGTCATTCATCTCGCATGCATATCATTGGTTTGGGGGCCCTACGCCGATTCACCTAATAACTAAATATGGGGCCCATATGCGGGCAAATCTAGTCTCATATTGGCCTCATTTAAATTTGTGCATCGAACCGTTGTCATATCTTGCCTTGTTAAAACAACATTTAATTGCGGGGCTTCTAAACAACATGAACCACCTAATTAATTGTCGGAACCCCGGTTCCGCTTAATATGACCTAATTGCACCGCACTTTGCCATGCCATGCATCATATCATAAGCATGCCGATCTTCTGCCGTTGTATTAAATATTGCATCCGGTGTTCCTTCTAGTGTTTTGCTTCTTCGCGGATAAGGCCGTTGAGTTGATGTGAGCTTCGCCCCGTTCTTCGGATGAACCTTCAACAATGTTTTCAGGCGAGCACCTCCCCCTTTCTACCTATCTTACTTTTATAGTATTTATTCCCTCCTGTTGATCTATTGCTATCTGTGTTGCGATGCTTTAGTTTCCGTACCTGTGATATACCGTGCAGCCCTATATTGCCTTGGACACCTCCTATTACCTGTTGTTTGGTAGATAGTTGGACCGGCGCGTCGTAGTCGCTTGCTCAAGTGCTGTTGCGTGTCGTCATGAACCACCGTTGTTGTAGTATGGCCGCATGTCTGTTGCTGGAGATGATCATGGTTTTACTTATCGTTCACTTTAATTCCTGTTTAACAACTAAAATTGAAGTAAGCAGAGGCATCGGTGGGTGATAGATAATATTTGGTTTCCGAACGCCCACTTGTGTCCCGTAGGACCCCGAGTACTTGATACATGTTCCTTGATTTATCGCGCTATCCACATCCGGGAGGTATATGGGACCCCCCTGAGCCAGAGCTTGATTCAGTCTTATTTCTTGGGGCCACAAACTAGTTTGAGGTTTTATTTACGATCCTGTACTTATGCCATGTTTTACTGCTTTATTTACGATTGTGCGACAGATAGCACCTGTACTGTTTAGGATCGGGACACGATTCCGCGGTGTCGACAAGCCCAGTTTTGGGTTCCCAGTCGTTCACAGCCGTATACCCAGACCTTGAGTCCGTCTCGGAGCTAGCTTACTTCGTTGCGGGTAGCTTAATGGGGTGGCCCCCTGAAATATTTCTGAATCTTGTGATTGCTTTGTCGTGAAGGCCTCATTGGGTTTTGATTTGGTTTTTCCGAGGTTGATCGAGTGTGTGTTGCTATTGGTGCACCCCGGCCGGGTAAAACTTTCTGAAAGCCGTGTCCACGGATATGGACGACTTGGAGCACAGTATCTCGACCATAGATAAGCATAACTAAAGTTTATTGCTATAAATTTGACTTGTAATGACTAGTAATCAGCTTCACTATAATGGAATGGCTAACTAATATTGCCCACAACTGCTTGCTTTGGGTGTCGCTTGCGACCATTGTACCTGACTAGTAAGTATTGCAACTACAACGGAATGGCTGAATAAAAGTACCAACAACTGCTGGGTTTTGGGTTATCTCATGCTACTTGTATCTGACTAGTAAGTGCCGTAACTATAACGGAATGGTTAACTAAAACGGACCACTGTTTATTTTATCAGGACGATTACCTAAACCTGACTAGTAAAGTGCTGCAACAATAACCGAATAAATAAAACTTCCAACTGTGTGAGTTCCTCGGTTGACTTCCTCGATCGGTGTCGAGGGGGAAACGCCAGGATGGGTTTGTTTGGTGGTAGTATCCGGTTGGTTCCGAATAGGTCTTTCTTACCCCTCTCTGATTGCCGCCAGTTGTATCGAGTCTCTATAGGTTGTTTAGTGCATGCTGCCGCTGCCGCTCAGTCCACCATACCTATGTAGGCGAGGACCGCCGAATTCTAGTCTCGCCGTGTACTGGCCTCAGTACTGACGCTCCTTCTTTTTCCTTTGCCCTTTGTCGGCACCCCTTTTGTTTAAGCAGGTTTTGAGATCGACGCCGTTAGCAGGGTTACCCTTCCGGCTTGGCCTGGGCAGGGTTATGGACGCCATTGGTTATTCTTCAGGGCTCTTAGCCCCATTTGCATCTTGTCCGTAGACGGACGCTCTTTCTTTTACAAGGTGATTTGGATCTTTGTATATTATATCTGTATTCTTGACTCATTGAGTCGCTGTTGTATATATCTGTTCTGTGGGTCCCATCGAGGACTGTTGTGTAATGTTATTACTTCGTTTTCCACCCGCACGCAAGTGCCTGGTGGGCACCTTCGAATCGTTTCTATGCGGGTTTGGCGGGCTTTCGCTAAAACTTGCATAGGGCCGATTCTGAGGGTGTTACACATCTGTGGCATGCACCAACTCCACACCCCCACCCCCCCACCCCCGTGGATCGCCTTTTTAGGGTTTGCAAAAAATAAACGAAAATGATAAACACTTCAAAAAATTAAATCCTTTCATATTTAGGTAGGTAATGTGGTATAGCTTCTATTAAAATTAACAAAAATGAGTTTCGACTTTATTTGCAAAAAAAAGTCATGTCACGGTAAAAAGGCCGTAACTTTTGCATACGATATCGAAAAAAATTGTATAATATACCAAAATGACGAGAATGAGATTTCGCATCTGCTCGCAACCACCTGTGGTCGTTTAGCGATTTTTTAGATTTTCAAAATTCGAAAAGAGTAAAAAGTTATGGTCAAAAGACAGTTTTTTCCTGCAGAAAAAAAATAGAGGGCGACTTATCCGTAGCGCACCACCACCTAGTGCGCCACGGATAAGCTTGGGCGGGATTCAAATTTGAATCCCCACCCCACCCTCCTCCCTTTTCCTTTCCCCTTTTCCCTTCCCCTTTTCCCTCTTCCTCTCCCTTTCCCTTCTTCTTCTTCCTTCTTCCTTCTTCCTTCTCCCTTCTCCTTCTCCTTCTCCTCTCCTTGCAGTGATGGCGCGACGTCGACCTCCTTCTCTCCTCCTCGCAGTGACAACGGGCGACGTCGACCTCCCTTCCTCCCTCTCTTCCTCCATCTCTTCCTACCTCCCTCTCTTCTTCTCCTCCTCCTCTTCTTCTCCTCATCTTCCTCCTCTGCCTCCTCTTCTTCTCCTCCTCTTCCTCCTCTGCCTCCTCTTCTTCTTCTTCTCCTCATCTTCCTCCTCTTCTTCTCCTCCTCTTCTTCTCCTCCTCTTCCTCCTTTGCCTCCTCTTCTTCTTCTCCTCCTCTTCTCCTCCTCTTCCTCCTATTCTCCTCCTCCTCCTTGCAGTTCCGACGACGACAACAAGGTGACGACGAGGAGGCGACGACGGCGACCTGCACCGACGATGGCGACCTGCGACCTGCGCGACGGCACTGACGACGAGATCCAGATCTGCTGCTTTTTTTTTGAATTTTGAAATTTATATCCGTGGCGCACAACACCTAGTGCGCCACGGTTATCGTTTCATACGCGTGGCGCACCTGCCCAAACTTCTGTGGCGCACTGGCATGTGCGCCACGCCTGTATCTAAACTTCTGTGGCGCACCATGCAGTGCGCCACGGCTACGATATAGCCGTAGCGCGAGGCCCGTCAGTGCGCCACAGAAGGCCTTTTCATGTGCGCCACGAATAGGCGTTTTTCTAGTAGTGAGTCAAGGTTCACAAACTAGGGTTTGGGCATCGAGTCTAATTTTTTATTTTAGCGTATAGGCAACTTATAGTCATGTGAGAACAACAACAAGAAAACATGATGGGGTAAGGTGGCACATGCGTTTAGGCAAGATTGGTGTTTTGGATCCATGGCATAAATCTTCATCTACCACCACAAGCCGACTTAGGGGGGAAAGTCGGTGCCCTTTTCACGGTAAGAGGCGATGTCATTGGTAATGTTGAATGCTCACGGTTTCATATTGTGTCCTTGCCGATTTATTGTATGTAATCCGCCTTCACGCTGTTCACCTCAATGTCGGCGAGGTACGAGTGCATGGTGTCGTAGAGGTTGTTGTCTTGGTTGTGATACAAGAGCTCGACGCCTTCCCCCATGTGTTTAGGTAAGTTTCTTTTGCATCTCCGTGTTCCAGCTATTGAGCTGATGGTGCTCTTATCACCTAGTTTTATAGTTGTGTTACTAATAATTTGGCATGTGCACACTGTTTATTAGAGGCCATGGTGATATAATTTGAGCTTACATGACCATCTGCTGAATATATAACTCCGTTTAGTTATGTTATTAAGTTTTTAATTTACATGGTCATTTTTTGAATATGTATCACTTTTGGCTTAGTATTTTTTTTAGCACTTTGGTGCTTATCTAGACTTGGTCATAGTGGCCATGTTTTTATGTGATCCAACAAACACAATGTCGCCCTTTAAAGTTGAAATATGGGTTCTACACTCCTACTAGTACTATCCATGAATGCTGGCTAGTTCATATTGATGGTTGAAATATGTTGTTGGCATGTACAAAGTCCACGCATTTCTAGATGGATGCATTCTCTTTGAATTTGTACACACACATTCGTCACTTGGTGTTTCCTAAACAAAAAAATTTGCAAAAAAATTGTCCTTTAACAAAACTTCAATTTTCCTTTGCGTTTCAGCAGGTAAAGAAAGAAAAGAAGAAAACCAATGAGACTAAGGACGGAGCAACTAGATCCTTTCTGTACGATGTAATCCGCTCGCTCGGTCTGGTGCAAGGGAGGGGAGACGTGACCAAACCCCGCATTTGTTTTTTTTAATGCTCCACACGAGGAGTTGTATTAGTATAGTAGATGTTTTCTTTTGCAGCATTTGTTCTTGCTATGTTTCCTTTGTTTGGTTGTTTATTTGAATGTCATATGAGTTTGAATTATTTATTTTATCTACGATCTAAATGTCCAACCAAATAGGACAGGTCATGCCAAAGTTTTGAACAACAGTCGTAATTAACCTTTGATGGACTAATTATCTCAAGTACTAGCTTAACGTCTTACATAAATTATTGGCGACGAGACACGTGGAAGAGACAGTGCGCCACTAGCAGCAGGAGGCCCATCGAAAAGAATCACGAATGACACGTCTTGATAGTACGGTCACGTGCACAAGACGAGACACGTAGCTACATGCATGCATACAATGGAGGAGTTAGCTACCTAGCAGCAAATTCGAGTATAGTACATGGTACTACTAGCTATAGACGTGTACTTGTCTACATACCGTGACCACTTGCTAAGCTATGTGTACCTAGGTGTCACCATGGCATCATAATTTTCTTTGAACCATGGTACTTGCTAAGCTATGTGTACCCAGCTATCACCATGGCATCATAATTTTCTTTGAACCGTAACCATGATGGAGTTTGGTTGTTTATTTGAATGTCATATGAGTTTGAATTATTTATTTTATATATGATCTAAATGTCCAACAAATAGGAGAAGTCATGCCAAAGTTTTAAACAACGGTCGTAGCTAACCTTTGATTGACTAATTATCTCAAGTGCTAGCTTAATCTCTTAGAAAAATATCCACCCGCGTTCCCAGAAGGGTGTTTCCAGGGCAATGTTTTTCATCCATATGGTGAAATTTCGCTCACATACTCGCGTTCCCATGACGCTGAATTGCGCTGGATTTGGCCCAACTTTCATCCGGCTTTTTCAGGCTGAACCCGGGAAGCTGAGAACCGCCTGAGAATGCCGGACACGGCAAAAATGGGGTGGTCCAACCCTGTCGGCAAGGTAACCCATTCTCCATATCCACTCGACTCTCCCTTGGCAGTGAGCTTTCCCCCAGCTGCCCCCGCCACCATGTCATCGCCAGCGAAGCCCCACCACGCCAAGGCGAATCCACGCCTGTAGATAGGTCCGCTACTGTCGCCGCGTCCTTTCCCCTCGGCCTAAGCCTCGTTTCGCCGTCCCTCCTTCGCCGTAGCTCGGCTTCGTTCCGAGCTTCTGCCACCTCGCCCACCAAGTGTTCGGCGTTTTGCCCGTTCGGCCATGGACTACGCTGACGAAGAGATGTTCGCTCTGTTGCTGGAGGAAGAGACCGCCGTAGCCGCCGAAGATGAAGAGCACATGCAGATCCTCGCCTCACTGGCTCGGCTGTACAAATAGAGTGCAGCTGGGGCAATATGTAGATGCCGAGCATGATCTGGCCGAACTAGACCGAACTATGTTGTATTTCAGTCTATGTCGAACTATGTTTAATTTCATGTTGAACTATGCCTATGCCGAACATTGCTCGCTATTCATATTTATGCCTAACTATGCCGGGCCCTGATCGAATTTAAGCCGAATTTGGACGAAAACTCACCGAGTTTGCGTCGCCTAGGAACCACGCCTAAGAACACGAGTGGGAAACGGCCATTCCTAGACCGAAAGTTATATTTATCCGACAATAAATAGGACCGGATTTCGGCCTAAGAACGCCCCCGATGAGTGGAGGTTCTCTTAGATATTTTTTGCTGGTTTGGTACGTGAGCTAGTGGTTGCTGCATGCGTTGAAACACTCGGCCAAAAAAAATGGATAGAAAATCATCGTGAGCTAGCTAGATTTGGTAGTGCGTGAGCAAGATTAGAAATCCAGTAGGCAAGTTAAACTTGCATCGGTGCGGCTCTTTCTATTTTAAAATATAAGATATTTTGGCAAACTAAAACATATATATCCTAGAAAAATATTTTTATATTTAAAATACAAAATATTTTGGCAAACTAAAACATCCTAGAAAAATATTTTTATATTTTAAAACATAGGAAGTAGATACACGAGCTACTCGCTGCATCTATATCTAGCTAGCTTTGCCTTCATAGCTGGCTGTTTCTAAGTAGCCACTAGTAGCATCCATGAGACGACCCATCGAGAAGAGTCGTCACCACCAAGAACGACACGTTCTTGCCGGTGCACATATGCATAGGATCTTGACAGTACGTTTATGTGCACGAGACAAATACAATGAAGGGGTTAGCTACCTAGCAACAAATTCGAGTATACATGGTACTACTAGCTATAGGCGTACTTATACACGTAGTACCTAAGACTTGGCGTACTTATACACGCACTGGATCAGGCTTGCGGTTTGCATCGGGTTTGTTGGTTTTTGTTTTGAAATCGCGTGCAGATTTTTTTTAGCTAGTTTGGGACGGTCTCACACTGAAAAAACCATCGAAACCAGCCTAAACCGCTCAAACCCGTAGGTGCACACGCTTATGTGTACCTGTCACCATGGCATCATAATTTACTTTGAACCGTCACCATGACAATGGGAACAACTCCACCTTGGCTAGGGAGAAGTGCATGGACCACGTCAGGCCAGGGAAGAAGCTAGAAAAATCTGTCGATGGCGTCAGCTCTATAACCTTTAAATTACATTGGGGTCATCTTCTATAAATAAGTATCATCTACTTCCTCCGTTTCAAAATATAAGATGTTTTAGTTTTATGAAGCAAATGTATCTAGACTACCTTTAGTATGTAGGTTCACTCAAATTTAGAGTGAATCTAGACACTAAAAGAAGTCAAGATACATTTTTTTCACAAACCTAAAACATCTTATATTTTAAAACGGAGGGAGTAGTACAAATTAGTGAGGGCTTTACTAGTTTTTATTGGGGTCAGCTAACCCCAATGCCCATATGGCAGCTCCGTCCCTGCGTCAGGCGGCACTCCTCCATACCCGGCAAATGCCCTACATGTAGAACTCAACTATTCCTCTTGGAGTCGAAGGAGCCTTGGCCCACGCTCGTGGTAGATTGGCGTAGATCACCATCACGCCGCAGACCGTGATGTCAGATGCTTAATAGAAGGTGGCGGCAACGGTCTTCGGTAACATCTCCTAAACACCTGACATGGCGACAAACAAGGTACTCCATGTCCATTTCTAGGCCCAACATGGATGTAGGCTACAACACGACAATCCATGTCCATTTCTAGGTCCAAACAAAAATATTTACTTATTAACAACATAAGTAGTCATGGTATAAGAACTTGCTAACATATACCTAAACACCTAAACTATAAATCAATGAAACTGAAGTAGCTTCTCAAGATATGAAATCAAATGAAGCATTGGAATCCTACAGAAAGACCAAAAAATCATGACAGGAAAACCTTCTAAACCATCCTGCAAGTTCAGAACACACACTTAGCCCTGAACTGACACAAAATCTAAATCAACAAGAGCATGGAACAAAATGATACATAGAAATTGGTACCTGCTTTGTCACAATGACAAAAAAGAGTAAAAATATGCTATATGTCTTTTGGATTCACCTCTCTAGGTGAAAGCTGCTTGGCAAGGCAGATTCACAAACAATTCCATGCACAAATCAAAGAGAACATGTTCATCTGATTACAATCACCAAGTGGAACTAAAAACTAATAAACAAACAGCGACTAAACTACACTGAAGATGAATCAAAGCCCTACAACCAGGAGAGAGAAAACCTCAAAACAATATGATCTAGTTATGAACAAGGGACTAAACTGTTTTGTGTTACTAAAAGTTGAAGAAGAGATGACGATCTGCTAAATTCGATGCAAGTCCGACCTGATGTATATATAGTTGAAAAAACAATTTAGGCGGCATGAAAATGGAGAGGCGACGTTCCCAAAGAGATGGATGGTTGGAATAAACATGAAGGTTTCATAGTTGCGCAAGTAAGTAGGAGCGAACATATCAACAATGTTGTGCCAAGAATTTAAAACGAGAGCACGAAGGAATTCGGTTTACAAAATAATGCAAAGAGTGTGATACAATGTCTATCTGTCAGATCACCATGGTACATTCTCACGTATCCTTGTTCCACCAGAAAACAAAATTCTACGCAAATTGATACAACACTACTTTCTACTGAAGTGCACTTGTTTCACACCATAGACAAGGCCAAAAGAATCGTGGGACATGATGCAACTACAATTTACTGCAAGCTCTTCAGAACTAATAGTTTAACCAATGAGAGACCTGGAGCAGGGAGCAACTCAATCCTCCGAGCATAATACCGGTGGAGCAGAATGGCAAAGTTGAAAGGTTAAACCCTTCATCCAATGTTGATCTACTCATAAACAGTGAATTTAATTACCTCTTAGTATGTAGCACCCAAAAAACTGAACCCAAACTAAGGGGAGATCAAAGACAAGCAGTAGGGAGAGTGGGAGACTGACCCAACTAAGGATAAACTCCCTAATGCCATAATTCGAGCACCCTGACTTCACTACATATGATGCACTACCTCTGAAAAACAAGCATCCGCCGCCGTAGAAAAATAGATCACCGAAATTCTCAGATTTCGCCTAGACAAACGCTACAGCGAAACCACCAGAATTAACACACGTACGAGAGCTAAATAGAGTGAGTCAGAGAGCAGAGTATACAGAGGAAGAAGGTTGGAGGAATACCTCGCGAATCGCCGATTTCTTCGTCATTGGACGAGGAAGGACGCGAGCTGTTGCTCTCTCAATCGCCGCTAGAGCAGACTGCGGGGTCGCCGCTCCCTCCATCGGCGGTCTCCCCATACCCTGAAGCACGGCCCCATCCGATAACCGGCTCAGCTAGCTGCAGCGTCGCCGGAGTCCTCTGCGCCATAGCATCTGCTTCCCCTCCTGAGCAAACCAAGACACTGAGCGGTGGCTTCCGACTGAATAAACGAAATGAGAAAGGGACTCAAAAAAGAGGTACCCGCATGACTCAACCAGCTGATGGGATGGGAGTTGCGCAGCGATTTGGAAACAGAATCGAACGGTTCAAAAAGTGTCCGTTTGTTAATTGCAAAACAGCTAGCTGTTTAATAGGAAAATTGGTTAAAAATGGCGGTTATTACGAGCTAATCAGAAAATTCAGCCCGGCATGCATGGAAATCAATTAGAAAATTAAATAAGCGTGATCTCCTCTGGGCGAATCTCTTATGTTTCTCTCTGCTGAGATTGCTCCGATTGTCTCCACAAATCACGGCAATAAATCTCTTGGCTGACATGTGTCTTCTGCATCCCTCCAAAGAAAAGGGCGGGACATGAAAAATTGGCGCCCTCTTTCAAAAATTGAACTAAGGCGGCAGTGGACTTCTTGGAGGCTCCACCCTACGTCTTCTTTTTCTTGCCTCTGTCGGCAGCATCAGATGTGGAGCTCTTCCGCTTTCGCGTCAACGGAACATCGTCGTCGGACACGACAGTGACTTCCTTCATCTTTGGGTTATAAATTTGAACACCATGTCGTCCTCCTTTAGACTCTTAAGCTGTTAAGTGAAATCTTAAGGTGTTAGATGACAAAGGCAAGACGGAAGAATTGGAGCAAATGTTATACACGAAAAATAAACAGGTACCTCTCTGGGCACTTTCCCTCCTCGAACATGTCATAGGTGATAGTGAAGTCACGCTTCCTATACTTCACCTTGATGATGTCCTTGAGGCAGAGCTTGACGGAGTCGCTGGAGAAGTTGTCCTCGAAGATGCGGAGGCTATCCTTCCTCTCCTTGATATACTCATGCATCAACTTCGAACGGTGCTGCAGAGGCTCGATCCGCCTGACGAACCAGCACATGGCTAGGTCCAATCCGGTCAAACCCGTCTCTACGAACCACTCTATCCGCCTTATAGCGCGGGAAGCGTCGATGTCGAAGGGGAGGGAGGCTTGGGATCTCCATGTTGAGGCTTCGGCGGCAGCTCCATCGACAAAGTCCGGATACATCACTTCTCGGCCAGCCAGAGGGATATCTGGGCCATAGAAGTACGTCTGTTGCCAGTTCTTGCATTACTCATGGCCGTCGATGTCGGGGAACCGCCAGCCAGGCCGAATCTTAAAACTAATAGTGCCACGGTTCCTAAGCTCGTCCTTGCTGGCTCTGGCTTCCCTCTTGATGGTGAAGAAATAAATAAAGAGATCTAGCCTAGGCCTAATCCTTAAGTAACCCTCACAAAGCGCCACGTAGTTGCTAAGTGCAAGGATGCTATTGGGGGAGAGGTTTTGAGGCTGAACTCGATAGTGGTTGAGGACAGCTAGGAAGAAATTGGAGATGGGCAGGGAAACACCGCATACCAGTTGTGCTTTGAGGTACACCTTTTCTCCGGCTTGGGGAGAAGGTGTGACCTCGCCGGCCGGCGCCGCCCGCCAGACTAATCCCTCCGACGAGGGGAGGTAACCTTCGATGACCAGCTCCTTGATATCACTATCTGTGATATCCGAGCCGCGCCAATCTCCCTTGTGGGGGTCACCTTCCTCCTCCAGCAGCTCTAGCGCAGCTAGAATTTGGTCGCCGCCGGTGGATTCGACCACCGCGGATTTGGGCAGGAGCAAGCCCTCTGGGGCACATGGACGGAGCTCGCCGGCTTCGCCGTGGCATCGCCTGTCGCCACCATGGATGCGCTGGTGCTGTTGCTCGCCATTGATGGAGAAAGGAGAGGTGAATGTGAGATTGGAAAGCTAGGGTTTTGCGTTCGCGCGGAAGGCTCGAGGAGGTGCTCGCTGGAGGAAGAAGATGACACGGGAGGAGAATGAGGTGAAAAGTAAAAATCCACCGCAGTTGTAATTTATAACCCCTGGCGTCAAGATTCGTGCTGAGTGATCGAATGGTCGGCGTATGGACGACGTTGGCGGGCGCGTGCGCGGAGATTTTGCCACGTTCCCAACCGTTGCCGCCAACGGTTCGTATCCTTCGCGCGGGAAAAACGGACATGGTTGTGTTCTGTGCATGTGTGAGTTACGAGGCATTGCTGACCTATGTCTACATCGTCCTAGTTGTCACTAGCAGGTGAACCATCACATCAGAATATTCCGGCATGGACGGATCCAGTCCGGCTACGAGAATAGTACGATGGAAGTTTTAGCATTTATCCGACTTGCAAGTTGAAGACGGAGAATATTGCATGGTTCTTGGGAGGACTACAAGATATTGCTTGACGATTTACCGACGTCCATCTAGACGGAGCATTCGACCTGAAGAGGCAAGACGGCGCAAGATCTCGGAGTTCTCCGGGGACTACTGTTGGGGATATGCTATATGGGTATCCTCATAGCATGTCTCCTATCCGGATAACCCGGATGGCCCACATATGGTAGCATGGCCCATGGCCTGCTAGGCGGATCAGTTAGATGTATCCAGAAGGGAGGCCCATGCCGAATAAAGTAAGGCTACGAAGGAGTCACCGACGTACCCGGAGCCTTGGAGTGCAAGACACGCTAGACTAGTTGTATGCAGTGTAGGACTCTATAACCTATCCGGCTAGGACTTTTCCCTGTAACCCTAGGACCTGGCGACTATATAAGTCGGGCCTATATGAGCCTTTAGGGCAGAACACCAAGTGCATAGCACAACCCTCGCATAGCGAACCAATCCCTATAACCCGGCGTATTGCCATTATAGTGATTTATAGCAGGAGTAGGATTCCACCACCGTTGTGGGATCTAAACCTGGGTAAGCTGTGTTACCTCGTACCCGTCAATCGTCTGCCTACACCCACGTCTCTAAACGCGCACTGTGAGGACCCCCTCCATGGCATACTCGTCGGCAATACCACAACACATATAGTGTTGTATGCAAACCATCTTGAGTGTGTTAGTCCCGTTTTGTGGCTGGGCCAGGACTAAAGGGGGGCCTGCCTTTAGTCCTGATTCGTACTTACCATTAAGATCTGATCTCCAAACACGCGTGGTCACATATTAGGGAGTGCCTCTATGACCAGTTATGCTTTGTCTATATTTTGAGGTGTTTTTATATCTTTTCTGGAACTAACCTATTAACAAGGTGCCACAGTGCCAGTTGTCTGTTTTCTTCTGTTTTTGGTTCTAGAAAGGCGGAAAATCAATATTCTCGGAATTGGACAGGCCCTTCTTCTTCTTCTTCTTGCTCTTTTTCTTCTTCTTCTTGGGGGCCGTCGCCGCATCCACCCCGACCTCGAGCCGAGCCGTCTCAACAATGGGGGGAAGGGGCGGAGGGAGCTCCTCACGCCATGGGCCTGCATCCGCGCGACTAGCACCCTGCCGGGACGGAGCCGCCCCGACACGCGACAACAGCGCCACGGACCTGAGACGGGCCTCACGGTCCTGGTCCGCCGCAGATGGCCTCGGGGGCGACCGCCTTGGTTCCTCCAAGCGGTGCCTGGCACGGGGGGGGGGGGGGAGCGAGAGGGCCGGCGGGCGGCCGGGGCCCGCATCGGCGGCGGCGAACGGCGAGCAGGGTGACGGTACGCCCCATGCTGGCCCCGCATGGGCGGCTGCCGTCTGCCGCGGGCGGGGGAGGGAGACCGGCGCGGGGGCGGGGAGGAGCGACGCGGGGAGGCCGGGCGCGGCGCCTCCGGGGGGCTCCTGGGACGTGGCGCCATCAGGACGGCGAGGTAGGACCACCGGGAAGCGGGGGAAGGGGGAGGCGTCGGGAGAGGGACGGGGTCGAGGGAGGACGCACAGGGTCTGGCGTTGGCGTGGATTAGGGCATAGGAGGAAGGCTCCTCCACCTGGGCCGGGATGGGCCTAAGTGGACGACGGCCCCCACGGACACCCGTTGGGCCCGCCACGCACCCTTGGGCCGGCTGGGCCAGATCACCCGCAGGCCGCGGCCCACAGGCGGTCCAGCTAGCCAGCCCAGCAACCGCCCGCCTCAGCCCTCGCCCCAATCCCCCGAGCCCTTACTGGGGCGCTGCTAGGGCAGCCCTTGCCGGTGACCCTCCCCGTCGGCGAGGCCGTCGTGAGGCAGCCCTGGCCAGGGGGAGGAAGTCCCCCAGGGACGGTAAGAGGAGAGAAGGGCACCTAGGCAGGGGGACGCCGCGCTCGCCGTCCGAGAGCTCCTCCGCCATCCGCACGCCGAGCTCCGGTGTCGGCATCGCCTCTGACGCGGCCTCCGACGCGGCGGGCGCCACCGCCTCATCCTCAATGTCCCCCCACACGAGCCCTTGGAGGTCGGCGAGCTCGGTCACCCGCTCCGGCGGGAGCGGACTGGGGGTCGGCAGCGACGGGCGCCGACCGGGACGCTCCACCGGAGAGGCCTCGGGGCCCCTATCTTCACAGCATGGGCCGGGAAGACGATGGTGGCGCCTGCCGCACGAACTCTCCGCGGCGGCGGTCATGGGCGTCGACGATGATACCGGCGGCGCTGAGAAGGACCAAGCGGCCTTCGGCAGACCGGAGGACGAGGGTTGCCGCCGACCAGCCCGGCCGGCAGCGGACGCCCTCCACCGCAGCGGCGGAAGGTCCGGGGCGGGGCAACGGGCGGCCGACATGCGGGGGGGGGGGGGGGGCACCGGCCGGCCCGGGCGGAGCGCAACGCCGGCGAGATTCAAATTTTGAAAATCATCCCGCCGTCAGCCTTCGCTTTCTGTAAGAGTTTTTAGCTGCGGCAGCCTCCTCGTGTAGCCCATCTGGGACTCCTGTCGACTCCTGTAGCTCCTCTGATGCTAGCGATGCAGTATATATATATATCAAGATTCATGATAGGATATTCCCAGGGCGCGCCTCCAAAGAACAAGTCCGCGCCAGGACGATAACTCAGATCTTGCAGCTAGCTGCGACGTCGCGTTGGCCAGTCAAACCGCCGCCACAGGTTGATTTCTCTGATGCCATGTGGCAGGGTTGTGGATGCCTAGCTAGTGGTAAGCATGCATGATCCACGTCTCCTTGCTCCCTCCTACCCTTCCAAATTGAACCGTAGCTCAAGCCTCTGCAGCATGCATGGGCATATCCCCCCGCTTGGACCACTCATGTTGGTCAGCTCGCCAATCCCATCGATCGGGCAGCTCACTACGTACCTTGTGGAACAATGAGATCCGTACGTCAACCTGGGCAAACTTACATGCCCGAGGGAATGCTCACTCGTCGACCCCACTCCACATTCATCGTCTCCGGCTGCCGTCACTAGTAGAAAAGAGGCCATCCGTTCGTATCTCCTAACAGCATTAGTTCTGGTTTCGCCATGAACCGGGACTAATTCTAGCACGCGTCCCGGTTCAAGCGGGCACGGGGGCAGGAGGCATGCATCCCGGTTGGTAGGGGGCATGCGTCCCGATTTGTAACACAAACCGGGACGAAAGGTTGGGCGTGACGTCCAACCTTTAGTCCCGGTCAAACCGGGACGCATGATCCCGCCCTCTATAAATACGACGCTCCGGCCCTCTGCCTCCCCAAAGTTTTTTCTTGGTGGAAGGTGTGTGAGGTGTGCTAGGTTTTTTCCCTGTGCATGCATTCAAGGTGTTTGCTGAAATGTTTGAGTGAATGATCCCGTTTAATTTCTCATAGAACAAAAATATAGAAGGTGTCCGAGACGCACTTGAGCTTTCTCTCCTCTTTATTTGCCTCGATCGATGTTAGCAATCTTATCTTTTCTCTGTCATTGATATAATGCATGTGTCGATGTGAATTGGTCATTTCACTATTTATGATGTCCTGTTTTTAATAAACTTACTTATATGATGCAGATGAACGGTCGGGAATGGATGTACGGTGACCGGCGTGTACCCGGGTATATGAAAGGCGTAGATAAATTTATCGATGTGGCTACGGCAAACAAAGAGAATGGTTTTATACGTTGTCCATGTGTTCAATGTCGGAACAACAAGGAGTACTCTTCCTCGAAAATCATTCGTGGCCACCTGATTATGAAAGGTTTCATGCCCAACTATAATTGTTGGACCAAGCACGGGGAAAGAGGGGTTATGATGGAAGATGGTGAAGAAGAAGATGATGATAACAACTATCATCATATGTTTCCTGAATACAGTGATACTGCAATGGAAGAAAATGAAGATGAAGGAGGTGAAGAACGGGCATCAGATGAGTCGGCTGATGAACTTGGTAGGATCATTTCTGATGCAAAGCGAGACTGTGAAACAGAAAATAAGAAGTTGAAGTTAGAGGGCATGTTAGAAGATCACAAGAAATTGTTGTACCCAAATTGTGAAGATGGCAGCACAAAGCTCGGTACCACACTGGAATTGTTGTGATGGAAGGCAGAGTGTGGTCTAACTGACTCCTCATTTGAAAAGATGCTGGAAATAATGAAGCTGAAGTTTCCAAAACATAACGAACTTCCCGAGAATACCTACGAAGCAAAGAAGACTCTCTGTCCTCTAGGATTAGATGTGCAAAAGATACATGCATGCATTAATGACTGCATCCTCTACTGCGGTAAGGAGTTTGAGAATTTAGATAAATGCCCGGTATGCAATGCATTGCGGTATAAGATCAGACGAGATGACCCTGGTGATGTTGAGGGAGAGCCCCTCCGGAAGAGGGTTCCTGCCAAGGTTGAAACGCATGTTTAGAAACAAAGAGCATGCCAGGTTGTTGCGATGGCACAAAGAAGACCGTAAGAAAGACGGGAAGTTGAGACACCCTGCTGATGGGTCACAGTGGAGAAAAATCGAGAGAGACTTCCCAGACTTTACATGTGACGTAAGGAACTTATGGTTTGGTCTAAGTACGGATGGCATGAATCCTTTTGGGGAGCAGAGCTGCAGTCATAGCACCTGGCCCGTGACTCTATGTATCTACAACCTGCCTCCTTGGTTGTGCATGAAGCGTAAGTTTATTATGATGCCAGTGCTCATCCAAGGCCCGAAGCAACCGGGCAACGACATTGATGTGTACATTAGGCCATTAGTTGAAGAACTCTTACAGCTGTGGGGCAAACCAGGTGTACGTGCGTGGGATGAGAACAAACAGGAGCCATTTAATCTATGAGGGTTGCTTTTCATAACCATCAATGATTGGCCTGCTCTTAGTAACCTTTTAGGACAGACAAACAAGGGATATAAGGCATGCACACACTGTTTAGATAAGACTGAAGGTACATATTTGCATAAATGCAAGAAGGTTGTGTACCTGGCAAATCGACGATTTCTTCCTACCAATCATCCCGTAAGAAAGAAAGGCAAGCATTTCAAAGGTCAGGCAGATCACCGGAAGAAGCCTGAACTCCCTGCTGGTGATGATGTATTTGGTATGGTCAAGGACATAGAAGTAATCTTTGGAAAGGGTCCCGACGGTCAATCAGTTCCGAACGACGTCGCTACAGGACACGCACCCATGTGGAATAAGAAATCTATATTTTGGGAGCTGCCATATTGGAAAGTCCTACGTGTCCGCTCTTCAATCGACGTGATGCACGTGACGAAGAATCTTTGTGTGAACCTGCTACGATTCCTAGGCGTGTATGGTAAGACAAAAGATACACCAGAAGCATGGGAGGACCAACAAATTGTGAAAGACCCAAAGAACATGCATACACAGAACAAGATGGATAAAGGGCGTCACTTAAGTCGTGCCAGCTATGCTCTTACCAAAGCAGAGAAGGAAATCTTTTTTGAAGTCCTTTACAGTATCAAGGTGCCGTCTGGCTTCTCATCTAATATAAAGGGGATAATAAATATGGCAGAGAAAAAGTTCCAAAACCTGAAGTCTCATGACTGTCACGTGATTATGACGCAGTTGCTTCCGATTGCATTGAGGGGATTCTACCAGAAAATGTTCGAGTACCCATTGTGAAGCTGTGTGCATTCCTCAATGCAATATCTCAGAAGGTAATCAATCCAGATATTCTGTCAAGGTTATAGAAGGATGTGGTACAATGTCTTGTTAGTTTTGAGTTGGTGTTCCCACCATCCTTCTTCAATATTATGACGCATCTCCTGGTTCACCTAGTGGAAGAGATTGCCATTCTCGGTCCGGTATTTCTGCATAATATGTTCCCCTTTGAGAGGTTCATGGGAGTCTTAAAGAAATATGTTCATAACCGTGCTAAACCAGAAGGAAGCATCTCCAAGGGATATGGAACAGAGGAGGTCATTGAGTTTTGTGTTGACTTTATTCCTGACCTTAAGCCGATTGGTGTTTCTGACTCGTGGCATGAGGGAAGACTAAGTGGAAAAGGCACGCTGGGAAAGAAAGCAATGATATGTAGGGACGGGGATTCTTTCACTAAAGCACACTACACAGTTCTACATAATTCCACCTTGGCAGCTCCGTATATCGAGGAACACAAGAATATTGTACGCTCCAAAAACCCACGGAAGCCTGAATCATGGATTACAGATGAACACATGAAGTCTTTCAGTGGTTGGATGCGGACACGTCTCTTGAATGATACCACAGTTGGAGATCAGCTATACTTGTTGGCCGCGTCACCATCTTCTACTATATTGAATTTCCAAGGGTATGAAATAAATGAGAATACATTCTACACGATAGCACAAGATAAAAGAGAACCAACCAAAATAGTGGTTTCCGCTTTGATGCAATAGATGAGAATGGACAAAAGGACACATACTATGGTTACATAGAGGAGATATGGGAACTAGACTATGGAGTCTCTTTTAAGGTCCCTTTGTTTCACTGCAAATGGGTCAACCTGAATGGGGAAGGGGTAAAGATAGACCAGTTGTACGGAATGACAACAGTGGATCTCAACAAACTTGGTTATAGAGATGAACCATTCGTCCTAGCCAATGATGTGTCTCAGGTTTTCTATGTGAAGGACATGTCCTCCAGACCGGAAAAAAGAAAAAATATGCAAATGAATACATCATATGATGAGCCAAAGCGTCACATAGTTCTTTCAGGGAAAAGAAACATCGTGGGAATCGAGGACAAGACAGACATGTCAGAAGATTATAATAAGTTTGATGAAATTCCGCCCTTCACAGTGAAAACTGACCCAAGCATTCCGTTAAGTAAAGAAGATGCTCCATGGTTACGTCTGAAGCGATCATAAGGAAGGACATATGCCAAGAAGTTCATGCTCATATTATGTAACTCTAGTTCATGTCTGGCCGGGATATCTTTCGCGGTTTGTGGCTTGACCGGGATTATATATAGGGGGGCCTTTAGTCCCGGTTTTGTAGTCTCAGTTTTTAATATTAATAAATGTCTTGAGTGTTAGTCCCGTTTTATGGCTAGACCGGGACCATGAAGAAGTTGTCCCGATTCGTACTTACCATTAAGATCTGATCTCCAAACGCGCGTGGTCACATATTAGGGAGTGCCTCTATGTCCAGTTTCTTGGAGATGCCGGAGGACTGGGATCCGGTGGCATCTCCCTGCAACTGGTCGTAGTGGTGTCCCTGCTCTCGCACACCATTTTGCAGCTTGTAACTTTTCTAACTAGATCAATACACCTGGGAGCTAACTAATTTCACATATTAGGGAGTGCCTCTATGACCAGTTTCTTGGAGATGCCGGAGGACTGGGATCCGGCGGCATCTACCTGAAACTGGTCATAGTGGTGTCCCTGCTCTCGAAAACCATCTTGCAGCTTGTAACTTCTCTAACTAGATCAATACACCTCGGAGCTAACTAATTTCACATATTAGGGAGTGCCTCTATGACCAGTTTCTTGGAGATGCCGGAGGACTGGGATCCAGTGGCATCTCCCTGAAACTGTTCGTAGTGGTGTCCCTGCTCTCGAAAACAATATTGGAGATGCCTCAATCTCTGGCTGGAGGACTGGACTCACAAGGATGCCTATTTATAGTACAAGCAGCTCGGCATAGTGTCGACACTTACGACATAATATCGACACTCACCCCTATTATTAGTGCCGACTCGTGTTTTGTCCCGCTTGGTATCTTCAACCAGGACTAAAGGTTCATCTTTAGTCCCAGTTGGTGACACCATCCGGGACAAGGTACACGCCGCACGACATAATGTCGACACTCACCCCTATCATTAGTGCTGCCTGGCCCCGCTTGCCAAAATCCCTCCAACCGGGACTAAACATGAACCTTTAGTATATTGAAAATCCGAACAATGAAAATCCTTCGCGTGGTGTCATATTATGTGACATAGTTGAAAGGAAAATACCAGACTTGGTATATTGATAATGTCTCGAAAAAACATTCACAAAATGACCTATCATGTTCGAGGTTTCATGGCTTTCGGTCCAAATGACCGATGTTATGTGCTGAATCACGCCATAGTTTGTGATGCTGTGCCCATATTATGCATGCATGTGGACATTGGTATGGAGAACAATGTTGCAGGAGGAAGTTTTCCTTTTCGTCGCATGGAAAAGCCCTTTTCCATTTTCCGAGCACAAAAAATCGGTCGTTTTGTGAAGTAACCACCAAATGCTGTTTCAGAATGCTACCGTCCCATTTTACTAAAATACTAGACCACCTTACATGGACTATCTCCCAACCGGGACATCTCAAACCTTTTTGTCCATCCCGGATAAAAAGGACAAATGTCTGCCGAATCGGTAGGAAGTGGGTCCGGTTTGTACTACAGGTACATGATCTAACGCCCGTGATTTTTTGAAAAAATCATTTTTAGACTCGCAATATGTGGTTTCTTCAGAGATCTAATGCAAGTTCTAACGATGCTCGTCCCCTATCTTCATGCACGCCGGTTCGACCATAGTTAGAAATTCAAAAAATTCAAAACGGGCATAAGAAATTCAAAAAAAATCCAAACAATGAAAATCCTTCGCGTGGTGTCATATTATGCGACATAGTTAAAAGAAAAAATACCATACTTGGTATATGATCATGTCTCAAAAAAACCTTCACAAAATGACCTATCATGTTCGAGGTTTCATGGCTTTCGGTTCAAATGACCGATGTTATGTGCTGAATCACGGTATAGTTTGTGATGTTGTGCCCATATTACGCATGCATGTGGACATTGGTATGGAGAACAATGTTGCAGGAGGAAGTTTTCCTTTTTGTCGCATGGAAAAGCCCTTTTCCATTTTCCGAGCACAAAAAATGGGTCGTTTTGTGAAGTAACCACCAAAATGTTGTTTCAGAATGCTATCGTCCCATTTTCCTAAAATACTAGACCACCTTACATGGACTATCTCCCAACCGGGATATCTCAAACCTTTTCGTCTATCCCGGGTAAAAAGTGTCTGCCGAATCGGCAGGAAGTGGGTCCGGTTTGTACTACAGGTACATGATCTAACGCCCTTGATTTTTTGAAAAAATCTTTTTTAGACTCGTAATATGTGGTTTCTTCAGAGATCCAATGCAAGTTCTAATGATGCTTGTCCCCTATCTTCATGCACGCCGGTTCGACAATAGTTAGAAATTCAAAAAATTCAAAACGGGCATAAGAAATTCAAAAAAATGCAAACAATGAAAATCCTTCGCGTGGTGTCATATTATGTGACATAGTTGAAAGGAAAAATACCAGACGTGCTATATTGATCATGTCTCGAATAAACCTTCACAAAATAACCTATCATGTTCGAGGTTTCATGGCTTTCGATCCAAATGACCGATGTTATGTGCTAAATCACGTCATAGTTTATGATGTTGTGCCCATATTATGCATGCATGTGTACATTGGTACGGAGAACAATGTTACAGGAGAAAGTTTTCCTTTTCGTCGCACGGAAAATCCCTTTTCCATTTTCCGAGCGCAAAAAATGGTCGTTTTGTGAAGTAACCAACAAAATGCTGTTTCAGAATGCTACCGTCCCATTTTTCTAAAATACTAGACCACCTTACATGGACTATCTCCCAACCGGGACATCTCAAACCTTTTCGTCCATCCCAGGTAAAAAGGACAAATGTCTTCCGAATCGGTAGGGAGTGGGTCCGGTTCCACAGGGCTACGCTGTTGTCGGGGTGGATGAAATCATGCCCACCTTTGAAGTTTTGAAGCTTGACTATCCTGCAGGTGAAGGGGATGTGACTGAACTGGGAGATGCAACAAACTTCACCATTCTATGGCCAAAGGAATGTATCGTGCTTCGAAATCACATGCCAAGGCCATCTTCGCCGCCGCCTAACCGTCTCCAGCGAGGTCGTCGCCGCCGTGGCAGCCGTCTTCGTCGCCTCACCCGGCTTCGTCAACTCACCCGTCTCCGTCGCCTCACCAATCTTCGGCGCAGCCATCGCCGCGGCAGCCATCACCGGCTCCTCGGGATAAAAAGCGTAAGCGTACCGCTACTCTGTGTCGTGATAAGCGATCACCGAAACGTAAACAAGAGCCTCTTCCAAAAGTACCAAAGGTTCCTCCCAAGAGATCTTATGACTGTACTGAAGAGGAGACTACGGCTATCGTTGATGCGGAAACGACAACGTTTTTCGCTAAGTTGAGGCGACCGAAAGAGCCAGAGTTCCCCAGCACCAAAGAAGAAAAAGGCAGAGTGTTCAAAATGCTAAAGACTCTTCATCAACCCGAGCCAAAGCTGTCATCAGACTATGAGCGTTCTATTCTCAAGTCACATGTGGCACAACAAGCCTCGAAGAGCAGTACTGATGCAAGCGAGAAATCTGTTGCCCAGCTCGGAGAACAAGCAAAACAGTCTTGCGCCCCTCTCAAGGTGATTTTCCATACCAATGTGGGGTCGAGCAAATATGCGGCCAAAGAGCAGTATGATCCAGAGGTAGTTGCACAATACGGAGAAGTTGCCGCTGCTCAAGGTATGAGTATTGCCCAGTACTTATCCCAGTTAGAGTACCTCCCCATGTGTGAAGTAGCATACAAATACCAGTACGGCAAACCTCTCGTCAAACCTGAGGAGGTAAATAATCTTCCAACAAAAATGCGAAGATTGCATAACTGGTACATGCATGCCACAAAGGCCGGGACTAACTGTATAGTGCTGAGGGTTAAAAAAAAGCATTATGGGAAAGAAATAGATGACATGATATCCATTGAATTTGATGAACTATTTCAATTATTCAATCAAGACGCCTTGGACAAATCGATCATCAGTGCCTATTGTCTGTAATTACTAATTCTGTAATTAATTTAGTCTCTAGCTATCTCACCTCGTTTATTGCATGTATATAATCATAATGTAATATGCAGAATGAAGATTCTCGAATGCAGCAGAGGACAAATCTATGACATTGGCTTCATTAACCCATATTGGGTTCATCAAGTTAATCTAAAAACAAACCCCCAGGATACGGAGGATAATATCGTACACGCGTTAAGGTTTCAAGAAACCAGAAGAGAAATACTATTTCCTTACAACTTTGAGTGAGTGTTATTGTCTTGTATACACTTTCTATTTCGCTTACTCGATGTTAAGTATATAATTGATTCGTTGTGCATGCACAGCTTTCACTATATTCTGTTAATCATTCAACTTGACAAAGGGCGTGTACTAGTCATGGACTCGAAACATAAACCCCTTGAGCAGTGGAAGGACATGCAGATGCTTCTCCAGCGGTAATTCTAATCATTACGACACTATATCGGCAACGTTTGTGAATTTTATGATATCAAGTGTTTTACGCGAGAGAAATAATTAAATTTCTTAGCGCTAGTACTATGGAGTGCGGGCGTGGCAGTATACGATAGTATACAAATTAATTAAAGCAAACACAAAGATTATGCGGGAAATTTGTAGTCTTTATTGATATTCATAAGAACATACAAATCTCATTGTACATCTTCCTTGTGCGACATCTGACATACAAAAGAAACGATTGTGTAGTTCTTGACCCCTAGAGCCTCGAGAGGACTTCTAGTTAATTGCATTCACGGGTTTATGACCGTGAAAGACCTCCGATTATGCTGCATCATATGGTCATCATCATCACCTCATAGCTCATTTTCTCCAAGGGAACGTAACATGTAAATACTGATTAATGTAGTTTACAGCCCTATCAACAAAGTATGGATGTCTTATCCAGTCAGACAGTGAATTCAGACAAAGTCTCGATAGCTGTTCGGCCTCGTCGGTCACGAACGGTGTGTATCCCACCTCGTCGGTCAGGATAGATATGTAGGTTCCGGCCTCGTCGGTCACGGAAGAAAAGTAAATTGGCTGAGACAAAATACTGAATCATTAGACTAACATGAATTGTAGCTCCATAAATTGTTAAAGTTAACAACATGGCCTTGCTTATTCCAGAGTAGGTGGCCGTACTGGATTTAAATAACACACGCATATGCCTTTTGGTGCTTATCCGTGTGAACATGATACATGAACAACAACACTTGTATTTTAGTGAAGCATCGTGAGCCATTTGATATCGCGGGAAATGTCCATAAGCGAGCCGGCGGCGATGTAAATTGCATAGAGCTGAGATACTTAATCTTTGGTAGATCAAATCATGCAATGTCCATGGCGGCAATATAAATCGCGTAGAGCCATGAACACCTTAAACCTTAGAGATCACATGCGAAATGTTTGCGATGGCGACATGAATCGCGTGTAGGGCCAAGATCCGGTCGTTTATGTAAATCGGACCACACACATCATGTGGCATCCCGCAAAAACCACTACTAGAAAATCGCGTTGATTTTTGTGCATTGCATCATCAACACAGCATGCTCATGTCATCATGCCACCTTGCATTGGAGCATCGTCATCATCTTGCATTTGCTTGCATAAAACTATTTGCAGAAAAACCTGTTTTTGTTTTCTAAACGGCTCGTCTTTATTCAAACGCAAAACCCGGGTCACCGGATTATTTTTGTTTTGTTGCTATCGAGTTGCAAAATCTTTGTTTTAAACCAATAATATTTTTAATTATTTTAGGGGGGGGGGCAGTCGAACGGGCCGATTCGACCCGAACGACCACCCCCAGAAAATTAAAACGCCCCACCCCAAAATCCCTAGTCTACCCGGTCCTATTCTACCCACCCCTCCTCCACCTCACCCCACCCAATCATCTCTCGCCACCTCACCTCTCCCCAAATCCCCACCACTCCCCAGCTGCCACGTCACCCCAGCCACCTCCCTCACCTCACCAACCCCACCCCACTCTCTCTCTCACCCCTGTCCTCGGTACCACCCGCAGCCGGCCTCTACCCCCACCTGGACCCGCACCACGCGCCAGCCACACACGCAAGTCACACACCCCCCCAGGCCCCACCTCTCCCTGGCACGCCCCCTGCCCCACTCCCCCCACATGCAGCACGCCCCGCTCCTCTCCCCCTGGCCTACCTGGCCCCATCCCGCGCGGCACCCTTCTTCCCCAACCTCCCACACCCCCGTCTCCTTCCTCCCGCCTCCCCTCGCCTAGGCCTCTCCTCCAGCCCGTCCGCCGCCGGCCGTCTCCTTCGGCGCCGCCCCGCTCGCGCCACCCCGGCACCGCCGCCAGCTTCCTCCCTCCCCTCCGGCCCCAAGCGCGCTCCGCCCTCCCCCACCTCTCTGGCCCTCACCGTCGCCGCTCCCTCAGCACACCGCCCCTCCCCGTGTCGCCTCCTCCTCACCCCCCCTCTCTCGTCCGCGTCCCGCCGGCCCCGCCACCATCCGCGCACGCGGCCGCTCTGCTCTGCCCCCGCCTCCAGGCCCGAGCTCGCCCCCGCGCGAGACCCCTCTCCGGCCGCCGCGTCTGCCTCGCCGACCCCGCCTCGCCCTCCGGCGCGCCGTCCCCGCGAGCCCCGCCTCCTCTCCGGCCCTCTCCGGCCGCGCGCCGCCCTGCGCCGCCGCCGCGGAGGCCGCCTCCCCTCCGTCTCCGACGCCGTCTCCGGCGCCTCCCGGCGAGCCCCGCCGTCCGCCGCTCAACCGCCCCTCCGTCCCCCGCGTCGCCCTACCCGCCACCGCCGGCCCGGCCCCGAGCCCTGCCTCCGCCGGCCTCCCTGCGCGAGCTCGCCGGCCGCAGTCCCCTCGTCGTCGGGTCCCCCTGCCTCTGCATCCTGGCCGTACACGCCCTCCCCCCCATGCTCTGTTTTGCGTCAGGTAGCCAGCCCACTTGTGGCCCCACGTTTCGTCACATATCCTCGCCTGCCAAGATCGACACCGAGTGGAGAAGTGTCACCGACCAAGATAACTCGGTGAATCAACGGCACCGAGTCCGAGCCCGACACCAACACTCGAGCACTTCAACAGGGAACGCCATGATCTCCAAACCGTAACACCGAGTGCACCGACATGGAACCCGAAGGCCAAGCCCTCGACACGCCTAGTTCCTCCTCTCGGATCCGAGGACGCCGAGACCCCGGTGCGACGAGTACCCTTCTCCGGACGCCAAGATCACCGACACGGAACAACAAGACCGCCACATGGACACGAACCCCAAGACCCTGAGGCCCCGAACCGAAGACCGATCCGAAGCGCCAAGACCTCCGACAGGGAACCGACCAGTTCGCCGAGAACCGCACCCGAACCTGAAGCACGACAAGATCTGCCCCGTTGTCCGAGAACGTTTCCGCCAAGACCGACCCGTCGAACCCTGGACCCTGAGACCGGACCCCGAACCCCGGAACCCCAAGACCGTCGAGACCCTAATGTGTGAACCTCTTATCCGAGAACCCTATTTTATAATATAATAACAACTTGTTGCACATTAAATTGTTCATGCATGCATATTTGTCATGTGGTTTTGGGGGCCTTATGCCGATTCACCTTATAATTAAATATGGGGCCCATATGCGGGCAAATCTAGTCTCATATTGGCCTCAATTAAACTTGTGTAGCGAACCGGTGATATATTTTGCCTTGTTAAACAACATTTAATTGCGGGGGTTAGCTAAACAACATGAACCACCTAATTAATTGTCGGGACCCCCGGTTCCGCTTAATATGACCTAATTGCATCGCATCTTGCCATGTCATACATCATACATGCATCATGCTGATCTTCTGCCGTGTAGTAAATATTGCATCCGGTGTTTATTCTAGTGTTTTGCTGCTTCGCGGATAAGGCCGTTGAGTTGATGCGAGTGTCGCCCCGATCTTCGGTTGAACCTTCGACAATGTTTTTCAGGCGAGCATCTCCCCCTTTCTACCTATCTTACTTTATAGTATTTATTCCCTCCTGTTGATCTATTGCTATCTGTGTTGCGATGCTCTAGCTTCGTTCCCTGGATATTCCCTGCAGCCTCATATTGCCTTGGACACATCCTATTACCTGTTGTTTGGTAGATAGTTGGACTTGCGCGTCGTAGTCGCTTGCTCAAGTGCTGTTGCGTGTCGTCCAGTGCCACAGTTGTTGATGTATTGCCGCATGATGTTGTTGGAGATGATCCTAGTTTTACTTATCGTTCACTTTAATTCCTGTTTAACAACTAAAATTGAAGTAAGCAGAGGCATCGGTGGGTGATAGATAATATTTGGTTTCCGAACGCCCACTTGTGTCCCGTAGGACCCCGAGTACTTGATACATGTTCCTTGATTTATCGCGCTATCCACATCCGGGAGGATTATGGGACCCCCCTGAGCCAGAGCTTGATTCAGTCTTATTTCTTGGGGCCACAAACTAGTTTGACGTTTTATTTACTATCCTGTACTTATGCCATGCTACTACTGTATTTACGATTGTGCGAGGAGCACACTGTACTGTTTAGGATCGTGGCACGATTCCGCGGTGTCGACAAGCCCAGCCACACTTTCGGGTTCCCAGTCGTTCACAGCCGTCCCCACAACCTTAAGTCCGTCTCGGAGCCGGCCGGCTTCGTTGCGGGTCTACTTTAAGGGGTGGCCCCCTGAAATATTTCTGAATCCTGTGATTGCTTTGTCGTGAAAGCCTCGTTGGGTTTTGATTTGGTTTTTCCGAGGTTGATCGAGCGTGTGTTGCTATTGGTGCACCCCGGCCGGGTAAAACTTTCTAAAAGCCGTGTCCGCGGTTATGGGCGACTTGGAGCACAGTATCTCGACCATAGACAAGCATAACTAAAGTAGTACTATAAATTCTACTTTATAATGACTAGTAATAAGCTTCACTATAATGGAATGGCTAAATAATACTGCCCACAATTGCTTGTTTGGAGTGTCGCTTGCGACCATTGTACCTGACTAGTAAGTATTGCAACTACAACGGAATGGCTAAATAAAAGTACCAACAACTGCTGGGTTTTGGGTTATCTCATGCTATCTGTATCTGATTAGTAAGTGCTGTAACTATAACGGAATGGTTAACTAAAATTGCCCACTGCTTATTTTATCAGGATGATTATCTACACCTGACTAGTAATTGCTGCAACAATAACTGAATAAATAAAACTGCCAACTGTGTGAGTTCCTCGGTTGACTTCCTCGTTTGGTCTCGAGGGGGAAACACCAGGATGGGTTTGTTTGGTGTTAGTTTCAGGTTGGATCCGGATAGGTCATTCTTATCCCTCTCTGATAACCGCCAGTTGTATCGAGTCTCTATAGGTTGTTTAGTGCATGCTGCCGCTGCCGCTTCAGTCCACTATACCTGTGTAGGTGAGGACCGCCAAATTCTAGCCTCGCCGTGTACTGGCGTCAGTACTGACGCTCCTCTTTTTCCTTTGCCCTTTGTCGGCACCCCTTTTTGTTTAAGCAGGTTTTGAGATCGACGCCGTTAGCAGGGTTACCCTTCCGGCTTGGCCTGGGCAGGGTTATGGACGCTATTGGTTATTCTTCAGGGCTCTTAGCCCCATTTGCATCTTGTCCGTAGTCGGACGCTCTATCGTTTTCAAGGTGATTTGGCTCTTTGTATATTATATCTGTATTCTTGACTCATGGAGTCGCTGTTATATATATCTGTTCTGTGGGTCCCATCGAGGACTGTTGTGTAATGTTATTACTTCGTTTTCCACCCGCACGAAAGTGCCTGGTGGGCACCTTTGAATCGTTTCTATGCGGGTTTGGCGGGTTTCGCTAAAACTTGCATAGGTCCGATTCTGAGGGTGTTACACATCATCAGCGGCGGAATAAAAAAAACCGCGTAGAGCCAAGATGAAACAATTTTGTAGATCGACTATGAATATCATCGGCAGCGATATAAATCGCGTAGAGCCAAGACGACACAAATTTTGTAAATCGAACTATTAAACTCCTCGGCGACGAAATAGATTCGCGTAGAGCCGGGACACCACGGATCTCACGAATCAGGCTATGAAACTCATCGGCGGCGATATAAATCGCGTAGATCCGAGAGAATACTTTTTTAGATCAAGAGCCACATCGGCGGTGAATGAATCGCGTAGAGCCCGGGAAAAGACTTTTAGATCAAGAGCCACATCGGCGGCGAATAAATCGCGTAGAGCCGAGAGAAGAGTTTTTAGATCAAGAGCCACATCGGCGGCGAATGAATCGCATAGAGCCGGGAAAAGACTTTTTAGATCAAGAGCCACATCGGCGGCGAATAAATCGCGTAGAGCCGAGAGAAGACTTTTTAGATCAAGAGCCACATCGGCGGCAAATAAATTGCGTAGAGCCGAGAAAAGACTTTTTAGATCAAGAGCCACATCGGCGGCGAATAAATCGCGTAGAGCCGAGAAAAGACTTTTTAGATCAAGAGTCACATCTGCGGCGAATAAATCGCGTAGAGCCGAGAAAACACAAATCTGCAACATGAAATGCAAAGAAAACAAGAAAAAAATATACGCATGCTACCTTCATGCGATTTTACTCACCATGTGATGCCATCGATCTGCAATGTAAAGAAGGCCACCGAGTGCGGATTGGAAGCCGTGTCAGTGGCGTGAGTGTGTGGTAGATGAGATGAACTAGTGTGAAGAGGAATGAATATCCGTATGTGATGGTGATGGAATAGGTGTACGAGTATGTGTGTGGCCAGTGCGTGTGTGTCTAACCCCTCTCTAATGATCACACCGGGTGGTATTTATATTAGCATCCCACCACCAGCCATGCATAGAGATAAAGAGATAAGTATATCAGCGTCACCGTCGCGGCTGTTAGCAACCTGATCTTATCCTGAGCTAGCTGCTCCGCTAGGTGAGGTACTCGGCCGTTCGATCCATTGACCCGGCCAGTCATCTTTGCATGTGTATTGTATACATACGAGTATTCACTTTAGCCTAGATCGTAGGTCCATAAGTTCACACGTATACATGCTAGCTAGGTAGCTGATATGAGCCAACAATATTTGAATTTCTTGTTGCTTAATAAATTACCAACGAGTCCATCTGACATAATGCATGCAATTGTTGGTTGCCACTCCATGCATGAATAGCTAATCGATCAACTCTGCTAGACTTCTTTTGATCAAGATAATTATTTATAATATTCAAGAGAATTCTTATCACCATAATTTTTGTTAGTGTCCACTGACACCATATCATATAGTGCTATGTGATAAAAACATTGTCGAACATCAAGTAATTAATAACTTTTTTTATTCGTTTTCTTCGCCGGGCAGCGCTTGGAAACGGTTCACCAACAAGGCTTGGGGTGTTTAGAAAGAGGAGCTTACATTTCAAGCACTAGATGTAAGCACCACTAGCTATATCCGCGCATCTCTTTGATTCTAGTTTTGATACCGTTATTATCATGCTTGATTATTATTTTGATTGAACTATATTCTCCTAAAGTGCCTGACGCAGGGACCAGAGAACAATTTATGTGGATACTATGTGATGCAGCCTGACCTACGGTCGTTACTACATCAAGGTCTCCAACTTACGCCAAGTCGTCATGGACTCCAAAGGTGAATCCGTTCCTTTATGCGAGCCCACTTCATACATTGTTGTCAATACTATGATATCAATCCTATTAACCCTTATATCAACATGTCACATGTTTGTAGTTTTTGAAATTACAAACAATTATCTAAGTAAACATTAATAAATAAGTAAAAATATTATTGAATTCAAATAAAAATATAATAATTTTACTTTTTTCTATTTTTCTATTTAATATGGAATAATTAATATCTTTAAATATGTAAATCGGAATTTAACAAATAATATTTCTAAATTGATCAGAAAAATGAGAGGAATCCAAATATGATATTCATATCAACTAATCACAAACCCTCCGATTTTTGAATTATCTATTTGGTGGTTGCTTTAGAAAATTCCCTTTTTGCGCTCGAATAATGAAAAATGCCTTTTTGGTGCGATGAAAAGAAAAACTTGCATTGAATCTTTAATAAAATAGCATATTGTGAATCTAAAAATGATTTTTGTAAAAAAAACATGAGCATCGGATCATGTACATGTAGTTCATATCTGACCCACTTCTTGTCGATTCGGCAGGAATTTTTCTTTTTCACCAGAGGTGGACGGAAAGGTTTCAGATACCCCTGTTGGGACATTGTCCATATAAGGTGGTATAGTATTTTTGTAAAATGTGGTGGTAGAATTTTGAATTAGCCATTTGGTGGTTGCTTCACAAAATCGTCCATTTTTTGTGCTCGGAAAATGGGAAATGGCTTTTTGGTGCGATGAAAAGGAAAACTTCCTCCTGCAACATTGTTCGCCATCCCATGATGCATGTATATGCACAATATGGGCACATTATCACAAACTATGCCTTGATTCTAGCCATAACATTGGTCATTTGACCCGAAAGCCAAGAAACCTCGAATGAGATAGGTCATTTTGTGAAGTTTTTTTTTAAGACATAATCAATATATCAAGTTTAATATTTTTACTTATAACTATGTCACATAATATGACACCACGCGAAGGTTTCACATTGTTTCGATCGTTTTTGAATTTTTTATGCCCGTTTTAAACTATCGTCAAACTTTGTCGAATGCCGGGCATGAAGATTCTTAGCTTGGGACCGAGCCTCGCTAAACTTGCATTGGATTTTTGATAAAATAATATATTGTGAACCTAAAAATGATTTTTGTAAAAAAACATGAGCATCGGATCATATACCTGTAGTTCATATCTGACCCACTTCCTACCGATTCGGCAGGAATTTGTCTTTTTCACCAGAGGTGGACGGAAAGGTTTCGGATCCCCTTATTGGGACATTGTCTATATAAGGTGGTATAGTATTTTTGTAAAATGTGTTGGTACCATTTTGAATTATCCATTTGGTGGTTGCTTCATAAAACCGTCCATTTTTTGTGCTCAGAAAATAGGAAATGGCTTTTTGGTGCGACGAAAAGAAAAACTTCCTCCTGCAATATTGTTCGCCATCCCATGATGCATGTGTATGCACAATATGGGAACATTATCACAAACTATGCCTTGATTCTAGCCATAACATTGGTCATTTGACCCGAAAGACAAGAAATCTCGAATGAGATAGGTCATTTTGTGAAGGTTTTTTTGAGACATAATCAATATATCAAGTTTGATATTTTTACTTATACCTATGTCACATAATATGACACCATGCGAAGATTTCGCATTGTTTCGATCGTTTTTGAATTTTTTATGTCCGTTTTAAACTATCGTCAAACTTTGTCAAACGCCGGGCATGAAGATTCTTAGCTCGGGGCCGAGCCTCACTAAACTTGCATTGGATTTTTGATAAAATAGCATATTGTGAACCTAAAAATGATTTTTGTAAAAAAACATGAGCATCGGATCATGTACCTGTAGTTCATATCTGACCCACTTCCTACCGATTCGGCAGGAATTTGTCTTTTTCACCAGAGGTGGACGGAAAGGTTTCGGATCCTCTTATTGGGACATTGTCCATATAAGGTGGTATAGTATTTTTTTTAAATGTGGTGGTACCATTTTGAATTAGCCATTTGGTGGTTGCTTCACAAAACCGTCCGTTTTTTATGCTCGGAAAATGGAAAATGCCTTTTTGGTGCGACAAAAAGGAAAGCTTCCTCCTGCAACATTGTTTGCTATCCCATGATGCATGTGTATGCACAATATGGGCATATTATCACAAACTATGTCTTGATTCTAGCCATAACATTGGTCATTTGACCAGATAGCCAAGAATAAACCTCGAATGAGATAGGTCATTTTGTGAAGGTTTCTTTGAGACATAATCAATATACCAAGTTTTATATTTTTCCTTCTAACTATGTCACAAAATATAACACCACGCGAAGGTTTCGCATTGTTTCGATCATTTTTAAATTTTGTATGCCCGTTTTAAACTATATATAATGTTTTATGTTTTACTTAATTTTTATTCACAAATGTGTAATATTTGAGTGTAGATAGATAGGTCTTATTTTTCTGCAAATTTTGATATATTATTTGTATTTTTACGAATTAGAATGATTTAGTTATGATTTTTCAAAGTTTAATGAGATAAAATAAAAAATAACTACGCCGAGGGCAGCCGTCGGCGTATGCTACGCCGAGGGCAGCCGTCGGCGTAGCATAGGATATGCCGAGGGCAATTCTACGCCGACGGCTGCTTGGCGGAGCTGGCCTAGACGATGGCTACGCCGATGGCCCCGACGTTTGGCCGTCGGCGTAGCTTCCCATTCCTATAGTGAGAATATTCTCCTAGTTGTTTTACTTATTATTAAGCATTTCTTGGGGATGTTATTTTTTTTGAACGGTTTGTGGATGTTATTTGAATTGGCGTTTTTCTTGTTTGTTACGTGAGAAAATTTGACTTGCTTTTGTATATGGATATACACATGCTTATGAGAAACTATCTCGTGGCCATTTTTTGTGTTTGTTTAGGTCATAGGGTGATGTAAAACCATGTTGGTTCACAAGTTGGGGCACTATCCTACCCGGTTTCACCTTAACGGGGAGATTCCCCCTTATACGGGTCTGGAACCTTCGCTTCTAGGTTAGAGCGCATGCATGCGTGGGGGGACACATGCAAGCACCTATACCAACCTCTCACCACACTCACACACATATGCTAGGGGCACATGCAAGTTTTCATCTGATTCCGATGTTCTCGTGGTCTTCCTCCGGCGAAACCCTAATCGGTGCACACTCGGATCATCTACCCCCCTAGACGTTCCTTTGACAGGGGTAGCCCGGCGTAGCTCTCTCTTGTTTTGTGTTTGTTTAGGTCATAGGGTGATGAAATACCATGTTGGTTCACAAGTTGGGGCACTATCCAACCCGGTTTCACCTCAACGGGGAGATTCCCCCTTATACGGGTCCGGAACCTTCGCTTCTAGGTTAGAGCGCCTGCATGCGAGGGGGGACACATGCAAGCACCTATACCAACCTCTCACCACACTCACACACATATGCTAGGGGCACATGCAAGTTTTCATCTGATTCCGATGTTCTCGTGGTCTTCCTCCGGCGAAACCCTGATCTGTGCACACTCGGATCGTCTACCCCCCTAGACGTTCCTCTAACAGGGGTAGCCCGGCGTAGCTCTCTCTTGTTTTGTGTTTGTTTAGGTCATAGGATGATGTAAAACCATGTTGGTTCACAAGTTGGGGCACTATCCTACCCGGTTTCACCTCAACGGGATGGGACATGCTATATCTACAAGAGAAACTATCGTCTGCTCCTCAGTAGGGTTGACAGAACCACTTACGATAAAAGCATTGAATATTTGAACAGCTTCTCCAAAATGTGTGATACATAAAATTCACACACACTTTATGTGGGCGTGGTGAGTGCTATTCAGAACCACATGCGATAATAACACTTACAAACATATAGAAATTTCTCGGGGTGTGAGAAGATTCGCAACGACATTTCATGTGGGCGTGGAGACTGCTATTCAGAGGGTACGAAATCATCCAATTAATAAAAAAATAACATAAATAATTGATACAAATATAAAATAAGTGTGCAAGTAGAAAGGAAAAATGCAGAGCGCTACGCCGAGCGTCACCGTCGGCGTACGTGGCGGGTACGCCGAGGGTCACCGTCGGCGTACTGGGGATGGCGCTATGCCGAGGGTCGCCGTCGGTGTAACGGACGGCACCGTTAGCGCGCCGCCCGCGCTGGCCGGTATGTGCCACGTGTCACCTGGCTACGCCGAGGGTGACGTTCGGCGTAGAGTATACTACGCCGACGGCTTGGCTACGCCGAAGGCTGTCGACTTGGGCTGGCCTGGTCCGGTCCTACGCCGACGGCCCCGACGTTTGGCCGTCGGCGTAGCAAGCGGCCGTCGGCGCATGTGCCCATTCCTGTAGTGCGCGGGCCCATGTCTCGTCTGTGGGAGTTGAGCAGGCAAAGCAGCAACACACGTGAGGAGCTTGGCGGCGTCTCAGATAGATTCGGCCTAGGAGCACAACGCCGTCGCCGACGCACTTAGAATGCCATTCGTGTTCCAGACACGCTCGTTCAAGCGAGCTGTTCGATGAAATGCCCGCATCAACCAATGTTGCCTCTCCTTGCCTCCTGCCTGCTTCTCCCCACCTGTCGACAACCGTTCTCCCCACCTGCGCGTAGGCAGGGTTTCCACGCGCCCGACTCACCTACCACCGTCCACCCCGCTCCGTGCCCGCACGTTACACCTCCCCATGATGTGCCGCCCATCCCGCATGCTTCACCTGCCCATGGCGCGTCGCTCGAGTCCGTCCCTATAACTTCTCGCCGCTGCGAGATGCCTTGCCGGCCCCATCGCTAGCAGCGTGCCCACCGCCTTCCCGTGCACGGCCTCGTCGGATCGATCGTTAGACCGCGACCCTGTGGCGGCTCTAAAAATAATGATGTTGCTAAGAGATTTTAAGATGCTACTAAAAAAACAAAATAAATTGGAAAGTGTCTCTAGAACTTAAAAAAACATGGTACGTTCATAAGGATAACCGGGCAAAGCGAAAGCATAAAATGTAGTTTTTATCGTTTTGATATGACACGACGCAGTTCCTAATTTCCTTGCTAGTCTCTGAGAGGTCCAACACCTATTTTTTTTATCGAATTCAGAAGTCCAACTTCCTACAAATTGGCCATCATCTGCATTGCTGGACCTATCACCCATTTTCGTGTCAACTCTAGGAAAATCCCATCCAACACACTCACGAGGAGGACGGCTAGACAAAGAAACACCGCCTCCGATACTCGAAGGTGATATGAGTGTTGGTCGGTAACCCAATAGCTCTGGGGGTACGTCGCTGAATTGCTCTGCCCACTTGTATTCGACGCTATGCGAGCTTAGAGCCACCAGCCTGTTGCCACTGCCGCCTTCTTCGTCTTGTAATGCAGGCTCGTGGTAGAGGTTGTACAAATGGGCACCGCTAAGTGTAAACAAGGCAAGAAGAAGGCCACCTCCACAGTCCCAAGCACCCGTGAAAAAATCGTGAGGATGAGAGTTTTCATTGAACAGAATGTATAGCTGCTTCCATCGGTGATCTGGAGTGAGTAACCAGATCAGAGTGTCATGGTCCTCCTGCTCGAAGATGCATGGGCGGCCACGTACCTCCAACATCTTTAACTCGTTGATGTCGTGCCCTTCCGGGTGGGCAATTTCAGTGACGACCTCGTTGTCGACGTCGAAGGTGAGCATGGATGATGTCGTGTCGCAGGCCTCAAATTTCCGTTCCCCCTCTCCAATATAGCGCATTCCGTAGATAAGGAAGTACACTTTGCCGTCGCCGGTGTGTAGCATGTTATGACAGAACACTTGATAGTCGCACGAGAACACCGTCTTGGGTTCTTCGCGGTCGCTGCCGTCAAATGATACCACCACTAACCTTGTTGTGTCGTGAATGTCAACCTCACGGATGAGAGCCTTGTAGACCTTGCTTGATGGCCCGTACCCAAACCCCAAGATGTCCCGCTCCACGTCCTTGTTTTGAGGGTGCAACAGCAAGGGCAAGGATAGACGTGCCTCCTCCCCGGTGGCCGGGTTGAAAATGACGGCCTCGGTGGAATACTGCCCTTTGCTACCATTGGAGACGCCGGACACGAGGACAAGGCCGTTGCAGGTGCCGGCGTTCCTGTATTCGTTGACGTCAACGACGGTGTGCTTCATGGAGAACGCGGGGCTGACACAGTGGAAGTCGAAAGCCACGCCGTACCCGTGGCGATAGAAGCGGGCAACCTGTGGGAGCTCTGGCGGCGGCGCGCCGAGGCGGCGGTGGCGAAGCCAGAAGCGTGGGGTCGCAAGGAGCTGCCGGAAGCGCTTGGAGAACAGGGTGCAGCGCGCGACGCAGCGGGCCGGCAGGCACGCGAGGATCTCGTCGGCGACGAACTCGTCGTCTCCAAAGAAGACGACGGCCTGGTTGACGTCGGTTTCCTCGGACGCCATATTTTGTGTGACCGGTAAAACCAACGGCAAGGTCTTAGCTGGGCGTTGTCCGATCCGTGTCGGATTTCGTTGGGCCAAGATCGATCATATATATATAGTCGTCTGTGTCCGAGTCCGTATATCCATATATACTCTTTTGACAACATTTTTTTAGCGAACCTTTTTATTTATGCAGTGTCCGATTCGGTATAGCTGAGAATCGATCGACCTAGAGACCTTGTGTTGCTGCGACTTAGAGAGAGAGAGAGATGTCCTCTGTGGGCCGTCGGGTCTCTTTTAGACCCGCATAGATTTTAGGTAGCTAGACGAGGGTACGTATTCGTCCTAGCTCGATCGCCGTCGACGACCGCCGTGACAGATCACCTTCTTGCATCTTGACGTTTCCGTTTGTTTGTCCCAAGTCGTGCAGCAGGCACAGTGACTAGTAGTATCATGCATCACACTTACCACCGATAGCTAGCTAGTAATAATAACTTATTAATAGCAGAGTAGCTAATTTACCCCATGCATGATCCATATATACAGTAGATCTACACATGGTCTCTTATTGCTGGTCGAGGAGAGATAACACAAAGCTTTTACAGCTCAAACTTTTACCCCATGCATGATCCATAAATACCACTTCTGAGGCTAGTCCGCGACTGAAAACACTAATTATGTGATTTACTTGTCTTAAGCCATTTTCTAGCTACTTGGACCCACCTGTCGGGTCTATGTGGCAGGAAGGGATAACTCTGTTCATGCCAATTTTACAAAAAGAGCTTCACAAATTATATCTTCGAATTTAATATCCCTAGGAATGCACGTGCGTCCACTGTCCACACTCCACAGCAGAAGCAACTGTAACGAATAAGTGATCTCAAAAAAACTGCAATCTGCAACGAATAGGATCATGGCTACGTCCCCGGCCAGCTTGAGTGCGCTGGACACCATCGAGCTGCTCAATGACGCGCAACCCTCGAACCACAACTTCTGCCGCGGGCCCATGTCTCGTGCGACCCTCGAACCACAACTTCTGCCGCGGGCCCATGTCTCGTCTGTGGGAGTTGAGCAGGCAAAGCAACAACACACGTGAGGAGCTTGGCGGCGTCTCAGACAAATTCGGCCTAGGAGTACAATGCCGCCGCCGACGCACTCAGAATGCCATTCGTGTTCCAGACACGCTCGTGCAATTCTAGGATGGGTGACCGACTGGGAAGTCGGTACCGGATGCGCACGAGTGAAGACAAAGTGCGTAGAAAAGACTAATGTTGGTCTGTGGGGTTAGTCTAGAGATACTATTGAGCTGCCAGAAGTGACAGCCGTCGGTCCAGAGTGACCGGGGGTGTTACAAATTGGTATCAGAGCCGACCCTCGCGGTTAAACGGGCGTGTTTGGGTGAGTGGCGGACATGTGGCGCATGGCGCGTGTGGCCCGGAGTGGACACGGCATGGCACATGTGCCGGCACTGGACACACAGACGTGATCCAAGAGGGGACGTTCCTGGCTTGTGGTTGATCGACGAGAACGTCGATCTTCTAAGGGTGGGTGTATGTGAGACCCTGACGCATGACTCAATAGGATTGATAGGAAACCCATACCAACAAGTTGCAACTTCTTTTCCGGAAGCTCATTCGAAAAGAACTCTAAGGTTAAGTGTGCTTGACCTAGAGCAATTCTAGGATGGGTGACCGAACGGGAAGTGGGTACCGGGTGCACACGAGTGAGGACAAAGTGCGTAGAAAAGACTAGTGTTGGTCTGTGGGGTTAGTCTAGAGATACTATTGAGCCGCCAGAAGTGACAGCCGTCGGTCCGGAGTGACCGGGGGTGTTACACAATCGTAAGAGATGACTTGGCAGCCCACATGGAGAACGAGCTTAGGTGGAGGTAGGGCCCGCCTATCATCCACCCATCTTATTCCCCTCCTCCCGCCAGTCGCTCCATGTCATCACACCACGGCGCCGGGCAGGGCCAGGGCGGGGCGGTCAGTTGTAGCGGCGGGCGACGCTGACGACGGGCACGAAGGCGTTGCCGAAGGAGCAGTCGTTGCCGGCCTAGGCGCGCAGGGGAGGCCGGCGGCTAGACCAGTTCACGTTTGCGTCCGTGCACTGCGCGTGCGCGAGGCTGGTCGCGCTGGAGTATCCAAGTCGGGCCCTGTTGTCGTGGGCAACGTCTTCGCCAACAGCGCGCTCATCGACATGTATGTCAAGTGCAGCAGCGTCGAGGACGTGCGCCGGGCGTTCGTGGCCGCTCCGGAGAAGAACGTCACCATGTGGGCGTTTGGGGGCACGGACAGCACCGACACGTGCGTGAGGCGCTGGCACTCTTCGTCCAGATGACGCTCGACGGGTTCTGGCCGAACGACGTGACCTTCCTCGCATCGCTCTCTGTCTGCGCACGATGGGCTCGTCGACGAGGGCGGTAGTGCTTCTCGTCCATGACGTCGGTCGTCGGACTACAGCCTCACACCGAAGGGCGAGCACTATGCAGCGGTGGTCGACATGCTCGCCAGGGATGGCAGGCTCCATAACACGTACGAGCTTGTCGAGAACCTGCCGGACTGCCAGGAGCACGCGGTGGTGTGGGGCCTGCTCCTAGGCGCCCGCGGGAAGCACGACGGTGAGGTGAGGCTCGTTGATCTCATCGCGCGGCGCTTCTTCCGTCTGCAACCAGTGAACTCTGGCAAGTATGTCGTCCTGGCCTATGATACGTCGGAAACGTATCTATAATTTTTGATGATCCATGCTTGTTTTGTATCTACTTTGTTTTGCTTTGTCTATATTTTGAGGTGTTTTTATATCTTTTCTGGAACTAACCTATTAACAAGTTGCCACAGTGCCAGTTGTCTGTTTTCTTCTGTTTTCGGTTCTAGAAAGGCGGAAAATCAATATTCTCGGAATTGGACGGGACAAAATCCAAAGTTATTATTTTCCCGGAGCAACACGGAACCACGAAGCAGAGCCGGAGGGGGGCCACAGGGTGGCCAAACCCCCTAGGCGCGGGCAAGCCCTGGAGGCGCCTAGAGGGGGTGTGGGCCCCCTGGACCCCTACCGACCTTGATTCCTGTGCCTAAAAGAAGCCTCTGACCCAAAAACCCTAGGGAATCCAGAAGAAATCCACAAAAACCTCTGTAGAGCCACCGCCACCGAAGGGGAGATTCGGGGGACAGAAAGTCTCTGTTCCGGCATCCTGCCGGGACGGGGAAGTGCCCCGGAGCCATCTCCATCAATCTCCATCGCCATCTTCATCACCGTTGCTGATTATCATGATGTGGAGGGAGTAGTTCTTCCGCGAGGCTAAGGGCTCTACCGGTAGCTATGTGTTCATCTCTCTCTCTATGCATGGTCATATTGTGATCATGAGTTTTGTAATCAAGTAGATCTATCTTGCCACTCAAGTGCTTCAGTAGATCTCTGCTATCCCCATGTGTGTGAAAGTGACAGCATGCACGCCATGATGGCACTTAGGTTTGAGTCTACATAAATACTCTTTGTGCTTTAATAGATCTATGCTTTTCCCCACGTGTGTGAAAGTGACAGCGTGCATACCGTGTGTGTGGCACTTTAGCTAGATTAAATAATTGTTATGAGGTATATTTGGAGTTGGATGTCTCTATGAAATTGTGGTGTTTGTTGGAACCATCTAGCGCTCAAGGTGACAGTATGGGGTTATCTAGATTGGGGAAGGCCCTACCGTGGATTAGAGTGTCCAACCGGAGAGTAGTTAAGAGTAGTATCATGAAGAGAGGATATTTATATGAGAGAGTGTTCACTAGTGAAAGTATGATCCCTAGGCCTTGTTTCTAAACATTGAAACACCGTTTGCATTTAGATCTGTTGTATGTTTGCTTGCTTTAGTCTTTACCTCACTCACACACGTTACCCCACGTCTACAACAAGTCAGAATCTATTTTCTGGCACCGTTACCACTTGTACACCTCAAAAGTGTATTGGGTGTGTTGGGGACACAAGAGACTTCTTGTATCTTGATTGCAGGGTTGCTTGAGAGGGAATACCTTTGACCACTTCCTCCCTGAGTTCGATAAACCTTGGGTAATCCACTTAAGAGAAACTTGCTGTTGTTCTACAAACCTCTGCACTTGAAGGCCCAACAACTGTCTACAAGAATAGAACTGCGTAGACATCAGCCTACTCCACCAGAACACGTACCGACAGCGGCTAGCGGGTGCACGGCAGGGGGAGGCCAGCGGCTGGCGGGCACGCAATATTGGGGCGGCGGCGGGGTAAGGCGAGCCGGCTGCTACGCCCATGTCGTTGGTGTCGGGGGTGGTACAAAGAGGACAAGGACTAACAGGTGGGCCTCATGTCCAGCTCAGCTCATCCTCCATCGTGGCAATTTTTATTGACTAGTCCGCTCTGTTCGATGTGTCCCATTTGTCAAAAAAACATGTTAAATGCTATCAGCTGAAAATTAGTGTGATTTGCAACGTTGTGTCCAAAACTTGGTACTGACTCGCTAAAATTAGGAATATTGGTACTGACTCGTTCTGACAGCCCGAATTGTGGTAGCTTTCTGCAATTTACTCCCGATTGGATGGGTAGATGCGTCCTCTGTGGTGCTCCTGGCTTGAGTGAACAAGAGAAATGTTATGGCTATTCGGATGCAGGCGAGTTGAAGAGTATCCATTGAGGGCGAGTTTTTTGTGTGTTACACTGCATGGTATGCATGATATACCAAGGCTTGGAGTATTGTTTTGCGCTGTGTCATTTTCTTTCTAATCACATTGGAGAGGTATGCATGATATACCACGGTTTGTGTGATGGCAACCTCCTGCAACCGGTTTGTGAGGGCTGCATGTCGCACTCTGGCTGCAGGCACGTTAGTTGTAAGCTTGATGGTTAGCTCTTAGAATTCAAGGTTAGTTGACCTTTTAAAACAGGTGAATTCTTTTTTCTGTGAGAAGTAGTAACAGTAAGAGCTAAGTTGAGAATGAGTACACAAGAGTCAAAACAAGTCGCAACCGTCTCGTGTCTATCTATCTGGAGAAACAAATTGCAATAAGTGGCAGTACAAAATGCGATGAATCATACCAATGAAAACTTGAGATATACATGCTGATCATGCCTTAACTTAAAAGTGTCTGTACAAGTGGAAAGTGTAGTGACAACAATGTGAAGCCAGGGTGCAGTTTATCACAACTACTGTACGTGCTAGAAGGTCCAAGTACTACTATCCAATACTAGAGGTTTGATTAGAAGTCCTTAATGTGAAGAAATAGTATTAATGATGTGTGAATTTCTAGAATAAATGATGAATTTCACCGCTAATAGGTCCCACCTAGGGTCCAAATTAAGTTTGGCCCGAGGGAAGTCCCAATATTCAGAGGGCGAATCTAATTCCAATACTAGCGAGGTGGGTGGTGGTGATACCCGCCGCCAACACACCAAGCTCTGTGTTGACGCTCTCCGCCACCACCCCATCGCCCACCACCTCATCGAACCCGTCGGAGGAGTCCATCCCCATCAACGTGTGATCGCCATATTCCATGTTTTTGCCAAACCTTTTTGGACGAATTTCCGTCGAACACATTTAGGCGAGATTTCACCTGTAGAAAGAAAAAATTCAAGTATATCGCCAGATTCTAGATTTGGTTGGGAATGTGACTAAAAAACTGGCCGTTTTCAGACCAAAAGGTATCATTGGTGGAAACGGGGCTATACGTCCCGGTTGGTACGGGGCTTTAGTCCCGGTTGCCCAACCGGGACGGGGCAATCAGGACTAAAGCTCTAACCTTTAGTCCCGGTTGCCCCACCAACCGGGACTAAAGGGTGCACACGTGGCAGCGGCAGAGGGCGAGGGGGGGTGGAGCATTAGTCCCGGTTCGTAACAGGAACCGGGACTAATAACCTTCTGCTGTGGCAGAGATTTGGCCCATTTCTCTGCCGCGGCAGAGAATTCATTTTGGCACATTTTGTTGCCGTGGCAGCATTTTCGCCACTTTTTGTGCCGCGGCAGAGAATTCATTTAGGTTGTTTTATTGTTTATTTAGTGATTTGCACTTATCAATGAAGGAACCTTATATTATATCATGAATATCATGACAATATTACATTCAATACACGGATCGAGTTCATGCACTACATACAAAAGTTGCTATTCGATGCTACCGGCCAATTCCTTCAAGGTTGCTATTTTTACAATCCCTGACTATACACAGCCGAGTAGTATTCCTCTTTTGGGTCTAGGACTTCTGCATCCAAGAATCCCGCCAATTCCTCCTGACTTGCCCGTACGCGATCCTTTGGCAGAAGACCGTCCCGTAGACGTTCGATCTGATTTAAAAAAGGAGTCAGCCTATATGAATGAAACTAAACACAATTTGATTTGAATTAAAAACTATAGAAATTGTTTACGTACGTGGAGTTGCTCTAAATTTCTGTCCTTCTCATCGTACGTCTGCCGGATGAACTCGCAAACATAGTATCCACATAGATTGTTACCTGGTCCCTGCGTCAGGCACTTTACGAGAACAGAGTTCAATCAAAATAATAATCAAGCATGATAATAACTGTATCAAAACTAGAATCAAAGAGATGCGCGGATATAGCTAGTGGTGCTCACATCTAGTGGTTGAAATGTAAGCTCCTCTTTCCAAACACCCGTAGCCTTGTTGGTGAACCGTTTCCAAGCGCTGCCTGGCGTAGAAAACGAATAAAATAAGTTATTAAGTACTTGATATCATAAAATTCACGAACGTTGCCGATATAGTGTCGTAATGATTAGAATTACCGCTGAAGAAGTATCTGCATGTCCTTCCACGTCTCAAGGGGTTTATGTTTCGAGTCCATGACTAGTACACGCCCTTTGTCAAGTTGAATGATTAACAGAATATAGTGGAAGCTGCAAATGCATAACTAATCAATTATATACTTAACATCGAGTAAGCGAAATAGAAAGTGTATACAAGACAATAACACTCACTCGAAGTTGTAAGGAAATAGTATTTCCCTTTTGGTTTCTTGAAACCTTAACGTGTGTACTATATTATCCTCCGTATCCTGGGGGCTTATTTTGAGATTAGCTTCATGAACCCAATATGGGTCAATGAAGCCAATGTCATAGATTTGTCCTCTGCTGCATTCGAGAATCTTCATTCTGCATATTACAGTATGATTATATACATGCAATAAACAAAATAATATAGCTGGAGACTAAATTAATTATAGAATTAGTACTTACAGACAATAGGCACTGATGATCGATTTGTCCAAGGCGTCTTGATTGAATAATTGAAATAGTTCATCAAATTCAATGGATATCATGTCATCCTTTTCTTTCCCATGATGCTTTTTTGTAACCCTCAGCACTATCCAGTTAGCCCCGGCCCTTGTGGCATGCATGTACCAGTTATGCAATCTTCGCATTTTTGTTGGAAGATTGTTTACCTCCTCAGGTTTGACGAGAGGTTTGCCGTACTGGTATCTGTATGCTACTTCACTCACGGGGAAGAACTCTAATTGGGATAAGTACTGGGCAATACTCATACCTTGAGCAGCGGCAGCTTCTCCGTATTGTGCAACTACCTCTGGATCATACTGCACTTCGGCTCCATATTTCCTCGACCCCACATTGGTTTGAGAAATCACCTTGAGAGGGGCGCAAGTCTGTTTTGCTTGTTCTCCGAGCTGGGCAACAGATTTCTCGCTTGCATCAGTACTGCTCTTCGAGGCTTTTTGTGCCGCATGTGACTTGATAATAGAACGCTCATAGTCTGATGACAGCTTTGGCTCGGTTTGATGAAGATTCTTTAGCATTTTCAACACTTTGGCCTTTTCTTCTTTGGTGCTGGGGAACTCTGGCTCTTTCGGCCGCCTCAGCTTAGCGAAAAACACCGTCGTTTCCGCATCAACGATCGCCGCAGTCTCCTCTTCAGTACAGTCATAAGCTCTCTTGGGAGGAACCTTTGGTACTTTTAGAAGAGGCTCTTGTTTACGTTTCGGCGATCGCTTACCACGAGGCACAGTAGCGGTACGCTTACACTTTTGACCCTTAGGCGCCGGAGATGGCTCCCGCGGCGATGGCTGCGCCGGAGATTGGTGAGGCGACGAAGACGGCTGCCGCGGCGGCGACGACCTCGCTGGAGACGGGTGAGGCGGCGGCGAAGATGGCCTTGGCGTGTGATTTCGAAGCACGATACATTCCTTCGGCCATAGAATGGTGACGTTTTTTGCGTCTCCCAGCACAGTCACATCCCCTTCACCTGCAAGGTAGTGAAGATCCAAAACTTCAAAGGTGGGCATGATTTCATCCACGCCGACAACAGTGTAGCCCTCTGGAACCGGACGACAATGGTAAGTTGGTGTGGGTCCAATTGGTAAGGCATAGCCGACCGCCACCTTCATTGATATGTTCACAACTTTGACATGTAGCTCGCAGTGTGTCATCTCTGTGATATCATCCACTGGGTAGCCATCGTCGGTGCATCATCGTCATCGCCATTTTCATCACCCGGGACCTCGGTGGAAGCCGCACTGCTTTTTCGATTATTCGATAGGCCGGTAGCATCGAATGCAGTGTGCTGCTGAGATGGGCCGATAGTACTTTTCTCTTTAAGTGCGTTAATTTCATCTTGTTGTTGCTTTAATCGTTCTTCAATTAAACGCATTCGCTCTTTCTGACTATTTGCTTCAACGTCCACCCTGTCCTTTCTCCTCTGACGGCTTCTATCAGGATATTTCTTCCTCTCTTCGGAAAACCCAGTCCTCCATGGTTGGGAGCCTCTTGTGCCTCGTGTTCGTCCATCATGTTCCTTATTTCCAAGGGCGAGTGTGAGCTCATCATTCTCTCTATCGGGAATGAATTCCCCATCTTTAACAACCTTTACTGCTTTTCTCATCCTCTCGATAGGCAAGGGGTCTTCTTTATGTCGTATGTTATATATACCCCTCCCTTCCGAGTCCAACGTGCCCCCATGCCCGTAAAACCAATTCCTTGCACGTTCTACCCAATCGTCTGTCTCTGGGGTGATCTTTTTAGCACGCAGTTCATTCTCAAGTTTCTCCCACTTAGGAATGCCAGCCCTGTAGCCACCTTGCCCCATAATATGGTGATACTTCTTGTTAGCAGCATTCAGCTTATTCGTTTCAGACATTTTCTTAGCTTTTTCTGATTTCTTGTATTCCACAAACTCAGCCTAGAATGGTTTTATCTTCTCAAACTGAATATTCTTGAAATCGGGAGTCTTCTTTTTCACGACATAGTCAAGGTGCAATCTTTTCTTCCAGTTGGTGAAACACTAGGCCATCTTCTTCAAATCCCACTCCCTGACCTTAGCCTCCATGGCTCTCCCATGTTGTAAGGCGTCCTCAACTGGATCCTCCGCATTTGGATCCAGCTCTATCTTCGGTAGTTTGAAATTAGCCATGAGCCTCTTCCACAGTAAATCTTTGGCGTGGTTAGGGACAAATAAACATGTTCCCTCTTCATCCGCATTGGCAGGCCTATTCCAATTTCTAATGGTGATCGGGATTAAGTCCCTAACGATTACTCCGCATTGTGCCACAAATTTGGTTGCGACAACTTCGGGAGCTGTCGGTTTGCCGTCTTCAGCGACATCTTCGATCCTGAACCTCTCATGGTCTTGCAACTTTTTGGTTGGGCCTCGTTTGCTCTTTTCAGTAGATTCCTTCGATCCGGAGGGCTAAAACAAGAAAGATCGTCGTTACTATTTCTATATAGATAGCAGATGATTAATTAATGAATTGATTTATATTACATGCACCTCGCCGGAGCGGTCGTCTTCTCGATTACACAAGGCATCGCCTTCTCCCTCGCGAAAGGCAACACCTTCAACCTCAAACAAGTTGTCTATTCCGGTAAAAAGAGGATCACCCTCACCGGAGTTGTTCAGAAACGTTGATACGTCTAAATTATCTTCCCCATGGATCACACCTTGGATCAACTCTTCCTTTTCTTCGTCTCTGACGTGTGGGTCCATATTTTCTACATAGGTGGAAAAACGAATAAGTCAAAGCGGCTAAAGGAGAAAGTTAAGGAGAAACCCTAATATATACATACACAATAATAAAAATGAAGAGAAACCATAAACCCTAAACCTAGCTACAAAAAGGAAACCGTGTAGTAGATAGGTAACTCTAGCTAAAATCAACAAAAATCAATATTCCGGAGTTCCGAGGGGTGTAAAACCTAGTTCGGAGAAACCTCGGATGCATATGAGGGGAACATGAGTATAAGGCTACAAAAGGAAAACTATCCAGCAGATAGGTAACACTAGATACTAACAAAATACCATATTGGAATCGATTTAAGAGGGTTCGGAATGCCCTGGCGAAGGCACATCGTCGAACCCACATGGACCTAAGGGGCATGCAATTTCATGGGAAGATTTACGCGCGACCGAGCCAGACCGAGCTTTCCTACGTCGAACACAATGTTTTTGACCGCGCGACCCCTTCGCCCATGTCTCGCCCACGCGTGAGAGAACAGGGGAACTCCCATCGGCGCCGCCTCCTCCCCCCTCTCCTCACCTTCCCTGAGAAAATAGAGCTTCTGCATCTCTCTTGCCACAATACACCCGCCCCACGCGTCCCTGCACGCCTCCCATGTCCTGCGGAACCGGCCACCGACATCCCCTTTTCTCGAGCCTTACAAACCCGACATGAGGGAGTATAAATCTATCATTGAGTAAATGTGATACTCCTATAGAAAACGAGGATAGTCCGATGATAAGGATGCGATTACGGATGGCAATGGGGCCCCGAAACCCACAAACCTGATGGATACCCGCCTTAAATGAGGAGGGTTTGGTAAAAAGTTAGACCCTCCAAGTTTAATGGGGCGGGTATGGGGGTGGAAAACCCATACCCGCAGACCCGCTCTAAGCCTTAATCCTATCCCTTAGAGCATGTTTAACGCAGACGCACTACTAGGAAAACGGCTATAGGTAATCAGCACATCCGTGGCTCACATTGTTGAAGTGCCCCACGGCTAAAACAGGCGTGGCTTACCTGTGGGCAGTGCCCTACTAATAACTAGAACAACCGTGGCGCACATGACCATAGTGCGCCACAGATGTGTGTGGGCCAGGGCCCTGTTGGCCACACGCCAAACTTCTGTAGCGCACTACAGTCATGTGCGCCACGGTTGTTAGGGTCATCTGTGGCGCACGTGTGCATGGTGCGCTACGACTAAGCGCATGCCCACCTCTGCTCTGAAACGGCCACAAACTTCTGTGGCGCACTCCGCCTAGTGCGCCACAGGGACTAGGAGCATCTGTGGCGCACTCGGCCTAGTGCGCCACAGAAGTTTGTACTCCCTGTGGCGCACTGGGGCCGTGTGCGCCACGGATGTTTCGATTCTGTTAGGACAGCACTTTATGTGCACATGTGTGCCCACACATCCACCACCCACACTTCACTTTCCCCTTCTTCTTCCTCCTTAGATCTAGTCGGGATCTTCTCCTTTCCACCTCAATTTCTCCATACATTCACCATTTTTAGCATGTAAAACTTGCTTTGGATGTTACATAAGTAATAGAGGAGGTCTCCGGTCTCTCATCTATCCGTCTCCGGTCGACGCGCGCACCTCTCCTTTCCATCTTTCTCGCGATCGGTCTCTCATCTCGGTAAGTTGTCCATGTAAGGATGTGTTCATGTGTATATGGATGATGCATGTGCTCATATGTATGTAGATGATCGATGCTCATGATGTGTGTATGTGTGGAGAGGATCGATGGTCATATGTGTGTGTATATGGAGAGTATCGATGATGCTCATGCATGTGTGTATGGAGAGGATAATGATATGTTCATGTGTGTATGGATCGGTCTCTCTCTCTCTTGTGTTTGTATGTGAACAAGTTGCCATTTGTTTTGCCAAAATGTTGATTCATTTCCATTTTGGCAAGACTTTGGCATTTCGCAAAGGTCCTAATTTTAGGATAGGTCATGCCGAAATTTTCTATCGACCATTGCATGCATGCATTCATTATGTGGTTCTAATAGACTTCAAAATTGTACCGTGTACATCGTGCAGGCAAAAATGGTCTGCATAATGAGCGAAGGCATTGTGGCTAGATTTTTGAAATGTGCGACGGCCGACATGATATGAAATAACAAGACAGATATAAGATGTCCGTGCAGAAGATGCAAAATCAACTGGGTGATCGACCCAGATTCCGGGAATCTGCAGGCGCACCTCCTCCGCCATGGTTTCATGGATGGATACACTCGTTGGATAAGCGATGGCGTAGATGATGGAGACGGTGAAGAAGGTGGCCAACATGACGATGATCATCATCACGGCGAGAACGGGCGAGATGATGAAGAGGCTCATGGAGATGGTGAAGGTGCGGAAGCAGACCGGGATGATGATGATCTAGATGCCGGAGGAGCAGACGACGATGGAACAACGTCAGGCTGGGTGCGGGACCCTTATGTGCAAGAGCTGCTTCTCAAGCAGACGAGTAACGCCAGGGCTGCCGCTAGAGAGAAAGCCAAGCTTGCGCAACTTGAGAAAGACGCGGTTACTCCATTGTATGAAGGATGCAGGCCCGATGATACCCGGTTGAATGTAACGCTCAAGGCTATGGAGATGAAGGCAACGCACAAATTGAGCGACGCAAGTTTCGACGATATGATGGCATTCTGGCACGATCGTCTCCCGGAGGGGAACACATGTCCAACTAGTATCGAGGATGCCAAGAAAATCGTCTGTCCTCTCGATCTACCGCACGTTAGATATCACGTATGCATCAACGATTGCATCATTTATCGGGGCGAGGACGCGGAGAAAACCACATGTCCGGTGTGCGGCGTGAGTCGATACAAGAAAGGGAAGAAAGCACCTCGAAACGTGGTATGGTACTTTCCTATCACCCCTCGTCTGCAGCGCTATTTCGCGGACCCTAAGGAAGCGAAGCTCATGCGATGGCATGCGGAAAGGAAGAAGCCAGGAGATGATGATGACCCCGAAAAGGATGAGCTGCTGACGCACCCTTCAGATGCTAGCCAGTGGAAAGCATTGGACCTCGAATTCCCAGAATTCGGTGGAGATTCGAGGAACATCAGGCTTGGTGCGAGCACCGATGGACTCAATCCGTTCGGTAGCCAGAGCAGCACGCACAACACTTGGCCCGTGTTTGTATGGATGTACAACCTCCCTCCATGGTTGTGCATGAAGAAGAAGTACATACAAATGAGTATGCTAATTCAAGGGCCGAAACAACCTGGTACCGACATCAATCTGTATCTCGGGCTTTTGAAAGAGGAGCTAGCCACGTTATGGGAATCTGGAGCCAATACTTACGACGCCGTCGCAGAAGATTATTTCACTATGAGAGCCGCGTTGGTCACTACGGTGCAAGACTATCCAGGTTGCGGGTATATCTCGGGGCAGGTTATCCAAGGATTCTGCGCATGCGTTAGGTGCATGGATAACACAAGCTATCTCCAACTAGAGAAAGATCCAGGGTCATCGAAAACCGTGTTCATGGCGCACCGGAGGTGGCTCGGCAAGAATGATCCATGGAGAAAACGTGGAGACCTGTTCGATGGCAAATCAGAGACCCGAGGAATCCCAGAGCGTAGGAGCAGCGAAGAAGTGGAAGAGTTGCTGAAAAACTGGAAAGATTGTCCTAAGCCTGGAAAGAAGCGAAAGAGGCAGCAACAAGACAAGCCGCTGATGAAGGTATGGAAAACAAGGTCTGTTTTCTGGGAGTTGCCATACTGGAAGTTTCTCCGCACGCCTCATAGCCTCGACATCATGCATATCACGAAAAACGTGTGCGAGAGTCTGGTCGCCACCATAATCAACATGCCAGATAGGACGAAAGATGGTCCGAAAGCAAGGCACGACCTGATATGCTTGGGTATCCGGAAGGAGCTTCACGGAGGACGCACTACTCCTGATGATCAGGAAGATGACGATGATCATGAGTCGGAGACGACACAAGGTCGTCGGAAGGGTAAAAAGTTCAAGAAGAACGAATATTACTGCCCTCCTTCTTGCTTCACTCTAAGCCAGGATGAGATCAAACAGTTTTTCAAGTGCCTTCTAGGAGTCAAATTTCTTTACGGCTACGCGGGCAAGATAAGCAGATACCTAGACGAGGCGAAGCAGAGGTTCAGTGGCATGAAGTCTCACGACTGTGCCGTGCTAATGACGCAGGTACTTCCGGTCGCACTAAGAGGGATAATGGACGAGCACGTCCGTGAAACGTTATTTGGCCTATGCAAGTTTTTCGACGTCATCTCTAGGAAGTCGATTGGCTTGAATCAGCTCGGAAGGCTACAGGAGGAGATCGTGGTGATACTATGTGAGCTTGAGGTCTACTTCCCACCCGCATTCTTCGACATTATGGTGCATCTGCTGGTCCATGTCGTGGAGGACATCGTACAACTCGGGCCGATGTTTCTCTGCAGCATGATGGCGTTCGAAAGGATGAACGGACACATCAAAGGATACGTTCGCAACAGGTCCCGTCCAGATGGAAGCATAGCCAAGGGCTTTCTGGCCGAAGAGTGCATCTCTTTCTGCACGAATTATCTAGACATCGAGAACCCTGTCGGTCTTCCCGTCAACAGACACCTTGGCAAGCTCGACGGATCTGGTCACCGAGAGGGTCGTCGCATACTGCATGCAGACTTCGATTTTCGACGCGCAGCCTTTGATCGAGCAAACCTCGTCGCGCTACAGCATTTAGAACTGGTCGATCCTTGGGTACAGAAGCACAAAAGGTTAATCGAGAAGAAGTACAGTGACCGGGGCATACAGAGGACGCAGGGAGAAATAATCAAAGAGCACAACTCAGATTTCACGCGTTGGTTTAGGCAGACGCTCCTTGATAATCCCCCGCGCTCGCATTCTTCTGACACGGAAAAGATCATATTCACCTTGTCGCAGGGACCGATGCAAAACCTGGTGACCTATCAGGCGTATGATATCAACGGCTACACATTCTACACGGAGGAAAAGGACAACAAGTGTGATTATCAGAACTCAGGCGTAACGTCGGAATTCTACACCGATGACAACGTGAAGGAAAGATTCTACGGAAGAATCGAGGAGATCTGGGAGCTCGACTACTGTGGAGAAAAGGTGCCGATGTTCCGTGTCAGATGGGCAAAGAGCGTCGAAAGAGAAGACCGGTATTTCACAACCATGGTTATACCCGAAGCAGCCAAATCCAAGGCCGCCGGTGCAAACGTGGCCGCGAAAAATGAACCGTGGGTACTGGCTACCAAAGTGGACCAATGTTTTTTCATTACCGACCCGACAAAGCCTAGCCGTGTTGTCGTGAGGAGAGGAAAAAGAAACATCATCGGAATGGATGGAGTCGCCAACGAGCAAGACTTCGACCAGTACGGCGATCCAAAGATTGAAGATGACGACGACTACGATGCAGCAACATACATCACAAGAAGAAAAAGTACAACCCTACCCAAAAAAGGTAGCCCGTTCGAAAGAAGAAACATTAAAGTGCCGGGGCTAAATTATTCAACCGCGACAAAGAAGGGAAAAAAGATTGTAAAACGCTAGCTCAAAAAATATTGTAAACGCGTGGTCAAAAAAGATTGTAATATTCATGAACAAAGTATTATGAAATTTAGTTATACTTTAAATCATATTTTTGGGCATTTTTGGAATATTATTACTTTTGGGCATTTTTGGAATATTTAAAAGTATTTTAAAATCAAAATAAAACTTCTATGGCATATATCACCACTTTTGGGCATTTTTTGGAATATTTAAAAGTGTTTTTAAAATCAAAACAAAAAATTGGGGCACCAGGATTCGAACCTGGGTGCTCTCAGGTTTAGAATAGAGTAGTGGGCAGAACCAGTGGGATAGGCTAGTATAGTTGTTAGCTAGTGGGTCTGTAGTTCTCTTATCCAGTAGTTAGAAGCCGATAGGCGTAGCGCACTAGCCCGTAGTGCGCTACAGATATCCGTAGCGCACTATGCCCAAGTGCGCTATGCCTAACTGGCTTTATCCACTCGATCGAGCCGCCTCTCTCATCCCCATCGCTCCATCTCAGCCCGAGCCCCCTCTCTCATCCCCATCGACGCGCCGCCGCCGCATCCCATCTGCATCAACGCGCGCCCGCCAGGAGGAGGTGGAGGAGGAGCGTCGCCCGCGCGCCAGCCAGCTGCAGGACGAGGAGCGCCGCCCACGTGCCAGCCAGGAGGAGCGTCGCCCGCGCACCAGCCAGGAGGAGGTGGAGGTGGAGCGTCGCCAGCCAGGAGGAGGTGGAGGAGGAGCGTCGCCCGCTCGCTCGCCTCGCCAGTGGACTCGACCGTCTACAGCCCTGCCTCGCTAGCCACCTCACCCGCAGGCTCGTCCTCGTCCTCGTCTCAGAGAGGTGAGTCTTCTCCCCTCTCTCCATCTCCCCCCTCTCTCCATCTCACCCGCGGGCATTGATTTAGAATTAGATTTAGGTTTAGGTTGACAGTGAGGTTTAGGTTGATTTAGGATTAGGTTGACAGTGAGGTTTAGGTTGATTTAGGATTAGATTTAGGTTTAGGTTTAGGTTTAGGTAGTAGCAGTAGCTTGATTTAGGTTGATTTAGCAGTAGATTTAGTGCTGATTTAGCCAGTGCTGATTTAGCCAGTAGCTTGATTTAGGTTGATTTAGCAGTAGATTTAGCCAGTGCAACCTATGCCAATCATGCCGGTGCAAGTTCTGTTAATAAATCAGTGATATTTTTTTCTCATAGTGATCTATGCCAGTGCAAGTTCTGTTAATAAATCAGTCAATCATGCCAGTGCAACCTATGCCAGTGCTCACCTCAGTTACCTGCATCACATCTCACTCTTCTCATGCAATGCAGCAGTAGATTAATATATGACTAGATATGTGCAGTAGATGGCCAATGTCCTTATCATGGTGATAACAGTCATGAATTTTTTTAACCCAAGCACTAGATTAATATAGCACTAGATATGTGCAGTAGATTAATATAGCACTAGATTAATATGGCATTGATGTCCTTATCATGGTGATAACAGATATGTGCAGTAGATTAATATAGCACTAGATGGTCATATATTCTTTAACCCAAGCATGAAATAAAACATCACTCATGCATCAAGTCCAGTAACTTCTTGCAAGTCCAGTAGATGAATATAGCAGTAAGATGGTCATATTTTATCAAGTCCAGTAATAATAGACAGAGAGCCTGAGCCATTGGTTGATCAGATTAGGAAAAACTTGTGGACTATGTAAGTGTTGAATGCATCTGCCGGTGGACTGTGTAAGTGTTGATCAGATCAGACAGAGAGCCTTTGTAACATGTGGACTGTGTTGCTGTCAAGTTAGATGTAGTTGCTGTCAAGTTAGATGTCTGCATTGCACCTGTAGTTGCTGTCAAGTTGCTGTCAAGTTAGATGTCTGCATTGCACCTGTAGTTGCTGTCAAGTTAGATGTAGTTGATGTCAAGTTAGATGCCTGCATTGCACCTGTAGTTGCTGTCAAATTAAAACAAGTCTGCATTGCACCTGTAGTTGCTGTCAAGTTAGATGTCGAGCTTGTGCTTGCCAAGGTGAACTGAATTGAACTGTGTATACTTGTCATTTGCTATTATTTGCTGTCATTTGTTCACAGAACTAAAAATTATGTTGCCGTCATTTTCTTGCTAAACTTGTGCTTGTTATGGTGTATGGTGTATTCTCATTTTCTTATTGCAAGCAAATGACAGCAAGGATTGTTGTTATTGTTGTAGCACTTGAAATTATTCTTGTGCTTGTATGAAGCACTTTATTATGTCCCGTATGCAGGTTCTTGTATGAAATGAGTCCTGATTTTTGCCGAAATGTTGATTAACTTCCGTTTCGGCAGAAATCGGGCACTCCTAGTTTAAGAAAATTAGCAAAGGTCATGCCGGATTTTTCCGTGCATTTAACCAATTATTTGTTTTTTATTAGTGCAAAGATGTGTGACAACGACGAGGCTGGATGTTCTAAGCGCATCAGCGCTGAAGGAGAACTCAGACCTCCGAATAAACAATTGACATTCTGGGAGGCGGCCCAGCGTCTAGAAGACGATGAAGAATACCATCCTTCGGAGAGCGAGGATGATGAGATGGAAGACGCGGAGGAAGAAGCCGAAGGAACGGCGGACGATGAAACCACTGATGGCGGCGAGGGCACAGGGAGTGGTAGCAACCCTCCTAAGAAGAAGAAGCCGAAGGACCGGCGCCCGAACACGGTCGGCACGGTCAGGGAGGAAATTACCGAAGTGAGCCCATCAGGGGTTCCTTTGGAGCCCGCCCTTGTCGTCAAAGGGTACGGTGGGCAAGTGGCGGCGATCACCCGGACAACCATCTCGATCAACACCGAGAATCTCTGGCATAAAGATAATGGCCACTTGCGCACACTCCTCTTCGAGAAGCTGCACGCCAGATACAAGTTCCCCGCTAAGTATCAGAACACAAATTATCATGGGAACGAAGTAAACAAATCCGCCCTCACAAAGATGAGCACCGCCCTGGCCAGCTGGAGAACCCGGATAAAGAAGAAGATCTATAAAGAAGGGAAAAGTCTCGAGGAGATCCAGAAGATTGACCCGCAGATCACCGAAGATCAGTTCCGGGAGTTCAAGGAGAGGTGTGAATCCGAAAGAGCCCTGGCCAATAGTAATCGGGGAAAGGTGCTGCAGGCGATGAATATAGGTCATCACCATCTCGGATCTAGTGGATACAGAACCGCGGAGGCCAAATGGAATAAGGAGGACGAAGAGTATAGATCCAAGGGGATAGAAAACCCCTTTGCTAAATTCGAACCCGGGCAGGTTCCAAACTTCATCAGGGCCCGTTACCATGTGGACCCAAAAACCAAACAACTCACCGCGGATCCTGCGGTGAAGGAATTCGAGGAAATTGTGGTAAGTATAATCTAATTACCGGTGATCAACACGATTGCAATCTAATCGATGATCTAAATGATTCACTGTTACTTCTTCTGCAGGAGGAGGATATTGTTGCTAGTCATGGATCCCAGGGTTCCTCATCCCAGGGGTCGACGGCGGCCACCCGGTGGGATAACCCTTTTAACAGGGCGATGAACCGGGCCAAGAAAATAGAGCCGGTTACGAAGAAGCCGTCGTCGGCTGGCCGTCTGGCCGGCCTCGGGGGTAAGAATTGGGTGGATCATTTTGGTCCACCGCCGAGGACGCATGTGGCGCCGTCGGGAAGGAGCGAGGAGGAAAACAGAGAGGTTCAAGAACTTAAGGCACAAGTGGCGCGGATCCCGCAGATCGTCCAAGACAACCTGGCAATCACCCTTACGTCCTTCCTGCCTACCTTGGTGGAGTCAATAGCGAACTGGAGTGCGGGTGGTCGAGTAGGGCCGTGCCCGATTCCAAGCATGGTCAGCAGCCACTCGAACAACGCGCCGCCGACGAATCAGGCGAACTACGTGTTCGTGACTCCGCCCGCTAGCACCGCGGCGCCGCAAGTGTTGGTGACTCCCCCTGCCATCACCGCGGCGCCGGAGTACATGTTGGTGCCCCCCTGCCATCGTCGCGGCGGCACCGGAGCTCCAAGCACCCGTCGGTAGGGAGAATACACCGGCGGCCAGCACCGCGCCATCAAGCAGCCCTTCCGTCTCTTGCACGCCCGTCGCCGTATGCGGTGCGTCGACATTACCCGATCTCGACGCCATCACGGTAAACAAATTGCTTTAATTACCGCCTTTCATGCCATCTATATATTACTCTTGTGGCATCTCGCTCTGACGACGCCGTACATGTTTTCCGCAGACGGATGTTCCTTGCACTCTCTTATGCTACGTGAACAACGAGCTGAGGGATGTTGCCAAGGGTACCATCGTTCAACCCTTGCAGCGCACGTTCCACTCAAAGCCGATGCCAGATAGCGTGCACAGGGTTAAAATTAGTCGGGTGCTAAGGGGCTGCGACGACCTGGAACCTCCCATTCAACCCCCAGGAGCGGATGAAGAAGAGTCGTATGTCCTCAGAAGTTGCTTCGGCTTGTTCTTGCTATGGCCAAAGAGCATGATCCGTTTGGGGACGGTGGGGGCCATCACGCCACAGACAACAGCACCGCCTGTCGTGCCAGCGACAAGCGGTGGCAAGGCCCCCTTACCGCCCTCGCCGTCACCTCCACGCGGTGGGTCGGATGATCATGTTGATGATATGCACATGGCGCAGGATCCGGCCGAGGACTTCGAAGACTGGAATGATCACTTCTTCAGCACTCAGTTTGGCAACGAAGAAGACCTAGCTGGTGGCCCCACAGAGAAAGCCACTATCACCAAGCGTCTGTTTGGTTCTCAGGAGACGCCTCCAGCTTGCGCCTTTACAGAGCCAGCTGATACAACCAACCGGCCCTTTATTCTAAGCCCTGACACACTACATAGGGCGGTCGGTGCTCAGATTGTGGTGCATGCCCGCTCTCCAAAAGGAAAAAAGGGCAGGAAAAGAAAATCTAGCAGCTCGAGCCAGCCGGTGGCGTCAACAACTGCGAATCCGATCAGGTTTCAGGACGGGCCACCAAGACCCGAGGGTATTATGTGGAGGATTCATGTGGCGGGTGAGCCCATGCTACCTAAGAATTTGCGGAAGCTCGCCAGTTCGGAACTGCAGAGTGTGCATGACGGCGTGCTGACGATAGAGAGACGCCTTCTATCGGAGAAAGATCCCTCGCACCCGGTATTCGTGGTTAAGGTGCCACCCGGCTTGGGCTTCGTCGACACTGCCCCCGCGGATCTGTTCTTCCTGCGGTTCGAGGACATCTTCAATATGTTCCACCTATACCCGCTGCACTATACCATGGTCCGTCTCTTTTCTCTCAGCCTGGCCACGCAGATCATTAGAGAGAACACACCGGGCATCGCTATAGTGGACCCCTACTACATGCGTGACGGCTGCTTGGGTTCCCCCGCCGAACGACGTATCGTGGCCTCGTACCTAAAAAGAATCCTCGTGGCGAACAAGACAAAGGAATACATTCTCGTGCCTTACTTTCCCGAGTAAGTCGTTATTCAGTCGCCACCGTCGATTGGCTTTATTAGATCATCATCATTCTTTTTTCAACACATTCCATTTGAATTTTTTGCGCAGAGATGAACACTGCACGCTCATCTCCTTATCGCCGAAGCATTCCCACGCCACGTATTTCGACTCGGGGAGTCTAGAAAAGAAGAAAAACTACGACAAGATCAAGGAAGTTCTGGATGATGCTCTCACTGGCTTTGCCTCGACGGAAGGCACCAGCTTCGTGCGTAAGAAGGTCAAGTTCGGCAGGCACGTCTTCAACCACGTAACAGAGTTCCCCTGCGTGAAGCAGCCGGAAAACAGTAAGAAGGAAGCCTACTACGCACTCCATCACATGAGGGCGTTCCTACTTGACCAGCAGAATTCTACGCTGCCAGATCATCTCAAACAGTGGGCCGAAGCAAAGGCCAAGATCAATGATTCGGATATTAGACAAGAGATGTATCGCATCCAGCAGCAGTTTGGGGCAATCATCTTTCGTGATGTCATGACTTCGGGGGGATCTTCTACGGAGGAAATATCCCGAATAACCGTGACATAGAAGATCGCCTAGAGATGCAGGGTGACTATAGGAAGTTCATGACGAGGCAGGGCGTCCTCCCGTTCCCTAAGCCGAGCCAGAAGGCTTGATGTTGGCCTAGTTGTAGTTGCAAACTATAGATGACGTTTGTGTGTGTGTGGACGACAAGTGTACTTATCTTATTAGGTTTATGAATCACCGCTTACTTATTTTGCTTATTATTATTATATATCAATCAATGCTTGGTTTTTTTGCTTACTCTTTGGTTTTTTTGCTTACTCTTTGGTTCTCGGACGACAAGTGTGAGTTATTTTTGTCTTTTTCGAGAATATGCCGATGATTGAAATGTCGTGGCACAATATATATGTGAATGTGCTATGACGGGATTGTCAGCCTTGTGATATGCACAAGTCCAGGAATTGTGCATCCTACTTGGCTGACAGTCCCGTCATAAGCAATTCCTGTGTCCAACGACCTACCTAGTTATATATGAGGCATGCTTTTCGAGTTATTTTTGTCTTTTTCGAGAATATGCCGATGATTGAAATGTCGTGGCACAATATATATGTGAATGTGCTATGACGGGATTGTCAGCCTTGTGATATGCACAAGTCCAGGAATTGTGCATCCTACTTGGCTGACAGTCCCGTCATAAGCAATTCCTGTGTCCAACGACCTAGCTAGTTATATATGAGGCATGCTTTTCGAGTTATTTTTGTCTTTTTCGAGAATATGCCGATGATTGAAATGTCGTGGCACAATATATATGTGAATGTGCTATGACGGGATTGTTAGCCTTGTGATATGCACAAGTCCAGGAATTGTGCATCCTACTTGGCTAACAGTCCCGTCATAAGCAATTCCTGTGTCCAACGACCTAGCTAGTTATATATGAGGCATGCTTTTCGAGTTATTTTTGTCTTTTTCGAGAATATGCCGATGATTGAAATGTCGTGGCACAATACATACATGAATGTGCTATGACGGGATTGTTAGCCTTGTGATATGCACAAGTCCAGGAATTGTGCATCCTACTTGGCTAATAGTCCCGTCATAAGCAATTCCTGTGTCCAACGACCTAGCTAGTTATATATGAGGCATGCTTTTTGAGTTTGCTCTTTTTGATTTAAGAGTACTTTCTATAAGTGTATCTTCATATGCGACTTTAATTATACATGTTTTTTCAATCACCGGTTAGTTATTATTGTCAACTTGTAGATGACGTGGTACGTCGTGTACAAGGGACGGGTTCCCGGAGTCTACGATGATTGGGAAGACTGCCGGAGACAGGTGCACCGTTTCAGCGGAAATAGCTACAAAGGGTACAACACTATGGCGGAGGCGGAAGATAGATACACGCGCTATCTAGCGGAAGTTAGGACAAGGAACCGGATGAAGACCTACACCTTCGTCGCGGCGGTGATCATGCTTATCTTCTTTGGTTATTTATCCCGCGTTTGTGTCTAGCTAGCTAGTTTAGATGTCTAGGCGAGCTTCCGAGCTCTAACTTGTTCGATCGACACATGTATTCGCATGTCACCAACTACTACTTTGTAACATGATCAAAACAATGTAACTTGGACTATGTATTCATGTATGAGACTTATCTATATGTATTTGTTTCAATCTTGTTTTTCATATCGAGTATTTATATATATAATTGTATATCTTGTATCTGTGTGTGTATATCTGCTGTAATATTGTATATAATCTGTATTGCATATAATTTGGCTTGGAAATTAAAAAAAAAACAAAAAATACATCTGTGGCGCACATGTTCTACCTTCTGTGGCGCACTACGCCTAAAGCGCACCATGGATGTTTAGTGGCGCACTGGGTAGTGCGCCACAGAAGATCCAAGGGGTAGCGCACCACGCCAAACTTCTGTGGCGCACTAGGTGGTGCGCTACGCCTATCTCTACACAACCGTGGCGCACTAGGCAGTGCGCCACGGCTGAGAGATAGCCGTAGCGCAAGGCCCGTGGCGCACTACAGGTGCGCCACGGATGGGCCTTTTAGGTGCGCCACAGACGACCATTTTCCTAGTAGTGACGTTTAAATAAAGCAGACGCTAGCTAGGCTGATTTTACTTGCGGTTAGGCCTCCATCCCGTCCGATTCGGGGATTTTCTCTAGCGTCGACGTACGAGGAAGCGTCGGTCGCTAGGACTACTTTTTTTCAGGGAACAGGAGTTTGATTAGCGCTCCTAGCTGTTGCTAGCTACCCAAATTAACGTTCCGTGCTGTGAGACGAGGCGTTTAGTCCATAATCCAATTTTCTGACATTATTTTTTTAAACATAAGGGTCTGTACAAGAGCTTATCATAGTACATGCCCTAATAATCATATGACTAACCACACGTACGTCCACGCGGGCCATGCACGCAGACAACACACATCGATCACCCGAAGCCGCCGCCCACCACCCGATCGAAGCCCACCAGCAGCAGCCGCCGCCCACCACACCCGAAGCCCACCATGCAGCCGCCGCCGCCCACCAGCAGCAGCCGCCGCCGCCCACCACCAGTAGCCGCCGCCCACCACACCCGAAGCCCACCATGAAGCCGCCGCCTCCCACCAGCAGCAGCCGCCGCCGCCCACCACCAGCAGCAGCAGAGGGAGGGGGAGGACAGAGAGGCAGGGAGGGGCGTACCTGACGCGCGGCGGTGGGGGAAGGGCGCGGGCGGCACGGACGTCGTCGGCGGGAAGAGAGGGCAGCGGTCGTCGGGGCGGGAAGGAGACGCGCGCGGGAGGAGGAGGAGCCTCTACGGAGCGCTCGGCGGTGGCGGTCGGAGGAGGAGCCGCTACGGGGAGCGCGCGGCGGTGGCGGCCGGAGGCGGAGGCGTTGACGACGACGGAGGGCGCGAGCAGCCTGGCGGCGTCGTCGATGAAACAAAGAAGCAGAGAAGAGAAGCAGAGATGAAGAAGAGAAGTTATATAAAGGGGAGGGAGTATACGTCCCGGTTGGTGGCACCAACCGGGACTAAAAGGGCATACGTCCCGGTTGGAGCCACCAACCGGGACGTATACTCCAATTTTCCGCAGCTGAAGGGGCGCGCGCGCAGGGGGTCTTTAGTCCTGGTTGGTGGCTCCAACCGGAACGTATTCTCCTGTTTTCAAAGTTTTTCAGTTATTTTCTCTCTGTTCCCGCCTTATATTATATTTTGGGGTTTAAATTTGTAATGTTTTCTAAATGATAATTACTTTGGAATTTAGAAAAACTTTAAACATAAAAAGTGTTTGAATTTGAATAACTAATTCGAAACCATTTTATTTTTTGAAAAATAATTAATGTAACCATTTAAACTATGAACCATTTAAAATTAATAATGAAATAACTTATATTTTTTAAATATTAATTTGGAATTTAGAAAAACTTTAAACATAAAAAGTGTATGGATTTGAATAAATAATCCAAAACCAATTTCTATTTTAAAAAAATAAGTAATGTAACCATTTAAAAATAATAATGAAATAACTTATATTTTTTAAATATTTATTTGGAATTTAGAAAAACTTTAAACATAAAAAGTGTATGGATTTGAATAAATAATCCAAAACCATTTTCTATTTTTAAAAATAATTAATGTAACCATTTAAAATTAAAAATGAATTAACTTATACTTTTTAAATATTAATTTGGAATTTAGAAAAACTTTAAACATAAAAAGTGTATGGATTTGAATAAATAATCCAAAACCATTTTCTATTTTTAAAAAAATAATTAATGTAACCATTTAAAATTAAAAATGAATTAACTTATATTTTTTAAATATTAATTTGGAATTTAGAAAAACTTTAATCATAAAAAGTGTTTGGATTTGAATAAATAATTCAAAACCATTTTCTATTTTTAAAAAATAATTAATGTAACCATTTAAAAAATGAACCATTTACAATTAAAATTGAATTAACTTATAAGTAATTCAAAACCATTTTCTGTTTTTGTGAAGGATTTTCATTGTTCAGAATTTTTTTGAATTTATTATGCCCGTTTTGAATTATCTGAATTTCTAACTATGGTCGAACCGGTGTGCATGAAGATAGGGGATGAGCATCGTTAGAACTTGCATTGGATCTCTGAAGAAACCACATATTGCGAGTCTAAAAATGATTTTTTCAAAAAATCACGGGCGATAGATCATGTACCTGTAGTACAAACCGGACCCACTTCCTGCCGATTCGGCACACATTTGTCCTTTTTACCCGGGATGGACGAAAAGGTTTGAGATGTACTGGTTGGGATATAGTCCATGTAAGGTGGTCTAGTATTTTAGGAAAATAGGACGGTAGCATTATGAAACGGCATTTTGGTGGTTACTTCACAAAACGACCCGTTTTTTGCGCTCGGAAAATGGAAAAGGGCTTTTCCGTGCGACAAAAAGGAAAACTTCCTCCTGCAACATTGTTCTGCATACCAATGTCCACACACATGCATAATATGGGCACAACATCACAAACTATGCCGTGATTCAGCACATAACATCGGTCATTTGGACCGAAAGCCATGAAACCTCGAACATGATAGATCATTTTGTGAAGGTTTTTTCGAAACATGATCAATATACCAAGTCTGGTATTTTTCCTTTCAACTATGTAACAAAATATGACACCACGCGAAGCATTTTCATTGTTCGGTTTTTTTTTGAATTTATTATGCCCGTTTTGAATTATCTGAATTTCTAACTATGGACTACCACGCGAAGGATTTTCATTGTTCGGCAGACATTTAGTCCCGGATGTAGTCACAAACCGGGACTAAAAATATTTTCCGCCATTTCACACCTCTTCCCGCCAAGTTTTCCCGCCCTTTCCTTTCTACTAGAGCTTTTAGTCCCGGATGTAGTCACTAACCGGGACTAAAGATATTTCCCGCCATTTCCCAAAGCTTCACGCCAATTTTTCCCGCCCTTTCCCTCTATATTTAGGGTGATCGTGTCATGGCTATCCACACATCCACACCTTCCTCTCTTAGAACAATGGAAAACGCCTACTGGGCCATTCTGACCCTCGAGGAGACCGAGGCGCTGTGTGCCTCCAACTACCCTTGTCCGCCGGGCTACCGGCCTCCCGCCTGCTGGATGCTGAGCACTGGAGGGGTTCCTGTCCCTCCTGTCCCTCAAGGTTCCGCACGCCAGGCGGCCATCACAAACCACTTCTACCACGAGCTCACGCCGGAGCAGCGGATGGATCCCCAGTGGGATCCCGACAACTACGACACCTGGAATGCCTTCTTCGCTAATAGGCGGGAAAGGGAGCTCGCCAGGTACGAGGGTGATGGCCCGCCACCGGTGAACCACAATGAAGCCGGCCGTCGTCTGTGGTGGGCGAACCGTACTATCATCGGAGTGATGCGCTACATCGTCGGGGGAGACCATCCTCGCCTACGGTGCCCACGAGTCCACCCGCCACAGGCCCCACACTGTCCGGGCGGTAGCCACATCGTCTTCCAGGAGACCCCTCTCCCGCCCACCGTGAATCCGAGGCTGGAATGGCCCCTGGTATATGCCATGGATGGGCTGAGGATCCCCGGAGTGGCAGGTGACGATGACGATGATGACGACGACGATGAAGACCCTGAAGCTGCGTACTATAGGACTAGGCATGATTATGACTAAAGGGGGTGGCTTTAGTCCTGAGTGTTAGCTAGTCCCGGTTTGTCCTGGTTTTTAATATTAATAAATGTCTTGAGTGTTACCTAATAAATAGAGGGAAATGCCTATATAAAGAGAGGGTTCATCTTTAGTCCCGGTTGGAGAAACCAACCGCGACTGAAGGGATTGCGGCAGAGTGGGCCAGGCAACACTAATAATAGGGGTGAGTGTCGACATTATGTCGTGCGGCTTGTACCTTGTCCCGGATGGTGTCACCAACCGGGACTAAAGATGAACCTTTAGTCCCGGTTGGAGACACCAACCGGGACTAAAGATGAGTCAGCACTAATAATAGGGGTGAGTGTCGACATTATGTCGTGAGTGTCTACATTATGTCGTGAGTGTCGACATTATGCCGAGCTGCTTGTACTATAAATAGGCATCCTTGTGATTCCAGTCCTCCAGCCAGTTTGAGGCATCTCCAAGATGGTTTTAGAGAGCAGGGACACCACTACGGCCAGTTTCAGGGAGATGCCGACGGAGCCCAGTCCTCCGGCATCTCCGAGAAACTGGGTATAGAGTCACTCCCTAATATGTGAAATTAGTTAGCTCCGAGGCGTATTGATCTAGTTAGTGAAGTTACAAGCTGCAAGATGGTTTTCGAGAGCAGGGACACCACTGCGGCCAGTTTCAGGGAGATGCCGACGGAGCCCAGTCCTCCGGCATCTCCGAGAAACTGGTCATAGAGGCACTCCCTAATATGTGAAATTAGTTAGCTCCCCGGCGTATTGATCTAGTTAGAGAAGTTACAAGCTGCAAGATGGTTTTCGAGAGCAGGGACACCACTACGACCAGTTTCAGGGAGATGCCGCCGGATCCCAGTCCTCCGGCATCTCCAAGGAACTGGTCATAGAGGCACTCCCGGTCCAGCCACAAAACGGGACTAACACTCAAGACATTTATTAATATTAAAAACTGGGACTACAAAATCGGGACTAAAGGCCACAAACCGCGAAAGATATTACATAATATGAGCATGAACTTCTTGGCATATGTCATTCCTTATGACCGCTTCAGACGAAACCATGGAGCATCTTCTTTACTTAACGGAATGCTTGGGTCAGTTTTCACTGTGAAGGGCGGAATTTCATCACACTTATTATAATCTTCTGACATGTCTGTCTTTTCCTCGATTCCCACGATGTTTCTTTTCCCTGAAAGAACTATGTGACGCTTTGGCTCATCATATGATGTATTTGTTTGCATATTTTTTCTTTTTTTTGTTCTGGAGGACATGTCCTTCACATAGAAAACCTGAGACACATCATTGGCTAGGACGAATGGTTCATCTCTATAACCAAGATTGTTGAGATCCATTGTTGTCATTCCGTACAACTGGTCTATCTTTACCCCTTCCCCATTCAGGTTGACCCATTTGCAGCGAAACAAAGGGACCTTAAAAGAGACTCCATAGTCTAGTTCACATATCTCCTCTATGTAACCATAATATGTGTCCTTTTGTCCATTCTCGTCTATTGCATCAAAGCGGACACCACTATTTTAGTTGGTGCTTTTTTTATCTTGGGCGATCGTGTAGAATGTATTCCCATTTATTTCGTACCCTTGGAAATTCAATACAGTAGAAGATGGTGACGCGGCCAACAAGTATAGCTGATCTCCAACAGTGGTGTCATTCAAGAGATGTGTCCGCATCCAACCACCGAAAGACTTCATGTGTTCATCTGTAATCCATGATTCAGGCTTCCCCGGGTTTTTGGAGCGTACAATATTCTTGTGTTCCTCGATATACGGAGCTGCCAAGGTGGAATTATGTAGAACTGTGTAGTGTGCTTTAGTGAAAGAATCCACGTCCTACATATCATTGCTTTCTTTCCCAGCGTGCCTTTTCCACTTAGTCTTCCCTCATGCCGCGAGTCAGAAACACCAATCGGCTTAAGGTCAGGAATAAAGTCAACACAAAACTCAATGACCTCCTCTGTTCCATATCCCTTGGAGATGCTTCCTTCTGGTCTAGCACGGTTATGAACATATTTCTTTAAGACTCCCATGAACCTCTCAAAGGGGAACATATTGTGCAGAAATACCGGAACGAGAATGGCAATCTCTTCCACTAGATGAACCAGGAGATGCGTCATAATATTGAAGAAGGATGGTGGGAACACCAATTCAAAACTAACAAGACATTGTACCACATCCTTCTGTAACCTCGGCAGAATATCTGGATTGATTACCTTCTAAGATATTGCATTGAGGAATGAACACAGCTTCACAATGGGTACTCGAACATTTTCCGGTAGAAGCCCCCTCAATGCAATCGGAAGCAACTGCGTCATAATCACGTGACAGTCATGAGACTTCAGGTTTTGGAACTTTTTCTCTGCCATATTTATTATCCCCTTTATATTAGATGAGAAGCCCGAAGGCACCTTGATACTGTAAAGGACTTCAAAAAAGATTTCCTTCTCTGCTTTGGTAAGAGCATAGCTGGCACGCGTTAAGTGACGCCCTTTATCCGTCTTGTTATGTGTATGCATGTTCTTTGGGTCTTTCATAATTTGTTGGTCCTCCCGTGCTTCAGGTGTATCTTTTGTCTTCCCATACACGCCTAGGAATCCTAGCAGGTTCACACAGAGATTCTTCGTCACGTGCATCACGTCGATTGAAGAGCGGACACGCAGGACTTTCCAATATGGTAGCTCCCAAAATACAGATTTCTTCTTCCACATGGGTGCGTGTCCTGTAGCGATGTCATTCAGAACTGATTGACCGCCGGGACCCTTTCCAAAGATTACTTCTATGTCCTTGACCATACCAAATACATCATCACCAGCAGGGAGTTCAGGCTTCTTCCGGTGATCTGCCTCACCTTTGAAATGCTTGCCTTTCTTTCTTACGGGATGATTGGTCGGAAGAAATCGTCGATTCGCCAGGTACACAACCTTCTTGCATTTATGAAAATATTTACCTTCGGTCTTATCTAAACAGTGGGTGCATGCCTTATATCCCTTGTTTGTCTGTCCTGAAAGGTTACTAAGAGCAGGCCAATCATTGATGGTTACGAATAACAACCCTCGTAGATCAAATGGCTCCTGTTTGTTCTCATCCCACGCACGTACACCTGGTTTGCCCCACAACTGTAAGAGTTCTTCAACTAATGGCTTAAGGTACACATCAATGTCGTTGCCCGGTTGCTTCGGGCCTTGGATGAGCACTGGAATCATAATGAACTTACGCTTCATGCACAACCAAGGAGGCAGGTTGTAGATACATAGAGTCACGGGCCAGGTGCTATGACTGCAGCTCTGCTCCCTAAAAGGATTCATGCCATCCGTACTTAGACCAAACCATAAGTTCCTTACGTCACATGTAAAGTCTGGGAAGTCTCTCTCGATTTTTCTCCACTGTGACCCATCAGCAGGGTGTCTCAACTTCCCGTCTTTCTTACGGTCTTCTTTGTGCCATCGCAACAACCTGGCATGCTCTTTGTTTCTGAACATGCGTTTCAACCTTGGTATTATAGGAGCATACCACATAACCTTAGCAGGAACCCTCTTCCGGAGGGGCTCTCCCTCAACATCACCAGGGTCATATCGTCTGATCTTATACCGCAACGCATTGCATACCGGGCATTTATATAAATTCTCATACTCCTTACCGCGGTAGAGGATGCAGTCATTAATGCATGCATGTATCTTTTGCACATCTAATCCGAGAGGACAGAGAGTCTTCTTTGCTTCGTAGGTACTCTCGGGAAGTTCGTTATGTTTTGGAAACTTCAGCTTCATTATTTTCAGCATCTTTTCAAATGAGGAGTCAGTTAGACCACACTCTGCCTTCCATCGCAACAATTCCAGTGTGGTACCGAGCTTTGTGCCGCCATCTTCACAATTTGGGTACAACAATTTCTTGTGATCTTCTAACATGCCCTCTAACTTCAACTTCTCATTTTCTGTTTCACAGTCTCGCTTTGCATCAGAAATGACCCTACCAAGTTCATCAGCCGGCTCATCTGATGCCCGTTCTTCACCTCTTTCCTCTCCATTGTCTTCCATTGCAGTATCACTGTATTTAGGAAACATATGATGATAGTTGTTATCATCATCTTCTTCTTCACCATCTTCCATCATAACCCCTCTTTCCCCGTGCTTGGTCCAGCAATTATAGTTGGGCATGAAACCTTTCATAATCAGGTGGCCGCGAATGATTTTCGAGGAAGAGTACTCCTTGTTGTTCCGACATTGAACACATGGACAACGTATAAATCCATTCTCTTTGTTTGTCGTAGCCACATCGATAAATTTATCCACGCTTTTGATATACCCGGCTACGCGCCAGTCACCGTACATCCATTCCCGACCGGTCATCTGCATCATATAAGTAAGTTTATCAAAAAACAGGACATCATAAATAGTGAAATAACCAATTCACACCGACACATGAATTGTATCAATGACCTAGAAAAGATAAGATTGCTAACCTCGATCGAGGGAAATAAAGAGGAGAAAGCTCAAGTGCGTCTCGGACACCTTCTATATTTTTGTTCTATGAGAAATTCAACGGGATTATTCACTCAAACATTTCAACAAACACCTTCAATGCATGCATGAGAAAAAACTAGCACACCCCCTCACACCTTCCACCATTCGAAAAAACAGAGCGGAGGCAGAGGGGGCTGGGGCGTTGCATTTATAAAGGGCAGGGGGTCTTTAGTCCCGGTTGGAGCCAGCAACCGGGACTAAAGGTGCGTGCCACGCCACGTGGCTGTGGCCAAACCTTTAGTCCCGGTTGGTGGCTCCAACCGGGACGTATTCCCCCTTACCAACCGGGACGCATGCCCCCTGGCCCCGTGCCCGCTCCAACCGGGACGCGTGCCAGCATTATTCCCGGTTGGTGGCGGAACCAGGACAAATGCTCTGAGGCGTCGCGAACGGATAGCCCTTTTTCTACTAGTGTATATGCATCCGGCGCTAATAGCGCCAGATTTTTAGCCTATGAATGCTGAACAAGTGGATATGCTCTAATACGGTAGATATTAGCAGTCACAGCCAGTAACAGTACATGCTGAGAAAGAAACCACAACACATTTGCAAATGAATTTTTTCAAAATTGGAACAATACTCTCTCCGATCTAAATTAATGTTCTCACGTTTGTCTAGATTCAAATGTATAGTCATGTTTTAGTAGATACATCCAAATCTAGAAAAATCTAAGAACATTAATTTGAATCAGGGGGAGTACAAATAAACAGCCAGCTGATCTCCCGAACGAACCAGCATGCTACAGAAGCTGAACATGAAGAACTGGAGGTCCAAGATAGTTCAGAAACAAATCACATCACCATCTTTCAACTGAAATTTTAAACAGTTGGCTTATGCCCCGCAAACAAACCAGCAAGCCACGTTACAAAAACTAAACCATTAATCATGTCCTCAAATTCAGAAACAAAGCATGGTTCATCCAAGACTAAATCAAACTTATTTTACATTTACATTGGGCCACAGTCATAACATAGTTCAACAAAGCAAGGTTGGCTCAAAATTTAATGGAAATGGAATTGCACGACTAAGATGATATCAGCAGTCTTGCTCTAGGTGTCCTATAGCATGGCAATGGTTGCAAGGCTCCAGAACAGTTAATTTGACTGTAGGTGGAACTTCCTTCTTGACGTATGTTCGGATAGCCAAGAGCCCCCTCTGTGCTTCCATCTTTAGCCTTTTCGATATGGGAACACAATGTTTATACTTACCATGATAACACCTATCCCCATAAATGGGGTCCAATGTAAGATGCTCAAGCGACACCGCATTCTTTAGAATATAACATATTCGTTCAACCAAACTCTTCGCACAGTTTAAATGACTGATATTCACACTCTTGAGGCAGCCATGGTGGCGTTCGGGCATGTGCCTCAGTTGTGGATCCACAAAAATCGATTCGTTCAACATGCGTAGCTGAATCGTCTGACGATATAAAAAGATAATATGATTCAGTTAAATGGAAATAGACAGATAGTATTGCTTTGCAGGATGAAATGAATGAAAAGCACCAGCGCCTTACTTGTAATACCAAAGTCTCCAATGCAGGAGCCGCATCAAGGAAAGAAACCAGAGAAAAATAGTCATACGGCCTAGGGATGGAGGATCCTAACGCCATTTGAATGCTCAGGTGCTTAAGGTACAGGAAGGTGGTAGGCAGCATTGGTGCATCAACCACCTGCACAAAAAATGGCATGTATCAGATACATTGTACACAAGGTATTATAAATGGCTATCCTACAACACCCTATCTTGTAGAGAATACATACCTCACACCTTGATCCTAGGATAAGAGTTTCAAGATTTGGCATAATGGATGGCAGCTTGGTACGAGCATCACGGATAAAGTTTTGTTGTCCCATGTCTAGTTTCCTCATTTGCAATGTTTCCACTAGCGAGAAGTCCACCCAGTGCCCTCTCACGTAAAAACTAGAGAGGTTTGGAGCTTTTCTCTCTATCACTTTCAGTCTCAAGCAGTCCATAACACTAAGGCTGCGGAGACGCTGCAGCGCAGAAGGTAACTTCAGGGATATAATCTCCGTGCAATGATTTAGATCTAATTGCTCCAAAGCAAGGGAGTGGGAAAGAAGGCACTCTAGCTCATCCCATGTAATGCTCACAAACCACAGATGCATACTTGTTAGGCTTCTCAAGGGGCTAAGTTCAACTGTAGGATGGAAGGCACAATGACGAAGTTTAAGGTACCGAAGTGAGTTTCGAACATTAACAGATAAAAGTGAGCATGGGAAGTTGTATATTCTCTTTGTTTCAGGCAACACAAGGCTGAGCTCTTCAATCCCTGGTTTAAGAGCAATCTGAAGCCACCTGTCAAGATAACTAGTTCCATCGAACCCACATATGCCACCGTAATCAAGCTTGAATGCTTTCAATCTAATGCCTACGTGGTTCTTGAGAATGCGGTCAATTTTGTGGTGGAAATTCTCTCCACGCCCATTTTTCTTCAAGCCAATCGTATCCTTATTAAAGATGAGATTGGAATGACATCTCCAGGAATGTAAAAAAGAGCGAGACAGGCAAGCAGCACGCGCAGCTTCACGCATTGGCATTAGGGAATGTATACGAAACAGTATGTCCTGCACACAAGGATTGGGAAAAAGATCAACATTGAGATTGTAAAGCCATTACTTCAATTGGAGAAAGAAAACAGTAGAATCACAAGGAGTAACATTGTACCCAAGGTTACCCTCCGCATGATTGCACAGGGTGTGCTGCATTACATAGGTAGATAGTCAAGAAACATAACCATGCTAGGTAAACCCAGTAATGCACAGATAAGTTTTCCTAACAATATTATCAGCGGCAGTGTCATGGTTGGATATTAGTGAGGTGTGGGCCTTGGGCCTATGGCAGGCTGACTGCACACAAGGTAGAAATAGCATGTGGCATAGGTAGCCATATCTATTTACCAGTTATCTCCTTAGGGTTTGTTAAGATTAGTATTGCATTAAATAATGTTAGTTACTTTAAGTTATCTTTCTTGAGGGCTAAGTTGATCATAAATCATATATTCAGGACATTTAAGCTATATAAGAGTTATCTATTCATTCTTAAAATTCCTCCTGCCTGCCTATGATACAAACTCATCCCAAACAAAGCCGACGTCACACAACCATCTTCTGGCAGTGTTTACCTGTTGTGTGCCTCAGTATATGGCACGTTCGGAGGGAAAAGGGACAGTTGCTAACGGCTAATACCAATTAACAACTACAACATGAAACATTATAATTTTGTCGCATTAGTAGCCAACAATGATTTTTCTATGCATTATGCAGTAACATGTCAGCGAAGAAACAGTAATAAATATGTGACTTCTGTGTTGGGTAAAAATAATAACATATCTTAAAAGTAAAACAAATAGAAGCCCACGAAATAGAACCTGACAGTTTTGGAAGTTAAATTACATGATAAAAATGATCCTGGTTAACTAAAGAGATGCTTGATAGTACTGAAGATGATAAAGTTAAAGAAGGCATAGCTCAATTCATTGTCTGTTCTGGATTTAGGTAGCACTAAACTGCACAAAAGCAAAAGATAAATCCTATAACATTTAGAGCACAATAGTAAAATCTCGTTGTGTTTTATGGATTTATAGGTACCACATAATGGCAGAATTAGTGCTTTGAAGCGGATTGTGAAGCAGGTGGAAAGATTGACATTTTTTCTGATTTCTTTGGAATGAATATTCTAGTCAATGACTGCATCATACTGGTTACAGCACAACAATAGCATCATAGTGCTAAGTAATGCTTCTTCTGTTCATTATCTCAAGAAGTAGCTGGATTGTACAAAATCAACATTCGGCCATTAACTTTTTTGCTAGAGCAAGTTGTTATAAGTTACAAAATCATAATGATTAGCATGTGCTTTTAGAATTTAGATACGAATCCAACCATATCAATCTTGAGGCAGATATAATTGACAGATTATTTAGGGTAATTTGTTTGATCAAACCTGAATTGGGGCAACCAACTGCACCTTACAAAAATGAACAGAGAGGGTAGTTACAAAAAAGAAGAGAGAGAGAGAGTAGTTTTCCTAAGTAATCGACTTTGTACTAAAGCACCCAACTAGTGCATAATATTCGTGAGAGATGCGTTGGACATGTTACCAGCCTTTGAAGAGAGAACAGTTACAGTTGGAATAAATTGTCCGATTTCTCATTACTATTAATTCAGTATATAAGAGTGTAGGATGTGGCCAAAATATCTTTTTACTCTCTTTATATATATCAAGAAAAAAATGAAGCTAGCATAGAATAGTCCAACAGGAGCAGTCGCGGTGATATAATGGTTGCACTCTAAGGAGAAATTAACGGACGTCTGGGTACCTGGGGAAGGTCTGGAATAGAGCTTGTTATTATTTTGCCAGCTTGAATGTCATCAGTGCCATCTTCTTGGCAAGGTGAGCCCTTTCTTTTAAGAGGGAGGTCTGGGATTGAACTTGTAATTGTGTTGGCAGCTTGAGAATCGTCAATGCCATCTTCTCGACAGGGCAATCCCTTTCTTTTGAGATGAATGTCAGGGGTGGAACTTATTATTGTTTTGATATCTTGTTGTTGTCGACAGAATCTGTTTTTTGTACCCGTCGAAGCAATGCTCAAACCTGCGGAGACAGGAAGGATGGTTATGGTAGCCAGCAATGAATGAATAGGAGAGAAGCAGAGGAGTGGAGAGGAGAGGCACCAAATCTCTTGAGACCTCCTCCCAAACTGAACCAAACCCTAGGCCGCGTGGAGCTTATCTAACATCGTGCCTAAAAGCTAGCTAAAATCTTTTCCCTGGCCTGGTTTGGAGAAGAAAAACATGGAGCGGACGCCACTGTTATATATAGCAAGAAGGAGAGGCTGCTTACGGAGAGAAGGAAGAAAACATACTACTACTAGGCGGCGGCTCACGCAGCAGGTCTCGGTTTCTCCGGCGACGACGTTGCAGGGCACCCCCCATGGACGACGACGACGACGACGATATCTCTCGTCGGATCTTGCCCTCCTGTCCTGGCTTATCTTTCTTTGCACGGATGGATCTCTTTGGACACACACACCCCGCGACTTGAGATCTCTGATCCTCTCTTGGCTCTCTTCTCGTCTCCTGAGTGCTTATTATCTTCGTTTTTGGATCTGCTTTCAACAAACACCCGATTTCGAGACGGAGCCGGGCGCCGTCGGGTGTGGGCGGGGTGGAGACAAAGGATTGATTTGGGGCCGAAGCGAATATTTGGCCCATTACCCCCGTACACTGTGCGGTGCGGCCAGATGGAAATTGAGGGAGGCTCACGCAACGCAACTGTCATATGGCGAAGACGGGACCTGGCAGCGCTGTCGGGTTATATGCAGGAGCGCGACAGTCCAGTTTCTTGGTGCGTCGGCGCTGACGGTGGAGGGGCGTCACCGAACCTGCTGTGATGGAGGCTTTGGCATGCCGCGAGGCACTAGCGCTGGCCCAGGATTGACAGGATCACGTGGCGACGGATTGCCTCTCGGTTGTTTTTGACATGGAGAGACCTTTTGCTGGGAGCTACAGCATGATCCTCCATGAAATCAAAGCTACGGCGGCTTCTTCCTCGATGCCGATAAGGGTGGAGGGAGGTGACGCAGGGGCGTGCAGGTGAAGGAGCACTGATAAAATTAGGTTGTTTTTTTGGGTTTCGCTTTTTGGACCCTAGAAACAGTAGAAGCGGAAGCATAAGCGGTAACAAACAGAGCCTTGGCCTTGGAGCGCACAACAGCAACTCGATCTGGAGACACAACTCTGAGCCCTGAAGGACAGACGGTTCTCACACCTGACGGCACAGCTCATGGGAATAATAGGTAATCTCATCCAAGACTCAGATCAGCATAGGCAAAAGAAAACAACACCCAAAGAACCCAAATGCACGTACGAACCCTGCAGCCAAAACACATCTACAAATCTCTATCTAGCTACCCAATCTCCAGCACCTATTTTTTATCGAATTTAGAAATTCCAGCACCTATTTTTTATAGAATTCAGAAAGTCCAACTTCCTACAAATTGGCCATCATCTGCATTGCTGGACCTACCACCCATTTCCGTGTCAACTCTAGGAAAATCCCATCCAACACATCATGCTTCGGTACAACACACTCACGAGGAGGACGGCTAGACAAAGCAACATCACCTCCGATACTCGAAGGTGATATGAGTGTTGGTCGGTAACCCAATAGCTCGGAGGGTACATTGCTGAATTGCTCTGGCCACTTGTATTCGACGCTATGCGAGCTTAGAGCCACCAGCCTGTTGCCACTATCGCCTTCTTCGTCTTGTAATGCAGGCTCGTGGTGGAGGTTGTACAAATGGGCACCGCTAAGTGTAAACAAGGCAAGAAGAAGGCCACCTCCACAGTCCCAAGCATCCGTGAAAAAATCGTCAGGATGAGAGTTTTCATTGAACAGAATGTATAGCTGCTCCCATCGGTGATCTGGAGTGAGTAACCATATCAGAGTGTCATGGTCCTCCTGCTCGAAGATGCATGGGCAGCCACGTACCTCCAACATCTTTAACTCGTTGATGTCGTGCCCTTCCGGGTGGGCAATTTCAGTGACGACCTCGTTGTCGACGTCGAAGGCGAGCATGGACGATGTCGTGTCGCAGGCCTCAAATTTCCGTTCCCCCTCTCCAATATAGCGCATTCCGTAGAGAAGGAAGTACACTTTGCCGTCGCCGGTGTGTAGCATGTTACGACAGAACACTTGATAGTCGCACGAGAACACCGTCTTGGGTTCTTCGCGGTCGCTGCCGTCAAATGATACCACCATTAACCTTGTTGTGTCGTGAATGTCAACCTCACGGATGAGAGCCTTGTAGACCTTGCTTGATGGCCCGTACCCAAACCCCAAGATGTCCCGCTCCACGTCCTTGTTTTGAGGGTGCGACAGCAAGGGCAAGGATAGACGTGCCTCCTCCCCGGTGGCCGGGTTGAAAACGACGGCCTCGGTGGAATACTGCCCTTTGCTACCATTGGAGACGCCGGACACGAGGACAAGGCCGTTGGAGGTGCCGGCGTTCCTGTATTCGTTGACGTCAACGACGGTGTGCTTCATGGAGAACGCGGGGCTGACACAGTGGAAGTCGAAAGCCACGCCGTACCCGTGGCGATAGAGGCGGGCGACCTGTGGGAGCTCTGGCGGCGGCGCGCCGAGGCGGCGGTGGCGAAGCCAGAAGCGTGGGGTCGCGAGGAGCTGCCGGAAGCGCTTGGAGAGCAGGGTGCAGCGCGCGACGCAGCGGGCCGGCAGGCGCGCGAGGATCTCGTCGGCGACGAACTCGTCGTCTCCAAAGAAGACGACGGCCTGGTTGACGTCGGTTTCCTCGGACGCCATATTTTGTGTGACCGGTAAAACCAACGGCAAGGTCTCTCTCTCTATATATATATATATATGAGTCGTACGTGTTCCGATTAGGAGTTGATTCTAGCTGGGCGTTGTCCGATCCGTGTCGGATTTCGTTGGGCCAAGATCGATCATATATATATAGTCGTCTGTGTCCGAGTCCGTATATCCATATATACTCTTTTGACAACATTTTTTTAGCGAACCTTTTTTATTTATGCAGTGTCCGATTCGGTATAGGTGTATATATCTCCACTACTATTAAACAATCAAACAAGATCTTTCTTACATGCACCCCGCTCAACTCACACAAACCAATCAACACCGCACGATTAGGCCCAATAAGCTAAATCTAACAGTCATCATTAATCTAATCGGATCCTGTGTGCACTTAGCAATTATCATTGGCTGACCATACTCCACCAGCAGAGGAAATCGCAACCCGCGTCTTCCACCCTATAATCACGCAAGTCTAATTCTAATCCCTATACTACGTAAAAATAAATCGCCTTCTATCGTTGACTCGCGTTCATCCGCCCTGATTCTCTCGCTCGCAATTCATCCCGTGATTTCCTGGGAGCGTTTTTTATTCTATCAGACCTCTCTCGCTCCCATCTCACCCGGATTGCATCTACCTCAGCAGTGCCGGCGAACCCGGCCATCTCTCTTTCTCTTCCTCGTGGCCGGCACCAAGCTCTTCCACAGGCACCACGCCGAGGACACACACCTCCCTCTCGCCATGCCCTAATGTTCTAAGAGGCGACGCCAGCCGTGGATCTGGCAGCGCCAGTGGTCAAGCACAAGGAAGCCGACCGCTTCCATGTGCTCCCTGTAGCGTTGCGCGGCGTGGAGCAGTGCCACTGGCATGTGGTAATTGTTGTGGTATGGGAGCTTGGCCTATTCTTCTTGGCTGGAGCTCTGCCTAGCAACCGCGGGCTCAAGGAGGCGGCAGCCGAGAGTGGCTGGATTTTGTCATTGAAGAGCAGTTACACTAGCTCTGCACGACGGCAGAGGCAGCAGGATTTGGATATGGTGAATGGGTTGAAGAAGAGTTAAGTTCGGGTGGATTCATCTACAAGCCCTAGGTGATTTCTTCTCTTGATCTACTCATGCTCTTTCTTGCAACCTTGAAGGAATTTTGGAGTCCCCAATGATTGATCGGTATTGTAAAAAGTGGGAGTTCTCTGTGGACATTCAAAAGGACGGCATGGTTATGCTTGGAAATTTCAGGTTAGTTAGTTGATTCCTACGCTCTTTCTTTCTTGTTCACTGTTCTTCTACTTTAATGATTGGTAAAATAAAATATCAGGGAAGGTTTGACTGATGTTCCAATGTTTTCTGCAGTTGTCAAACTTACTTGTGTGGAGTAAGGTTAATAATTCTGAATTTTGGCACCAATATACATTGTTCTTGCAAAGCATTTAAACCTTTATCCGATGCTTCTATTTATGTTCTCTATTAAGACTCTATAAACTGATTTATCTTTTTTATCCATCTGAATGGGGACAGCTTTTTACACTATGATTGCCATATTAGGTTTGAGAAGGAAGAAGTCTAGCTCAAGCTCTTGTTGCACAAGATGTAGAAACACAAATATTAGAAATCATGATTATTGTCCAGGCAGTTTGGACTGTATTTGAATGTGGTGGTCAGTGCAGTGCAGTACAATTTGTCTGCTTATAGTACCACTGACATGTTATACTTTCTATACTTTCAGTTGTCGTCCACATGCATCGATGAGGTACTGATGAAATATGAGTTTGCTAGGTTGTCGATGATGCTTGTACAAGGGGCCGCACCATGATTGCCTCGATTGCATCTAACAACTATAGCAGTCCAAGTAAGCTCAAGCAGCTGCTTCAGAACTATGATGATGTGTATGTTTTCCTTGATGGCCATCTAAGGATGGGAATTATTTTTATCTTGAAGGATGCACACTGAGAGCCTTGTTGTTAGTTCATGCCTGCATTCGTGATCAATCCTGCCGGTAAGTTTCTAAGATTAGGTGAGGATCACAGATTCATGGTTTGTGCCATTCAGAGAAAATGACATAGAGAAATTAAGAGAAGTCATGCTTAATTTGGAAGTATCTCAATTTGTAGTAATAAATTATAGTATTATAGTTTTGTGATAATTAGTTTTTAAGACAAAGTATCATTGATAAGCTGGGTAGTAAGTAGATTTGTAGTAAGAAACCATAGTTATCTTCTTTTCTGTTAGTTAGGATTGGTGTAAGAGAAAGTACCATCTGCAAGCTGGCATATATTTTGGATAGCTTTGAACTAGGAATTAGATTATCCCTTGAGCTTGATCTCCACTACTATTAAACAATCAAACAAGATCTTTCTTACATGCACCCCGCTCAACTCACACAAACCAATCAACACCGCACGATTAGGCCCAATAAGCTAAATCTAACAGTCATCATTAATCTAATCGGATCCTGTGTGCACTTAGCAATTATCATTGGCTGACCATACTCCACCAGCAGAGGAAATCGCAACCCGCGTCTTCCACCCTATAATCACGCAAGTCTAATTCTAATCCCTATACTACGTAAAAATAAATCGCCTTCTATCGTTGACTCGCGTTCATCCGCCCTGATTCTCTCGCTCGCAATTCATCCCGTGATTTCCTGGGAGCGTTTTTTATTCTATCAGACCTCTCTCGCTCCCATCTCACCCGGATTGCATCTACCTCAGCAGTGCCGGCGAACCCGGCCATCTCTCTTTCTCTTCCTCGTGGCCGGCACCAAGCTCTTCCACAGGCACCACGCCGAGGACACACACCTCCCTCTCGCCATGCCCTAATGTTCTAAGAGGCGACGCCAGCCGTGGATCTGGCAGCGCCAGTGGTCAAGCACAAGGAAGCCGACCGCTTCCATGTGCTCCCTGTAGCGTTGCGCGGCGTGGAGCAGTGCCACTGGCATGTGGTAATTGTTGTGGTATGGGAGCTTGGCCTATTCTTCTTGGCTGGAGCTCTGCCTAGCAACCGCGGGCTCAAGGAGGCGGCAGCCGAGAGTGGCTGGATTTTGTCATTGAAGAGCAGTTACACTAGCTCTGCACGACGGCAGAGGCAGCAGGATTTGGATATGGTGAATGGGTTGAAGAAGAGTTAAGTTCGGGTGGATTCATCTACAAGCCCTAGGTGATTTCTTCTCTTGATCTACTCATGCTCTTTCTTGCAACCTTGAAGGAATTTTGGAGTCCCCAATGATTGATCGGTATTGTAAAAAGTGGGAGTTCTCTGTGGACATTCAAAAGGACGGCATGGTTATGCTTGGAAATTTCAGGTTAGTTAGTTGATTCCTACGCTCTTTCTTTCTTGTTCACTGTTCTTCTACTTTAATGATTGGTAAAATAAAATATCAGGGAAGGTTTGACTGATGTTCCAATGTTTTCTGCAGTTGTCAAACTTACTTGTGTGGAGTAAGGTTAATAATTCTGAATTTTGGCACCAATATACATTGTTCTTGCAAAGCATTTAAACCTTTATCCGATGCTTCTATTTATGTTCTCTATTAAGACTCTATAAACTGATTTATCTTTTTTATCCATCTGAATGGGGACAGCTTTTTACACTATGATTGCCATATTAGGTTTGAGAAGGAAGAAGTCTAGCTCAAGCTCTTGTTGCACAAGATGTAGAAACACAAATATTAGAAATCATGATTATTGTCCAGGCAGTTTGGACTGTATTTGAATGTGGTGGTCAGTGCAGTGCAGTACAATTTGTCTGCTTATAGTACCACTGACATGTTATACTTTCTATACTTTCAGTTGTCGTCCACATGCATCGATGAGGTACTGATGAAATATGAGTTTGCTAGGTTGTCGATGATGCTTGTACAAGGGGCCGCACCATGATTGCCTCGATTGCATCTAACAACTATAGCAGTCCAAGTAAGCTCAAGCAGCTGCTTCAGAACTATGATGATGTGTATGTTTTCCTTGATGGCCATCTAAGGATGGGAATTATTTTTATCTTGAAGGATGCACACTGAGAGCCTTGTTGTTAGTTCATGCCTGCATTCGTGATCAATCCTGCCGGTAAGTTTCTAAGATTAGGTGAGGATCACAGATTCATGGTTTGTGCCATTCAGAGAAAATGACATAGAGAAATTAAGAGAAGTCATGCTTAATTTGGAAGTATCTCAATTTGTAGTAATAAATTATAGTATTATAGTTTTGTGATAATTAGTTTTTAAGACAAAGTATCATTGATAAGCTGGGTAGTAAGTAGATTTGTAGTAAGAAACCATAGTTATCTTCTTTTCTGTTAGTTAGGATTGGTGTAAGAGAAAGTACCATCTGCAAGCTGGCATATATTTTGGATAGCTTTGAACTAGGAATTAGATTATCCCTTGAGCTTGATCTCCACTACTATTAAACAATCAAACAAGATCTTTCTTACATGCACCCCGCTCAACTCACACAAACCAATCAACACCGCACGATTAGGCCCAATAAGCTAAATCTAACAGTCATCATTAATCTAATCGGATCCTGTGTGCACTTAGCAATTATCATTGGCTGACCATACTCCACCAGCAGAGGAAATCGCAACCCGCGTCTTCCACCCTATAATCACGCAAGTCTAATTCTAATCCCTATACTACGTAAAAATAAATCGCCTTCTATCGTTGACTCGCGTTCATCCGCCCTGATTCTCTCGCTCGCAATTCATCCCGTGATTTCCTGGGAGCGTTTTTTATTCTATCAGACCTCTCTCGCTCCCATCTCACCCGGATTGCATCTACCTCAGCAGTGCCGGCGAACCCGGCCATCTCTCTTTCTCTTCCTCGTGGCCGGCACCAAGCTCTTCCACAGGCACCACGCCGAGGACACACACCTCCCTCTCGCCATGCCCTAATGTTCTAAGAGGCGACGCCAGCCGTGGATCTGGCAGCGCCAGTGGTCAAGCACAAGGAAGCCGACCGCTTCCATGTGCTCCCTGTAGCGTTGCGCGGCGTGGAGCAGTGCCACTGGCATGTGGTAATTGTTGTGGTATGGGAGCTTGGCCTATTCTTCTTGGCTGGAGCTCTGCCTAGCAACCGCGGGCTCAAGGAGGCGGCAGCCGAGAGTGGCTGGATTTTGTCATTGAAGAGCAGTTACACTAGCTCTGCACGACGGCAGAGGCAGCAGGATTTGGATATGGTGAATGGGTTGAAGAAGAGTTAAGTTCGGGTGGATTCATCTACAAGCCCTAGGTGATTTCTTCTCTTGATCTACTCATGCTCTTTCTTGCAACCTTGAAGGAATTTTGGAGTCCCCAATGATTGATCGGTATTGTAAAAAGTGGGAGTTCTCTGTGGACATTCAAAAGGACGGCATGGTTATGCTTGGAAATTTCAGGTTAGTTAGTTGATTCCTACGCTCTTTCTTTCTTGTTCACTGTTCTTCTACTTTAATGATTGGTAAAATAAAATATCAGGGAAGGTTTGACTGATGTTCCAATGTTTTCTGCAGTTGTCAAACTTACTTGTGTGGAGTAAGGTTAATAATTCTGAATTTTGGCACCAATATACATTGTTCTTGCAAAGCATTTAAACCTTTATCCGATGCTTCTATTTATGTTCTCTATTAAGACTCTATAAACTGATTTATCTTTTTTATCCATCTGAATGGGGACAGCTTTTTACACTATGATTGCCATATTAGGTTTGAGAAGGAAGAAGTCTAGCTCAAGCTCTTGTTGCACAAGATGTAGAAACACAAATATTAGAAATCATGATTATTGTCCAGGCAGTTTGGACTGTATTTGAATGTGGTGGTCAGTGCAGTGCAGTACAATTTGTCTGCTTATAGTACCACTGACATGTTATACTTTCTATACTTTCAGTTGTCGTCCACATGCATCGATGAGGTACTGATGAAATATGAGTTTGCTAGGTTGTCGATGATGCTTGTACAAGGGGCCGCACCATGATTGCCTCGATTGCATCTAACAACTATAGCAGTCCAAGTAAGCTCAAGCAGCTGCTTCAGAACTATGATGATGTGTATGTTTTCCTTGATGGCCATCTAAGGATGGGAATTATTTTTATCTTGAAGGATGCACACTGAGAGCCTTGTTGTTAGTTCATGCCTGCATTCGTGATCAATCCTGCCGGTAAGTTTCTAAGATTAGGTGAGGATCACAGATTCATGGTTTGTGCCATTCAGAGAAAATGACATAGAGAAATTAAGAGAAGTCATGCTTAATTTGGAAGTATCTCAATTTGTAGTAATAAATTATAGTATTATAGTTTTGTGATAATTAGTTTTTAAGACAAAGTATCATTGATAAGCTGGGTAGTAAGTAGATTTGTAGTAAGAAACCATAGTTATCTTCTTTTCTGTTAGTTAGGATTGGTGTAAGAGAAAGTACCATCTGCAAGCTGGCATATATTTTGGATAGCTTTGAACTAGGAATTAGATTATCCCTTGAGCTTGATTTGACTAACTGTTGGCTTTCCAGTGTCCGATTAGAGCAATGAACGGTTACATCTTTGCTTGAAGAAAATGGTACAGATATGGGTGTATAATAAAGGAACAAGTCATGTGAAGAATTGAAAGCTTATTGACCATTTCCTGTTATAGGAAAGAGAAGCATGTCAACATCTTCTGTTTTTATGTTAGATCCACGAAAATCTAGACTAATGAGCATTTTCACATAGTGTCTGTAGATGTTGAAGATAAAAAATAACTTTCAAGGATCTAAATATAATCACATAGGTCATTATCACTACTACTATACTAATAAAAGAGCAAACATTATTTTTCCTAAACGCACCCCATAAGATGTACACGGATCTATTACCACTATAGGATTGGACTCAGAAAAGTCAATCCAACAGCTAGCATTAGTCTACTTGGTATCTTGTGTGCACTTAGCAATTTATCCTTGACTGACCGCACTTCACCAGATAGAGAAAAACCACGCCCTATTACAGTTTCCGTTTTAAAATACTCCTAATTAATTACCTGCTAATTAATCCTAATTAATTGCTCCACTAATTAATCAAATTAATATTCCCTCGGCCAGTTAAAACTGTATGCAAGGTTTAGCGATTGGCTAGCATAAGCTGCATGCAAGGAAAAAATCAATGCTCACAGTAATTGCAGAGCTAATAAATATGAGAAACGGGGCAAAGAATTAGGGACACCGTGCGAAGAATCGGTCTATGATGCGCCATAGGCCTTCTTCGTTGGTAAAAAAACAAAAAAATATTTACGCCAGGTATATGCGCAGCTCACGACCCACTCACCACCCTAGGTATGCCCCGCTAATTACTCCTAATTAATTGCCCCACTGATTACTCACTTTAATAATATATGCCGCAACATCGACCAGACCCCAGGTATGCGCCGCTCACGACCCAATCTCCCAGGTCATAACCTCCCTCCTCGAAGCCGCCTCCGCTCCGCCGCCGCCTCACCATGCTCGCCCCCGCCCAATGGAGCGATAGGTTCTTCTTGCTATCCCGGTTCTGTACTGTACCTACGCTGCGATGCATGCTAAAATTAGCCTAAATTGTTGGCTTCATTGTACATGTTCTGCTTTGGGAAATTTGGCGTTTGATTTTATGCACTAAATATCAACCTTGGTGTCATGTATTGTTATTGGTTCTTACACTCGGTGGGGATGACCATATATTAGATGCAGTATGATGTTTCTGTTCATGGTATCATGGTACTGAAAGGTTATTTGAACGGCGTTGTTGCAGTTGTTAGGCTAGCTAATTAATAGCACCAACAAGATGGAAAATCTTGCAATGGGTCTCTAAACTTTTTAAGTATGGTATATTCTCAATTGTTGCTTGGTACAAGGAATAAGTTGGAAGATGGTATGCAATTGTGCCTTGTTCAAATTCACCTATGTTGGTGTTTTGATTTTGAGATTATATGAAAATTTTGTATATTCTGAAATGTCGCTGGGTACAAGAAAATAAGTGGGAGATGGTCTGCAATTGTTTCGTGTAAGATTCGCCGATGTTGGTGGTCTGTTTTGAATGGTCCGTTGATGGTTTACTGACTTTTTCATCTCTTTGCAAATAAGTTCCTCAGATTACCAGGTGAAATATCCATATTGTTATATATTGGACGTCGGTATTTGGTACTTATACACTCCTTTTCTAAACGAGGAAAAGTATCAAACTTTGGAGAGAGTGATTTATGTTCTTTCATGTGCAGATTGCAAGTCCGGGAGAGTTCTTGTTATTGGATAAGTGGGTCCTTTAGATGACGGCAAGATTGTAATATATGAGGATGACGTGGTAAGGGGATTTGTAAGCATGTTTTTTTCATATGAATTTCGAGGTCTTAATATGTACGAGTGATCTTGTCGGATGATGCTCGCTGACGTATTTTGTAATCCGAGGGTAATTCACAATATTACATCAGTAGAAATTGTTTATGACTCATTACAACGGTTTTCTTTTGTTTACTACAATAGTGGTGCTTCTGGTTAATGACGGTTGTCAATGGGAAATTGTTATACGCCATGTCAACCCTTTTGATTATGTGAGATTTATATTTCTAATGGATTATATTGTATTTAATGCTATTTGTTTTTATGAAATAAGAATATATTTTAAAAAGTTCTATAGATAGTATTAGTATGTAACTTCAGAATATAAAAAATGACTTCTTTAATGTATATATTTACAATAATTAAGACGTGCGTGCACGTGCCAGATTACTAGTAGCTGAGAATCGATCGAGTTAGAGATCTTGTGTTGCTGCGACTTAGAGTACTGGGCGATATATCTATACTATTAAAAGCAAAGTGGTGGTGTCACACGGTGTCACACTTCAGTAATATTACTGAGAAAATGCCACCGCAACTAAAAAAACTAGATCTCCTTATTTCTAGCTCATATATACTTGACCCTGTAACTAATTGGCTAACAAACAAATCGGACTTGCACGTTCCCATCGATCTGATTCAACAAACTAGGCTGCCGCGCTCTGTACAATTTCGTTTGTCAAGGGCGGAATTAGCGGGACGGAGCGAGCGAAATTGACTGCTTTTTTCGTCGGCCGTGTTCAACGTGATTTTGTACATGGCATATAAAAATCAGGTGACATTTTGGTGTGTAAATATTATTTCTCAAGCAAATGATATCAGGCGGCCGAGTACCTGGTGCTAATCTCCTTGATTTAGCTAGCTCTAGCTGCATGCGGAAAGTTTGAACGTGTACGCAAGTGTGTGCGTACGAGTCTATGTACGCATCCTGGACGGCTAGATGGCGATCCGATCGTCTAGGCCAAGGCGTCCGCGCCCCAGCGACGGCTCGCGTGGATCACGTCTGTGACCCTGCGGCAAACTCGTGATGATCGGCACCGAGCTAACTGATTGATAGGGTTCCAGACAGATAAGATAAGATAAGCACGTCTGTGCCGAGCGAAAATAAAAGGAGCAAACAGCATATATAACAACTTGAGGGCATGAAGGAGGCAGCGCTGAAACAACTCACACGCGCACCCAGCGGAGGCTACTCGGCCACCGCCACCCATACCTGAAGTCGCTGATCCGCGACGCAGGTCACTCAGCTCCCGAGGACTTGAAGATGGAGATCGGCAGCCAGGCCGGCCAAAGACGCCGGCGGACATGGCGCGCGGCAGCGCCGCTGACCCCACGGAACTCAGACGCAGTCGGCCACAACGTTCTTCTATTATCTAACGCTAACATGGCTGCATCAATCAGCTACATGTACGTGCTTCTTGGTGCAGGTTGGGTTCATTCATTCCATGGACCACGTACGAATAATATGCTCGCAAGCGTTCATGCATGCTGTCTCTAAGAACGTACGTGAAGACGATGGCCTTGCCGCGGCCACGCTGGCTGGCTGACGCACCGCGCCGGGAGCTAGACGAGTGCATTCTGTTGTACATCATATTCAATATTGATATGTACCGCACGTACGTGGATGCATGCTGTTGTATATGCACACTGGTAAAGACATATAAATATTGATTAATTAATTTACCGTATTCGAGTGCATTCTGTTGTATATCAGGTACATGCAAGCTCGTGTACAAGTCTGAGTATACGAGGTCTCTCCATACTGGCCTCCGGAGATTGCCTCGTTAGGGACGCCTCGGAGTCGGCTCCGCCACGATCGCTTCTAGAATCTCGGCACCTACACGTCTGCGTATCAGTCACCTTCAATGGAGCTGCCGCCGAAGAAGACTGCATCATCACATCTAACAAGATAGCGCGTCACCACGCCACTCATCAGCAGGAGCTGATGCCAACTACATCGACACACCGACGTCCGTCTTCATCGACTTCCCCAGCAGGAAGCCAACTACATTGATTAATGCTCTACTCTCACATTTTACATCTCTTTTGCGATATGTTTGAATGTAGTATGTGTTCTTATATGTAAGGTATATTTGCTGACTGAATGCAAACTTTAGATATCTTAATCAGTGTACACAGCCAAAACATATATTTATGATGGATGGGTCATTTGGTTCAGTTGATGGGTTACATTGAGATTTACCTATATTAGTATAGGTCTTCAAAAGTATTCGTAGATGTCACTTTATACGTGAATAAACCTTATGTATTTATACAAGTTATACTTATTAAACAAGAAGAAGCACAGTGGTTTATTGTTGAAAATTGATTTTACCGTTGCATGAAGGTGATTGTAGAAATGAAATCTAGGTGGCTGGTAATATCATTGTTCTCAGGAATGAAAACTTCAGTCCATCAAAGTCTTCAATTTAACGATTATGTGGTGATTAGGAACCGAGAGATGATGGTCGTGCTTCTTTAAAAAATGAGACTAAGTTGTGATATTTATTGCTAGCCGACATACTGTTAACATTTATTTCTTCTATTATAATTGAAACCATGGTTTTTAAGGCGTCCGCTTTGGGACGACTAGGCGAATTAAGCTTAGGCGTCAAGGCGCCCACCCTCCGCTTTGCAAAAACGACCGCTTTAGGTGCCTAGGCGTCCAAAGCGTCCGTCTAGACGTCGCATAGGCGTCAAAGCGCCCCCAGGTCATCTTAAGACGTCTTAACGCCTTAAAAACCATGATTGAAACCTAGGTTGCCGCCAAACGTGATGCCATGAACTCCAACATCGGACGTGAGCTCAATTGCCTCCATCCTCCTATGTCGTGCACGGATATGGCACTCATCTATCCCTTTGATTGGAAAGATGACAATATGGGTGGCCATGGGAATGAGAGTGCACAAGTAATTAGAAGGAGTGACTTACGTCGACAGTCAGCGATAGCAAATGATTGAGGCAAATATCTTGTACATGTGAAGTTTTAAGGGCGATGTTCCCATCTCTCATGTGATGCGAGTTCTGTTGAATATGATGTTCATATGTGTTTGTTTATAGCCGGTGAGACTATTTTTTTTTTTGCTGGACCGTAGCTATCACTGTAACTACATTTTTTTTGTATGGATGTTCCCTACAAAATTATATGACCACCAAAACCAATAGTTAAAAGGAGACTTTTAAGTCCCGATTTTCATTCCTGACTAGACAATTACACTACATGCTTCCCTCTCTTTTTTGAAAGTATATTGTGTGAATTAAATGTTTGCTGGTGTATCTGATCTTTCCAAGATTTAGTGTATTGTAAGGGTAGTTAGAGCATCTCTAGCAGACACAAAAAATGCCGGACCCGGAAAATTCCGGTTGTTTTTCGGGCGGGGTCACGGAATCTAGCCTGAACAGACACCGTAAACACGGCCTGACTTAGGATTTTTTTCGGGCGCTGGGAATCGACCCCCTCGACCCATAAATCCCCGGTTCCGAACTCGTTTCCCAGGTCACGATCCATTTCTTCGTCACCGCCCCCTCCACTCCTCCGCCATGCACCACCGCCCAAATCGCCGAGCATCGGCGAGCAATTTCTCGCCGGCCATAGCAGATCCGGCCGATCCAGTATGCGATGGACCGTCGGGGAGCTTCCACGCCGCGCTTCCGTCCCCTGACGCCCACAGAGGAGGAGGAGCGCCGCCGGTGCATGCACTCGGACGGGGCGCGCAAGCGTGCCGCCCTCCACTACAAGAAGTGGGTCTCGCCGGTGCCGGCCGCGCTCCTCCGCCGCGAGACGGAGGAGTTCGACGCCCGCATCCGCGCCCGCCGGGGGAGGAGGGGGAGGGGAGCTCCTCGCGCGCTGAGGACTCCACCGCCGCCGGTGAAGAAGGAGGAGGAGATCCCGGAGGGCCGTGTCGTCACGGAGGCCAACTACGCCCTCAACGATGCCTCCTTAGACCGCTCGGTCGAGGTCATCCAGCAGCGGAGCATCGCCGAGGCAGAGGCCCGTCGAGCTCGGCGTGACGAGCTCATCGACGACATCTTCCTCGAGCAAGGTCACGCCGTCGACCGCGATTCCCGCGGGAAGCAGGTGGAGGTCATCGACCTCGTCTCTGACAGCAGTTCCAGGCTGTCGGACTTTGACTTCTCCGACGAGGAGTGAATCCCGCCGCCGGAAGCATCGCCACCGCTCCCTGGGCTCTGGTAAGCCCGATTTTGTGTCCATGCTAGGATTTAGTGGTGGAGACAGCAGATTCCACCATAGTATTTAGATTTAATTCACGTTTTGTACATATGTTCGCGTCAGTACTATGTATGAACTATGCTCGCGTTTTGAAATCTCTCGCAAATATTTAAAAATCTTGAGTTTACGGTTCGAATTTCTGGTTTCTGTTCTGGCAATCGTGTTCTTTGAGTAAAAACTAGCTCGAGCGCAGTTGGGAACGCGTTTTTCGATTCGCGATTTCTCGGTGTCTGCTAGAGATGCTCTTATACATTACTAAATAATTCATCTGTATTTCGTAGGTGACAGTCATTCATGGAGATGTAAGTGATTTTTAGTAGGAAATGTGATCAGTTTGTCTTGTAATGTCTATATATCAGTTGGCTATGTGGATAAATTGTTGCGTATTTTATGATATTTGCTCAATATGGCAAAGAAGTTACTTCACTGGAAAATACAATCTGTATTCTGAAGGATAAAGAGTACAATTTGAGGTTTGTGTAACTGAAACCTCATTTCTCTTGTCGATGGTCTTGTCGATGAATTCTTAAAATTAAAAGTTGATTTTGTTCGTGTATGGTTCACATCACAAGGAATTTTGACATGTCTTATATATATGCATTTGCAATGGGTAAAAAACTTAACGGTCCGTAGCAACGCACGGGTATTCAACTAGTTTATACTTAGAATTGGGGATGAGAGAATGGATCAGCACGCGAGGTGAGAGAGAGAGGTGTCCTCTCTGTTGGCTCCAGGTGCTTCTCTTCCTCTTTATACCGGAAAAAAAATCCTACGAGACCTGGTCTAAATTCTCAAAGGATAGACCCACCTCAATGCATAATGGGTAGAAAAAAGACTAATTAACAAACGGAAAAAGTTCTAGAAAACTAAAAATACAGACACGTGGCAGACAAAGAAGAAGGTCTAGAAATAGACTAGGTCTCGTAGGATTTATTTACTCTTTATACATCACCGGGCCAGGTCTCGTTTAGACCCGCATAGATAAGGAACCCAAGCCTCTAGTTGCTTGTCAATTACACCCTCCGTTTCAAAATATAAGAGTTTTTCTCTCAAAATAGGCTTTTGCCCCACTTTATAAATAAAGCAACATCCACATACAAGGTTCAAATAACACCCAAGCTGGCCGGAGCCAAACCGAAAAGAAAATGGTATGACAGTCCCCTGGGGCCACAGCACAAGCAAGCCCAAGAGAAAACTAAAAATCACGACGAAGCGACGGGAGGAACACTCATGCCACCGAAGGGGGCGGCGAGGCAGGAGCCGAGAGGGGGGCGCCGCTGTCCTCAAGGCCCGAAGAGTGTCGTCGAAGGTCGATCGGTCATGCTGCCGCACCAGGGGAGACCACTGCTGCAGGAAGGCCAGAAAGGAAAAAACTGGGTCAGTCACGCGGGAAGGAAAGACCTTCTCAATCACCATCTTGTAACGCACATTCCACAAGGTCCATGAGATGCCTGCAAACACGAGCCAGAAGAGGCGGCGCCCTCCTCCGGCCCTGTTTGCCTTGGTTTGCAGAAACTCCTCGAGCTCCTGCGCCTGCCAAGCAGGCCCCAGTGCCTCCTGGACAAAGCTCCAAAGAGCGCGTGCAGCCGAACAAGAGAACATAATATGAGCACAAGACCCTGGAGTCCCACATAGGGGACACAAGCCATTGCCCGGGCCATGACGCTTGGCCACCTCGACCCCCGAGGGAAGCCTGTCCCGAAGCAGCTGCCAAACGAAGATCCGAATACTAAGCGAAAGGGGGGCCTTCCACAGGGGGGGAGGTCCAGGTCAGCTCCGGGCCCTTCACAGATCTGATGACCGAGACCCCGGAGCCCGATCCCGGTGATCCAAAGGCCACGCCAAGACCCGGATCTGAAGACCGCCAAGATCGCCACCGGAACGACAAGCACTTCACCGCGGATACGCCAAGTTCTTCTTCCCTAATGCCTAGACCGACTCGATGACACGGACCCGACAAGATCTTCGCGACGACAAGATCGACACCGACCCGGGCGAATCCGATGCGCCCCGACACCGAACCAAGTCCTTCTCCCCGGAATGCCAAGACCTACCTCTGTTAACCGAGAACGGTCCCGCCGAGACCGAACCCCAGATCCGGACCCTGAAACCCGACCCCGAACCCCTCGGAGCCCAAGTTCGCCGAACCCTAATGTGATTCCCTATCCGAGACCCCATTATTTTATAATATGACATTATCAACTGATGCATATTAAATTGTTCATGCATGCATATTGTCATGTGGTTTGGGGGCCTTATGCCGATTCACCATATAATTAAAATATGGGGCCCATATGCGGGCAAATCTAGTCGTATATTGGCCTTATTTAAATTTGTGTAGCGAACCGGTAACTTATCTTGCCCTGTTATTACAACATTTAATTTGCGGGGTAGATAAATAACTTGAACCGTTTAATTAATTGTCGGAACCCCGGTTCCGCTTAATATGATCTAATTGCATCGCATCTTTGCTATGCCATGCGTCATACATGCATCATGCCCTATCTTTTGCCGTAGTATTAAATATTGCATCCGGTGTTTATTCTAGTGTTTTGGTTCTTCGCGGATAAGGCCGTTGAGTTGATGCGAGTGTCGACCCGATCTTCGGTTGAACCTTCGGCAATGTTTTCAGGCGAGCACCTCCCCCTTTCTACCTATCTTACTTTTATAGTATTTATTCCCTCCTGTTGATCTATTGCTATTTGTGTGGCGTTGCTCTAGTTTTCGTACCCGTGATATCCCTTGCAGCCTTATATTGCCTTGGACACCTCCTATTACATGTTGTTTGGTAGATAGTTGGACCTGCGCGTCGTAGTCGCTTGCTCAAGTGCTGTTGTGTGTCGTCCAGTACCACATTTGTTGGAGTATTGCCGCATGTTTAATGTTGGAGATGACCATGGCTTTAATTATCGTTTAATTCAATTACTGTTTAATAACTAAAATTGAAGTAGGTAAGCAGAGGCACAGGTGGGCAATAGATGTTATTTGGTTGTTAACCGTCCACTTGTGTCCCGTAGGACCCCGAGTACTTGATACCTGTTCCTTGAATATTCGCGCTATCCACATCCGGGAGGATTATGGGACCCCCCTGAGCCAGAGCTTGATTCATTCTTATTTCTTGGAGCCACAAACTAGTTTGGGGTTTTATTTACTATCCTGTACCTATGCCATGCTTTACTGCTTTATTACGATTGTGCGAGGAGCACCTGTACTGTTTAGGATCGGGACACGTTTTCGCGGTATCGACAAGCCCGAGTTTTCGGGTTCCCAGTCGTTTACAGCCGTCCACCCAAACCTCGGGTCCGTCTCGGAGTCAGCTAACTTCGTTGCGGGTGTACTCCAAGGGGTGGCCCCCTGAAATATTTCTGAATTCTGTGATTGCTTTGTCGTGAAAGCCTCGTTGGGTTTTGATTTGGTTTTTCCGAGGTTGATCGAGTGTGTGTTGCTATTTGTGCACCCCTGCAGGGTAAAACTTTCTGAAAGCCGTGTCCGCGGTTATGGACGACTTGGAGCACAGTATCTCGATCATAGACAACTATAACTAAAGTAGTGCTATAAATTTGACTTTATAATGACTAGTAATCAGCTTCACTATAATGGAATGGCTAAATAAAATTGACAACAATTGCTTGTTTGGGTTGTCGCTTGCTACCATTGTATCTGACTAGTAAGTATTGCAACTATAACGGAATGGCTAAATAAAAGTACCAACAACTGCTGGGTTTTGGGATATCTCATGCTAATCGTATCTGACTAGTAAGTGTTACAACTACAATGGAATGGTTAAATAAAAGTGCCCACTGCTTATTTTATCAGGATGACTATCTATACCTGACTAGTAATTGCTGCAACGATAACTGAATAAATAAAACTGCCAACTGTGTGAGTTCCTCGGTTGACTTCCTCGTTTGGTCTCGAGGGGGAAACACCAGGATGGGTTTGTTTGATGGTAGCATCAGGTTGGTTCCGAATAGGTCTTTCTTATCCCTCTCTGATAGCCGACAGTCATATCGAGTCTCTATAGGTTGTTCAGTGCATGCTGCGCTGCCGCTTCAGTCCACCATACCTATGTAGGCGAGGGCCGCCGAATTCTAGCCTCGCCGTGTACTGGCCTCAGTACTGACGCTCCTCTTTTTCCTTTGCCCTTTGTCGGCACCCCTTTTGTATAAGCAGGTTTTGAGATCGACGTCGTTAGCAGGGTTACCCTTCCGGCTTGGCCTGGTGTGGCATCCCGCAAAACCACTACTAGAAAATCGCGTTGTTTTTGTGCACTGCATCTTCATCATCATGCATTGTTTGCATAAAACTATTTCACAAAGCCCGTTTTGTTTTCTAAAACGCCCCAACTTTAATCAAATATCAAACCCCGGGTCACCGGATTATTTTGTGTCCGCTTTCGGTTTGCAAACGTTCCAAATAAAGTAAATAAAATATTAAGTTATTTTTAGCGGGGCAGTCGAACGGGCCGAATGACCCGAACGACCGCCCCAGAAATTAAAACGGTCCACCTAATTTCTAAACCTACCAAATCACCTACCCAGCCCACCCCCTCCACATCACCCTGGCCACTCACACGCTGCCACCTCAGCTGTCCCTCCCCCATCCTCCAATCACCCTCTGCCACTTGGCTCACCCCTCTCTTCCTTCCCCCCCACTCTCTCACCTGCCACACACCAAACACAACACAGCACACACGCACGCCACAGCAGATCCCACCCCGGGCCCGCCACTCCCTCCTCCTCCCTGGCTCTCTCCCCCACGCGAAGCAACCGCGCTGTCTCACCCCTGCAAGCCCCGCGCACCTGCCCGTCGCCGGCGACCCGCGCGCCGCCGCCCAGCCCGCGACCCCGCCGCCCCGCTACGTCCTCCTCCTCCTCCGGCTAGCCGCCGCCGCCTGCAGGCCTCTGCCGCCGGCCTCGGCCTCGCCGCGCCTCCGCCACCTCCCGCGCCGCCGGCCGCGGCCACCTCTCTGCGCGCCTCCGCCTCTCTTCCCCAGGTCCCGCAACGCCGGCCGACTCCCGCCTCCGCGCGCTCCGCGCCGGCGAGCGTCGCGCCCGCGCGCGACCCCCGCCTCCTCCGCTCCGGCTCGCCCCCTTCCGCTCTGCGCCGCCGCTGCTCGCCACGCCCAGCGCCGGCGACCCCGACGCCCTCCGCCCGAGCAACCGTCGCCGCCCATCCTCTGCACCGCCTCCCGTCAACCGCCTCCGGCCCGAGCCCCATCGCCGTCAGCCGCCCTCCTGCCGGGCCGGCGCGGCACCGCCGGCTGGTTCTCCCCGCCGCAGCGCCGGCCGCCCTCAAGCGCCCTCCGTCGAGCCCGCCCCGAGCAGCCGCCCGTCTCCGCCGGTCGGTCTCTCTGCTCCACGCGCCTTCCCCCGTGCGCGGCGCCCTCCACCGCCTGCGAGCTCCCCCGCGTCGCCCGCGTGCCCATCCTCTTGGCCGCGTCAAGTCCGGTGTTTGCCTCCTGCCGAGGGTATCTTGCCCTTTTCGTGCTGCCCGACGTGTGCATGGTGCTGCTGCTATTCACTGCAGTAGATGATGTGCATGATGCAGTTCTGCCCTCACGAGATGACAAGGTCAATCATCGACAAGAACCTCCTCGCACAACCCCGGCCAAACAAGTTCGTCCTCGGATAAGACCTTCTATGTGGAACCCCAAGGCCTTCGACAAAACAAGGAACGCCAAGACCTACCTCGTAGACGCCAAGAACGACCGAACCGGTTAGCCGTGGACCCGAGTGACTCCAAGTTCTCCATGCGCGTGCTCGGTTGACCATGTGACCAAGGCCATCGGCGTTGAACAAGTCTTCACCCCACTGAACCTAGTGAAAATACAAGCCCGTCCTCGACACCGGCAATTGAAGTTAACCGCCAGGGTCTTCATCTCGGAACCTCAAGATCTTCACCATACGAAGTGTTCCGCCAAGATCGCCATCGACAATGGAATCAAGACCGGACCCGGTGGCTTTTGCTGGACCATCAACAAGATCTACAATGGGACGCCATGAATGAGACCCTGGATCCAAAGACCACATGCGCGACAAGTTCTCCTTCCCGGAGCACACTGTACTGTTTAGGATCGGGACACGATTCCGCGGTGTCGACAAGCCCAGTTTTGGGTTCCCAGTCGTTCACAGCCGTCCACCCAAACCTTGAGTCCGTCTCGGAGCTTGCTTACTTCGTTGCGGGTAGACTCCAAGGGGTGGCCCCCTGAAATACTTCTGAATCCTGTGATTGCTTTGTCGTGAAGGCCTCGTTGGGTTTTGTTTTGGTTTTTCCGAGGTTGATCGAGTGTGTGTTGCTATTTGTGCACCCCGGCCGGGTTAAAACTTTCTGAAAGCCGTGTCCGCGGTTATGGACGACTTGGAGCACAGTATCTCGACCATAGACAAGCATAACTAAAGTTTATTGCTATAAATTTGACTTTATAATGACTAGTAATCAGCTTCACTATAATGGAATGGCTAAATAATACTGCCCACAATTGCTTGTTTGAGATGTCGCTTGCGACCATTGTATCTGACTAGTAAGTACTGCAACTATCACGGAATGGCTAAATAAAAGTACCAACAACTGCTGGGTTTTTGGGTTATCTCATGACATCTGTATCTGATTAGTAAGTATTGTAACTATCACGGAATGGTTAACTGAAAATGCCCACTGCTTACTTTATCAGGACGATAACCTATACTTGACTAGTAATTGCTGCAACGATAACCGAATAAATAAAATTGCCAACTGTGTGAGTTCCTCGGTTGACTTCCTCGTTTGGTCTCGAGGGGGAAACGCCAGGATGGGTTTGATTGGTGGTAGTATCAGCTTGGTTCCGAGTAGGTTTTTCTTATCCCTATCTGATAACCGCCAGTTGGATCGAGTCTCTATAGGTTGTTTAGTGCACGCTGCCGCTGCCGCTCAGTCCACCATACCTTTGTAGGCGAGGACCGCCGAATTCTAGTCTCGCCGTGTACTGGCCTCAGTACTGACGCTCCTCTTTTTCCTTTGCCCTTTGTCGGCACCCCCTTTTGTTTAAGCAGGTTTTGAGATCGACGTCGTTAGCAGGGTTACCCTTCCGGCTTGGCCTGGGCAGGGTTATGGACGCCATTGATTATTCTTCAGGGCTCTTAGCCCCATTTGCATCTTGTCCGTAGCCGGACGCTCTATCCTTTCAAGGTGATTTGGATCTTTGTATATTATATCTATATTCTTGACTCTTTGAGTCGCTGTTGTATATATATCTGTTCTGTGGGTCCCATCGAGGACTGTTGTGTAATGTTATTACTTTGTTTTCCACCCGCACGAAAGTGCCTAGTGGGCACCTTTGAATCGTTTCTATGCGGGTTTGGCGGGTTTCGCTGAAACTTGCATAGGTCCGATTCTGAGGGTGTTACACCTGGGCAGGGTTATGGACGCCATTGGTTATTCTTCAGGGCTCTTAGCCCCATTTGCGTCTTGTCCGTAGGCGGACGCTCGATCATTTTCAAGGTGATTTGGATCTTTGTATATTATATCTGTATTCTTGACTCATTGAGTCGATGTTCTATATATATCTGTTCTGTGGGTCCCATCGAGGACTGTTGTGTAATGTTATTACTTCGTTCTCCACCCGCACGAAAGTGCCTGGTGGGCACCTTTGAATCGTTTCTATGCGGGTTTGGCGGGAATCGCTGAAACTTGCATAGGGTCGATTCTGAAGGTGTTACAGAGTGGTATCAGAGCTCTGCAGTTGCGATACCCCACAAGTCCAGCCTGTAGGATAACCTAGCTAACGGCCGAAGTAGAGTGTCAAAACTATTTTTGCAAAATCGTTTGGATAGTTCTGATTAGGTCTGATTTTACTCCTTACCCCTCTGCTGCTCTCCTCTCACCTCTGCGTGTTTTGAATCTACTCTCTTATCTTTCTTCGAGTCCAGGATTTCTCGCGGTTGGGTTTTCGTCGTACCTTCAGGGTTTCGCTTTCTCCCTTTTATAACGGTGGTGCTACGATCATCAAATATGCGACTTGTCTGTTGTACCCTTCATCCAATCTTTTGTTCTTGAACTCTTTATCTATATGTGTACCTTGCTGGATATCCATATCGTTGAAAAACATATGAGAAGGACGAGCATTGGTGAAGTTGGATTATACCTTGAGCATGTGTTGTTCATGCCAATGGAACCATCGCGGAACCTAATCATTGTGTCTTTCATACGATTTCTGTTGTATCTTCCGGCGTTTTTCCGATGTGATGACCTCATCTACATCAGATCCGATGCAGAGTCTGCATCACCCCTTTGTTCCGAATACCGCTTATGAAGATCTTCATTCTAAATTCCGAGAGTTGAGTTGCCTGTTTTTCCTATTCATGTATGGAGTTGATAGTTTGGGTACGGGATGGACTGATCACCCTACCCGACTCTTACTGTTCACTCTTGTACATCGAACTGGTGGATCAATGTAACTTTTCCTCTTCTCATGGAAGTTAGAGGTGGCCTTATCTTTTGGTACCTCTACCTTCGCCCTTTGTTTCTCCGGAGTGCTCTCTCGACGATCAGGGACAACGACCTCTTGTTAGTGGTGTCGCGAGGATCTACGCGAAGCGAGAAGATTCAGATCGCCGCCCTTCTTCCCGGTACCATGAGGCGGATCTCGAGGGCGAGATCCATTGTTAGTGGTGTCGAATTGTGGCGCCCCGCAAAACCACTACTAGAAAATCGCGTTGTTTTTGTGCATTGCATCATCATGACCGCATGCTCATGTCATCATGCCACATTGCATTTGAGCATCGTCATCATCTGGCAATTGTCGCATAAAACTATTTTCGGAAAAACCTATTTTTGTTTTCTAAACGCCCCGTCTTTGTTCAAACACAAAACCCGGGTCTCCGGATTATTTTGTTTTGTCTGCTAACGGTTTGCACAAGCCCTGTTTTAAGTAAATAAAATATTTAAGTATTTTAGGGGGTAGCCAGACCGGGCCGATTCGACCCAGTCGGCCACCCCAGTACAAAACCAGCCTACCCAAAAATCTATTCCTACCCAATCCTAATCTACCCAACCCCCTCCACCTCACTCCGACCAACCGCATCTTGCCACCTCACCGTCCCCTCCACCTCATCCTCAGCTCAGCCACCTCACCAATCCACCAGCCACCACCCCACCTTCCCCAGGTCCCACCTTGCCCCCACCTCTCTCTCCCCTCGCTGAACCGCACACACACAACACACACAAACGCACGCACACAGCAACCCACCCCGCCTGGCCACTCCCCCTGTCTCCCCGGTCCCACCCCGCAGCCGACCCCACCTGTCTACCTCCCCAGTCAACACCATCCCCACCCTCTGGCCCACTCCCACTCCCCTGTTTTCCCCACCACGCACGCCACCCGCCTGCCCCACCCCGGCCCCACCAGCTAGCGGCCCCGTCCCCCACCTCCCGTTCCTCTCTCCCTTCCTCTTCTTCCCGAGCGCCACCCCAGGCGCAGCCTCCACCTCGCGACGCGAGCGCTCGCCGCCTCCACCTCCGCCCTCCCCTTCCTCTCTCCCTCTCCCCAGCAACCGCCGCCGCTTCCCCTCTGCTTCACCGCGCCACCGGCCTCTGCTCTCCGCCTCGGCCTCTGCGAGGCCGCCGTCTCCCTCGAGCTCGCTCTGCCCCGCCGCTTTCCTCTTCCTCCCGTTGGCCCCGCTCACCCACCTCGTCGCCGGCCTCGCCCGCGCTCGCCGCCCCGTCTCCTTCTCCTCGGGCCGACCCCGCCGCCGTTCCTCTCGAGCCGAGCTCGACCCCCGCGAGCACCTCCCCTCCGCCGCCTCGGACCCGTCCCGCACCCGGCCGTGCCGCGGCCCTTCTCCTCTGGCCGCCGAGCCGCCGACCTCCCTCGTCCTCTGCGCCGGCACGCCCCCTCTGCCTCGCCGGCCTGCAACCGTCTTCGTCTTCGTGTCTCCGGCCGGCAACCGACGCTGCCCTCTCGGGCTCCTGCATGTCGCCGCGCCTCCGTTGGCCGCCATCCGCCTCGCGACGCTCTTCCTCCTGCCTCGCGCGAGCATCCGGGCCCCCTCTGTTGCTGAACCTCCTCCACCCGGCGCCGTACCTCTGCCCCGTGCACAGGACCTCATCGACCAGGGCTCATCCCCATCGCCAAGGCCCTGCTGACCCGGCTTCCTCTTCCCTGCCTTGCCTCTGTGCTCAGTTTCCCTCTCACCTCGTCTCGTCTGTGTGCCTGTGTGTTGTGCTACAGATACCCCTTGACCAGAGCCTTCGTTTTAATTCTTGTGCTTCAGTTTGGCTTCTAGTTGTTTTGGGGATGGTCGTCGATGCGGATGGTGGTGCCGTACCTATACAATGTCGACGTCGTCTTGTGTCGTGTGATGTGATGCTATGAACCAGACCTTCCCGATGGACAGGGGTAATAAGTGGAACAAGGACCACTCGAAGATCGACCCTGAGGAACCATTGACGCTGATCCAAGCTCGCCACCGGCCCCCGAAGCGGGAATCCAAAGCCTTCGAGGTGGAACCGGCAAGATCATCTTCCCGGATCCGGAAAACCCTGAAGACCGATCCCACCGAGACCCTCGGCACGCCAAGATCTCCTTCACAGATCTGATGACCGAGACCCCGGAGCCCGATCCCGGTGATCCAAAGGCCACGCCAAGACCCGGATCCGAAGACCGCCAAGATCGCCACCGGAACGACAAGCACTTCACCGCGGATACGCCAAGTTCTTCTTCCCTAATGCCTAGACCGACTCGATGACACGGACCCGACAAGATCTTCGCGACGACAAGATCGACACCGACCCGGGCGAATCCGATGCGCCCCGACACCGAACCAAGTCCTTCTCCCCGGAATGCCAAGACCTACCTCTGTTAACCGAGAACGGTCCCGCCGAGACCGAACCCCAGATCCGGACCCTGAAACCCGACCCCGAACCCCTCGGAGCCCAAGTTCGCCGAACCCTAATGTGATTCCCTATCCGAGACCCCATTATTTTATAATATGACATTATCAACTGATGCATATTAAATTGTTCATGCATGCATATTGTCATGTGGTTTGGGGGCCTTATGCCGATTCACCATATAATTAAAATATGGGGCCCATATGCGGGCAAATCTAGTCGTATATTGGCCTTATTTAAATTTGTGTAGCGAACCGGTAACTTATCTTGCCCTGTTATTACAACATTTAATTTGCGGGGTAGATAAATAACTTGAACCGTTTAATTAATTGTCGGGACCCCGGTTCCGCTTAATATGATCTAATTGCATCGCATCTTTGCCATGCCATGCGTCATACATGCATCATGCCCGATCTTTTGCCGTAGTATTAAATATTGCATCCGGTGTTTATTCTAGTGTTTTGGTTCTTCGCGGATAAGGCCGTTGAGTTGATGCGAGTGTCGACCCGATCTTCGGTTGAACCTTCGGCAATGTTTTCAGGCGAGCACCTCCCCCTTTCTACCTATCTTACTTTTATAGTATTTATTCCCTCCTGTTGATCTATTGCTATCTGTGTGGCGTTGCTCTAGTTTTCGTACCCGTGATATCCCTTGCAGCCTTATATTGCCTTGGACACCTCCTATTACCTGTTGTTTGGTAGATAGTTGGACCTGCGCGTCGTAGTCGCTTGCTCAAGTGCTGTTGTGTGTCGTCCAGTACCACAGTTGTTGGAGTATTGCCGCATGTTTAATGTTGGAGATGACCATGGCTTTAATTATCGTTTAATTCAATTACTGTTTAATAACTAAAATTGAAGTAGGTAAGCAGAGGCACAGGTGGGCAATAGATGTTATTTGGTTGTTAACCGTCCACTTGTGTCCCGTAGGACCCCGAGTACTTGATACCTGTTCCTTGAATATTCGCGCTATCCACATCCGGGAGGATTATGGGACCCCCCCTGAGCCAGAGCTTGATTCATTCTTATTTCTTGGGGCCACAAACTAGTTTGGGGTTTTATTTACTATCCTGTACCTATGCCATGCTTTACTGCTTTATTACGATTGTGCGAGGAGCACCTGTACTGTTTAGGATCGGGACACGTTTTCGCTGTATCGACAAGCCCGAACCTCGGGTCCGTCTCGGAGTCAGCTAACTTCGTTGCGGGTGTACTCCAAGGGGTGGCCCCCTAAAATATTTCTGAATCCTGTAATTGCTTTGTCGTGAAAGCCTCGTTGGGTTTTGATTTGGTTTTTCCGAGGTTGATCAAGTGTGTGTTGCTATTTGTGCACCCCTGCAGGGTAAAACTTTCTGAAAGCCGTGTCCGCGGTTATGGACGACTTGGAGCACAGTATCTCGATCATAGACAACTATAACTAAAGTAGTGCTATAAATTTGACTTTATAATGACTAGTAATCAGCTTCACTATAATGGAATGGCTAAATAAAATTGACAACAATTGCTTGTTTGGGTTGTCGCTTGCTACCATTGTATCTGACTAGTAAGTATTGCAACTATAACGGAATGGCTAAATAAAATTACCAACAACTGCTGGGTTTTGGGATATCTCATGCTAATCGTATCTGACTAGTAAGTGTTGCAACTACAATGGAATGGTTAAATAAAAGTGTCCACTGCTTATTTTATCAGGATGACTATCTATACCTGACTAGTAATTGCTGCAACGATAACTGAATAAATAAAACTGCCAACTGTGTGAGTTCCTCGGTTGACTTCCTCGTTTGGTCTCGAGGGGGAAACACCAGGATGGGTTTGTTTGATGGTAGCATCAGGTTGGTTCCGAATAGGTCTTTCTTATCCCTCTTTGATAGCCGACAGTTATATCGAGTCTCTACAGGTTGTTCAGTGCATGCTGCGCTGCCGCTTCAGTCCACCATACCTATGTAGGCGAGGGCCGCCGAATTCTAGCCTCGCCGTGTACTGGCCTCAGTACTGACGCTCCTCTTTTTCCTTTGCCCTTTGTCGGAACCCCTTTTGTTTAAGCAGGTTTTGAGATTGACGTCGTTAGCAGGGTTACCCTTCCGGCTTGGCCTGGGCAGGGTTATGGACGTCATTGGTTATTCTTCAGGGCTCTTAGCCCCATTTGCGTCTTGTCCGTAGGCGGACGCTCGATCATTTTCAAGGTGATTTGGATCTTTGTATATTATATCTGTATTCTTGACTCATTGAGTCGATGTTGTATATATATCTGTTCTGTGGGTCCCATCGAGAACTGTTGTGTAATGTTATTACTTCGTTCTCCACCCGCACGAAAGTGCCTGGTGGGCACCTTTGAATCGTTTCTATGCGGGTTTGGCGGGAATCGCTAAAACTTGCATAGGGTCGATTCTGAGGGTGTTACATCTACGTGGCGGGAAGGGATAACTCTGTTCATGCCAATTTTACAAAAAAGACCTTCACAAATTATATCTTCGAATTTAATATCCCTAGGAACGCTCGTGCGTCCACTGTCCACACTCCACAGCAGAAGCAACTGCAACAAATAAGTGATCTCAAAAAAACTGCAATCTGCAACGAATAGGAGCATGGCTGCGTCCCCGGCCAGCTTGAGTGCGCTGGACACCATCGAGCCGCTCAATGACGCGCGACCCTCGAACCACAACTTCTGCCGCGGGCCCATGTCTCGTCTGTGGGAGTTGAGCAGGCAAAGCAGCAACACACGTGAGGAGCTTGGCGGCGTTTCAGACAGATTCGGCCTAGGAGCACAACACCGCCGCCGACGCAATCAGAATGCCATTCATGTTCCAGACACGCTCGTGCAAGCGAGCTGTTCGATGAAATGCCCGCATCAACCAATGTTGCCTCTCCTTCCCTCCTGCCTGCTTCTCCCCACATGTCGAAGACCGTTCTCCCCACCTGCGCGTAGGCAGGGTTTCCACGCGCCCGACTCACCTACCACCGTCCACCCCGCTCCGTGCCCGCACGTTGCACCTCCCCATGACGTGTCGCCCATCCCGCATGCTGCACCTGCCTAATGGCGCGTCGCTCGAGTCCGTCCCTATAATTTCTCGCCGCCGCGGGATGCCTTGCCGGCCCCCTCGCTAGCAGCGTGCCCACCGCCTTCCCGTGCACGGCCTCGTCGGACCGATCGTAGACCGCGACCCTGTGGCGGCTCTAAAAATAATGATGTTGCTAAGAGATTTTAAGATGCTACTAAAAAATAACAAAATAAATTGGAAAGTGTCTCTAGAAATTAAAAAAACATGGTAGTTCATAAGGATGTTGTAGTTTTTGTCGTTTTGATATGACACGACGCAGTTCCTAATTTCCTTGCTAGTCTCTGAGAGGTCCAACACCTATTTTTTTTATCGAACTAGCAGGGTGGCCCTCGCAAATGCGAGGGCATTGCATTTTGTGTGCCTAAATGACCAACCAATAAGCCTATGATTTTACATGTATTTGATATTGTGAATATCAAATAGTAATATAAATCTCCAACCAACATAATATGTTATGGTAAACAAAAATATCATCTATGTTGGGAACACCTTTTCATTTTGGAGCCAACAATTTGAAAGCCCTACATCAAATTGATGGCCATATGTGTCGTTTTTACCAGATATTAGATAATTAGATTGAGATAAGTTCATGATTATTGATGCAAGATAAGTTATTTCCTAGTTAATATGTACGTCAGGTAAATAATACTTCCTCTGTTTCTAGATATAAGATGTGTGCTTTTGAAAATAAAAACAGAATATAGAGATGCAGCAGGGAGGTTGTGCCTGGCACCTCTTGTGCTGCATTATTGCTGAATGAATAATCAAAGTTTTGGCAATCTAACTTACTCAATATACAGAGTGTGTACACATGTTGTTCTCAAGAACAACTATGGAGCCTTGGTGTTGCAAGTAATCCTCACACCAGCGCGCATCTTTTGAAGGTATGATACATGCCGAGAAATTGCAAAATACGGAGCGGAGCCTGATATGGCTCTGGAGGCAATGTGTCTTTCTCTGTAGACGATTTTTTGCTTATTATGGTCATAATTCATCTAGAAATAGGTATTTATCAGTAAACTGCTAATTATTATCATAAAATAGTGATTTTCTTTTACACTTGCAAAAATCCTAAAGTTCGATGGTGTAATTCTCACTGAGCCGAAGCTAGCCACGGGGACAGACAAGTGGGTCGTGTGCTGGCCGGGCCTAGAACCCTGCGGAGTAAGCTTGGTGGCTGATAGGTGGGCCGCGGGGTGGACGCCGGGTTGAGCTAGGAAAAAGGTAGGGGATTTTCCTGCAAAAGTATCCATGGCTAACTAACGAAGTGTTTGATCCGTTTTCTGAAAACTCGACCACGACGGTGTGAGATCGAGCTGGGTTCAGGCGAGGCTAGCGGCGGCGCTGGTGGGGCAACGAGGACGTTCTAGGGTGCGTTGTAAAGTTGGTGGCGCTGGTGGACCTTTGTGTTTAATTTCCTCGGTGAAGGTTGGCGCGAGGGGTGCTTGCGGCGAAGGTATACGAATAGAGGGGGTGCAGTGCACAGCAGTGGCTACTAGGAGCGGCAGCGCGCGCGGCGACCACAACCACAGCGGTGGCAGAACGTGCGGCCGGGAACTCCTCAGTCCTCACCCGGCCTACCGCGCGCAACTACGCGATGCGGGGAAGTTAGTCAACCCTTCAGCTGCTCTTTTTGCTACACAACTTGGTGGTAGAACGCGACGACCAACGGCGATGCGTGCGGGCGTACTCCGGCGAGATCGTTCAGAACAACGCGGCTACGGCGATGCAGTGCACGGAAAAGATCGAGAATAGGGGGAGGAGACGATAGTGAGCTCACCACAAGGCTATGGCCGTGCTCTCGGTTAGGACGAAGAGGGTTGGACGACGTGGCAGGAATTTCAGAAATGAAGTTTGGTCCTAGAGAGAAATGAAGTTTGTCAACATCTAAAGTTATATACCAAGTAAGATATGATTGGATTGGCAATTGCTATGTAATAACCTCATAGTTGTTAAATAATAATCTGGTAGTGTTTAGCAAGATAATTAACCTTGACATGTGGTTGCTTAGATTGTCCATTACTCGCTAATATCCTGGCATTTGCTAAGTGATAACCTCGTAGTTGTTAAGTGTTAATCAGGTAGCTGTTATCAGAAAACTCAGTAATCACCTATATTGATTTTGTTAATGTTCTTACAAACAATATGGTAATCATCTATAGATAACTTGGTTATTTAGTCACCGAGATGCTGGTTGTTATGAGGTTAGTAATGTGATGAACCAGAGCATGTGGTGGCCGCTACTAAATAATCTTCTAACTACTGTTAAAATGTGGTGTAGAAAAAGATGCCAGTGAATGCTAGTCATTTGTCTCTAAAATTTGTAATAAGAGATATTTGTGTCCTACATGTAGATTTTACTATTCGCATCAGATCTATACGATGGCACGAAGTTGTGTCTATGTAGCAGCAGTGTCTAGCACATACGTATTCCCTCCGTCCGCAAATAAGTGTATATCTAGCTTTTGTCTAAGTCAAAATCAAATTTGACTAACTTTATAGAGAAATATAGAAACATATATTACATCAAATTACATATTATGAAACTAGATTTAAAAATAAAACTAATAATATCAATTTAGTGTCATAAATGTTAATACGTTGTTCTAAAAAGTTAGTCAAACATAGTAAAATTTGACTTAGGACAAGTGTAGAAATACACTTATTTGCGAACCAAGGGAGTATACCGGAGGAGCTAGTGCGACCTGCGTGTGGGTTGTCATGATGGTCTGCCTGTCACCTCATGCATGTTGGACACGGGAACCACTCGCGTGAAGGGAAAAGTGCGCGCGATTAGGAAAATGCGCCGCCGCTGAGTAGCACCGCCCATATGAGAATGGGAAATTATTGGTGGAACCAATGTATACAGCACTTATTGTACATTTTAAGATGCTAGTAAAAGAATAACAAAATAAATCAGAAAGTGTCTCTAAAATTTTTAAAAAAATGTTACGTTCATAACGATGTTATATCCTAATCCAGGATAACCTGGCAAAGCAAAAGCATAAAATGTAGTTTTTGTCATCTTGATATGACACGACGCAGTTCCTAATTTCCTTTGCTAGTCTCTAAGATGTCCAACACCTATTTTTTTATCGAATTCAGAAGTCCAACTTCCTACAAATTGGCCATCATCTGCATTACTGGACCTACCACCCATTTCCGTATCAGCTCTAGGAAAATCCCATCCAACACATCATGCTTCGGTACAACACACTCACGAGGAGGATGGCTAGACAAAGCAACATCACCTCCGATACTCGAAGGTGATATGAGTGTTGGTCGGTAACCCAATAGCTCGGAGGGTACATTGCTGAATTGCTCTGGCCACTTGTATTCGACGCTATGCGAGCTTAGAGCCACCAACCGGTTGCCACTTCCGCCTTCTTCGTCTTGTAATGCAGGCTCGTGGACGTTGTACAAATGGGCACCGCTAAGTGTAAACAAGGCAAGAAGAAGGCCACCTCCACAGTCCCAAGCATCCATGAAAAAATCGTCAGGATAAGAGTTTTCATTGAACAGAATGTATAGCTGCTCCCATCGGTGATCTGGAGTGAGTAACCATATCAGAGTGTCATGGTCCTCCTGCTTGAAGATGCATGGGCGGCCACGTACCTCCAACATCTTTAACTCGTTGATGTCGTGCCCTTCCGGGTGGGCAATTTCAGTGACGACCTCGTTGTCGACGTCGAAGGCGAGCATGGACGATGTCGTGTCGCAGGCCTCAAATTTCCGTCCCCCCTCTCCAATATAGTGCATTCCGTAGATAAGGAAGTACACTTTGCCGTCGCGAGTGTGTATCATGTTATTACGACAGAACACGTCGTAGTCGCACGAGAACACCGTCCTGGGTTCTTGGCGGTCGCTGCCGTCCAAGGATACCACCATTAACCTTGTTATGCTGTGAATGTCAATCTCACGGATGAGAGCCTTGTAGACCTTGCTTGATGGCCCGTACCCAAACCCCAAGATGTCCCGCTCCACGTCCTTGTTTTGAGGGTGCGACAGCAAGGGCAAGGATAGACGTGCCTCCTCCCCGGTGGTCGGGTTGAAAACGACGGCCTCGGTGGAATACTGCCCTTTGCTACCATTGGAGACGCCGGACACGAGGACAAGGCCGTTGCAGGTGCCGGCGTACCTGTATCCGTTGACGTCAACGACGGCGTGCTTCATGGAGAACGCGGGACTGACACAGTGGAAGTCGAAAGCCACGCCGTACCCGTGGCGATAGAGGCGGGTGACCTGCGGGAGCTCTGGCGGCGGCGCGCCGAGGCGGTGGTGGCGAAGCCAGAAGCGTGGGCTCGCGAGGAGCTGCCGGAAGTGCTTGGAGAGCGGGGTGCAGCGTGCGGCGCAGCGGGCCGGCAGGCGCGCGAGGATCTCGTCGGCCACGAATCGTCGTCTCCGAAGAAGACGACGGCCTGGTTGACGTCGGTTTCCTCGGACGCCATATTTTGTGTGACCGGTACACCAAGGACAAGGTCTATATATATGAGTCCTACGTGTTCCGATTAGGAGTTGATTCTAGCTAGGCGTTGTCCGTGTCGGATTTCGTTGGGCCAAGATCATATATAGTCGTCTGTGTCCGAGTCCGTATATCCATACGTACTCTTTTGACAACATTTTTTAGAGAACCTTTTTATTTATGCAGTGTCCGATTCGGTATAGGTGTATATATAGCTGAGAATCGATCGACTTAGAGACCTTGTGTTGCTGAGAGAGAGAGAGAGAGAGAGAGAGATGTCCTCTGTCGGCTCCAGGTGCTTCTCTTCGATCCTCCTTATACATCATCGGCCGGGCCGGGTCTCTTTTAGACCCGCATAGATCAGGAACCCAGGCCTCAATTTTAGGTAGACGAGGGTACGTATTAGTCCTAGCTCGATCGCCGTCGACGACCGCCGTGACACAGTGACTAGTAGTATCATGCATCACACTTACCACCGATGGCTAGTAATAATAACTTATTAATAGCAGAGTAGCTAATTTACCCCATGCATGATCCATATATACGGTAGATCTACACATGGTCTCTTATTGCTGGTCGAGGAGAGATAACACAAAGCTTTTACAGCTCAAACTTTTACACACACCGATCGGGTCCATCCTTCGGGCTGATCATAGTGGTAGTATCATGTATATGATACTATCTTCATAGTGTATGTATTATATGATAGTATTATATTAGTACTATATTTAATGATTTGTAAAATTTCAATACAAAATTGTGTATAAGATTTTACTATTCGCATCAGATCTGTACGATGGCACGAAATTGTTTTTTCTCTGGTGGAGCCACATGCAACATCATATATAATGTTGTGTCTATGTAGCAGCAGTGTCTAGCACATACGTATACTGGAGAAGCTAGTGCGACCTGCGTGTGGGTTGTCGGGCTGGTCTACCTGACACCTCATGCATGTTGGACACGGGAACCACTCGCGTGAAGGGAAAAGTGCGCGCGATTAGGAAAATGCGCCGCCGCTGAGTAGCACCGCCCATATGAGAATGGGAAATTATTGGTGGTGGAACCAATGTATACAGCACTTATTGTACATTTTAAGATGCTACTAAAAAATAACAAAATAAATTGGAAAGTGTCTCTAGAAATTAAAAAAAAAACATGGTACGTTCATAGGGGTGTTATCCTAATCCAGGATAACCGGGCAAAGCGAAAGCATAAAATATAGTTTTTGTCATTTTGATATGGCACGACATAGTTCCTAATTTCCTTCACTAGTGCAGAGCCCCCCTTTAACTCCGGTTGGGAGGGCCCTCTAACAGCGGTTTCCCAACCGCTGTTGAGGGTTCGGTGTTAGAGGGGGGGCATCCGGATGAAATTTTGGTGTTCGGATCGGTGTCCTGGATAGCCAAGTGGAGATGGGCAGTACCGAACACGATGAACTTAATGGAGCTTGAGCAAAGAATAAGTACCGAACACGATGAACTTAATGGAGCTTGAGCAAAGAATAAGTAAGTGGAATAATGTGCTGAGGTTGCCGAAGAAGAGAGCAACCTCCATCAGGCATTAGTGACTATGGGACGCGACGTCGGTACAGAAGCTTAAATTGGGTGGGCCAGGACGGTCTTGGAGCGCCTCACTCATCGGTATCAATTTGCCTTCCTCAAGGGCAGATTTATACATGATCGGATTCTGGCTCTCCATGAGATCATCCATGAGATCAAGTCCAGACGACTGAAGGGCATCTTCTTGAAGCTAGACTTCCATAAGGCCTACGACCGTCTGGACTGGCGGTTCCTTCGGCAGGTCCTCATTAGACGAGGATTTGACGACCGCCTGATCACCTGGGTGATGCAATTCGTCATGACCAGGAGCAACGCGATTAACATCAACGGTAAGATTGGACCTTACTTCCATCCGTCCTGTGGTGTTCGCCAGGGAGACCCCCTGTTCCTCCTCCTCTTCAACGCGGCGGTAGACGCTCTCGCGGAGATGCTTGAAAAAGCCAAGGCGGTCGGCCACATCTCCGGAGTGGTAGGCCACCTTATTCCAGGAGGGGTATCACACAGCTCCAATATGCAGACGACACAATGATCATGATTGAAGGCTCAACGTTGGACATTGCGAACCTCAAGTTCCTCCTCCTATGCTTCCAGGAGATGTCTGGTCTCCGCATCAACTTCGACAAGAGTGAGATTATCGCACTAGGATTCTCTCAGGACGAGCAGCAGAGGATAGCTGACAATTTTAACTGTCGGCTTGCCTCCTTCCCCATAACTTACCTGGGGATGCCAGTCCGCGACACCAGGATCCTTATCAGGGACCTGGACCCGCTCGTAGACAGGGTACGCTCAAGGTCCGAACCTTGGTGTGGGAGATTCACGTCTAAAGGCAGCAAGACCATCCTGATCGACTCCTACCTGTCCAGCCTGCCCATGTATATGATGGGCATGTACCTCCTCCCCGAGGGGGGTGCATGGGGAATTTGACAAGGAGTTGTCGAGGTTCTTCTGGCAAGACCCCTTGGGACGCCAGAAATACCACATGGTCAAGTGGGCTGACATTTGCGCCCCCAAGGAATTTGGGGGCATAGGTATTCTCGCATCCCGCCAGTTCAATAAGGCCCTAATGCTTAGATGGGTTTGGCGCATCCTTCGCGACGATGGCGGTCTCTGGCTCAAGCTCATTAAGGCCAAATACCTGCGAGGTCGCCCCCTTCTGGGTTGTGACCGCCATGACGGCTCCCAGTTCTGGCGCTCCATCCAGGAGATCAAGAACGAGATCAGGCTTGGGGTCTCTGTGTCCATTGGGAATGGGGAGGGGACCATGTTCTGGCTGGAATCCTGGCTCCGGGAGCGTCCGCTGCAAGAGGTGTACCCGAGCCTCTTCGCCATTTGTTCCGATCCAACACATCATGTATCCTCCGCCGCACTCGAAGGTACATGGAACATCTCGTTCCGGCGTACCTTCGGTCCAGGGGAAACTGAAGCTTGGAGGGAACTTAGGGCGGAGCTCCCGACCTCTTTGGCAGACGAACCCGATAGTGTATCTTGGACCCTCACACCATCAGGATCCTTCTCGGTTAGCTCGGCCTATCGGGCCCTTTTTGTCCGCTCGGTTCTCCCATGGACCAAGCCCCTTTGGAAGGCCCCCCTCCCACTGAAGATAATTTTTTTTGTGCGGCAACTCCTTCGCGATAGACTCCCGTCGGGAGTGGAGGTGACCAAGAGGCATGGGCCGGGGGATGGGTTATGTCCATTATGTGGGATCCCCGAAACGAGCACCCACATAATGTTCACCTGTCCCGCGGCTCGGTTTCTGTGGAACTTCACCAGAGAGGCTTTGGGCCCGGACTGGCTGGCCCATGATCTCGGTGAATTCCTAGACTCCCAAGCAAACCAGCCAGGGAAGGGCCGCCGCCTCTTCTGGCTAGTGTTTGCGGCGATATCATGGTCCCTCTGGAACATTCAGAACAAGATGGTCATTGAGAAGATTCTTCCTAGACGTGCCTCTGACTCGGTTTTCCGCTTTTTGGCCTTTCTGCAGCTCTGGTACCCGTTGTGTAGGAAGCGGGACAAGGCGAGGTTGGACGCTACCCTTCGACAGCTCTTGGAGGCGGCCCGGCGTCTCCCCCCATAGCCCGGCGTAGCTCCACCTCTTTGGTGCTCTCTCGTCTGGCGAGATGGCCCCTTCCACCCTAGTCGTCGTGCTTACTTTTTTTTTTGGGTCGGTTTGTGTTGTGGCCCCAGCATTTGTGATGTGCTTGACTGTGATCTTTGGATGCTTGTTGTGGACGTTTGCTTTATATATAAAACGGGACGAAAGCCTATTTCGAAAGGTAATGAATGCGAGGCTAGAGGAAACGGAGGAAATATTGGATACGTGATATAATACATGGCCTATACAACACTTTCGAGTGGGCCCAGAGACAGGTGTTGAGGAGGGACATCGGTGAGGGTGGGACCCGAGAGCTCCCATGCAATTCTCATGGCATGCTGCTCTATTTACTGCACGAGTTGATGGACACTCGAAAAAGTGGTACGAAAGAAAGTTTAGAAAAATACAACAAATGTCACTAAACACTTGTCACCCCCGAGCGCCTCTGCCAAACCACACGGAAGGCGCCACCGTAGGGGAAGAAAGAGGGCTGGGTCTTCTTCCTCGATGCCGATAAGGGTGGAGGGAGGTGACGCAGGGGCGTGCAGGTGAAGGAGCACTGATAAAATTAGGTTGTTTTTTTGGGTTTCGCTTTTTGGACCCTAGAAACAGTAGAAGCGGAAGCATAAGCGGTAACGAACAGAGCCTTGGCCTTGGAGCGCACAACAGCAACTCGATCTGGAGACACAACTCTGAGCCCTGAAGGACAGACGGTTCTCACACCTGACGGCACAGCTCATGGGAATAATAGGTAATCTCATCCAAGACTCAGATCAGCATAGGCAAAAGAAAACAACACCCAAAGAACCCAAATGCACGTACGAACCCTGCAGCCAAAACACATCTACAAATCTCTATCTAGCTACCCAATCTCCAGCACCTATTTTTTATCGAATTTAGAAATTCCAGCACCTATTTTTTATAGAATTCAGAAAGTCCAACTTCCTACAAATTGGCCATCATCTGCATTGCTGGACCTACCACCCATTTCCGTGTCAACTCTAGGAAAATCCCATCCAACACATCATGCTTCGGTACAACACACTCACGAGGAGGACGGCTAGACAAAGCAACATCACCTCCGATACTCGAAGGTGATATGAGTGTTGGTCGGTAACCCAATAGCTCGGAGGGTACATTGCTGAATTGCTCTGGCCACTTGTATTCGACGCTATGCGAGCTTAGAGCCACCAGCCTGTTGCCACTGCCGCCTTCTTCGTCTTGTAATGCAGGCTCGTGGTAGAGGTTGTACAAATGGGCACCGCTAAGTTTAAACAAGGCAAGAAGAAGGCCACCTCCACAGTCCCAAGCATCCACGAAAAAATCGTGAGGATGAGAGTTTTCATTGAACAGAATGTATAGCTGCTCCCATCGGTGATCTGGAGTGAGTAACCAGATCAGAGTGTCATGGTCCTCCTGCTCGAAGATGCATGGGCGGCCACGTACCTCCAACATCTTTAACTCGTTGATGTCGTGCCCTTCCGGGTGGGCAATTTCAGTGACGACCTCGTTGTCGGCGTCGAAGGCGAGCATGGACGATGTCGTGTCGCAGGCCTCAAATTTCCGTTCCCCCTCTCCAATATAGTGCATTCCGTAGATAAGGAAGTACACTTTGCCGTCGCGAGTGTGTAGCATGTTATTACGACAGAACACGTCGTAGTCACACGAGAACACCGTCCTGGGTTCTTGGCGGTCGCTGCCGTCAAATGATACCACCATTAACCTCGTGCCCTGAATGTCAATCTCACGGATGAGAGCCTTGTAGACCTTGCTTGATGGCCCGTACCCAAACCCCAAGATGTCCCGATCCAAGTCCTTGTTTTGAGGGTGCGACAGCAAGGGCAAGGATAGACGTGCCTCCTCCCTGGTGGCTGGGTTGAACACGACGCCCTCGATGGAATACTGCCCTTTGCTAGCATTGGAGACGCCAGACAGGAGGACAAGGCCGTTGCAGGTGCCGGCGTACCTGTATCCGTTGACGTCAACGACGGCGTGCTTCATGGAGAACGCGGGGCTGACACAGTGGAAGTCGAAAGCCACGCCGTACCCGTGGCGATAGAGGCGGGCGACCTGTGGGAGCTCTGGCGGCGGCGCGCCGAGGCGGCGGTGGCAAAGCCAGAAGCGTGGGGTCGCGAGGAGCTGCCGGAAGTGCTTGGAGAGCAGGGTGCAGCGCGCGGCGCAGCGGGCCGGCAGGCGCGCGAGGATCTCGTCGGCCACGAACTCGTCGTCTCCGAAGAAGACGACGGCCTGGTTGACGTCGGTTTCCTCGGACGCCATATTTTGTGTGACCGGTACACCAAGGACAAGGTCTATATATATATGAGTCGTACGTGTTCCGATTAGGAGTTGATTCTAGCTAGGCGTTGTCCGTGTCGGATTTCGTTGGGCCAAGATCATATATAGTCGTCTGTGTCCGAGTCCGTATATCCATACGTACTCTTTTGACAACATTTTTTTAGAGAACCTTTTTATTTATGCAGTGTCCGATTCGGTGTATATATAGCTGAGAAATCGATCGACTTAGAGACCTTGTGTTGCTGCGACTTAGAGAGAGAGATGTCCTCTGTTGGCCGTCGTCTTCAGCTCCAGATGCTTCTCTTAATTTAAACATCACCGGGCCGGGTCTCTTTTAGACCCGCATAGATCAGGAACCCAGGCCTCAATTTTAGGTAGACGTACGAGGGTACGATTAGTCGACGACCGCCGTGACAGATCACCTTCTTGCATCTTGACGTTTCTGTTTGTTTGTCCGAAGTCGTCCAGCAGGCACAGTGACTAGTAGTATCATGCATCACACTTATCATGCATAACTTATTAATAGCAGAGTAGCTAATTTACCCCATGCATGATCCATATATACGGTAGATCTACACATGGTCTCTTATTGCTGGTCGAGGAGAGATAACACAAAGCTTTTACAGCTCAAACTTTTACACACACCGATCGGGTCAATCCTTCAGGCTGGTCATAGTGATAGTATCATGCATATGATACTAACGTATGATACTATCTTCATAATGTATGGTATTATATGGTAGTATTATATTAGTACTATATTTAATGATTTGTAAAATTTTAATACAAAATTGTGTATAAGATTTATTTCTATAAGGATTTTCTAGTTGGTATCTACCTATGATACTCTAACCATCTCTTTCTTTATTAATTGTTATGCCACATCACATTTTTACCAACATGACATGCATGATACTAGCTATGATACTGCCACTAGGACCAACCTGAGGCTCACCTCATGCATTACATCATTATGCATGACTACGTGACACCGATTAGTATGTGGTCCACAACTCTGTGTTTTTCGTTTCCATGTCGAAGTATTCAAAATAAATGTATTGTTAGTTCAAGTGCATATCTGCTCAGCATTGCTGTATACACACATACTGACCGAATTGCAATTCACGCGACAAATCCAAATCCAACTTCATCATGACTACGTACACAAGGACTAAGTGATATACTCCCTCTGCTGAATAAGATGTTGCAGATTTGTCTGGATCGTATTTATGTAGACACGAATCTATTTTGAGAAAGAGGGTGTTTGTAGTTATACTCACGATCTCCACTTATGTTCTATGGCAAGAGAGGGATGCCTTGTAGTTTAGAAGTCATGAAGATCCTGTCAATTAGCATTAGACCATGCCATCATTTTTTCTTGCTGATGGTATGACATCATTGGACAGTGGTCTAGGCAAACCAAATCTGTCAATCAAGCTTTTTCCTGGAGGCGTTAAAAACTTGGTATGGGATCTGAAATCTCACAGAGCACAGAAGAACCAAAATGAGTAACATATCGATCAACATGTAGTAACTAAAATGAGTAACTAAATTATGAAGCCTCGCCTGGAGTGTAGTACCTTCGTCTAGGAGAGTGCCGGCCGTCACCCCCGCGCGCATCTTGGGAGCCAAATGCTGAGTCCTCTCCCACTTCCACTTGAAGCGACGCGCTAGGGAGCGACTATAACAATTTACAATTCCGAGCTTCGATTCCTCGTGAAATAGGTGTGGATGCGGGTGCGGGTCAGGAGGCGATGCAGAATAATTGTACATATTTTATTCGAAGAGAAACTGCCAGGAAGGAGGGGAATCAGTCCCGTGGTCAGGAGCGGGCGAGGGCGAGAAGAGGAAGACGTCCGGAGGTTGGGCTGGTGCGCTAAAGAAAGAATTAGCCTGATGGGCTTCAGCCCATGCATGCTGGACAGTCGGTTAGGATGGTCGATGAAAAAAAATAGGGTGATACTCTCAAAAGAAAAAGAGAAAGAAAAGGAGAACTAAGAGTTTTTTCTTCGCCACATGAGATGTGAGATTTTTTTTTGCGGATCATGGAAGTATTTCTCTTCTTTCGTCTTTGCCGATACGAATAGATTAGCTAGCGTGACTTAAATGAAATAGATTAAATAGCGTGACTTAAATGAAATAGATTATATAGCCCTAAAGTCGAAAGGAAAGACATTACTTCACTATTCGTATAGCATGGGCGACATTGTTATATGAATCGTGAAGTGGTTTCTTTCCTTTCGTCTTTGGAGAAACACAAGGAAGGCTTCATCTCGTAACCCCAAAGTCGAGAGAGGACAAGTATTTTCGGTATTCATATAGCATGGGCATGTGACGGTGGCAAGCCCAGGAAAGGATTCTCGATCCACGACAACGATTCCTTTAAGTCATGACAACTTGGGTTTTACCCCAAACCATAACTTTCATGGTGTCATTTCAACGGATCAAGATGGAGCTCTTTTCAGTGAAAAAGCGGTAGTCTCTAAAGCTTTAATATTTTAAAACATAATGACAGTTTTATAAATAGCATCTTTGATCCAACCATGTCAAACAAGGTTTCATTATAAATCTCAAACACTCCATATTCCTATGGTGTTTCGGGATATGTAAATCTAGGTGTTTTGCTAAACTTGCAACTCAAATAAATCCCTTTATAATAAAATCATAATTCATTTATTTTCTTGTTACACTTGTAACTCAAACAAATCCCTTATGATAAAATCATAAACCATTTATTTTCTTGTTACAATGATTTTCCACTTCATCTTGAAAGTCTTTGAAACGTTTTTCAAATATTTCATACTTCTTTCTCATTAAGTGAATATTCACTCAAATTTCTGGAGAAAGCATATGAAGTTGAAACCCATCGCTTACGACTACACATAATGGTATACATACATCGATATGTATAAATTCCAATAATTTAGTCGTTCGTTCTTCTTTGGCCTTTGAACGAAGTTTTAATTATCACGTGGAAAGTCTCACAAGCGTCACTTGATCAAATCAAAGACTCAAAAAATCCATGAATATGGAGATTCTTCATATTTTCTTTCCAATATAATTTAAACAGCGATGTCACTTCGTAAGTGATCTTTCAATCATTTGTCTTGCGACATTTTAGCATTAGGTTTTATGGATGTGATTTCTCCAACTAGATTTGTAAATCATCCATCTTATATGGAATACGATAATTATTTGAACAACCTTTGTTCTCATAATACCTGATTCAAATAACAATTATTAAAACAAATCTTAAAGTCAAACTTTGATGTCAACGAGAAATACAAACAACGGTTTGTTTGTTTTCGATGAACATCATCACATATTGTCTTGCTAGTTACTTAGGCCATTGTGGTTCATGAATTGCGTTGTTCCGTATGAAATTTCATACCAACCAATTCGGTATCCAATACCCAAGAACCACATTGTTTAACAAGCAAAGAATACAACCACAACATCTATATCATCCATATACCTAAATTGGATATTTCCAAAAAAAAAATCTGCCAAATATATTTTATAGATTCTCTTTCAGCATTTCCTTTTCCTTTTTAAAAGAATCTATCAACATCAAAAGTGGCGCCATATACATGACACATAGTCCAAAGCGTGTATATTCAAATAATAATACCTTTGGACTTGCACTTTGAAGTAGATCACCATCATCAAAATGATTGGTATTCTTTCAAAATCCATTCTTTAGTAATCTTTTAGTGTAGTAAACACTTTACATACATCTTCTATTCATCCTTATCATGACGACTTTCATGATCAAGCTACTGAAGCTTATAAAGGCGAATCGTGAGTATAACATTACTTTCCAAAACCCTTTTGGATGATTAGGATGTCTAGCATCTCCAACCTTCGTAAATTCTCATCCAATATGAGAACATATATTATACTCTATCATATTGCAACCAAAACATTGTTTCAGATATCGTTATATCTGCCACACATGATGGTTTCTGAAACAATTCTTTCAGCTCCTAGATAAACTTGATATTAAACAATCAAGAATCATGGAGGCAAACATGATACTTAAGATACTAACACTGGAATTGTTACTCTCAATTTAATACCAACTATTAAATTTCACGAAGTAAATAGAGTTTGTTGAAAGTTTGCAATAGGACTTTAAACTTTAGATTGACACTCAACACAATACGATACCAGTTCGTAAAGTATATATTCAGAATTCTATAGTTCTATTATCTCAATTATAACTAAGCATAAGGTGGTGAACGAATGCCAATGACTACAACAAATTATGCAAATTCACTTTGATTTAATTTATGATAAATTGAGTTCTACTAATCCAAATTAGAAATAAACTCCCACTCAAAAATGACATCCCTCGTGTCTTTTTGGTGATTACATGAACCAAATCCACTACACCAAGTCCGATCATCACGTGAGTCGGTATAGCTTCAAAGGCTAGCATCCATATGGTTATCATATCAAAATATATGACTCATGCTTAGCCTTTCGGTTCATGTTCTGAGGCCATGTCTGTACATGCTAGGCTCGCCATGTAAGAACCTTAGTATTCGCGTGTGTAACTGTCTTACACCCGAGATATGCTCGTGGATTCAAGTACACCCGATCATCACGTGATGTCTTGAAGCGACGAAACATTGTCGGTGCATACTTAAGGAAGAACACATTTTTATCTTGATATCTAAATGAGGGATCATCTTATTATGCTAATAAAATGCCAAACAAGCAATATAAGATGCAATCAAACATCACATGTTTGTAAGTGAAGTGATATGGTTCCCGCATATGATCTCCATCATGTGCACCGTGGTATGATCTCTATCATACCTCTATGTGTAAGGCCAAGGTCTATGGAACCTACACGTTATGTGTGTTGTAAGAGTATCATCTTATATTTCTACTTACAACATCACCATATCATAACACTAGCCCAGCAACAATCTAAACTAGACGCCTCTAATTTATCCATTGCAAGTTTTACGTGGCTTAGGGCTTTCGAAGATAGGACCGTTCTTACCTACGAACATGAACCACAACGAGGATAACCAAATTGTTGACAACTCGTTGCAAATTAGATATTGACTATAGTAGGAGAGACAGACACCCGCTAGCCACTTATGCAAAACTAGTTGCATGTCAAGTGTGGAACAGGTCTCATGTGCGAGGACATGTAAAGTTTGTCCGGGCCGCTTCATCCCACTATGCCACCAATATCCAAAGTACAACTAAGAAGCAATAAAATGATCATCATCGCCCACATACTCATATGTGTACTACCCGTGCAAAGTATCTATGCATAGATTCGGCTCTGATACCACTATAGGGTTCGCAGCATAGAAAACAAAAAAATTCCTACGATGGGAACAACTATGTACCAAGATCTATCTACTAGATACAAACAACGGGCGGATGTATATCCGTAGAGAACATACCCTTGAAGACCGACAAAGCTTAACGAGTCCAAACTCGTGGTTGATGTAGACGATCTCTTGCCGATCTCAAGCTCGAGATGAAGTCCTAGCGCCACAAAACAGCAGCGCATCCGTGCTCGCACACACGTTCGAGGCACCGAGCAACCTCCGCCTCCTCTCGCTCCAGCGATGCAGCGGAAGCACAACTCTTTCTTGCCGAATAGCCACCGGGAACATGTATCTCGCTAGTCCGAGACCATGGGGGATAAATTCTAGAAGGGGAGAGAGATGCTTCACGAGGAGGTGTGAGTGAGAAGTGAGAGGAGGGGCTCCTTATATAGGGGAGGGGGGCAGCCCAAGGGGGCATGGCCGCCGGCCATGGAGGGTGCCCCCACCTCTCCCTCATTCATGTGGGTGGACACTCCACTCACAAAATGGCCCTTCAATTTTCTCCACTCAAAAACCCACTCAAATTCCCATTAAATTTCCACCAAATTTAATGCAAACTCTCATTAAATAAAACTCTTTTATTTTATTCAGAATTTTGTCAATTACTTTAATGACAAACATTCACAAATAACCCCTTGCTAGAATTCTATTTCACATGCATAACCACTTTATGCAATTTCACCCGCAAACCTGTTTCGGTATCTAGTGAAATAAATTCTTGCGCTTGTTATTCTTTTCAGCATGAAACTTTTGCTCCAAATGGATGTCGGTGTCTCTTAAGTGTGTCACCCTACGGTTCGCGAATAATGCGGACATGATCGAGACCCCTCTCAGATCAATAATCAGAAGCGGGATCTGGAGACCCATACTGACTCCCACACATTCAACGATGACTTTCTTGTGATTGTCGGAACATTTTATGCTAGTACCTTAATCCTTTTGTTTCGCGATATATTACATGTCCAAGATTCGATCATCGGTATCTCCATACCTAGTTTGATCTCGTTACTGACATGTACTCTTTTCTCGTTCCCGTGATATAACATTCTAGTGATCAAATCACTTGCTTGCAAGCTAATCAATGTGATATGACCGAGAGGGCCCCGAGCATATCTATCCGTCATCGGGATGAACAAATTCCACTCTCGATCCATGGGCCTCAACATAACACTTTTAGTAGTTCTGAACCCATCTTTATAATCACCCTATTATGGTGTGACGTTTGATGTTATCAAGAAACTCTTCCGGTGTTAGTTATTGACATGATCTCATGGTCTAAGGATTAGGATCACTTCATAAGTTGTTATAGAAATATAAACTCAATGACTTTGATCGTAATGCTATACTTCGGATGAATGTTCATCACACCATTACACTAATATTGTGATCTCGTTATTAACAACATCCAATGTCCATGATCAGGAAACCTATGATCATCTTGTTAATCAAAGAGCTAGTTTATAAGAGAGGCATAACTTGGAACTTCCTTTTTGTTTATTAAACACACATGTATTAACGTTTACATATTAATACAATTATATCATGTAAAATAAACATTTATCATAAACAAGGAATACGATAATAACCACTTTATTATTGCCTCTCGGGCATATTCCCTTCATGACGAGCGGTGCTTCATGGCAATGGTAGCGTGGTCGACACACCCCAATTACCTCCAGAAACACACTGATGCAAAGAAGCGGCGAGAGGAGATGGGGGGTGGATCACACCGCCAAGGCAACATCCCCCTCGCCCTTCTTAGGCAAAAAGAGGTGAGAAAATGCGTTATTTGTTCTTGCTTGTAATGTTATTCTTTATTTCGCCCTTTGGTGTCCCCCTTCACTTAACTTCGTGCTCTTTTGTGCAGAAAATAAAGACAGGTCAATAGCCGTCCGTGTTTGTCATTTGGAAGAAGACACGCACGTTGGACGAGCCTAGGAACGGGAGCCTATGGATGAACGAGGGAGCCAGGCTCCGGGGTGAGAAGTACAAGGAGGTGCATGGAGAAGATTCTAACCCTGAGACCGCCCCCTTTGACCCCGAGGTCGCCGTGCTGGCGGGAGAAGGCCAGAAGAATGGTCGCCTATGGATCGGTCACGGGTCCATCGACCCTAAGACCGTTCCATCTATGCGTCAGGTCCGGCGTGGTAGGACGAGCGACCAGCCTGCTATAGAGACCTGCCCACGGCCTTCGGTTGTAGCTCTCGAGCAGTTACGGGTATGTTCTTCCTTGGTCATCTATGTTTTACTACATGTTTTGTGTTGAAATGTTCATCTAATCGTGGCAACACGACGTAGGAGGAGATGGCCGCTGATAGGGCACGCAGAGAGGCGGCCGAGCAGCGGCAGCACCAGCTGGAGCAGCAGATGGCCCATCAGCATGGGTTGCTGGAGCAACAGGGGCAGATGATGCGGTGGATGACACAGCATATGCTCATCAATTCTCAACCAGGGACTCTTCCCGCTCCTCCTTTTGCCTTCTCGTGGGTAAGTGATCAAGTGTCTTATTGTCCAATGCTTTCAATTTTCAATCTTGCCTTATTGTCTAATGCTCACAATTTCCAATGCTGCAGATGGATAATGCGATGCCGCCGCCTGGTGGGTCCGTGGGTGGATCGAACAACCAGGCGCCGCCGTCTTTCACCGTCAACAATCTGTCGGTCGTCCGGAGGCTGAATCAGAGTCCTCCAGGTTTGTTTTCTTATACTTGTCAAATTTAGCCATGCCATCGCATTTGTAGAAATTTTAGCCATGCTATGACACTTGTAGAAATTTTAGCCTTGGCATGATACTTACAGAAAATTTAGCAATTCCATGACACTTGTAGGAAATTTAGCCTTGCCATGATACTTATAGCAAATTTAGCAAATCCATGACACTTGTAGATAATTCTTTGCCATTGTCAAAATTTTAGCCATGCTATGACACTTGTAGAAATTTTAGCCTTGCCATGACACTTATAGAAATTCTAGCCTTGTCGTGGGACTTGTAGATATTCGTGATTTTACTTGTCATATTGATGTAATTTGTCATGAGACTCGTCAAAATCCCATGTTATTGCCATGAGACTCGTCAAAATCCCATGTTATTTCCATCAACTTGCCTAGAAACTTGTACATATTGATGATTTTACTTGTCATATTTATGTACTTGTCTTGAACTTATAGGATCTCACGATGGAGCATGATCTTGTGGAGCACTCGGAGTTGATGGTCTTGTGGGTGGCAAGAATAAACTTGTGATATTTGTGTAGTTTAGGGATTGTGCACTTGTTGGTTATGCACTTGTGTAATAAACTTGGTCTTGTGTGATATTTGGTAGTGTTTGTAATGATATTATGATCATACTTGTGATATTTTGGTGTTGGCGATGCATTTTGGTGTTGGTGATGATTATATTATTGTTGTTCGATGCAATTTGTTGTTGCTGATGATCTGTATGATCATATATATATATATATTCTATGTTTTGAATTGCAGGAAATGAATGGAAACAATTTTTTTTGAAAAAACAGGGCTGCTTTGCCGTGTGTATACACACGGCAAAGTGCCAAACGGTCACTTTGCAAAGAAGCCACGTGTAGCCCACCTGTGTGCTGCTGAGGTTATACACAGGGCCTTTGCCGTGTGTTATATGCCGAAGGCACACAACAAAGTATGAACTTTGCCGTGTGTCACCCCTGAGAGGCACACGACAAAGGGAAACACACGGCAAACGAAAATGCACACGGCAAACCCTAAACACAGGGTAAAATGCAAAGCAGACGGCAAAGGACATACACACGGCGAAGGGAGGACACACGGCAAAGAAAGAATGCACACGGCAAAGGGAATACACGGCACCCATCTGTTGGCTCCGTCAGACGGACGGAAACCATCAACTACTTTAGTGTGCCGTGTGTGATCAGAAAACACACGACAAAGCCTTTGCCGTGTTCCGGGCGTCAAGACACACGGCAAAGAGCCTTTGCCGTCCCGATCGTTGTCGTGTTGTTTTTGCCGTGTGCTTACACACGGCAAAGGGTTTGTCGTGTTCCGGGAGGCCTTTGCCGTGTGGGTACACCCACACGACAAAGAACCTTTCTCCCGTAGTGATGTCGAAGTATTCAAAATAAATGTGTTGTTAGTTCAAGTGCATATCTGCTCAGCATTGCTATATACACACATACTGACTGAATTGCAATTCACGCGACAAATCCAAATCCAACTCCATCATGACTACGTAGACAAGGACTAAGTGATATACTCCCTCTGCTGAATAAGATGTTGCAGATTTGTCTGGATCGTATTTATGTAGACACGAATCTATTTTGAGAAAGAGGGTGTTTGTAGTTATACTCACGATCTCCACTTATGTTCTAAGGCAAGAGAGGGATACCTTGTAGTTTAGAAGTCATGAAGATCCTGTCAATTAGCGTTAGACCATGCCATCATTTTTTCTCGCTGATGGTATGACATCATTGGACAGTGGTCTAGGCAAACCAAATCTGTCAATCAAGCTTTTTCCTGGAGGCGTTAAAAACTTGGTATGGGATCTGAAATCTCACAGAGCACAAAAGAACCAAAATGAGTAACATATCGATCAACATGTAGTAACTAAAATGAGTAACTAAATTATGAAGCCTCGCCTAGAGTGTAGTACCTTCGGCTAGGAGAGTGCCGGCCGTCACCCCCGCGCGCATCTTGGGAGCCAAATGTTGAGTCCTCTCCCACTTCCACTCGAAGCGACGCGCTAGGGAGCGACTATAACAATTTACAATTCCGAGCTTTGATTTCTCGTGAAATAGGCGTGGATGCGGGTGCGGGTCAGGAGGTGATGCAGAATAATTGTACATATTTTATTCGAAGAGAAACTGCCAGGAAGGAGGGGAATCAATCCCGTGGTCAGGAGCGGGCGAGGGCGAGAAGAGGAAGACGCGCGCTAAAGAAAGAATTAGCATGATGGGCTTCAGCCCATGCGTGCTGGACAGTCGGTTAGGATGGTCGATGAAAAAAATAGGGTGATACTCTCAAAAGAAAGAAAAAAGAAAGAAATGGAGAACTAAGAGTTTTTTCTTCGCCACATGAGATGTGAGTTTTTTTGCGAAAATTCCACTTATCTATCAATAATTATCAGTAGTGGTATAAAAAGTCTTAAAATAATAAAAATTAGAGATAGATTCATAAAACACAAAGTACGTAAACTACCACCAGCCAAAGCCATGCCGCCATTCTCATCCCTCCATTAGCATAGTCACGACTTTTCCACACGAAACAGACTAAGCCCCGCACTGTCATCCTCGTCCCTTCCGAAAGAGAAGACAAATTATTGTTAAAAATCATATCATTTTTACATGGCTAAAACGATCAAATAATGGCAAACGCTTCCACACTAAACAAAGTTCTGTAACTTATCAGCAATCTCATGTAACCAATTACCAAATACATTGTCAACGAAACATGAGGGAGATAAAAGCAGAAGCTACTTGGACGATTGACCATATATAAAACTAGTGAAATTATATTGAAATAATAAATGTTTAATCACCTGATGCGCTGCAGTTCATACCGCACTTCTTGGTTACCCCTCTAATTCACATATCGAGTTAGCCATTGTTCGCCTAGAAGCGATAGCTACGGTACGGTACGTATTAGTCCTAGCTCGATCACCGTGACAGATCACCTTCTTGCATCTTGACGTTTCTGTTTGTTTGCCCGAAGTCGTGCAGTGACTAGTAGCCACAACAGACAGGTGACAAGGACCGTGCATCACACTTGACACCGATGATGGTGACGGGCACATGCTGGATCTCAATTAGCTAGCATGCATCCAGGCCGTCCGCCGGAGAGCCAACGTCTGCCTGCCGATGGATCGATCGCACTAAGAAGCATGCGTGCCAGACATTACGCATGCAATGTGTGGTTTAGTGGTTATATGGTCCCGGGACTTGGTTGCAACTGGTCACTGGCTGAGTCACCTTGTCACTCCGATCGATCGACTGTCATGCCATGACATGCCGACGAGGTATCATTAGGGATAGGTAGACGCTAGGGTTTCTGTCCGAGTATACACACACCTCCTGTCCTTTCATATTCCAGGTTCAAATTTAGAATTTTTTTACTGATAATGTTTTTTATTTTTAACTGACTTTTCTGACAGCCAGATGTTTCTGAATTTGTGACAGACTATTTTCGTGTTCTTCGTGTATTTTTGTCTCATGCATCCATGCCGCGAAACTCTGATCGCACATTTGGTAGGATGCATACCCTTCGGACAGGTCCACTGGACGCACTACACGAATAGAAATCTACGCTGAAGGCCGAGAGCTACGCCGACGGTCAAATGTCGGGTAGCCATCGTCCAGGCCAGCTCCCCTCCATGGCCGTCGGCGTAGAATTTTCCTCGACGTATCCTATGCTACGCCGACGGCGGCCCTCGGCGTAGCTGTTTTTCCTTTTACCTTATTAAACTTTGAAAAATTATAACTAAATCATTCTAATTCGAAAAATACAAATAATATATCAAATTTGCAGAAAAATAAGATCTATCTATCTACACTCAAATATTACATATTTATAAAAAAATTTAAGTGAAACATAAAACATTATATATAGTTTAAAACGGGCATAAAAAATTAAAAAACGATCCAAACAATGTGAAACCTTCGCTTAGTGTCATATTATATGACATAGTTATAAGGAAAAATATCAAACTCGGTATATTAATTATGTCTAAAAAACCCTTCACAAAATGACCTATCTCATTCAAGGTTTTTGGCTTTCGGGTCAAATGACCAATGTTATGGCTAGAATAAAGTCATAGTTTGTGATAATGTGTTCATATTGTGCATACATGTGCATTATGGGATGGCGAACAATGTTGAAGGAGGAAGTTTTCCTTTTCATCGCACCAAAACGCCATTTTCCATTTTCCGAGTGCAAAAAAACGGACGGTTTTGTGAAGCAACCACCAAATGGAAAATTCAAAATTCTACCACCACATTTTTCCAAAATACTATACCACCTTACATGGACAATTCCCTAACAGGGAATCTCAAACCTTTCCGACTATCCCTGGTGAAAAAAACAAATTCCTGCCAAATCGGTAGGAAGTGAGTCAAATATGAACTATAGCTACATGATCCGTTGCTCATGATTGTTTTTTTATAAAAATCATTTTTATGTCCAAAATATGCTATTTCATCAGAGATCCACTTCAAGTTTATCGAGGATCAGCCCCGAGCTATCTCTTTTCTAGATTGCCAAAAAGCCATTTTCCATTTTAAACGGGCAAATAAAATTATGGCTAGAATCACCGGATAGTTTGTGATAAGTTGATATTGATATCATATTTGTATTCCTCTCATTTTTATGATTAATTTAGACATATTATTTGTCGAATTCCGATTTATGGATTTAAAGATATTAATTATTCCATATTAAATAGAAAAATACAAAAAATCATTATATTTTCATTTGAATTCAATATTATTTTTACTTAAATAATTGTTTGTAATTTCAAAAATTGAAAATATGTGACATGATGATATAAGAGTTAATAGGATTGATATCATAGTATTGACAACAATGTATAAATTATTTTGCGAAAACAGATTCTAAAGGAACGAGAAAGTTAAGCGTGTTGGAGCTGGAGTAGTATTAGGATGGGTGACTTACTTGGGAAGTTTGACCAAGGCTGCAATTTAATTAAATATTAAGTGTAATTAGTGTTAAAAATGTTCAAAGTAAGAGATTTACGAGTAAAACAATTCAAAGATTAAAAAATTTAATAAAAATAAAAATAAAAATAAATTTTTTTAACAAAAAATATTTTTTCAACTGTCCGGCAGGCTATGCCGACTGCCGCTACGCCGAGGGAAAAGCCGTCGGCGTAGCGTATGCCGATGGCATTTCGATACGCCGACGACCTGTGTATGCTCCGCCGAAGGAGACCTTTGCCGAGGAGGCTACGCCGAGGGGAGCCGTCGGCGTAGCATACGCCGAGGGCATTTTAGCATACGCCGATGGCTTTTTGCCCTCGACGTAGCGCGCGCTGATACGTCCAAAACGTATCTACTTTTCCAAATATTTTTGCTATTATTTCTCCTCTAAAAGTTGGTGTCGGGTTGTATTTTCACTTTTCTTTTTGGACCTCCATGTATGTTCATCCACCACTGAAATGAAACCCTTGGGCCATTCGGGGCCTTATCCGTTCAAAAAAAGGGAGCTAGAAATCCATGATGCCTACCAAACTTGTAAACATGATTCCAGATTTTACAATTATATGGTCACTAGAGCTAGAAATCCCAACACTTCATTCTATGGATAGGGGGTATGCGATGCGAGTATATGAATGATAAATCAAGCAAGATTTTCCATTTTGAGTCTTACATATTGCAGTTCTTTTTTGAGGTATTAATTGGAAAATATATAATAGAAAAGATTGTCCATTGTTAGCCAAGCACATCTAATTACTTCTCGAATTATTAGCTCTCAAATCTACACACAGTTTCTATAAACTATACATACTATACATGTAAAAATTAGTTAGAAAATTGGCATGTATGATAGATAAGTACACTGTTATAGCTAGAATCAAATACTGGAAAAATAACCAATCATGCATGATGAAGGAGATATTTTCTCCCGAGAGGTCCCTGGTCTTATCCAATAATGCAGCAACAGTACACCAAGCTGATCGATCCAGATGGATGTGGTTTGGTTTATTGTCGTGTATCTTCGCTGAGACGAATCTCACCTCGTCAAGTTTTAGTCAAGCTCGTGCGCCTACTCGTTCGGTGCCGATTATCTTTTCGTTTTCAATTCCTATATCGGTTCACTGACGATTGATTGCAATCTTTGTATGCGTGCGGTTGCCATTCTTTTTTGCTTCTCGATGATTCGGTAACAATGATTCAGCAATAAGAGAATAAATAAACTGAAGAGATAAACTCCATCGTCCTTGATTTTTTTTCACGAAAATTTCACCAATCTATTAATTATCATCTGCAGCAGTAAACGGGCCTATAAGCAGTAAAAATTATAAATAGATCCATGGATCACCTAGTGCAATGAGACAATAAGTCGAGGAGATAATCCCTCATCCTCTGCATCTTGTAACCAGCTAATTAGGGAAACTCTAATGGTGCCCCGCAATTTCAACACCGACCGAATCGGTCTGTTTGTCATGACACGGGGACAAGCTTTTGCCCTTTGTCCGCCCAAGCAAGGCCATGACACCCAACGGGCCGCCCTATTTTTTGTCCGTGGGCAGAGCAGCGGTCGTCCGTATTAATGGCAATGCGCTTCCCGCACGGCCATGATATTTCCCGCCCGCACAGGCGACCTGCAGCCGATGATTGTCACCGACTGGCTAAAGGAGAAGGAGAACGGCGGCCAGCTCGTGGCAGACGAGCGGTAGCACCTGATGGCACTGACATCACGAGGGTCGAGGAGATAGTAGAGGAGGCCGCCCGCTCCGGTGTGGCTATTCAGACCGAGCGGCGCAAGGAAGCGACGCGCAAGAAGTCGGTCCATAGGGAGGAGCTCGACCGCATCATGAAGATACTGGCAATCCAGCATCGGCACATGCAGGAGGAAAGGTCCCAAAAAAGACCTAGAGGGGAGGCTTACTTCTTTTGCGTGGCCTGGAGGCACATGGCCCATACCGCCTTGCGGCAGCGGAGGTGAGGGATCAGGTCCTAGTGACGACCAGGGCATGTCTCGCAGCAGTTGTGGTAGAGGAGGCCCCTGATACTACAAGGCACCTATGGTGGATATCGCTGTCCATCAAAATATCGATCACAAATATCAAACACATGTAAAAGAATAGGGTCATCTTACATACTCGCTTTTTTTAATAGATCGTGTTCTAGGATTTACTAAGGTCAATCTTTGTCAACTTTGACCAAAAACATGAGAAAAATATCAATATTTATGATATTCAATGTATATATTATGAAAATATACTTTATAACTATTCCAATATTATAGGTTTTGCATTTTAGATATTTTTATGTTTTGCTAAATAGTTGGTCAAAGTTCAAAAGGTGATTAAACCTAGAACACGACCTAATTTTAAACGGAGGCGTAGATGCACAATTATTAGTAGGCCATGTTGTTGTTCCAAAAATTCTATGAAAAATATCGTGTCAAGTTTTCCATCAACAAGATGAACTATTAGGAAAATAATTATAGGTAGATTTTAATCCTGTGGCGCATATAGGGAAAATGCTCCACTAAAATTAATTATATAGCGCATATAGCAAATGCTCTACAGAATTCTGTCGCATATACCTACATTAAGTTATGTGAGTGAGATGAACACTTGTAAAATATACTTGTACACTTATTCGGTTCTAATATGTGTCTAATATGTGATTGATGAACACTTGTGAACATTTGTGTTTGTTGATGTATTATATGTGAACTGGAACATTTGTACTACCGTGTGCAGCTTTTCTGCGTATTTCTGTCAAATTTGTGTATATTTCTTATAATATACCTACATTTGTACCAGATTCTGAACATTTCGAAATTCTGAAAAAAAGATATGCGCCACAGAATCTGGGATAGAATTCTATGGCGCATATGCATATGCGCCACAGAATTTAAATTCTTGTGGCGAGGATTTAGTAGCGACAACCATATGCGCCACATAATTTAAATTTCATGCACCACCGGTAATGTTTTTCCTAGTAGTGATGAGTCCTAGTCCCACCTTGTGAAAGAAAAATCTCTTTCTAAGTATCATTACTTTCTGTATTTACCGAGTACCATAAGAGTAAGTCATCGATCACTTTCAAGATTTTGTAGCCGATTTGCTAAACAATATGATACATTCGGTAGCTACATTTTCTTACAAGTTACTAGTTTTTTCAACAAAGATGCTTTTGTGCAAATATATGTAACCTAGTACAATAGTACAGCTAGCAACACACCAAATAAGCATGGACCCATGTCCATATCCGTTGCATCTTTTGTGAGTAAAGAGAAGATTTAAATTAGTAAATAATAAGGGTAGATAACTCCACTTTTGTGGGGATAAGGATAGAGTAATTCAACCATTAGAGTTTGCCACGTGCAAAAATAGCTTTACAAATTTTCAAAAGTTCTACAGCCTTTGGGATACTAATAACATTGTTAATTATCAGTTGATTGATTAACTAGCTTTATCTATACAAGAAAGTCAACAAAAAAGTGCGTGCTTAAGACATTGCCCATTGTTTATAAAAAAATTCACCATGGATACGTGATTAGGACATGTGTGGCCAAAAATTTTGTGAGTGAGCGGGAAACTCTATCGTCCAGAGGTGGCCCTATCATTGGGGAACAAGGAAGGAACCCCCACGAGGGCGACGGAGACGCGAACCCTTACCCAGCCGCTTTCCCCCTCCTCTTCCCCTCCTCCCACGCCGCCGCCGGCGAGCGCCGCCTGGCTAAGTCCGTACGATCCGGCGGCGGCGGGTCTTCTTCTACCCCGTGTTGGGGGCCACACGGGTTGGCTCTGCTGGCGGCGGTGCGGCATGGCATTGGTGGCGATCTTGTCCGGCGGCGGCGCGGCCGTCGCGGGGTCGCATGGCGACGTGGCTGACGAGTGGCTGTAGGACGCGGTGGCGATGGCGCTGCCTCTGGCGGGGGCGCTCCGGCCTGCGCCAGCGACCTGCGCTGGACGGAGCTACTGCGGCGGCGCGTCCGAGGCCCTCCGGCGATGGGGCATGACGGCTTGGCTGCGTGGCGTCGACGGGGTAGGGAGGCACGGGACACGGGTAGACGGCGACGGGGCTCCCTAGATGAAGCAGGCAGCAGCAGAGCCAAAGGGCCCGATCTGGGCCTGGCGACGGGCCGGTCCCGATCTGGGCCTGATCTAGGCATGTTTGGCACTGCTGCTGCGTCTCCGGACGGCAATCACCATTTGACCTTTCTTCGACGTGGGGCGCGGAGGGCGGTTCCCCTTCCCTAGGCAGCCCTGTGGCCCGACACCTGTTGACCCGATGCCGCCATACTGCGTCCGTACCGGCGGCTTTCCGGTGTGACGCTTATGGGGGCCTTGACGCGAGTTCGTGGATGCCGGGGCGAAGGCCCCGGAAGGTGGACTGCGCGCGTGTCTCGACGGCGGGGCGACGTTGTAATGGTGGTGGCTTTCTCTTTGGTCCATGTGGGTGGCAAGGAGCGGGCTTCGAGGGCTCCTGGTGGTGGCAGCACCCAGATCGCGGCAGAAAGCTCGGCTCGAAGCGTGATGCTGGTCTGAGGTACCACTGGTGGCGAGATTTTTTCCGGGCGAAAGCCCAGCGCTTCGGCGCCAGCAACGGCGATGCCCGCGAGTGTCGTGACCCTCTTGGGGGCATTGTTGTGGCTACTCTCACCCCAGTAGGGCTCCGGGTGAAAACCCTAGACCCCTGTGGTCTCGACAGCGGCGACGTTTGGAGCGTCGTTACCTTCTTGGAGGCGTTGTCGTGGAGCTCCGGTACCCCTAGCCTCGTCGTCTTCGATGGCAAGCTAGTTGCTTCCTAGGCTTTACGGTTTATCTTTGATCTGCTTGTAAGAGAAACTCCTCATCATTGTGTATCGGTTTGGCCGTTTGGCTTTATTTATAAAGCGGTGCGAAAGCCTAGTTCGAGGAATCTATCGTCCATATCCTCTTGGCTTCCAGCATTGAGAAGGTGGGAGAGTCCCAAGATTATCGTAGCCCTTTTACAATAGTGTGTATCTTACCTCGTTATCCTAGAGAGTGGTGTTAAGACAACTAGTATACTAAATTGTATCTTAAGAGTTTTAATGACTTTGAGTACACTTCATGTACGATTGTATTCCGCCTTAGGCATTTCACAATGGGTTGTATACTATCATGTTTTTATAGGAACAACTAAAACTTAAAAAACAACCAGTACAACGCATTGTTTCTTAGAAGTTGTTTCTTTAGAAATGTTGCATTAAATGATTTTATTTTTAGGCATGAATGTGACTGGATAATCCAAGTGTTTTGCCTATGGTTGTGTGCAAGGGGTGCTAAATATAACACCCTTTCTCTCATTCTTAATAGCATGTCACATAAGCAAAACACATTGGATATCGAGTTAACAAACCCCCATTGTCAACGGCCTAAGATACAACACCAATCTATTTCTTTATTAACTATATTGCCACATAAGAAAACTGATACCACGCTAAGATACTATCATAGTGAAAGGTCTAAGGCTAGTTATAGTGGGAGTATCATATTACTAATATCATGCATATGATACTAGCGTAGATACTACCCCTATAGTGCTTAGTATTATGTAGTTATATCATAGTCTTATGATATTTAATTATTTCTAGATTCTCAATGCAATTTGATGTACAAGATGTATTTAGTAGTAAATTTTCTTGTTACATGTGCTATGATATCATTGGTCTCTCTCTCTTCATTAATTGTTATGCCACATCATCATTTTTCCAAGGTGACATGCATGATACACCTTATGATACTACCACTAGGACTAGCCTAACATCTTATTCTGTCTTCATTAAGTATAGTGACACATTAGGCCTTTTACAATGGACGGCCTCTTAGCACGTTATCATAGGAACCTTTAAAACTTAAGAAACAACCATCACAATGAAGTTTATATTAGATGTTATTTCTTGGGAGAGTTGTATTTAATGATTTTAGTCTCATGTATGTGTACATGTGATTGGACTAACCATTATTTTTTCCTATGATAGCTTGCAACAACCATCTCTTTCTTCATTAAATAACATGCCACATAAGAAAAGTACCTAGGGGATACGACACTAAGATACACCCATTGTGAAACTCAAGAAACACCATTACTACTAAGATTTTTTCTCTAGCCTTCCAATAGTTTGACGTTATTGCTGCTGTTTGCGTGATCTCTACATGATATGATCCTTAAACCATTATTTTGCATCAACACTGTCTAGAAACACATAGAGAAACAATGATACCTATAAGGATGACCCAACTAGACAAGATTATCATCATCCATCGAAATGCCGATTTCTGGACACACATGATAATTTGTTACAGTTTTTTGGACCCTGATTAGAGCATCTTCGGTCATGTCCCCTAAACTACGCCCAAAAGTCCTATGATACACGCCAAACAGGAAACAACGTCCAGTCGCATGTTGTGAGATTCAGGCACATGACTTAATAGGATTGATAGGATACTCATACCAACAAGTTGTAACTTTTTTCCCGGAAGCTCATCCAAAAAAAACTATGATGTTAAGCTTGTTTGGCCCAAAGAAATTTGTGGATGTGACGAGTGAGGACAAAGTATGCAGAAAAGACTAGTTTTGATATATGGGGCTAGTCTAGAGATCCTATTAAGCTGCCAGGAGTGACACCCCCGGGGCCAAGAGGGAATGGGGTGCTACAATTCGTGGACGGCATGGTGACTGTCGGACCAACCCTGTATTGGCATAGTGGCTGGTCAGCCTTATTTATTTTTCACCACCAACTGCCCTGTGGCCGCTTAATGGCGGCATCGGTTCTTCAGGCCGACGTAGGGAGTCATCCGGTCATCGCATTATGGCGTTTCCTCACCACAGTAAAGCACGATCGGCACAGGGAGTCGTCCCGTTATCTGTATCTCTATTAATGTAGGGGCATGTTCGAGCCCTGCATCGCTTAAATGTTGGCACTCCTGCGCCACTGACGTATGAGGCGGTTCAAGCCCTACGTCGGCATCAATGAGACGGTTGCTCGGTCTTATAAGCAGGCTGCGCACACCCCATTACCTCCATAGGCATTCCGTTGCCGCTTCGATCCCTAACTCCTCCACGCGTGTTCCATGGCTAGAGGTTCGAGGGGATGGGGCTGCGGTCGCGCCATGGTCAAGGAAGGGGCAATGGACGCGATCAATCACCATCGCCTATTGGGAGGACACGGAGCTCTCCGTCATCGAGTTCTTCATCTCCATCTGCAAAAATCCTTTGGGCAAGAAGCAACTCCCGAACAAGTTCGCGCTCAATTTCTTGGCGAGGAGAAGACCGCCGCAGTGAAGCTGTGGACAACAGGCGGCGGTCCTGGCATGTGGCCCGTGGAGGTGTTGTTCGCTGGGCAAGACCACATGAACCTCAACAATGGCTGGGAGCAGTTCACCGTGAATGTTGTCAACGTCATGATGTGGTGGCTGCTTCCTGATCTTCACATACGACGGCGGGGCTCAGCTCCTTCTCCTTCATGAACTTCACATACGACGGCGATGACGTGCTCAATGTGAAGGTGTTCGGCATAACTATCTGTCGTAGACGCTACCATAACGACATCAACAACGAGGATATGACTCATCGTAGCCTTCAGTTTAGATTTCAGTCAGTCGCTTCTTATATTTCTACTATGCAAATGAAGTATGGTATAATGCAATAAACCAAATTTGATTAAAATTAATATGTTTGACGATCCATTTAGGACGCTGAGGCTGGGAACGGACTTGTCCAAACCGTGACACGGCGAGGCACAGCGTCTCAAAACGATAGATCCGGTGCTTTCAAAACGACAGATCCGGTGCTTCTATTGCACGTCATTTGAGGGACGCGACTGGAGATGCTCTTAAGTTTCGTTTGTAGCGTTAGTCGAGTTCTTGTGGGCTTGTGGTGGTTGAGTGCAACGCAACGCATGGAAAGGATATGTACGCACGCCTTGGCATTTTCTGCGGTTGCCCGGAACCGACGATGGCGATGATGGAGCGACCATGCGTTGCACCTGCAACCGCACTTGTCCCTGCTACACAGTTTTTCCACACGTGGGGGGCCCTCCACGCCTTATCCTCTACTTGTCTTTTTGCTGGTATCGTGCAGGCTGTCCACGTGCATGCCCACACCTGTCAGAGAATGATCCCAGCAGCCGGGCAATCACGCCACCTCCGAACCTCGCCGTTATTTAAGGCTGCCTACAGCTCACTCGAGTGGCATCGCAAGCAGAGTGAGTGAGTGACCGAGTGAGAGTGAGAGCTGAGCCGAGGAAGAAGGAAACATGGATCCATGCAAGGTACACAGCATCAAATTTGCACTCGTTTTGTATAATTTTTCTGTCACAGTCGACGCTGACGATCTTAGGAATTTTGAGTGAATTTCTTACTAGTACTTGCTTCCTCATGCATGCGCGCGGTTCTTAATTCTGTAATCAACTCGATTTTCTCGGCCGGTCTTAATTAATCTACTTGCCGCCGTGTGTTGTGCGCGTGTGTGTGCATGGCGTAATACGTACAGTTCCGCCCGTCGAGCACCTTCGACAAGAGGACCACGACGACCAACGCCGGCCAGCCGGTGTGGAACGACAACGAGGCGCTCACCGTGGGCCCGCGCGGCCCGATCCTCCTCGAGGACTACCACCTGCTCGAGAAGATCGCCCACTTCGCGCGCGAGCGCATCCCGGAGCGCGTCGTGCACGCGCGCGGCGCCTCCGCCAAGGGCTTCTTCGAGTGCACCCACGACGTCACCGGCCTCACCTGCGCCGACTTCCTCCGCGCCCCCGGCACGCGCACCCCCGTCATCGTCCGCTTCTCCACCGTCATCCACGAGCGCGGCTCCCCCGAGACCATCCGCGACCCGCGCGGCTTCGCAGTCAAGTTCTACACCCGCGAGGGCAACTGGGACCTCCTCGGCAACAACTTCCCCGTCTTCTTCATCCGCGACGGCATCAAGTTCCCCGACGTCATCCACGCCTTCAAGCCCAACCCCAAGTCCCACGTCCAGGAGTACTGGCGCGTCTTCGACTTCCTATCCCACCTCCCCGAGTCCCTACACACCTTCTTCTTCCTCTTCGACGACGTCGGCATCCCCACCGACTACCGCCACATGGACGGATTCGGGGTCAACACCTACACCTTCGTCACACGCGACGGCAAGGCACGATACGTCAAGTTCCACTGGAAGCCCACATGCGGCGTCAGCTGCCTCATGGACGACGAGGCCACCCTCGTCGGAGGCAAGAACCACAGCCACGCCACCCAGGACCTATACGAATCCATCGACGCAGGAAACTTCCCCGAGTGGAAGCTCTTCGTGCAGGTCATCGACCCCGACGACGAAGATAAATTCGACTTCGACCCGCTAGACGACACCAAGACATGGCCCGAGGACCTCGTCCCTTTGCAGCCAGTCGGCCGGCTCGTCCTCGACCGCAACGTCGACAACTTCTTCAACGAGAACGAGCAGCTCGCCTTCGGCCCCGGCCTCGTCGTGCCCGGGATCTACTACTCCGACGACAAGATGCTGCAGTGCAGGGTCTTCGCCTACGCCGACACCCAGCGCTACCGCCTAGGCCCAAACTACCTCATGCTCCCCGTCAACGCGCCCAAGTGTGGGTTCAAGAACAACCACTACGACGGCGCCATGAACTTCATGCACCGCGACGAGGAGGTCGACTACTACCCGTCCCGCCACGCGCCGCTCCGTCAGGCAGAGCCACCGAGCTTCCCCGTGCCAACTAGACCCGTGGTGGGGAAGAGGGAGAAGACCAGGATCAAGAAGGAGAACGACTTCGTGCAGCCCGGAGAGAGGTACCGGAGCTGGGCACCGGACAGGCAGGACAGGTTCTGCAAGAGGTTCGCGGATGCGCTGGGACATCCCAAGGTCAGCCATGAGCTCAGGATCATCTGGATCAACTTCCTCAGACAGGTATCTATAGTCTAAATCTCTCAAAATAATTTCAGTAACGGTAATTTCAGCATCCATGGATTTCACTCGCTCTAGAGTAGTATGCTCTTGTTACTCAATCTGGATTTATTTGGCGATATATATGATGCAGTGTGACGAGTCGTGTGGGATGAAGGTGGCCAACCGCCTCAACGTCAAGCCAAGCATGTGATCCATGCAAGGATGGACTGGATATCGGTGTGTGTAAAAGTTTGTGCTGTAGTAAAAGCTTTGTGTTATCTCTCCTCGACCAACAATAAGAGACCATGTCTAGATCTACTGTATATGGATCATGCACGGGGTCAATTAGTAGCTACTCTGCTATTAATAAGTTATTACTATCTGCTGTCACGTCCCAGTAATGTACATGTAATCTACATTAAGATTAAAAAGGGTTCTTGCTGCATGCATTTATATATGGATCGGACCATGTCTGTTTTTTTTCTTAGTTTGATTCAGCTAGTATTTGTTTCATATACTTTGCATGGATTTTCTGAGAATCTCGATCACCTAAAATCCTACTAGTATTCAAGATAGTATGCAAATTTATTAGATAGACATTAAAAAACTCGAGAGAAGATAGGGACAGTGATGACTCTAACCTAATGATGTTCATGAGTCATGACACGCCATCCATCGATAGGGACGACAGTGATGACTCAGCCAGTGACCAGTTGCAACCACGTCTTGGGACCAAATAATTAACCATTATTGTACTTCCACACGTACTTATTACATGCATGCTTCTTTGTGCGATCGATCCATCATCGGTGTCAAGTGTGATGCACGGCACGGTCCCTGTCGCGTGTTGTGGCTACTAGTCACTGTGCCTGCTGCACGGCTTCGGACAAACAGACAGAAACGTCAAGATGCAAGAAGGTGACCTGTCACGGCGGTCATCGACGGCGATCGAGCTAGGACTAATAATACGTACCGTATGCCTAACTCGATAAGTGAATTAGAGCGGTAACCAAGAAGTGCGGTATGACCCGGTGGATAGAAAGTCACCGACCTGGGCGGGGTATCATTTTCCTTTGTAATGTGTTTGTAAAAAAAAAGCTAAAACTCTCACTTTTCCTTTTTGCCGGCCCCTCCTAACCCACTCTCCAGCACGAATGGGCCAAAGCCCAACAGACAAGTTCCTTTTATCGCGCACTAGCCCAGCCTCCACCAGTCTTCGGCCTCTTGCTCGCCCTGATCAAGATCAGGAACAGAAGCGACGGCGGCTCCGATTCCCCTTCCAGGTTGAACAGTAAATTATTTATTATGCATCACCTCCCGCATCCTCACCCATTGAACGGTTTCCTCACCTTGATTTCCCACGAGAGATCGAAGCTCCGAACTCCCCTGTCCACCCTAGCGTGTCGCTTCAAGTGAGATGCGGCCCGCTCTCTTCCTAGCCAAAGGTACTACTCCTGCAGAACGGGGCTTACGAATTGAGTAGCTGTTGATATGTTACTCATTTGTGTGCTCTGTGAGGTTTCAGATCCAGTATCAGTTCTTAACGCCCAAGAAATATCTAGATTGGCAGAAAGGTTTCAGATCCAGTATCAGTGCTTTTACCAACAGTGAAAGATGATGATGGCGTGGTCTAAGCTAATTGACAGAAACTTCATGGTGCTCTCTCTTGCCATAAGTACTCCAGGATTTGTCGCCTGAATTCCAAGTAAGTTTTTTTTAAAACGAGAATTGCAATTAGGTTTTAGTATATGTGCGTATAGAACAATCCTGAGAAGATATGCACTTGACCTACACGAAGTAATGATAGAGAGAGCGAGAGCGTCGTTTTGGCAGACGGGTGCCACGGAGGACTTTATTTTATTTTATTTTCTGAAAAATTCAAATTTGAAGTTTCAAAAAAATCCGAAAAATATAGGGACGTAGATAATGATTTATAATATCGGAAAAAACATTTGCGCTTTTTGAAAAAATTTAAAAAGTCCTCCATGGAGGACGTCCTCCAAATCGATTTTTCGTAGGGAGAGCAGCATATAGTAGACATATTTATCTTGTATGTGTTGCTTCATATTAAAATACTGCCGGAAACACAATATGACTTCCATGATCTTTTTGTACGAGAAAAAGAAGACATTTGCTATATGCACTTGTATATCTTCAATGCTTGGGAGAGGCTAGACACTTTCGTTATTGCCTTGCAGATGAACACAAAGGCTTTTCCTCTTTTGTGTTGTTGAGCTATAACCTGTGGCCTTACTAGCAGGGCAAGATCATCGACAATCTATGGCGAAAACAGGCTGTCTATGGTCGACTACATCTAAGACTTCTTAAAGTACTGCAAAACAGCGCAGGTAACACAAGCTTGCTCTATCATTTGTGCTCTTGTCATGGAATTCCTGTCGTGCTAGAGATTTTTCTTCTCTTATGAATGGCTAAATGCAACTTTTTCTTAGATATATTTTTATCTCTAGACCCTCTTCCCTGGTTAGTTTTGCACTAAAGGTATCCTCAGACAACACATTTAAGTCTTTTTTTCTTTGTTCCTACCCGCTTTAAAGTCTGCTGAAACTAGCTTCTGGTGTTTACAATGGTTTTGCTCTATCCCCTGTTCCATGGCCTAGATAGTTAATGTGGAGTAAGATGTGTACTGCTAGTTTTTCAGTGAGGTCATGAAATATTTTCCCGGTGTTTCTAATTGACTCCAAAACCTTCTAGGTTAGTGGACACATGAGCTTAAGTAATTAGAACTTCCAGAAACTAATGGCACAGAGGATCCGACGCTACAGCTAGGTGTCTTGCTAGAGTATGAATTGAAGGCATCTCCTATGTGCCGTGTCAGACCTGACCAGAGGCGGCAGTTGTTTGAGTTGTGCCAGCCTGAATTGAGCGGCATTTAATAGAAGTGCCGTTAGGACAGAGCGCCACGTTAAAAAAAGCGCCCCTGAAGGTGTATCCCTGACGTAGTATTCAGTGGCGGCAAATGCCACAATGCAGCATTCCTGATCCATAGGCATGTAAGGAGGCAGATATAACCACCCTTATAGCCCTGAACTGTTGTTGTGAGTATACGCTTCACTGTTTTTTGTTCAGTTGGTATCCAATCATAAACTCTCTAAATTCAAAAAAAAAAAATCATTAACTCTAAACCTTTTCCATCTATTGGAACTTCTAAAAACCACATATGAAGTTTGCCTGCATTGCAGTTCATGATTTCCTAAAAAGAAGCAGAATTATCCACAACTTAGCTTTTCCACAATTTAATCACTTTCTTGAAAATTAATTTTGAGAGATGACATTTGTTCAAAAAGCATAAAATAATTTTTATCTTGACCGTGTAATATCATTTTACAACAGTAGTATGGTAACATACACTTATCAATTATGGTACTTTGGGTGCATGCACAGAGGCCGGGTGTAACGCTTAAGACTTTTGAGTAATATATCACCATTTTTTCTTAAATGCATGAGCTTTAGGTTTACAGGTCTACATGCCAAAGACATGGGATACTCATTAATTTTTCTGTTTTGCCAATGTTGTAACCGGCCTTTCTCGGTTTGTAAATACTCTTATCACTTTTAAATGAAACGAGACACTGTCCTTTTGCGTTTGCTCAAAAAACAATTGGTAAAACTTCCACGGCTAAATCATAAAGAGTTTGAGAAATTCGGCCTCATTGCCTCAAACCCTGGTTAGAACTGAAATAAGGTCAAAATGCTCTAATTATATTAACCCATGCCTTCCCACTAGTTATAATTTTCAGGACCGAATCTATCCACTTGCTAGGAAACATTTAATTTCCATTATTTGCAGTAGGAAAGGCCATTTTATATTTTCAAAATCTTTTTCAAAGTCAATTTAAGAAAACACTCTAGATTTTAATTATTTTTTAAGATCATTTAGCGCATAGTTTACCCCCCTCTCGTTATATACCTATCTTTGAGAAAAGTTGTATCTGAAGCTTTAAATCCTCCCCATATGATCTCAATTAGTCTATTAACTAACACTTAAGTTACAATCTTTGGGATCATATTTAGGAAGCAAATAGATGTATATTTCTCAGTTATCTGCATCTTTACCCTTGGGAACCCAAGTAATTACGCCATAATTTAATCTAGAGACATTAAATTTCCATTTAAAAATCCTCTAGAAGATAAAAAGGATCATGCTTACCAAATCCCAAATTATTTGATAAAATACAAAATTAAAACCACCTGGTACAACTACTTTGTTTGTGCGTGTTCTAAGAACAATATGCTTAAGTTTATCCATTGTGAAATTTTGATTTAAAAATGACTCTTAATGGAAATTCTGCAAACTAAATAGTATCTTAGTGAAAACAAGAAGCAATAGGTTGTCCAAAAAGTACTTACACAATCATTAATATAAGATTTAAGACTTCACTATCCCTCTATCACCCCTTCCTCTTGAATCGGTCCAAACAATAATTATTTTCCTTCTCCTCCCATTTGCTTAGTATGATAGTATTTCGTATTTTTTGTCCCCTCTAAAAGTTAATTTCTTTTTTACCTCTGTAGCCATTTACTTTCTTCCTCTCTAATACTTTTTCTCAATTGAGTTCCACAATAGTCTTGAAATGTTATATCGCTACATTCAAACAACTACCTTCTCCTTTCTTATCTAAATCGTCCAACTTTTAAGCACACACTTTCCTTTTCTTCTTACACACAAACACACACTCACTCTCAGTATTTTTCAACACCTACAATATTGAGTATAATTACATTATGATCTATTGATACTGATTTGGTATTGTAGATCTTTGTCTTTTTGTAAATATACTTGTTAAAACTTAGAAATTATTGATGAAAGTTACCGATGTGAGCTTTTCAAGATCCCAACATGGGCCAAACCAAATGCACAAAATTGTGATTGACATGGCTCATCTCGATCTCGTGGAGGCTTAAAATACCCTCACCAAACTCATGGCCTATAAGGAATAATGAAGCCCACTACACAACACATACACACGTACACACACCCTCTCTAAAAAAAACTATTTCAGTTTGATGGGCCGAGGAACCAAATGAACAATTTTCATCATGACAATAAACTACACCTGCACAATAGTCCAGCCACAGCTCCGGTCTCCAGACTAAATTCTTAGCAGCAGCGGCATAATGGTATAACACATGATTTATCTTTCTTTTTCAATAGAGGCAAAATATTTTCCCCATCTCATTAATTAAGGAGATTTGCCTCATCTACCATAAATTGTCTTTATGTTTGGATCTTTATTTAAAACCTGAATCTTGTAGTTAGGATACATTTTGTCTCGTTATCTAGTGGTAATGTAGTCCTTTCAAATAAAAATGAAGATCCTATCTCCATATTCTTGGTTCGTTCTCGTTTAAGTCTCCATTCACACCGTGGAAGCTCCATATATAACCTCGTGCTGGATTAACAATTTTTCCGCCAGAAATATCTTTTGAAATCTGAACACCTTTCCATCCGCTAGGTGAAAGTAAATTAATCATAATCATCACAATAGGGCATCGCTCTAACATAACCACCATGTTTTCTGTCAGCCCCTAGTTGCAATCCCGATCGACTAGCCAAAACCCAATGAATCGACAAACAGTTGTTGGATATATAAGTGATCTGCAGTTATTTGTATTAATCTGTGATCAAGTTAAGTAAAGTTAACAACCATTGGATGCCCTGATCAGGGGCATCCTGACCATCTATCCTAAGGTGCTGGTTCCCCTAGTGCAAGTGCTATAATAAGGGATTTAGGGTTTGAGCTGAGCAGAGCTGCTCATTCAGCTCTCTCTCTCTCTCTCATCTACATCAATAAGGATCAGGTGAAGCAAATCAAGAGAAGGCCATGGCTGGACCTCCAGATCAAGGTACACACCTCTGATCTTCTCTTTTGTGACTCTAATCTTGAGCTAGATGATCCAAAGGATCTAACAGTGGTATCAGAGCAACTAGCTCTAAGATTGAGTCCTCTTATGTTTTGGATTCATGTTCCTGCAAGCATGTTCTTCCTGTTTGGATCATGTTTTTTTGCTGGAAGTTTTGTTCCTGATCAAGTTCTTGCTCAGGACTGAATAAGGTTGATGTTTTAGCCCAGTTTTTCTTAAGTTTAAGCCCTAACAGATGATTCAGTGAGTCTAGGGTTTCAATTTTTGTAACTCTGATGTGGGGATTGAGGTTTTGGTGCAAACCCTAATCAAAAATCCCCAATTTCTTGATGAACCCTAACCCTAGTTCATCGAATCGAAGAGCCCTAACCCTAAATTCCCTAATTTCTGAGGAACCATAACCCTAGTTCGTCAAATTGATGAACCCTAACCCTAATTTCCCCAATTACTGACGAACCCTAACCCTAATTCCCAAACTGAGGAACCCTAACCCTAATTTAATGACTAAGTGGTGGTGGATACTTACCTTACGGGCCTTGTCGTCGTCGCTGCCCACGGCGGCGCCGGAGCCACCCTCTCAAGCCGGCAGGAATGCTCGGGCTCGAGCCCGTGTAACCTTGCCATCCACCACACAGGGCCATGATGGAGCTCTCTCGGTCGTTTGCCGCCATAGGAGCTCACCGCGGCGCCGGACTTGGCATGGTGCCGTCGACGCCGGTGCAGGGACGCCTGTTCGCTGTCGTCATCTCCGCGCAGAGGGAGCCATCCAGAGCCGCTCGACAGAGATGCGCACAAGACAAAGCCGCATGCAGCTCCGGCGAGGGGGCCTGGCCGACACCGCTGTCGTGCCTTCTCCTTTGGCGCGGGCGCTCGTCGCCGCTGTCGCCGCTCGCTCTCTCTCGCTCGCAGGTGTGGAGGCAGAGGGAAGGGGATGGGGAAATGAGGCTAGGGTTCACGCGGCTGTCGTCGCAGATTGGTTTTGTTCCGACCTGGCGCATCCTCGTCCGTTGGATTAGATTCGACGACCAGCAGCGTTGGCTGCTTAACGGGCCGGCTGGGCCACTAAAAGGGGATGAAGGGGAGACGGGCTGGGCCAGTTTTGGCCTAGTCTGGAAGTTTTTTCTTTTAAAATTAAAATTAAGAATAAGTAAAGGGGTTTTTAGGGTTTATGGGCCAAATTTTCTTTATGGGCCCAGATAATGAATAAATTTTAAGCATTAATGTTTATAAGTTAGGGCTAATATGAGTTTTGGGGCTAAGCTTTGGCATATCTTTTATGCCAATTATGATATGATTGTGTGATATTCTATTCTTTTGTCATGCAATTGTATTTCATACTCAAGTAATTTTAATGTGTTTTATCATGCTTAGTTGATTCTTTTGTGGTTTTATCCAAATAAATTGTAAAAATAATGTTTTGCTGCAAAGTTAAGTTGGTAAATCCTCAAATTAAGCATGGATTATGTCCATCATTCTGGCCAAAGCTGATTGATGGACATTTTGACCATGAAATTTTTTATTGGTCTGGTTCACTTCTAGCCAAAGCTGATGTGTTCCAGATTGATGAAAGAATTCTATATGATTAGAGGATCTAATTAAGTGTGACTTATATCTGTCATTCTGGCCAAAGCTGATTAGAAGATATTTTGATCACAAAATTTCGTTGATCATGTCTATTTCTGGCCAAAGCTGATGTATACTAGATTGATGAAAGAAGTATAAAATTGTGATGCTTATTCAAAGCATTTGTTTTATATTTTGCAGCATCTAATGCCTCTCAAATTGCCGGTATTATAAATGGCATAGAATAGTTGACTGGTAGCAATTTTGGTACTTGGAAGGAGAAGCTTGAGATAACTTGAATATAGATTATGCCCTCCTTAAGGATCCTCCTATAGCACCTGCTGAAGGTGATGAGAATTATGATGCCCTGAAAAGGGCTTATGATGATGAGAAAACTAAGTGGGAGGATTCAAATCGTAAGTGCCTCATGATTATTAAGGGCTCCATTACTCAAAGTATGAGGGGAGCTGTTCCAGACTCTTGGACTGCCAAGGGTTACCTTGGAAAGAGTGAGGACCAGTTTAAGGGATCATCCAAAATTTATGCAACAAGCCTCATTAGAAGGCTTATTGATGAAAGGTATGATCCAACTGGGAGTCGGAGAGATCATATCATGAGGAAAATTAACATGGCCACTAAATTTAAGACAATGGAAATGGAAATCTCTGAAGGTTTCCTTGTCCATTTTATTATGTCATCCTTGCCCACGGAGTTCTCTCCGTTCACCATCAATTATAATGCGATGGATTCTAAATGGGGCATGGATGAAATGATGGCTAGATGTGTACAAGAGTAGGAAAGGCTTAAAGCTGGACGAGTTGATCATGTCAATCAGTTCAAGCATTCTGAGAAAAAGAAAAAGTTATGAAGCCTAAGCCTGCTCAGTTTAAAGATAAAGGGCAATCTTTTAAGTTCTTTCAGCAAAAGAACCCTAACAGAGCTCCTAATGCAGATGCATCCCCTAATGTTGATGGTAAAGATCCTAATGGATGTCGCTTTTGTGGAAAAAGCGGACACGTCTAGAGGGATTGTATTGGGTTCATGAAATGGCTCAATAAGAAAGGTACTGATGTTATAACCTTTGTTGACGAATCCTTTTATGCTGATTATGCCACCAATGCATGATGGGTTGACTCAGGTGCAACAATTCATGTTGCAAACACCTTACAGGGATTCGATATGAAGAGGACCCTAAGAAGAGGGGAAAGAACCATTAGAGTTGCTAATGGTGTTGAGGCTGAGGCTGAGCCTATTGGAGAGTTCTCACTTATGCTCCATAGCGGCTTTATGCTTCGTTTACGTAATGTACTTTATGTACCCTTTATGAGACGAAACCTTGTGTCCGTCTCATGCTTAGATGATGATGGTTTTCACTGTGACTTTGGGAACAAGAGATGTATCATTATATTCGACAATAATGATGTTGGTCTTGCCTTTCGACAAGACAAACTTTATCTTGTTTCCTTAAGTGATTCCATAAGTGAAGTTAATGCTTCCTGTAATGTAAATATTAGTACCAAGCATAAGCGCGATGACGATGAGACTTCTTCGAAACTATGGCACTATCGTCTGGGCCATATTTCGAGGGGGAGAATCGAGCGTCTCATTAAGGAGCAATTTCTTCATCCTTTAAATTTCTCAGATGCGGATCTGGATCATTGTATTGATTGCATCAAAGGGAAATATGCTAAGAGAATCAAGAAAGGTGCAAATCGAAGCATGAGAGTCTTAGAAATTGTCCACACTGATATCTGTGGTCTGTTTAATGTGAAATCAGTGGATGGTTTTGATTCCTTCATAACATTCACTGATGACTTCTCCCGCTTTGGATACATCTATCCTATCAAAGAAAGATCTGAGGCATTAGAAAAGTTCAAGATATTTAAAGCTGAAGTTGAGAATCAAGCTGGTCAAAAGATCAAAGTTGTAAGGTCTGACCATGGTGGTGAGTACTATGGAAGACACACTTCTTATGGCCAAATTGCTGGACCTTTTGCTAAGTTCCTATAGAAAAATGGTATGGTTGCACTGTATTCAACACCGGGCGAACCTTAGCAAAATGGAGTCGCTGAAAGGCAGAATTGTACTCTTATGGATATGGTAAGGAGTATGTTAAGTCACTCCACTTTGCCGCTTGGTTTATGGATAGAAGCTCTAAACACAGCTGCACATATTCTTAATAAGGTCCCCTGTAAATCGGTGCCGACAACACCGTATGAATTATGGACTAGGAGAAAACCTACCCTGAGTTACTTGCATTTGTGGGGCTGCCCTGCCGAGGCAAGGGTTTTCAATCCAATTATGGGGAAGTTAGACCCCAAGACTGTCAGCTGCCATTTCATTGGTAATCCTGACAAATCTAAGGCACATCGTTTCTATTGTCCAAAGCAATTTACTAAGTTTGTTGAAACAAGACACACGGTGTTCTTGGAAAGAGATATGTTAAAGGGGAGTATGACTCCCAGGGAAATAACCTTAGAGGAGAAACGGGAATATGTCCCGGTACCTATGATACAAGAACCAGTGTTTCCTGTTCATGTTGAGGTTACACCTCCCGTTGAAAGAACTGCTAATCCTACCCCTGCTGAGATACCTGTGACTCCGTCAGAGTCTATACCTAATGATACTTCTACGGAAGATGCTCAACAACCTGAAGTTGTGATTGAGGTACCAAATAATGCACCTCTCGGAAGATCAAAGCGGGCTAGAAAGTCTGTTATTCCTGATGATTATGTGACTTATATGAGTGAGGATATAAATGAGTCGATGTTGGATGATGATCCTGCATCGTTTAAGGAAGCCATACAAAGTGATCATTCATCAGAATGGCTTGATGCTATGAAAGATGAAATGAAGTCCATGAGCATTAATGATGTATGGGACTTAGTAGAGATTCCTAAAGAAGACAAAACTGTGGGCAACAGATGGGTCTATAAGACCAAATGTGACTCCAAAGGTGATATCGAAAGGTTCAAAGCAACGCTTGTGGCTAAGGGCTTCACTCAAAGAGAAGGTATTGATTATAATGAGACTTTTTCACCTGTCTCTTCTAAGGACTCATTCAGAATTATTATGGCACTTGTGGCTCATTATGATCTAGAGTTGCATCAGATGGATGTCAAAACGGCATTTCTGAATGGTGACTTACATGAAGATGTTTACATGGCTCAACCGGAAGGTTTTGTTATGGAAGGAAAAGAACATTTAGGATATCGTCTTAAGAAATCCATTTATGGATTGACGCAAGCCTCAAGGCAATGGTACTTCAAGTTTGATCAAGTCATAAAGAATTTTGGTTTCAAGGAAAATGAAGTGGACAATTGCATTTATGTGAAGTTCAGGGGGAGCAATTTTGTCTTCCTGATACTGTATGTTGATGACATACTCTTAGCCAGTAGCGATAAGAATATGTTGCTGAAAACTAAAAGGTTTCTCTCTTCAAAGTTTGACATGAAAGATCTTGGTGAAGCCGCTTATGTCTTAGGCATTCAAATTCACCGAGATAGATCCAGAGGAATCTTGGGGCTATCACAAAGAGCGTATATTGAGAAGGTACTCAAGAAGTTTAATATGCATAAGTGCTCAGCCTCGCCTGCTCCTATTGTCAAGGGCGATAAGTTTGGGACTTTTCGATGCCCAAGTAATGATTACGAATCTGCACAGATGAAGTCAGTTACATATGCTTCAATCATTGGAAGTATGATGTATGCACAAGTGTGTACTCGCCCTGACTTAGCATTCATAACCGGGATGTTTGGCAGATATCAGTCTAATCCAGGGTTGGATCACTGGAAGGCTCCTAAGAAAGCTTTGTGTTATCTGCAAGGCCCTAAAGGCCTCATGCTCACATATAAGAGAACTGATAACCTCGAGGTGGTAGGTTATTCAGATGCTGATTTTGCGGGATGTGTTGATACTAAGAAATCCACATCGGGTTACATATTCACCCTTGCAGAAGGTGCTATTTCTTGTAAAAGCACCAAGCAAAGTGTTACTGCATCGTCAACAATGCAGGCAGAGTTCATGGCATGTTATGAGGCAACCGGGCAGGCAGGATGGCTGAAGAATTTCATTCCGGGCTTAAGGGTGATTGACAGTATATCTGAGTCAATCACTCTTTTCTGCGATAATCAACCCGCAGTGATCTATTCGAGTAACAAGTCAAGTGGTGCTGTCAAACACATTGATATTAAATATCTTGTTGTGAAGGATAGAATCCAGGATCAAAAAATAAGTATTAAGCATATAAGGACTAACGCAATGTTAGCGGATCCACTTACGAAAGTCTTGCCACCCAGTGTGTTTAAAGAGCACGTTGCTAACATGGGATTGGCAGAAAGCTTTTGATCTTGGAATTGGAACCGTTCTGACACCATCTCCCCATAAGCTAAGAAGGGTCCTTCTCTTCGATGGAATGATGTGTTGTAGTCAACTAGTTCAATGGTACTTAACTGACCATTGCAATTTATTGTCTCTGTATATGTTTCAACAAAGAGCTAAGCTCATAAGTTTGTAATAAATATAAGTTCATGGAGCTTCTAAGTTAAAGAAGCTTTGTTTTGAAATAAAGCGGTACATTGTAGTAACTGGGTTCTGCGGTTCTATATGACCGTTGTAAATTGTCTCATATGCTGTTTTGTTGAGAAATGGGCTTATAAGTTTATCCTTACGATCAAGGGGGAGAATGTTGGATATATAAGTGATCTGCACTTATTTGTATTAATCTGTGATCAAGTTAAGTCAAGATTATGGCTTTTAGGGGCTGTTTAATAACAGCCATTGGATGCCCTGATCAGGGCCATCCTGACCATCCATCCTAAGGTGCTGGTTCCTCTAGCTCATTCAGCTGTTTCTCTCTCTCTCATTCTTCCATGCTCATTGATCAAGCAAGCACCTAAAGCACTAGGAAGAACCCTCACATCTACATCAATAAGGATCAGGTGAAGCAAATCAAGAGGAGGCCATGGCTGGACCTCTAGATCAAGGTATACACCTCTGATCTTCTCTTTTGTGACTCTAATCTTGAGCTACATGATCGAAAGGATCTAACAACAGTGGCATACGTAACGAGCTGCCCCAGTTGCTTGTGGCGTTCTTTTTAAAAAAAAGTTACAACGTTGTTGGTTTTTTAGAAGTCTGCTCCAATGTGGTGGTTATGAGTAATTTACTACCAAACTCAGTGCTGGCCCTGTACTCCTGTAGCTTCCGTAGTCAAAACTCAGTGCTGGCTCTTTTTGAGTAGAAATGAATGAAACTTGGTACATACATGCAAACATTTAGTAGCAAAGAGCTCAAAGCAGATGTCAGATCCGTACTCCTTATTGTTTTTTAGATCGACAGGGAGAGACTCTCTGGTTGTATTACTCGAAAGAAACCAACTCAACATCAGTTCGACAGCAAAAAAAAAGAAAAAAAATATCCCATACTCCTGATTTCCATTTCGGATCAACAACTTAGACAGCATATTACAGAGATCATATTTATTAGTAAACAGCGCGAAGAGATAAATGCTAGAAGTGTGTGCCACCGTACGTCAGTATGTTGGTTTGTGCCTCCGGGCATATATATACATATACTTCCTTAATTGTCTCCGTCGTCGTCCTCCCCATCTTCGTCTCCAGGCTGCGCTAGAGTGAAAGCACCGGACTCATAAAGTTTGCCTTTGGTCGTTGCACGCTGCCACTGATGGCAACTCAGCCATGACAGCATGTAATGATTTGTCTTCGGATTCACCCCGTAACTGGGCACGAGCTTCACCATCTGGTGTACGCACCTGCCGAGGCGTGACAAAGTCTCCTCGGGTGGACTGTGACCATCCTTGGGCAGCCTAACAGAGTCCCATAGGTTATCCATGTCCATTCTGGTCAGGCGGTTGCCTCGCTCGACCAACGCCAAGAAGCCCTTCAGAAGACGTATCCGTGCCAGCTCCGCGGCCACGTCATTGTGCATTGCCAGCTTTGCAGGCGAGCACCTCGATCGTGGTCTGAGGACGAACAAGTCCTTGTCAGGCAGCTGCTTGCTCGTCGCATTGAGGCTCCAGTACTGGCCTCCCACGGTCACAAGCTTCTTTTTACCCTCAGCGACCGTTAGGTAGAAAATGAAGCTCTTCTTCTCGCCAGCATAGATGTCACGGATCTCTATCTCCCCAGAGAGTTTGTCTGGCCTCACGTTGTGGCCATAGCTGCCGGACTCGATGGATGTTATGGCGACGCCCTCGTGAGCCCTTATGGTGATCCTGATGGAGGTCGCGGCGACCCTCACGATGCTGGCCATGAATAACTCCATGCCGTCATTTACATTTTCGTGGTCCACCAGGTGGGAATAGGTGGCCGAGGTCTGGTCAGCGATGTACGTCATGCTCTCCGGGTTATGGGACAATAAGTGGATACCAAAGGCGTGCACCGGGAATTCGGGGCTGATTTCGTGTTGTGTGGGAATCGTCGACTTCTGGAATGACAGAAGCAAGATGCAGCCTACGCCTCTGTCGCCTTCCTCTGCTACACGCCCCCGCAGTATCTAGTACGTACGTACGTATATAAAGTTAAGAAAAAAGAAGTGATCACATAGGCAAATTAATTATATGTTACTCAGGCGCAGATATACATACCTGGGCTCCCTCTCGTAGACCAGCGGCTACATTGGTAATGCTATAATCTTTGACGAAATTATCTTTTATTGTGAGCAGGTCCAGGGCATCAGCCTTGCCTTGGTCGGTCATGAATGTTAGCTCCATTAGGCGGCATGGATGGGTTTGGACCAACACGGCGGAGAGCCGGTCATTTGAGCTGAGTTTGTTGACAACGATCTTCATGGCTGTCAAGTAGCCGCTGGGCCAATCGTGAGGATACAGCGTATCAAATACTACTACAATGTCAATGCTGGGGCGCGGCATCTCCTCCACGCGGCGCCATGGCGGCGCCGTGACCTGCACCAGGACAGGGAAGTCGCTACTCTTGTTGGCATCGCGAATCGCTTCGCTACCTGTGATCGTTCTTAGCTTCACCTGGATTTTGGTAACCCACAATCGCGCAGTTGTAACACTAGATACCAAGTCAAAAAAAAAAAAAGATCTAGAGAATGTCTGAAAACATAAACACATGATGGACATGCAGCTGACATACCAAGTCTCCTTTCATCCGTGGATGCGAACCGGCGGACCAGGACAATGCCTGAAAACGAACAAAGTTGCACTCAAATAGTAGTAAGCGCATGTACCAGTGGACAAGCTAGCATATATTGGGGGTCTTAGATGATCTCTACTTAATTTCGTTCTTCTAACTGTTGCATAGCCCAATCTATCAATCTATTATTATTATAGGAGAATATGTCACATAAAAAAGAAGAGTCCAACTACCTCGAATATACAAAACAAGATGGACTCTTTTTTTTGTGAATAGCACGTTACTTTGGAGGAACGTGATGGAAATAGGCACCAAGGAATCACGTCAGGTCTAGCCCCATGGGTCAATCTATGTTGGCAGACATTTAAACATGGTTTTCTTATTACTTTATACTTTATACTTTGTACTTCAAGAATCTCGGTTCATGTTATGGACTAAGACAGTAAGATTGCATATTGATGTCATATTCATCTATCATGCTCCCCTATATATGTCGTTACTTTCCTCCAAGGTAAAATGCTATTCATAAAAAAACCAGTGATGGAAATAAGCACCAAGGAACCACTTCTCTATTAAATAGAAAAATAATTATATCTGATTCGATACTAAGAACCATATGATATGATCACCCACCCATTGACATCAACAGATGTCTTTACAACCTGTAAAACACGTCGGTGCAAAATTGCCACCAAATTTGATTGTGATCCCTCAGAGATTTTTTCTATTGTTGACATCACATAGAAAATAATATTAGAATAAAAATATCATCCATAGAACTCTAACAGTCTCCGCTAAAAAATACCAAGACTAGAGAAATTTGGATTCCTATAATCATGTGCGAGTCCACCTGAAGTATGATTGTTCAGTACAGTGAAATTTTGTGTTCGGTTCACATTATGTGCAATCAAAAAATTGTACTCAACTAGGTATCCATCCGGATGTACAAGGACATCGCATAGAAAAATAATATTATGATACAAATATTGTGTGCAATTTTTTTCATCTATCTCACTTGCTAACTAGCTTGCTAAATATTTGTATCAAGTTCATGTCTAATTGCTTTTTCATTTGTCCGACCTGCTACTTACAAGGACATCACACTGAAAAAATAATAACAAAATGAGGCATGTCACACAAGGTGCACAAAGGTGGCCCTTTTGGTTTTTCCGAACTACCGCGAGACAACACAATCTAAATTAACATGGATAATTTGACTGCAATACAATCTTGGGGATGAAGGATAATAAGAGCATGTCATTTATGCTCATTCAAATTGATAGACAACTCACTCCATCCAAAACACATGGTGTTGAAATTTAGAAAAAAACCAGTGCACTATATATTTGAGCAAATATATAGAAGAGAACATGAACAACTAATGTATTGAATAACTACATTATGAAACATATATTATGGTGGAAATAATGATATTGTTTTGGTATTGTAGATCGTCACATTTTTATATATACCATGTGAAACTTGGAAAGCATTGCCTTTTAATTAAGTTTATACTCTATGTATTTGTAGGGTATAGAAAGAAGTATAATTTAATAAATTTGTAAAGAATTGATGTGGTTTATGTCGAACATAAAATATAGGTTGACTTACAATCAAGAAATTCATCTACCCACATGTCTCCATCTAGTTAGATTTAGAGAAAAAAATCATTCTAATAAATTAAACAAAAACATAATATTTATTATGGAACCTAACCTACATTTATAATGGTTCACCCATGGTGCACTCAAGTTCCCTTTTGTTCGTGTTATACCAGGACACCATTAATGTGATGTCCGGTTCGAATCTTAAAACCATACATAGTAGCATTCTAAATTATATATATGTGGGTTCAAAATAGTGGAGCTAGATCTCTTCCTTGCAAAGGAATGCTAAGTGCAGAAGCTGGTCTTGGAGAAAGATAGCGCGGGGACTTGCCACCAAGCTTTCGAGGGACGAGCATGACCTATATCTTTAGGTCCAGCAGTGAAGAAATAATGTCCCTTCTAAGGAGTTTTTTTGATTCTTCTATTCAAACGATGGCTAGAAAAGGCTGCGATAATTAATTGTTAAAAGACTTGGTTTGGTGTTGCACCGAACCGTATGAGGCACCAACTTACTTTGAATTCTATTTAGAATCAATATATCATAGTATTTCATCTAGAAAAGTGACAAAAGAAGTATATTTGGTAGCAGTGACCTTAAATTACCTTGTCAATTACAGCCTCAGTGTCAGTGAGCTGTTGGATGATATCTGTTATGTCTGGCCTTTTGTGCCTATCAATCTCCATGCAAGCTAGTGCTATCTCGGTGCATATGTTAACTTGTTCGCAGTATGCTTCGAGTGGCCGGGAAGCTTGACATGTTTTCTGCATCCTGTTCCTCCAATTTTCATGTACCTATGATTTATTTTTGTAAATTTAGAGTGATTGATAAACCCTTTATTTCAAGATATATTATATATTTTCATACATTAATAGCAATAAGTAAAAGAATGAACAAACCATCTTAAATATCATATTTAAGCAATGCATGCTGACATAGCGCATCTGACATAGCTTAATATGGTATTTGGGAAAATTTAGACTCCAGCAATCACAAACTTGCAGTTTAAATTTTACCCACTTTCGATAAATCAACATAAAGTAGTTTAAGTAGACAAAATTATCTACTGAAAGCAATCAGATAATATTATCCATACTCTTTGCATTCATAAATAGATAACATTTTAGACAGTGGTTGTTTCTCCGATATGTATAGTTGCTCGTTAATTTCTGTACCTATCCAATAGTTAGAGATTAAAAGAATCATGTTTTATGATTGTATATTTCATGGACGGACAAATGCTTGCATACTATTTTCGCAATACCAAACTAAATATTATTATATATATAATTATTTATAATTAGAGAAGTTTAGCACTAAAATTTCTAAGAGGTCATGTTAGAAAATGTACACCTGAAACTATAGATACTCCTATCTACTTCACTAGTGTAAGTATTGGTAAACTACAGAAGTGCCTACTTTTATTACTTAATATTCAAACTTTGCCTACTTTTCTTACTTAATATTCAAACTTTACCAAAGCAAAGATGTGTTTGTAAAGGCACCACACAGTGATGCACTCTTTTACAAGTTCAAAACGTAGATAGATCAGTTTCAGGGCTTAATACAACACACACAAAGGAGCAATTAAAGGATAAACGACAAAAAAGTAAATGAGATTGAGTTCCATAGGAATTAGTGCCTTGATTTCCCATGCCTGTGTCCTACAAAATTCTCCATCTTTCAATTTATACAACAATATAGTATGTGATTATTCACATGTTTAGAATAATGTCGACATTCGTGGTGTCCTTCATGTTTATGTATTATCTATAACTTTTCCATCATTTTCCAATTTTATTATTTTTGAATTATTAACCATTTTTAGTAAATACTTTAATACAATATTATTTTCAAGATGCATGAGTTGTATAAACCAAATTAAAGCATATCACAATATTTCTTGCACACGGTAATCGAACTTCTGCTTGAAGATAAGGAATATTATTTCTTACAAGATCAATGAACTCTGCATGAGGCATTTCAAAACAATTGGAGTATGCTTTATTGCCTCCAATTATTTTTATCATTACCACACCCAAGCTAAATATGTCAAACTTGTTTGAGACAATGTTTCCATGTAGGAATTCCATGGGTAAGTATCCACTGCATTGAAACATAAGTATCACATTAACAAACAGTAATTGAACCAACTATATTTATTAGAGAATGAATTAACTTACATTGTTCCTAACGGACTTTGTGTGATCATGGTTTGTTGATCACCAAACAGTTTGGACAAACCAAAGTCTGCAAGTTTGGGAACCATATTTTTGTCCAACAATATATTGTCGGGTTTTAGGTCTAAATGGTAAATTGGTTCATCAAATCCTTTGTGGAGGTGTTTTAAACCCTCACATGTCCCCTTTATAATTTTGTAACGTACATGCCAATCAAGTCCATTGCATTCACCTACAATCAATTTTAGAAGGGCATCAATGTGGAAAAAAATATAAACAACATTTTTGCACATGATAAGACTTCCACTTAAACTAGAGTACCACAGTACCTGAAAGATGATTTTGAAGGCTTCCATTTTGCATATATTCAAAGCAAAGAGCTCGGTATATTCTCTCAGCAAAAATTGTTCTTCCCTTGTACTGCATAGCTTGGTGTTGGGTTTCATAGCAGTAGCCAACTAACCTCACAATGTTATGGTGATCGAGCTTCATAAGGTTTTCAAACTCACGTTGGAATATTTCATCGTCAATTCCTGGCATGTTATTATGAAGCAACTTCACTGCAATATCTTCTCCATTTTCTAGCTTTGCCTATGAGAGATTTATTTTCAGTTCCAAGCATCTTATTTATCTCAAGTGCTTAGTTTATCATATCTACAAGTTCCAAAATTTTAACTAAAAGTACATTTATTTTGAATACTTCGACATGGAAACGAAAAACACAGAGTTGTTGACCACATACTAATCAGTGTCACGTTGTCATGCATGAGCTGAGCCACATGATTAGTCTCTTGGCCTAAACACTGGACGTCTTGATCTTTTAGGAGAATATATAGAGGACATGCAAATTGAACAAGAAGCATCTCAATCTTACCACGTAGACCTTCCCATATGTGCCTTGACCTATTTTCCGCTCCTCGGAAAAATCATCAGTGATTTCTTGTAGTACTTGGATAGTTAGACTTTTTGTGTCTTGTAACTTTCTAGCCATGTCAAGGTCTCTACTGCAGGTATATACAGAGTAAAACCCATCAAATCATGGTAAGTTTATAAAGGTCATACGAACCAACAAAACAGAATCAATTTTTTTTATTGAGATCACGCAGTAGATCTGTGCGTCATTCTGTTGAGCTTGAAAGGGGAACAATGTTCAGAGTTTAATTATAGAAACCGATACCGAACAAGGAAGCAAAGAGAATCCTCAATAGCCATATATCCAGTTAAGTGGAGAGGGGGGCATGTTTGGTTCGCATGATTTTCAATACACAAGAATGGAAAAAAATATAGGTAGCGAGTGTCATGACCGGTTGAATTCTATGGGATTTTGAAAACGGAAATGTAGGTTACATGTTGTTTGGTTGCCTTGGGGGAAAAACACATGATTTTTTTTTATGATTCGTTTATATATATGATAAAGCCTTCAAGCATGAGCATTTTCCAAAGGTGATTTTTAGATTAGGGTGGTATCCAAGGTTGCTCACAGGAAGCAGCACTAACCTGGAGGTGGAGGCGAGCTGAGGGCCTGCCTCTGCCTGCGGTGCCCCATCGGAGCCGACTGACGCCATGGTCGACCCTTCACCTCTAACCTCTTCTCTAGGAGGCCAAGTGTACACAGTGGGCGTGGTGGAGAAAGATGGTGCTTTGGAGCTGCTTATGACTAACGAGCGATGGGGAGACCTTGTTGTCCACCACATTAAGTAACCAAGTACTTACAGCTCATACTCGAATGGGACGCCAGGGAAGTCGCCGGCGCGTGACACTTTGATTCTTCTTCTCTAGGCTCAAAAAAATCAGCTAGGCTTACGGAGGATATATTTTTTATGGAATGGCGTTGGAGCAATCAGTTGGTGGAAATCGTTTTGTCCTCGGTGATTTCAGGGCCTGATCGCATCTCCACGTCAGTTTGCAAACGTGATCGATCTCGGCTAAACTGCTTGGTTACAATAACCATTAGCTGCCATAGAGAGTGGTTGTTTAACCATTAGCTGCCAGTAGTAAAAGATATCAGAAGTCGTGCTTTGCTCCCCGTTTCGGAGAAAAAACAAGCAGTACATGATATATACTAATGTAATACTCCCTCCGTCCCAAATTAGATGTCTTAGATTTGCCAAAATTTGGATGAACCTAAACCTATATACTAAATAGTGTCTAGATTCATCTAAATTTTGACAAATCTGAGACATCTATTTTAGGACGGAGGGAGTACTATTACTTCCTCCGATCCATATATTAGTTAACTTAGATTTATACTAGATACCGAATATATCTAATGATGGTTTAGTGATAGATATATCCGTATCTAGATAAATTTAAGTTAACTAATGTGAGTCGGAGAAAATAGTACAAAAGAATAGAGAAAGCTAGGTCAACGCTAAGGCTGAGTTAGTTAGGTTTCAGTGGATGTGGCTACACAAGTTCTCAAGTGACAAGGACAGCTAGCCCACGAGGTCGCCCGCGTCTTGAACAGCGGTAGAGGTGGGCCCTCTTTTATCTTCTTCTTCCCTGAGATCCAATCGAGCGGTATGCGGCATGGATGTACAAATGTATACCCAATTTTTTCTGCAAAAAACTCTTATATAGTTGTATAGTAGCATGTTTTCTCTGACATATATATGTAGTATTTTTTCCAAACGATAAACTAAGTGAAAATTCTATAGTTTACTACTCCTGCCATTCGGAAATGGGTGCCCTAGATTTTTCTAGATACAAATTAGCCGTCCAAAACTAGATTATTCCTTTCGCATTTTAAGCAAACAGGTTGCATGCGGATCAAAAAACACAACTGGCAAAAGATATGCCGGTAGGGGCGTCTGGGGCTCGGTCGCATAGAGCTGGCGGGAGGCCGCGCCTTGCCGTGCTCGTGGTGGGCGAGGCTACAGCGCATGCATAAGACACCGAGGAAGTCGCCGGTGCGCGGCATCGAGTTGGCCATATTATATTTCTCCAGGATCAAAAAAAATCGAGAGCTACCGGCGATTACTTGCAGAGTCGATCGCTACAAATCGTACCGCATCCATATTCGCATAATCATCGCATGGCACCCATGCTGAACTCATTATTGGTTAGCTGCTACTCCCTTCGGTCCAATTTACTAGACACACACGCAGTTTAAAAAAAATCTTTAACCATCAGTTTTAACCAATAAAATATGCAATATATATCCCACAAAATATACCATTGAAATCTATTTTTAACGATGAATTCAATGGTATAGCTTTTATGATATATTATATAAAATTTATTAACCAAAATTATTGGCAAAATTATTCTTAAACAGCGTGCGTGTCTACTATACCAGACCGAAGGGAGTAGAGAGAATGGGTGTGGTTAAGGAACAGGATATTACTCTATGGCTTAAGCCTGAGCAAGACCGAGCGATATGAGGATACTGCAACGAAGCCCGAAACATCTCTTCTCTTCCACGGCGACTCCCTCTGGAGCTGCTCGATCCTCTGACCTTAGGGTTTGCGCCGCCGTCCCCGATGGGGAGCCTCACTTCGGCAAGTCGGAGGTGGGAGGACCGACGACGGCGATGCGGCCAACGGTACAGGGATATATCGGGGTGGGAATGGGGCGGCTGGCGTGACGGAGGTGTTGGACCAGTCGGGAAGGCGATGGCGATTGGCTGACTCGGCGGTGTAGGCGGCCTTGATGGCCTGGAGCCCCGCCTCGGACACGGCATCCTAGTAGAATTCTTCGTCATCGGCGTTGTTTTCGGCGCAGGACCACGCGGGAAGAGCGGTGGATTCCATGGCGGCCAGATCGGTGGCAAACTTGCCCGGGTGCCGTCGTCGGTGGTGGGAGGAGGGGAAATGATGCCGTCCCCGTCTCTCTCCTACTCTCCCATCGCCCAGCACCCATCCCGTCGCTCGCCTTCAAGATCCAGAACTCCTCCTCGCCGTCCACATCTTGGCCCCAACCTTCACCCCGCGCCTCTACCCGGTCAAGTTGCCGTCATTGTCCACCTCCGCCTCGTCGTTGACCTCCCACTCCATGGAGATCTTGGCACCAAGGTGCCTGTCCGCTGCAGGTTCATCATCGACCTAGATCTTGCCTCCATCCAGCTTTACCCCGTCCACTTGCCTGCAGCTCTCCCTCACCTGCCCGTCCACATGCTGATGTTGTAGCACATGTACATGATACAGTAGCATTGCCCTTGATGATTGATTCGATGCACCAACAGTCCAGCGTATTGATGGATTAATTAATCTCAGTTACTTGCCAGTCCTTGATTGATTAATCTTAGTTTACTTCTGGCAGTATAATGAAATAGGTTTAGTAGTCTTCAGTTTTCAGTACTATAGATTATTATTGGAGCATTTTTTGCTTGTGTAAATATACTGTGAATATTTATTGTTGTGAATACAAAGCATAAGTACTATTGTAGCTCTCCATCTTCTGAATATAGAGTATAAGTTTCTTAAGAATATTAGCTACATAATGTTTCTTTTTTCCCTTTGTGTCCCTCAATTACTCAGTGTAACTGAAGGTGTACATGTTGAGATGCTATACTTCTTAAAAGGGAGGCCGAATTGATGAAAAGGGCGACACAATTCACTGAAAATACCCATGTCAGGTAGGCTTTTTGCAGATTTGGAGTAGCAGGAAATGCAATTGTCGATTATACCTGCAATTTGATCTTCTTCAGGTATGATGCCTTTTTCAGGTGGACTAAAATTTAGGTAGGGGAGAACCATCTTGGTGAGCTGATGGGGGCCTTGATGAGCTTAAGGCCATGGGCGACCCAATTCTTTTCATGTAATTACTTTATATGGACTTAGTTCATATCACACGGTGACTAAGATTGTTCCTTTCTTGATTATACAGATTGAGTGAGTTAAAAGCCCGTCCTTCAGCTTGCGGAAGTGATCGACTGTATCTTATTGAGGTACAAAAGGTACCACGCTGAGACAAGACGTCCATTTTTCTTATCTTTTCATGACACAGTGAACTCAGATAATCCCTCTTCATATAAGAAAGAAGCTTCACTTATCTGCACCTAAAATAATACTTGTCGGAAAAAAGAATGCATACTCATATGATTCATTTGACAAGAGAAGCATAGTGAAATTGCACATTCTTTTGGGAAAAGTCGTTACTGGCAAAAGCGTTGTGTAATGAAACATAACTTCTTAGCATGGTTCATTCTCCACCTTGTCATTGACAAAACTTAATTTCCTCATCTTGAACAATCATCCAAGGTCATTAATTATGCTTGTGGGATCTCATTGTGATTTTTTTAGTCTGGACATTCTTGAATTCTAAATCCATGAGCTACACCTGCATGTGCTTATTTATCTGCATTATAGAACTGCCAAGTAGTAAAAATCTTAGATGATTGAATATATACATTTAATTTCTGTTATACTAGCAATGTGTTGAAGATTCGGTTCATATGAATGATGTGTACCTTAGTGTTTGGTATTCATATGCTTCTGGTTCTGATGTTGTCAAAGGGCTCTCTTCTGTCTAGAAGTATATAAGTACAAATATTTGTGTTCTACTTCACACTTCGGTCATGTATAGGTTGCTGTTTTATTGTTTCGCTCAAGCCTTACAACATGTATAGCTCAATGAAATCTACTTCTGTTATTTTCCAAATAGAGCATGGATTATATGTTCGTACATCACCGCATGGATTACAGAGAAGTTTATTTGTGTGCTAAATTATAACAACACTGCATAAGAACTTTTAGTTCCGATGGATTTTGTCTTGACACGTGTTCTCTGTTATGCACTTATGCAGAACACTTCTACTCAGAGTCGGACATGCATGAGTTTTTATTTGTATGCAACAACGCATATTATGACATGTGATGAAATTACTATTTTGCTACTCACGAACACACTTTGAAGACAACATCATGGGAAAAAGAAGCTGGACTAGAATATGTGTGTTCTCTTTCAACCATACGGTACACCATGAGTTTAATCTCAATTGTTCACAGTCCACTTTTGTAGGTGAAGAAGCACAAATATCTGTTTTCTCATGCCATAAGGGATCCTTGGCATTTGTAGCTAAGCATCTGGGAGCTGCATTTAGAGACATTCTAAATCTTGTGTTGCTAATAAAGGAAGAAGAATATATAATCTGGTGAGTTTTTTGGCTTCGTAAATAGAATCGAGAACCACTAGGTATCTTTGGTGTTTGATATATTGGAGGAATTTGTTTGTTGGTATAATATGTTTGCTTGAACAGTGAGATGGCTCATCTATACCTTTCTGGGTTTTAGAATGGAGCTTTGAAAATGGAAATTTCTACTATCAAATGTTCAAATTTCAAGAGAAGGTAAGTGAATTCCAGTTATCTTAGAGTCAACCGAGTTTGCCGATTGGATTTTTGAGCCTCTGATGTATACACGAGTAATCCATTCTCAACCTAACAAGACGACTCTGATGTATGCATGACAATGTTGTTTGTGCCCATGTGAGATTCCTTTAGTCCAGTATATATTATTTTCTGTGGACTTTGGTCTGTCCACCCAGGTAGACCACATTACCATCTACGTATAAGCTCAAGATTTTTGTTCCAGCCTTTGGATTTGAAAATATGTTTCTATGCATTCTTTAAATTCATAGGAACAGTGGAACTTCATACTTAGATTAGCATGATATTGTTCAATCATGCCTTGCATCTTCTAGGATGCTAGACACAGATCCAAGCAGTTTTTGATTGCACACCACCATTCATACAAGAACTGTGTGCTACATAGCATGCTAGAAATCATGCTATGTTAATGCATCAACTAAATAGCGTGGTGGAAATCAAACTACTCGAGGAGCTGAAAGAGTGATATTGATGTGATTTCGTACACTGTGGTCATGCTATGTGTCCTTCAGGTACTTGATGGTTGGGGAAGCAGAAAAAAGAGGCCAACAACAAGAAGTACTGCCTATGTTGAGGCTTTTGGCATTTGCGCCAGTAATTTTGGTCTCTTCTAGCCATGGGTATCTTCATTGCATTTTGCCTTATTGTCCAGTGTGCATGTTTTTTCTTAATCTTTACTGAAAATGTTTTGATTTTTAGGCCAGATGTCTGTAAGTGTGAATCTCATTCATAGTTGCACTCTTTGTTTATCAGGGATTATTACATGTATTATTGATCAATCGTGCCAACATCGCTTTTAGGTGGATTTGATTTAGATACATCAACTATGGTTGGGCTATTTATGGTGTTATTGCCTATTCGAAGCAACACCTAAACAGATAGCGATAAAATGGTATTCCATCTCATCCGTGTTATAGAACCAAATGCTGGCAATGGACTTGATATAAAGAAGTATTCTTGGAATCAACAATTTCCAAAGGTTAGTCTCTCTGTTTCTGATCCTGAAGGAACAAGGTCAAGGTTTGTTGTCCGCGAGATTAAGAAGGATCATCTGAAGTTGGGTTGAAGGTCCAGCCACCTATCATTGATGTAAGTAGTAGAAACTATTAAGCAACAACTTATCATGTCCTTATGTGTGAAACATTTTTGTTGATGTACTATTGTTGTCTTACTAGGGCGAGCTTCACAAACCAGTTAAATTTGATGACTGCTTCTGGAGCATAGGTATAAATCAAAAACTATGTACTGTATGTTAAGTTCTATAGTTTGATTCCCTTGGTGAATAATAATCTCTGTGATAATTTCTTCAGAGGATGGAAAATCACTGTCCATACCGCAGAAAAAAATTAACTAAAGAACTTCCCCTGGGGTAAATTTCACAGAAAAATGTTTCAAGCAGTCTGTACCTCAGCTTTAAAAACTTCCATCATCCAAAACTATAAGAAATTCTTCTTCTAAGTAGGTATTTTGTTGACAACTTAAATTTTTGGTAGTCTCTATGTTTAATATATAGCTAGATGTATTTGTAACTAAGCTATGATATAGTTGAACTGTCCAAGAGCGGTTTCTTAAATATCTACTTTCTATTGCATCGATTCAATGATACAAAATCTCGAGCAATGGGGTGAAATTAGTTCAAGGCAGAGTGAATTTATATGGCTTAAGCTTTATGTAACAATTAACACTATTCTTCTTAGGTGATGATTTTGTAGGTCTTAAGTATTCTTCGCCATTCTCTACTGTGTTGTTTGGAAACTATTTTTTGTCATTCTCTACCGTGTTGTTTGGAAAGTATTCTTTGTTCCTTTCTTACAGCGTTGGTGTAGAGTCGGTGTTCGGAGGCTGTTGTTGCTCACGTAACGCTTGAATCAATGGAAGAGCCGTCGAATAGGAGGGCTAAATGCCATAAGTGGTGCATTTTCTACTTACTGCTCGTCATCTATTTTTTTGAAGGTGCTTGCCATTATTTCTGATAGACCGTGGATTCTGATTCTTGGTGAGTAACGTATCTTGGTGGAAAACCTACATTGATTTTTTGCTCTCCATGTCGTTCAGTCATGTGTGGGTTCATGTATTTTGTATTTTTTGGGGTTAACATGATTCATACAATCAGTCTGTAAAGACTATTTTAGTTGAGATCAATTGTTCAATCTTTATTTAATATACCATCCTTGATACTTTTCTGTTGTTCCTGCTGTCCATAGTACAAATAACTAGGGCCTATATTTTATGGAGAGTATACAAGAACAAAAGGAAAAAACGTGTTGTGATGACACTCCACAAAACCACCATGTCTATCACAGAGTGTCAAACGTATTGTAGACGGCGCGGCAAAGCGCGCACTCCACCTAGTAGTTTTATACTATTGAATTAGTCAAGCTGAGCTCCGTCAATATACTAATTGGGTTGGGAGTAGTTGGGTTTGGGTGAGTGGACGGCTATACGATCGAGTTCTCACCTCACAAGGACAGCTAGCCCACGATCCACGAGGTCGTCCGCATCACGATCAGTTCTTCCCGAGTATGTAGTTGAGTGCCTTAGGAGGAAAATCAGGTCTTTTATAACGGAGTGTATCTTCCGGTGCCGCGAGCTGGGCCTTCGAGGAGGGTGGGCAGTCTGCCTGTGGTGATGGAAGCGGGAGCTTTGATGACGGTCATGGACATAGCATCTGAGGTTGCATGCCGGGGCGCCGGGCCATGGAGGACGAGCGGAGCTGGGGCGCCCGAGCGAGCTGCCCGAGCGCCGACGAGCATGGTCTATTCGGCAGCGGGAGCAGCTGGTGGTAGACCTCCCCGGTGGTCGTCGCGGCAGAACGCAACATATTCATGGAGGAGAGAAGTTGGGGATTTGGTGACGGTTGTTGCGTTGAGATTCGGTTTTCCATGTGTTACCTCGGGGAAGTTGGTCCACCGAGTCGTATAACATTTTTCTCCCACTACTTACGTTGCAAAACCCAGGTCGTTCCATACACTTAAAAACAACATTAAAACCACCTGGTACAACGACTACTTTGTTTGTGGGTGTTCAGGAAACAATACGCTTAAGTTCATCCGTTGTGAAATTTTGATTTAAAAATGACTCTTCTCATTGGAAATTCTGCATACTATAATAGTATCTAAGTGAAAACAAGAAGCAACAAGTTGTCCAAAAAGTATTTACACAATCATTAATATAAGATTTAAGACTTGACTCCCCTTTATCACCCTTCCTCTTGAATCAATCTAAACAATAGTCCATCCGTTCCTTAATATAAGGTGTATAGTTTTTTGAAAAAAAATCTACAATGTAAGATGTATTGTTGGGCCGGACTAATTTATTCCGCTTATTTAGAAGGCAAGTAATCCGATCAAGAGAGAGGATGTCCAGACTTCCTATTTTCCCACTATCTCATGTCAATCACGTGGGTATTCACGTCCAACAACAACAGAATTTGCCCTCTTGGCCTGTGCCTTAATACTCTTGTAAGAAACTATACACCTTATATTAAAAAACGGAGGGAGTAGTTGTTTTCCTTCTTCTCCCATTTGCTTAGTATAATATTATTTTGTAATTTTTTGCCCCTCTAAAAGTTTAATTTCTTTTAATAACTTTGTAGCCATTTAATTTCTTCCTCTCTAATACTTTTTTCTCAATTGAGTTTGACAAAAGTTTTGAAGTGTTATGTCGCTAGATTCAAACCGCTACCTTCTCCTTTCTTATCTAAATCATCCAACTTTTAAGCACACACTCTCCTTGTCTTCTTACACACACGCTCACTCTCAGGATTTTCAACAACTATAATCTGGAGTATAATTACATTATGATCTATTGATACTAATTTCGTATTATATATCTTTGTACTTTTGTGAATATACCTTTTAAAACTTAAAAGGTATTGATGAAAGTAACTGATGTGAGCTTTTCAAGAGCCCAACATGGGCCAAACTAATGCGCGAATTTGTGATTGACATGGCTCATCTTGATCTCGTGGAGGCTTAAAATACCCCAGCGAAACTCATGGCCTATAAGGAATAGCGAAATTGTGATTGACATGGCTCATCTTGATCTCGTGGAGGCTTAAAATACCCCAGCGAAACTCATGGCCTATAAGGAATAGCGAAATTGTGATTGACATGGCTCATCTTGATCTCGTGGAGGCTTAAAATACCCCAGCGAAACTCATGGCCTATAAGGAATAATGAAGCCCATTACACATACACGAGTACACACACCCTCGTCAGTTTGCAAACGTGATCTCCTCGTCAGTTTGCAAGCGTGATCGATCTCGGCTAAACTGCTTGGTTACAATAACCATTAGCTGCCATAGAGAGTGGTTGTTTAACCATTAGCTGCCAGCAGTAAAAGATATCAGAAGCCGGGCTTTGCTCCCCATTTCATAGAAAGAGCAAGTAGTACAAGATATTATGACCGCTATAAAAATACGTTGTTGCAGAGGCTAAGTGTAATTGATATCTTCTAATATTAATATATGCTTCTTTAATAAAGAAAATAGTAAATAATATATTAATATAATATTTATACTAGTATAAAAGGACAGAGAAGGCTTGGTCAAAGCGAGTTCTCACGTGACAAGGACAGCTAGCCCACGAGGTGGCCCGCATCTTGAACAGTGGTAGAGGTGGGCCCTCTTTTATCTTCTTCTTCCCTAGTACTTTTTTTTGAAATATCTTATATTATATTAAGCATGCAAGCCGTCTCATTAAAACTTTCCAGTCCCCTTAGGTACCCTGGTAAGGAAAAAGAGTGCGTCTGAAACTTGCAGCCCATCAAACAATTGTTACATCGATTACAAGAGGTTGCAAAATAAAGCTAGGGGGTTCATCGACCCAACTACAAGAAATCTTACTAGAAAAACAAGACCTAGCCAATTCATGCGCTACTTTGTTAGCTTCCCTCGGGCAATATTGAAATATAGCAGTCCCAATCATAGACGCTTCGTCGATACAGTCCGCCAACACCGCCGAGGATACACCCCACCATGCCTCTTCTCCATTGCAAGCTTCAATAACCACCGTCGAATCTGATTCTGCTATTACATTATTGCACCCAAGCCGATTCGCTAAAGCCAGCCCCTCTACCATAGCCATTGCTTCAGCTGAAGTTGCTGAGTCTATATTTGGAAGAAAAGAGGTAGACGCAGCTATAAACCTTCCATCAGAGTCCCTTAGTATTGCTCCCACAGAACCTGTAAAAGAATCAGAATGGAAAGAAGCGTCTACATTAACCTTTACCTGCCTTGGTCCTGGTTTCTTCCAGCGATGTCGTGGTGCAGTGAGCTTAGACATTGCTGTGGAAGCGTTTGCCGTAATACTAAGAATGGACATTTTGCATTGAGCAATAGGGGGACAGATTCATTATGCGTACGTCGCCTGCGTATCCACCAAAGATACCAACAGGCCGTCGCAATGATTTCCTTTTGACCAATATTGTCAAAGCCTGGGAGCATACCGTTTTGGTTTCTGAGCAAATGTTCCAGAACAACTGAGCCATTCCGATCAGTCATCAATGCCTCCTCAATAGTAGCTTCTAAGCCCAACGATCTCCACAACTTCCTGGCCGGTTCACATTTGAAGAGCAAGTGAATAATATCTTCAGGAGCTTGTAAGCATATCGGACATTGGCCACTGGTACCCACGTGTCTATTAACAAGAATTGATTTCAAAGGCAATATTCCATGTAGTGACCGCCAAATGAAAATTTTGATTTTACTTGCTACTTTTAGCTGCCAAAGGGACTTCCAAACTGGGTTAGCCGCTGATGATCCAGGCAGCGACAACTGACCCGATGTAGCTCCAAACGTGTGCTTCCACTGAAGATGATAGCCTGATCGCACAGAATATCTACCATTTTTTGTAAAATGCCAGGCTATAAAATCATCAAATCCTTGATTATTTATGGGGATGCGAAGAATACGATTAACATCAACCGGGCAGAAGATATCATTAAGTATCTCCTCGTCCCATGTGCCACTAATAGGACTGATGAGGTCTGAAACTTTTCAGTACAAGCCACCTCCCCCGGGGTGTAATAATTCGTCTATCTGGACTTGAAGGAATCCAAGGATCTGTATATATATTAATAGATTCGCCTGTGTCGACTCTCCATATATATCCTCTTTTAAATGTTGATAAACCCGCCAAAATACTTTGCCAAGTAAAAGAAGAGCCCGCTTTTGGCCCAGCTTTCAAGATATCTCCATGAGGATAGTATTTTGCTCGGAGGACTGTCGCACACAAAGAATTATGGTCTGTTACTAGCCTCCACACTTGTTTAGCTAACATAGCCAGGTTGAAGGAGTGAAAATCTCTGAATCCCATACCTCCTTCTCTCTTGGGGTAGCACAATTTCCACCAGGCAAGCCAGTGCATTTTCTTACTGTTCTCATCATCACCCCACCAGAATTGTGAAATTGCATCAGAAATTTTCTTACATATTCCTTTTGGTATTTGGAATACCGACATGGCATATACCGGGATCGCTTGTGCCACTGCCTTCAATAAAATCTCCTTACCACCAATGGACAATTGCTTTTCCTTCCATCCAATGATACGCTGGATAATCCTCTCAATAAAGTGCACAAAGGAGTCACTCCTATCCGCTCCCACAAGGGCTGGGAGACCAAGATATTTATTAGATAATGCTTCCGTGTCAATATGCAGAGCTTCACAAATTTCCGCTCTCACTAACACATTTGTATTGGGAGAAAAGAAGATGCTTGATTTAGCAAGGCTCACCAACTGTCCTGAATTAGCACAATAGGTATCCAAGACCTGCTGCAAGGAAGTTGCATTATTCGTATCTGCCTTCATGAGAATAAGGGAATCATCAGCAAAAAGTAGATGCGAGACTGACGGTGCATTCCTGCACACCCTTATCCCATCGATGCCACCAACTTCTTCTTCATGCAGCAATAGACTGGATAAACCATCTGCACATAAAAGGAACAGATATGGGGATAGGGGATCCCCCTGACGAAGACCTCTCGTGGGAGTAAACATATCAGTTTCCTCAGAATTGAACCTTACTTTGTACCTTACCGAGCTAACACAGGCCATCATCAGCTCAGTCCACCTTTCAGAAAAACCCAACCTTCTCATCATATTTTCCAGGAACACCCACTCAACTCGATCATAAGCCTTGTGCATATCTAATTTAACCGCACATGCCCCCGTATTACCAGATCTCTTATTTTTAATGGTATGGATACTCTCGTAGGCCACTAAGACATTGTCAGTGATCAACCGTCCTGGAACAAAGGCGCTCTGCATAGGAGAAATAACATCAGGCAGGATATACTTCAACCGCAAAGCCAACATTTTAGATATAATTTTGTATATAACATTGCATAAGCTGATAGGCCGATACCGATTGATCGATTCTGGGTTGTCGATCTTTGGTATAAGGACCACTGTGGTATCATTTCATCCTTCTGGGATTACTCCTGTATTCATTGCTTGAAGAATTTCAGTAGTTATGTCCTCACCACAAATATGCCAGAATCTCTTATAAAATAAGGCATGAAGACCGTCAGGCCCTGGAGCCTTCAAATCTCCAATACTAAACACAGCTTTTTTAACATCTTCCGGGGAGGAGGGAGCCATCAAAATCTCATTCATTGACTGAGTTACTTTCGGTTGGATCTTCTCAAGGACAGCCTGGTCAATAACCTGGACTTCAGAAGTGAAAAGATTAGCAAAATATTGGAGAACAAGAGGTTTAAGGGGTTCTGTACCCTCCACCCAATCGGTTCCATCTTTTAATTTTTTAATGTAATTCTTTTTCCTCCTGGCCGAAGCAAATTGATGGAAAAAGGATGTATTTCTATCTCCATACTGCAACCAATTTACCCGGGATCTTTGTGCCCAATGCATTTCTTCTTGTTCCAGCAGGAGTTCAATCAGAACTGCCGTTTCTTTTGCAATCAGTTCATTCTCATTTGTCATAGGGCCGCGCATAGCACAATCCAACTTACGCTGGGCCTTCCTAATTCGGCGATTTGGGTCCTTAAGAACAGCGCTATCCCAAGCATGCAGCGTATCATGCATATGTGCCAGTTTAGCTAGGACACCACCGTTAGTCACGGTAGAGTTTGCCGTGTCCCAAGCTTTTTGAACCTCTTCTCTAAAAGACTCCTCTCTAAGCCACTTTGCCTCAAATCTTCGCGGGCTGTTCTGGTTAACCTGAACATCTTGATAATCTGTATCTAACAGTATTGGGCGGTGGTCCGAACGTACATATTCCAGGTGTTGTAATCTTGCACTTGGGTGCATCATCTGCCACCCATTATTAGCCGGTGCCCGATCCAGCCGCTCCCTCAAGAGACCTCATTTCCAGGTAAAAGGATCGCCGTCATACCCAATATCAGTCAAAGCACATTCAGATAACACATCACGGAATGCCTGCATATAGGGTTGTGGTCGCGGATTACCGCCCTCCTTCTCGTGTGAAAATAAGATCTCGTTAAAATCACCGATCAGGACCCATGGGAGATCATGTTGGTTATTCAGATCTCTAATATTGTCCCACGTCTTGTACTTATCTTCCCAACGTGGCTCACCATAGACCCCTGTGAGTCTCCAGATCTTATCATGGGATTCTTGTATACGAACATCAATAAATTTAGGGTCCGAGAATATTTGCTGGATATTAACTTCTCTTTTCCAAAACAAAATAACTCCACCACTACGGGTAGTACTAGGATTAACAATCTTAAAATCCATCTTCAGTCTCATCCTCAGACAATCTGCCGGATATCTATCTAGGTGTGTTTCCGACAAAAACAACACCTCGGGGTTAATTCGCCGTTGGACATCCAAAAGCGATAGAACTGTCGGGGCGTTCCCCAAACCCTGACAGTTCAAGGATAATATTTTCATTGTGACCGGACGAGGTCCTCGCGAGACCCCGCCGATCCTAGTGAAGTGGAGTTAGCTCCTTCCTTCTTTGTTCTCTTCCTATCACTTTCCTCTTGTTCTTGTAAAGTCTCGTTGGTTATGACTCCATCTGTTATCATAGCCATAGTATTCTTAGCTTCATCACCATCCTTCCCAGAAGTATTATTCACCCTGTCCCCTACACTCATGTCCAAATTTCTCTTTGCAAAAGGTACAATGGGGTTACGATTGTCCACTTCCATATACTTGGGCTTACTTGGACTGGTAGCAGTATCTTTTAGTTCTTCCTCAACTAGAACCGTAGGAACAAAATTAGCGGTATGCCTCCATGAGGTAGTCACGGCCCTTCAACGACCACTGGGATCTCGTCCTCTGCCTGCAAAAGTGGACTCCCAAGCACGTCCAGAGCGGCCTGCCCCACGTCCACCACCACGACTCATACCAAAACTTCGACCATACCAGCTTTCCCAATCAGCCTTCAAGAAGTCACCCCACTTAAGATTATCGACATCATGTTCACCTGAGCCACACTCAAGATGAGTATGTCCAAAAACACCACAAGCACCACAGAACCGAGGAATCTTTTCATACTTAAGCTGGTAAAATTCTCGCTGCCCTTCACGGGAGATAGTAACAAAACGAGCAAGAGGTTTCCTCACATCCAATCTCACTCTAACTCGAACAAAGTTTCCCGCTCCATTCACATCAGTTTCTACCTTGAGGACTTTCCCAACTTTCTTTTCTGTTAAATTCTTGATCAAGACAGAATTGTGATAACCAACCGGCAGCTTGTGGATTTGAATCCATGTTGCAAAAAAATTTAGGTCAACCGTATCCGGTGCACCCAAGCCATCATATTTTTCTATGCAGACAGCGTTCTGTCGAAATAGCCAAGGTCCTCCTTCTTCCACCTTGATCCAATCTCCCAAACAGAAGCACTGAATCGTGAATAAATTGCCTTCAAGATGCTTAAAATCGATCCTCTTTGCCGGACTCCAGGCATTCATCATATGTTGTTCAAAAGTTATCGGACTAAAAAAATTGGAAGTATGCACTTTTGCTAAAGCCATCCACTTAATACCTGCTTTAGGAGCTGCCTCTTCTTCTTCAAACACCAGGTCGTCAATTTCATCCTCTTCTATGCCCAGACGTAGCAACATGTCCCCAATTGCTTCAGCCTTTGAAGCTCCTGATCTACTAGCCTGATTTGATGAGTTTTCAGGACTAGCCATGGCGTTGAGATCGGAAACCCCAGTCGTATCCGTCAGGAACCTGAAGTCCACAACGATCACACGGAACAGCGATCACAGAGAACACGACCCCTACTCCAATCTGAGCAGGGACAACAGACTTGAACAGATGGACTCCGCGCCGGAGTAGAAGCCGGCGGCGGGTATACGAAACCCTAGTAGCTCTGGTAGCCGCCAGAGCCCTAGGTCACGAAGCGTTTTTTCCGTAGACAATTCCTAGTACTAGTATCTTGATTCTTCTTCCCTAGTACTAATAGGATCCAATCGAGCGGCACTACTTACAATACTGCACGCACATGCTTGCAGGTCAGTGCACGATTTTGTTTCGCTAGAGGCGCGTATAAGTCTGAACAGGCTTCTTCTTCTCCCACTGACTGCATGCATGAGATTCATGTGCAACGGTTCCTTCCCACAAGTCAACAGCCCCATCGTGTGACGCAATGTAAACGGCAAACTCTACAGGCAACTGTAACTATGATTTGCAGTTTTCTGTTCGTCGGCGCATATCAGATTATGTAAACGCAGCCTCTACATTCAAATTTTGAAAATTCACCAGGCATAGTTCATACATACTGCGATATATACATACAACAAAATTTACAAAAAATAAATAAAATAACAAGCTAATATGGCGATCGAGCTCACCAGAGCTCGCAAGGGTACGTCAGCCCCGTGGTCGTTGAGACGCCTAGTCATCGAGGACAATGACCTCGGGCTCGCCGGATCCGGAGCCCTCCATCCATGTCGCGTGCCACCGCGATGGCCGCCGCCACCTCCTCGGCCTCCTGGCGTTCGCGCGCCACCACCGCGTGGCCGCCGCCACCTCCTCACGCCCGCAGCGGATCTCCGCCTCGAGAGCCGCCACCACCTCGTCAGCGCATCGCGCTCCTCGTTATCGTCGCGCGCGTAGACGAGTTAGCTCGCTCTGCGGGACTCCACCCGTACGCGCACGTGACTCTGGTAGGCGTGGAGTTGCGCCTCGTAGGGACGAGTGGCGGTGGTGGCCGTAGGCCCAGTTGGCCCACCGCTTCACTGCCATCTGCTTGGCGTCGATGGAGCGTACGAGCTTCTTCTGCAGCTCGTCCGCAGCTGGCAGATTCCGTATTTCAGTTTTGTATCAATTACTAGCAGATTCAGTTTTGTATATATATCCACTACTAGCTGTGTACTATCAATTAACAATACCATATTGACTTTTCCTCTCTTGGTTTCTTGTAATCTAGATGAAGAAGAAGAGTGTTGGTGGATATTTGAACAATCTACATTTGTTGAGAGAGAGTTCTTCTAAAAGATAAGGACGTCATCAATCTCTTTCAACAAGGCACGTCCACCGAGGGAAACTCCTGCAGCACCTAAAAGCAGAAAAAATCCATGTCACTTTGAACCAAAAAAGTTCAATTCAAAGGACAACAGGCCTGCTAAAGTATGCACTTCAAGAGGGGGTATTTATGCTCGATAGTGGGTTTATGCCTCTAGTTTTCAAGGAAAGTGACAGAAATTTCTTCGGTTGTAGATGTGATGTTGCTACTAGGAGAAAACAACGGTCTCTTGTGCAAACTGCAATTTGGTCACTATGTGTGTATACAAGAATGCTGAGCAATTATGCACTTGAACTACATGAAGTAGAGGTAGGGACAGCGGTATATGGTAGACATATTTATTTCTTATATCTTGATTCAGTTTCTTATTCTCTTGTACTTTGTAATAAAGGAACTCATGCCTATTTTATTAGTGTAAGCGTATGCTTTTAACTATGTTGAAACATAGTGCTTTAACAAAGCTCCTTCATCTATGGTAAATTACTCCTAGGAACACCGTATGACTTGCATCTGGTTAGAACCTTTTTATGTTCACTAGTTAGTAAACTACTCGAACACCATATGACTTCCCTGATATTATTTGCAGGAGAATGAAAAAGAAATTTGTTATATGCACTTATCTTCAATGCTTGGGAGAGGCTAGACACTTTCATTAGTTCCTTGCAGATGAACAGAGAGGCCTTTCCTCTTTTGTGTTGTTGAGCAACAACCTATTGCCTTACTAGCACGCCAAGGTCATTAATATCGACAAGTTCAACAATCTGACCATGGTTAACTACATCAAAGACTTCTTGAAGTAATGAAAAACAGTGCAGGTAACACATGTTTTCTCTATCATTTGTGCTCTCGTCATGGAATTGCATCTTTCTCCTCTCTTATGAATGAGTAAATGCAACTTTTCCTTAGACATATTGATATCTCTAGACCCTCTGCCCTGGAACCTGGTCAATTTTGCACTAAACGTCAACATATTTAACTCTTTTTTCTTTGTTTCTGCTCGTTTTAACGTGTGTTGAAACTAACTTTTGGTGTTTGCAATGGTTTTGCTCGATCCGCTGTTCCATGGCCTAGATAGTTAATGTGGAGTGAGATGTGCACTGTTTTTTTCCATTCAGCTCATTAATTATTTGGCTAGAGCTTCTAATTGACTCTAGAACTTTCTAGGTAAGTGTACACATGAGCGTAAGTAATTAGAATTTCCAGAAACTAATGGGACAATGATCCCACTCTCTAGCTAGGTGCCTTTCTAGGGTTTGAACTGAAGGCGACTCCCATGTGCCGTGTCAGACCTGACAAGAGGAGGTAGTTGTTTGTGTTATGCGAGCCTGAGTTGAGAGGCATTTAAAAGAAGTGTCGGTTGGATGTGCCGCCTTAAAAAAAGCACCGAGAGGGTGTATCCCCAACGCGGAATTTGGTGGCGGCTTCTAAATGTTGCGTAGCATTCCCAACCCTTCGGCATGTAAGAAGGTGAATATAACCGACGTTACAGCCATGCGCTGTTTTAGTCAGTATTTTTTTCTTTAGTTGGTATCCAATGATAAAGTTAGCCTAGATTGCTTGTCAAGATTTCATCAAAAGAAGCAGAATTATCCACAACCTAGCTTTTCCAAATTTAAAAACTTTCTTAAAAATTAATTTGAGAGCTAACATTTGTTCAACTAGGCATAATGAATTTTAATCTTGACTGCATAACATCATTTTACAACAATAGTATGGTATCATATTCATATTGCAACCTGGCCACACCACTATTTGTCAAATGTGAAGCAAGGCCTAAGGTTAATCCTTATCTTTGCGTTCTATCAATCAAAAATGGTAAAACTTTCATAACTTCTCAATTTGTTTTCAAAAAAAAGTGGACCTCGTTGCCTCAAACCCTTGTGGGCTTTGAGATAAAGTCCACTTTCTCCAATTATCTTAACCCCTACCTTCCCACTAGTCACAACTTTCATAACCAAATATATCCACTTGCTAGGAAACTTATCATCTGCCTTATTTGTAGTAGAAATGCCATTTGATATTGTAAAAAAATCGAAGTCATTTTTAAAAAATCACTCTAGATTTTTTATTTCTATGAAGATCATTTAGAACTTCATGTAGCACATCTAACCCTTTCATTACAGACCTTTTTTTAGAGAAGTTGCATTTCACGCTCTAAATGCTCTCCATATGAGCCAAATCAGTCCATTAACTAACACTTTAGTCACAATCTTGAAGATCACATTTAGGAGGTAGATAGACCTCTCAATGATATGCATCTTTACCATTAGGAACCCAAGAAATTAATTACACCATAATTGATTCTAGAGACATCTAAATTTCCATTAAAGAAACTAGCCATGTGGCCCTCGCAAATGCGAGGGCATCCTTTTAAGCAAACTAAATTTTCCATGAATTGAACTTATGGGTTTATAGATATTAAAAATACTATAACCACCACCAAATGTTATCGTAAGACAATATCACTTGTGTATGATTGAACCAATATTAATTATGTGTGAATAATTATTATGAGCTCCAAAACACGATGTCATTATATTCTGGTACATCCTCTATACTATATTTTGATTTGTTTGTACTCCCTTCCTCTACCCCTACACTTCACACTCCTCCACATGTATTAGTTGTATCATAACATGGCTATGCCAACTTAGATCATAGAATATATAAATTTATATTTGACTACAGCATGGGAAGATGTATTTGATAACATCACGAGAAAATATATTTATTAGAGAAATGATTATCTTCATAGTTGTGCTTAACATCATTTGAAGTAAGCTACTTTTAGACAAACCAACGATTTCAAGATCTAATGAACACTCTTTTGCATATTACTATGTTGATGAATATTATGAAGTACTTTTCAATATAGAATTAATCATAATTATTTGCTAGCTAGTTTCATTAATCTGACTATATGTCTATTACTGAAGTTATATATGAATTTTTATTCAACCTTTAAAATAATTTCATGAATATAAAAATGGATAATATATCGACAATGGATGTTAGAGAAGCTTTAATGTGCACCATCGAATTTTACTTGGGGCCGTGTTCTTTTTATCTATTCGCATTAACTGTCTTAACTATATCCCAGTATTCGGGTGGGTCATCATGACCTACATGAGTATCTTGGAGTTTTTTTCGCATGTCATACATTACATATTGGGGTCTTGGTACCATGGGAATAGTTTAGGTTAATCAGTTGATCCACAAGAAGCTAAAAATCCCAATAATTCTCACCTCATCCACAAAATCAAGGGATGTCGAGGCCTCATATCAATAATATGAACAATTGTGAATGTACAGATTGCTAGAAGCCTGACCAATAGGAAACCATGACCCTTAACTCGTGCATAAAAGAGATAGTACAGAAAGTGTGTCCCTAACGGAGACAACAATCACTCCATGCAGTCATTTGATGGCGTCCCTAGATGCAGTTGAGTGTATGAATTCTAAACATCAACATGAGAGTAGGATTACACTCTCCCTTCATCTTGAAGTTATTTCCATAAGAAGATATGTCCAAGACTCTTTTTGGATAGATCTGGTGTAACGAAGACACAACAAATCCCTATATGATAGATTTTTAAAAAAAATGTGTAGTTTGATAAGATTTAACAAACACAATACAACACATCTTCATATCATGCCCATTTGTGCAAATTTTATGGATATGACTTCCAATATTGTACATCTTAATATTACAAACCTTATTGGAAAATGGTTGGATGGAGTAGCTAAATAAGACAAAGGACACATCAGGATGGGGGTGTGCGCTTTATTATGGGACTATCTGGAAAGTTAGAAATGACATCATCATTAACAAATTAAGTTTTCCTTATTTCATGCATATTATTCCTTTATCTATCAATTGGATCAATATATGGTCCTTTCTCCAACAATGGGTATTGAGTGCAAACGCAGGGTAACGGTTGCACGACATGAATTATACAGCCGATACAGATTGCCTTCCAATCGATGCTTAACATGATGATCCAAAGGAGATACATATTATTTGTTTTTTATAAGTTTGATATTTGTGGAGACTTTGTGTGACCCATGATTTATAATTTTTTAAAACCTCTATTTCTGTCAAAGAAAAACTTTGTAAAACCTCTTTCAGTAGTAGTGCAATAAAGGTCTTCATATGCTTCCCTGTTCCAAAAAAATCTAAGCAACATAATAGCTAGTTCCATTAGAACACAAATGGTTTAGACCCAAAATTGTTTAGCTTGTAGACAACATACTACAGAATTCAGAAACAACTAATGAAACTCTGGTCTTTATTCTAATAGCTAGGGTCTCTCTTACTTTGCTTGCCCATAAGGTCATAAGCATATAGGAAGGAAGTAATAGTATATAGATAGCCCCCTGATGACCTGAATAACAAATGTTTCGCAAGGAAATTGCATAGTTGCAATTGAATAAACTCTCTAGGAATGTAGGTGATGCAGAAACTCTCCTCCATGAGTTTCATTGATCTTCTAGAACATCTGCAGCCCATAAAACCCCATGAATAGGCTTTACTCCAAATAATTGCTAGTCACCTTTTCTTCTATCGCTACAACATGCTCCTCATGTGAAGGCAAAGGATTGCACAAGAGTGCTATTAATTTGGTTATTAAGAGGAGCAAGTAATATTAACAATGATGCATTTAGTTGCCAGTCTAGAGGAACACTTACCTAGTCGGCGCAAGTTTGATTTGTTAATAATCGATGTTCTAAAATTGGCCGCCGAGATTGAACTACTTACATGCACACCTTATGTTCTTCTTATCATACTTCGATGATCTGGACAAGTTATGCCAAGAACCGACATGTGCTTCTCTCTTTCCATTTTAATCTTGTGATCATGACATCGTCTTATACCAGTTGCTATGTGCGAGGATTGAGTGACTTCCATAATAGGAGTCAATAGTGTCAAGGAGAAAGGTTGAGATATGCCAATTGCATCCTGATGCAAACAATGGTATCGGTGTAAGGGCATGTACAGTGCTAGACAGAGCATGTCTTCCATTACTCTTCCATATCATCTAGAGAAGTCATTAGATATAGGTCGTATAATGCATTATTTCTTAGTGTCATCTCTACCAATTAATGAGAATTGTCTATTTTTAGTAATAAATTGATTTGCTAAGGAAAGATATATGGTACAACCAAGAAATTAGTCTTCTCTTATTTCTAAGAGATCATCTCTTAGTTAAGGAAAGACAACCTCATCTTTTTATTTCTTTCTCCTCCAACTAAGCAAGTCATTGCATTGTATGTACCCTAAGGATTGTGAAAGGCAGCACCAAGGACCGTTTCCTTGCTAATTTATTAGAACAAATCTGGCTCTTGCCGATCGGTATCCCCTTAGCTCTTCCTGATTTGTTGTTTGTTTATCACGTGTGCAAGCCAGGCGCCGATCTGGATCGTGAGACAGAGAGAAAGAAAAAAAAAACTAATCTAAAGAACGTGCAACCACAGCTCAAGGAAAGAAGCAGGTGCATGATGGACACTTCCTCACCTTTGTTTCTCGATCTGACGTAAGGGGCTTAACAAAAGCACCAACTCCTCAATTCTTTTTGCAAATATGGTGCGTGCTAGTTTTTTTTTGAGGTATATATACTTTTAGTCCCACATCTTATACTTTGAAAACACTTTAGTCCTACATCTTGCAAAGTGAACAAGACTAGTCCCATAACTTGTATCCTCAGAACATTTTAGTCTAATTTTACCAAATTTCAGCAAATTTGACTAAATTCATTCACCTATGACATTGCAATTTTTTCAAAATAATCCCTACATATTTTTCTCTGTATCCTCAGCGCAGACTGACAGACGGACCTACGTATCAGTGGGCGTACAGGGACAAATGAAAATGTAATGTTTCTCTGACATTGGTGTCCTTAGCGCGGACTGATCAGTGGGCGTACAAGTACAAATAAAAATGTAATTAGAATTCCGAGCGTGAAAAGGAATTGAACTCAATACCTTTGAGTAGGAGCACACCTGCATAAGCCGCTGCACCAAGAGATTTTACGCTATATATTGGATGAGTAAATCTTTATATATGAAGAAAGGAAACATGCACGTACAAATACAATTCAAAATACTCCCTTCGACCCATATTAGTTGACTCAAGTTTATCTAAATTTAAATGAATAGACACTATTTAGTATATAGGTTTATCCAAATTTTGACAAATCCAAGTCAACTAATATGGGTCGAAGGAAGTATAAAAACACATTCAAAAATTTGTACATGTAAGCAATCAAGTAAGCATTTACTTTGTACAAAATTTAGCCCAGACTGATTCGTATTGAGGCTACAAAAAAGATAATTCTGCCAGGATTTGAAGGTGCATAGTTTGCACACCTAGATCTTTAATTTTGTCTTTTTATGTAGCCCAGAACATAAATTATTTTGAATTAAAAATTATATTTTTTATAGAATATTTCACAACTTTAGAACACTAATTTTGGATGTCTAAAATAAAGGCTTACATGTAGCCTGACTCGTGTATGTTCAATTAATTAAGTTTCACTTCACTTATGTGTGTGCTTTAATATGTAGTATATTTTTCTTTCCGTGTTTCATGTCTGTTGAACCAGCAAGAGCTAGCTAGCCCATTGCCTGATTGATACGTGACCTTTGCTTTACGTGTTTCATGTTGTGTAGCGGTAGGCTTTAAATAACACGTCATCTCATCTGCTGTTTACGAGCTGGGATGTATTAGTCTGAACAGAATATATAATAAAGGACTGGCGCTTCAAATATCATCTCCTCTTGTTTGCTGTAGTGGTAGGCTTTTATTTCTTAAGCGACACTGAGGTCGTGAGTACAAGTCCTTGCGCCGCATGTGGATTTTTTCTTATTTGTTTTCTAAGTTTACAACCACTGACATATGGGGCCCGCTTGTCAGGCCATGCCAAGGTTGCAAGCGATAGAGAAAACGTACACAGGGATCAATTTGCAAAAAATGCAATGCCACTGTGTTGGATTCAGAATGAGTTTCGGTCCACTAGTGAACGAATTTGGTTAAAATCGCATGAATTCGATTGAATTAGACTAAAATGTTTTCGGGTTGCAAGTTGTGGGACTTACCTCACTCATTTTGCAAGATGTGGGACTAAAACACTCCTGTAATACAACTTGTAGGACTAAAAATATATATACCTCTTTTTTTTTAAGATCATGCGGGGTAGGTTCCGGGAGACAATTAGAGATCAAACAGACTCCATGATTTCAGGGATTTAGGTCGTGATACATCTAACTCCACATATTATACGGCTGGTGGTTGGTGGCCAGCTGACACGTCTAATGTGTTACGTACCTTCCATGTCCAATGTATTGCGTAACTTTGATTCTGTGATCAAATCATAGCCATAGATTTTAGATCTAACTATCAAAAATAATTTTGATGATGTGGGTTAACCTGGTGGCTCTATTACACATCCTTATATTACTTTTAGTATATAATAGAATAGATCCTCTAGAATATTAAAAAGATCATGCCTACTAAATCCCCAAAATTCTGAAAGTCGGCATTAGAACTACCTAATCTAGCTACTTTGTTTGTGGGTGTTTTGAAAGTTCAAAACGACACCGTTAGGTTCATCCAGTGTGAAATTTTGAGTTAAAAATGACTCGTTGGAAATTCTGCCAACTCCAATAGTATCAAAGTGAATACAAGAAGCAACTGGTTGTCCAAAGAATTTTTTACAATCATTAATATAGGATTTAAGATTTGACTTTCCCTCTATCACCTATACCACTTGAATCTATTATATACTAAAAGCAATATAAAGGTGTTTTTCGAGGCACCAGGTTGATCCACATCATCAAGATTATTTAGACTGTCGGATATAGACGGCTAGGATCTTTTAAGTTACGTACAGAGTTATCGGTTATAATTTATGTGCACGTTAAGTTTTTTTAAGCAGTTACGTATACAAGGTTATCGGTATGTGCACGTTAAGTTTTTTAGCAGTTACGCACAAGGTTAGGTTATCACGTAGCGTACGTGCACGTTAAGTTTTTTCTTTTTTGAGCAATTGACCAGTCAAGCTAATCTGTTCTTTTTTTTAGCGATAGACAAGTCAAGCTAATCAAGATATCAACAAATCTCTCTACAAGAAAATAACATTCAGATGAACTTTTTGCTACTAATACGGATATGGTCGTTTCTTTACACAAATAGTTGGAGGATCTGTCTTAATTTTTTTTTGAAGGAGAGTGATACATCGTTATAGTTCGTTACACACTATTGTGAGCAGAACACCAACAATATGATCAGCTTTCTTTTGGGGCATACCATGTAGGTACGTCGATTAGATACGACACACATACTTGCAGAGTTTTTTTAGTAGACCAACATCAATGAAATATGGGAGTCCGGGGCTGTAGATAATTAATCTTTCGATCATTTCTAAAGCACCACGTTAATCCAATTCATGGCATAGTTGATGATGGAGATAAAAAACCTAAAATTAACATGATCTGTAGTTTTTCCATGATCTGGACGGTGACGAGATGTTAATATGTCTTAAAAATAGGGAAAATGCATGCTTGGCATAAGGCATGGTACGCCAAAAATATATTAAAATATAACCATGCCATCCCTCATACCTGTATATCTTATTCTAAGAGGAGAAAACCTTAAATTTGCAAATTTATGCAATATGAATAATCACAATCTCTAAAAGTAATAATTTATCCAGAAATAGTTGTAATTATTTCTTTAGATTAAAAGTCTCAGGTACTTATGAAAAAAGATAAATATGTTTAAAAATCTCATGGAAAGGTGAATTTGTGCATCATAAGTACATCAAGTTTCGATTAGTGTGCTATTGTTAGCTTAACATGTGTATTTAAAACTAACAATGTAGGATAATCTTAAGTCCAATAACCAAGTAAAATAATTAAGGGATGACAGCTTATGAAACATACTAACATCTATTAATTGTCAAATGTTTAGGTTCAATCATGCTATAATATGGGAGTAATTTACTCTTTTGAGAAAGTTGATATGATCATTAAATACATCAGAGTTCTCCCTAAGTTTTGATACAATCTATATCGTTTCTACATATAAAAAGAGGCTATGTGGTTCGGATGCTCCACCTTTTTATGAGATTTTCAAAAATATAACTTTTTCACAAGGGGAAGGTGCTAATCATATAAAAACAATCAAGAGATATATTCTGACTATATTATCATTTGTTTGAGATTCTGATTATATTATTTCACTAATATGCAAGTTTCACGTTTTCTCCCATGAAAATAAGATACGTCAATCGGAGTATAAATGTTCCATATATTTAGTGTCTGGGTATGGAATTTTCTGCAGATTGATTGCAGGGACAAACCTATAGCTGATTGTCTAAATCATGCACATAGAAGATTCAAGGAGCCATGTTTCATAGAAATTGTTACCTTGGCATGCTGGAATATATGGAAACAAAGGAATGGATGGATCTTCAAGCATTTTAGGCCAACATTCAGAGGATGGAAATCTAGCTTCTTCTATGATGTGACTTTCTTTATGCATAGTTTGAAGAAGAAGCATAAGGATTCTTTGTCATCATGGCTTGACAATTTACCTTAGCTCCTTAGTTCCCTTTTATTTTTTTGTATTATATATTGGTTGTGGGAGGCTCCCCTGCAGTAGAAAATTTCTCAAAAAAAGTTCCACGCCCAAGTAAGAAGGATAAAATCTTTACAATTTCAATCTTAGTAAAAGAGAACATTGTGTTGTCAATTTATATTTTATTAAGAATCAATGGATGAATGCTTAACAAATTTGCAAATTGTCATAGAAAATATAAACAAATTACAAGACAACCTAAGAAAACCCTGAAGTTCTCACATCTCTATATTTGTATATGTGGACTATGGAGCTATATTATTTGCATGAATTGATTCCAAGTTTACTTTTAGAAAAAAAGTTAAAGATAATGGCCTCGCATTTGCGAGGGCCACCCTGCTAGTTAGTCTAAACAATAGTTTTTTTCTTCTCCTCCCATTTGCTTTAGTATGACACTTTCGTATTTTGTCCCCCTCTAAAAGTTTATTTTCTCTTGAACTCTATATGCATTTAATTTCTTCATCCCTAACTTTTTCTCAGTCGAGTTTGATAATAATTTGAAGTTTTCTATCAGCTACACTCAAACCACTATCTTCTCTTTTTCTTATCTAAATCATCAAAAAAATTAGCACAACCCTTTTCTTTTTTTCTTGCACTATCTCTCTTGGTATAGTTTTGTCCACCCTTTGAACATTCTACCAAATATAGAAGGGAACATCAATAACTTTTTTACATACACTAAATACATTTTGAAAATATAGCTTATGGTGGATCTAGTGATATTGATTTGGTATTGTGGATCTTCGTATTTTTGTAAATATACTTGGTCAAACATAATAAGTATTTATGTTAAACTAAATTTATATGCCATGTATTTCAAAACAGGGGAGGTAACGGATGTGATCTTTTCAAGAGCCCAACATGGGCCAAACCAACACACAAAATGGTGATTGACATGGCTCATCTCGATCTCGTGGTGGCTTAGAATATACCTCCCGAAGCTCATGGCCGTATAAGGAACAATGAAGCCCACTACACAACACACACACACGCGTGCTAATACACACCCTCTCTAAAACAAACATTTTAACCAAATGAACAATTTTCATCTCTACATTAAACTACATCTACACAATAATCCAGCCATAGCTCCGGTCTCCTGACTAAATTGTTAGCAGCAGCGGCATAAAGGCATAGCACGTGATCTTATCTTTTTTGAAATGGAGGCAAAAGATTTGCCTCATCTATTTAATTAAGGATGACATTTGCTTCATTCTTTTTTAACACCTGAATCTTGTACGAAGTAGTTTGGTTACATTTGTTCCGTCATCAGGTGGTAATGTAATCCCGTGTTTTCCCTATTTAAAGAAAAAAAAAGGAAGATCCTATCTCTAGATTCTAGGTTCATTTTCATGCAAGTCTCAATTCAGATCATGGAAGTTCCGTATATAACCCTGTGTGGGATGAACAACTTTTCCACCAGGTATATTTTGAAACCTGAACACCTTTTTTATCCACTCGCCGAAGAGTACTCAAAATCAACAAATATATAGGGCATCGTTCTAACATAACCACAATTTTTTATGGCAGCCCCAACTTCATCGACTAGTCAGATCCGGCGACAAAACCCAATGAACCGACCAAACAGTGGTATATGTAACGAGCTGCCACAGTTGTGGCGTTCTTTAAAAAAAAAATAGTACTGCAAAGTTGTGGTGTTGATAGAAAGTCTGCTCCAAATGTGGTTTTGAGTAGTTTACTTGCATGGCCCGGTGCTCACACTCTTATCAGCTATTGATACTACGCTACGCTGTGCTCTCCAAAGAGCAACTCTTCTCAAAATCTCAAAACAAAAGGTGCTGAGTTGGAATCCCATTCTAAGGATTCTTGTGGTTCCGTGGAATCCAGCTACAGGAGAACCAGGAACGGGGTCAAAACAGAGAGGCTCTTTGTGAGTAGGAACGAATGAAATTTCGTGCGTACACGCAAATACTTCCTAGTAATGAGCTGAAAGCACATGTCAGATTCATACTCCTGATTTCCATTCCGAATCAATTTAGACAACAGATTACAAAGATAATAGTATTTATTTGCGTGCTAAGGAGCCTATGAAGAGATAATATATGCTGGAACTGTGTGCCTGCTGCGTCCTCCTCATCTGCATCTCCAGGCTGCGCGCGCTAGGGTGAAAGCACCGGAGTCATAGCATTCGCCTTTGGTGGTCGCACGCTGCCACTGGTGGCAACTCAGCCATGACATCAGGTAAGGCACCTGCTTCGGCGAATAGGCGTCGTAACAACACGCGAGCTTCTTCATTTCGTTCACGTACCTGCGGAGGCGCGACAAAGTCTCCTTGGGTGGACTGTGACCATCCTTTGGTAGCCTAACCGAGTCCCATAGATTCTCCATGTGCATAATGTTAAGGCGCTTGCCTCGCTCAACCAAAGCCGATAAGCCCTTCACAAGACGGATCCGTGCCAGCTCCGCCGCCACGTCATCATGCATGGCCAGCTTGGCAGGCGAGCACCCCAATCGTGGTCTGAGGACGAACAGGTCTGTTTCAGGCAGCTGCTTGCTCGTCGCGTTGAGGCTCCGGTACTTGCCTCCCACGGTCACAAGCTTCTTTTTACCTTCAGCGACCGTTAGGTAGACGATGAAGTTCTTGTGCTCGCCAGCGTAGATGTCGCGAATGTCTATCTCACCAGAGATTTTGCCCGAGCTCACATTGTTGCCGTAGCTGCCGGACTCGATGGATGATATGGCGATGCCCTCGTGAGCCCTTATGGTGATCCTGATGGAGGTTGCGGCGACCCTCATGATGCTGGCCATGAATAACTCCATGCCGTCCTTTACATCTTGGACGTCCCTAAAGTAGGAATAGGTGCCTGAGGTCTGGTCAGCGATGTACTTCATGCTTTCTGCGTTATGGGAATGATCACCTAAACAAAAGGCGTGCACAGGGAATTCGGGGCTGATTTTATATGGGGGAATCATCGACATCCGGTCTGACAGAAACAAGATGCAGCCTACGCCGCTGCCGCCTTCCTCTGCTTCACGCCCCTGCAGTACCTAGTAGGTACGTATAAAAAGTTAAGAAAAAATAAATGATCACGTAGGAAAACTATATGATGTTACCCAGGCGCATATATACCTGGGCTCCCTCTCGTAGACAAGCGGCTACATTGGTACTTCTATAGTGTCTAACGAAATTATCTTCTCGTACTCTAAGCAGGCCCAGGGCATCAGCCTTGCCTTGGTTGGTCATGAAAGTAAGCTCCATTAGGCGGCGCGGACGGCTTTTGAGCGACACGACGGACAACCGGTCGTTCGAGCTGAGCTTGTTGATCACGGTCCTCATAGCTGCACGGTAATCGTCGGGCCAACAGAATGCAATATCAAATACTACTACAATGTCAATGCTGGGGCGCGGCATCTCCTCCACGCGGAGCCATGGCGGCGCCGTGACCTGCACCAGGACAGGGAAGTCGCTACTTGTGTCGGCATCCGGAATCCCTTCGGTTCCTGTGATCGTTCTTAGCTTCACCTGAATTTTGGTAACCCACAATCGAGCGGTTGTAACACTAGATACCAAGTCGAAATTGAAAGATCTAGAGAATGTATGAAACAGAAGCACATATATGGACATGCAGCTGACGTACCAAATCTCCTTTCATCCGTGAATGCGAATTGGCGGACCAGAACAATGCCTGAGAAAACGAACAAACTTTCTCTCAAATAGTAGTAAGCACATGTACTAGCGGGCAGGCGCATGTTGGGTGTAAATTTGTGATAATAATAATAATTGATAATTTTACAATGAGAGAATACAATGGTTTATATAGGAGACGGGGAGAGGAGGTGCAGCGCCCCGGCCTAAACCCTAACTTGATATGCAAGTATATATAATCTAACATCCCCCCGCAGTCTCAACCATGGGCTCGACAACGTTGAGACTGAAACGAATCTCTGTAAATGGTGTAGTAGCAAGTCCTTTGATGATAAAAATATCTGCAAACTGGGCCGTAGAAGGCACATGAAGAACACGCACTTCTTCCAAAGCGACCTTCTCTCAAACAAAATGGATGTCAATCTCGATATGCTTTGTCCGCCGATGCTGAACTGGGTTTCCAGGCATGTAAACAGCTGAAATGTTATCACAATATACCACTGTGGCCTGACCAAGAGGTCGATGTAACTCAACAAGTAACTGACGCAACCAAACTGTTTCAGCAACTACGTGAGCAACGGCACGGTACTCAGCCTCTGCGGACGAGCGAGAAACCATAAGCTGACGCTTCGAAGACCAAGAAATTAAATTATTGCCAAGAAAAACACAGTATCCTGAAGTGGGTCGACGAGTGTCTGGACAACCAGCACAGTCTGCATCGGAATATGCTGTCAATGATGTGGGTGATGAGTGGTTGATATGCAAACTATGATCTAATGTACCTTTGAGATATCTAAGTATGCGTTTGACATGGTTAAAATGCGGGACTCTTGGATCATGCATGTAAAGACAAGCTTGCTAGACAGCATATGATATTTCTGGACGTGTAATGGTGAGATACTGAAGGGCTCCAGTTAAGCTACGGTATAGAGTCGGATCAGGAAAAATATCACCATCCGAGGAAAATTTAGAAGAAGTATCAACAGGTGTACGGGATGGTTGACAATCTAACATTCCAGCCCTAGTTAGGAGATCAACAGAGTACTGACGTTGAGAGAGAAAAAGACCAGAAGAATCACGAGTGACAGCTATACCTAAGAAGTGATGAAGGGAACCTAGATCAGTCATAGAGAATTCAGTTTATAGGAGAGAAATAATATGAGTGAAATAATATGAGTGAGAAAAGTTGTGGAGGAGGCAGTGAGAACTATATCATCAACATACAGTAGAAGATATACAACCTGGGTGTTAGAGTGGTAAACAAAAAGAGAGTAGTCAGAACGAGAGGGAATGAATCCTATAGTTTGAATAAAGGTAGAAAAACATTGAAACCAGGCTCGGGGTGCTTGTTTGAGGCCATAGAGAGATTTTTGGAGAAGGCAAACGTGATTAGGAAAAGAAGAATCTTCGAAACCGGAAGGTTGTTGAGAATAGACGACTTCGTTTAAGGAACCATGGAGGAAAGCATTTTTTACATCGAGTTGATGGATGGGCCAGGAAGAGGAAACAGCAAGACTAAGAATGGTTCGGATGGTGCTAGGTTTAACTACGGGAGAGAAAGTTTCATCGTAATCGACACCGTGTTGTTGAGAGAACCCACGACAAACCCAACGCGCTTTATACCGAGAGAGAGTGCCATCAGAATGAAATTTTTGACGGAACACCCACTTTCCAGAAACAACATTTGCATTAGGAGGTCGGGGAACAAGTTCCATGTGTTATTGGATTGGAGTGCTTGAAACTCATCGCGCATGGCAGCGGACCAGTTCGGATCAAGAAGAGCAGATTTGTATGTTTTGGGAAGAGGTGAGAGAGTTGGAGAAGCATGAAGATTGAGGCGTGTTTTAGGAAGTCGAAAACCAGACTTGGCACGTGTGCGCATGGAATGGTCGTTGTTAGGTGCGATAATGGGAACGACATGTGAAGGAGGAGCTGCTGCATCCGGCGCAGCGGAAGAGGAGGACGCAGCAGCATGGGGCAGAGGATTGGGTAGTTTGATTGTCGGGGGCAGGAGTTTTGGGGCGGCGAGCGTAAACCTGGGTTATGGGTGGTCAAGAAACGGGTGCTGATGGGGCTGTCGGGGCAGCCGAGTCGGCCGGGGCAGGGTTAGGGACTACCGTGGCAGGAGAGTCGGGAGCAGTATTGGTCGAGGCAGGATAGGAGGCAGCCGTGGCAGGGTTGTAGGGCAGGTTAGGAACGAAAAAGTGAGGGTTTATGGAATTGGCTGGGCGAGGGGTGGATGTGGTGGGAGGAGATGTAGGGGTTCTAGTGGCGAAAGGAAAGGTGTTTTCATCGAAAGTGGCATGCCTAGAGATGTGAATGTGACCGATCACAAGATCAAAACACCGGTAGCCTTTGTGTTCATCTGAATAACCTAGGAAGACACAAGGAAGGGAACGTGGAGAGAGTTTGTTTGGGGAAGTTGCATAGACATTGGGAAAGCAAAGGCAACCAAAAACGCGAAGCTCAGTGTAGTTTGGGTGAGAGAGAAAAAGGGAATAGAAAGGTGTGGTGTTTGGGTTAGTGCTAGATGGTCGAATATTGAGGAGATAGGTTGCGGTTCTAAGAGCTTCAGCCCAAAACGTGGAGGGCATAGATGATTGAATGAGGAGTGTGCGAACTATGTCATTGATGGTGCGGAGTGATCGCTCAGCCTTGTCATTTTGTGGGGAAGTGTAAGGGCAAGAGAAACGAAGGAGAATGCCATGTTGGAGAAAGAAATTACGGTTTGCAAAGTTGTTAAATTCTTTTCCATTGTCACATTGGATAAATTTTATGGGTAAAAAGAAGTGTGTGTTGACATAGGTTTTAAAGTTGATAAAAAGTGAGTGGACATCAGATTTGTTGCGAAGTGAAAAAGTCCAAACGAAGTGTGTAAAATCATCTAAAATAACTAAGTAGTATTTGAAACCGGAGAGACTCACAGTTGGAGAGGTCCATAGATCACAGTGCAAAAGTTCAAAGGATAAGTACTATGAGAAGTAGAATGCGCAAATGGTAAACGAACATGTTTTTCTTGTTGACAAAACTCACAAACGGAGGAATTATGAACCTCTTTATTACAAGGGATCGAAAAATCACTAAGTAGAGAGGATAAAGTGGCTTTATTCGGATGGCCTACGTGTTTATGCCATAGATCTACGGAGGCGAGCATGGATGATGGAGACGAGGCCGCAGGAGTGCCATGAACAAAGTAGAGGTCGCCAGAGCTATCGAAGCGAGCGATCTCCGCCTTGGTCATGAAATACTTCACAGACAAGCCAAAAGGGTCAAATTCGACGGAAACATAGTTGTCTTTGGTGAAACGACAGACAGAGATTAAATTTTTAATGAGGGATGGTGCAACTAAGACATCTTTAAGTAGGAGTGGTTTGGAAGTGGAAGATGCAAAGTTTGTATGACCGACACATGAAATTGGTATGGAGGAACCATCGCCTAATGTAATTGATGAAAAATGAGATGGTATGCAAGTTGACATCATAGTATTCGATGAAGACATGTGACTAGAAGCACCAGAATCGAAAATCCAATCAGTACCTGAGTTACCTTGAGCAGCAAAATTATTCATGGCCTGTAGAAACGCAGCTTGGTCCCAGCTCGGAGTAGAGGGAGTCGGTGCAGTTGACGGAGCAGGGACTGGCGCAGGTGGTGGCGGTGCAGCAGGAGTCGAGTACATGGTGTATGGGTATGGCGAGTAGTAGCCTCCAGGATTAGAAGTGACCGGTGCCGAAGGGCCATAAGGACCCATAGCAAAGGGCATCGGCGAGTGCATCGGCGAGGCACAGGGAGCCGGCGATGGTGCAGCATACATGGGCGGTGAAGGAGCGGCGTAATGAGCTTGTGCAGGGACCCGTGGTGCAAGGAGGCCAGGTGAGCCTGTATGAGGATGCACGTCGGGCTGCCACGAACCAGTGTAGGCAGGTAGCGCGCCAACAGGAGAGGGCGCGGTCCAGGGCATTGGCCAAGCCTGAACCATGCCAGTCCAAGGGTCCTGAGAAGATCGCCAAGATGGTGCTGCAGGTGGAGCCGGTGGTGGTGCCGGGGCAGGTGGAAGAGCCGATGCTGTTGGAGGAGGCCGTGGTGTAGGCGGCCGATAGATAGGCCGGGTGCCCCTATAGTTGGGGCTAGGGCGCCAACCTAGCGGTGGAACAGGCGCAAGCGGCGCCGGAGGCGGTGGCGGTGCAGGAGGCTGTGGAGCAGCAGCATAGGCCTAAGGGCGAGACTCTTGAGTGGTCATGGCGCGGTCCGCCCAGGAGAGCATGGAGCGGACTTATGCAAAGGAAGGAGACGGCCGTATCATGGGGATGAAGGACTGCTGTTTGTCGAAGTGCTGATTGAGGCTGACGAGGAGGATCTTGATGAGCTGTTTGTCCTCAACGGGATCACCGAGTTCACGGAGTTCATCGGCGATGGTCTGGAGGCGCTGGCAGTATACCCCCACGGGCAAGTCGCCCTGGGCGGTGTTCCGAAGCTCCGTGTTGAGCGTGTTGACACGGGTGTCGGCGTTGTCCTGAAAAAGCTGACGGAGGGCTGCCCAAAGGGCGGCGGCGCTGGTGTCAGCCCTAAAAACGAGGTTGAAAATCTCGGTGCTCACCCACTGGTAGATCGACTGTATCACAGCGAGATCATCCTTGACCCAGCGGGGATCCGAGGGAGACGACGGGATGTTGGGGTCGACGTGCGCCAGGAGGTTGCAGCGGCCCAAGTGCACCTCAAAAAGATGCCTCCAATGGTAGTAGTTGTGTTTGGGGAGATCTAAAGTGATGGGAATCAATGGAGTAACGTCGGAGATTGTATCGGCGAAGTTGACGGTGGGGGTGAGAGGAGGTGGGGCGGATGAGGTGGATGGTTTGGCAGCCGCGACGGCGGCCATGGCGGCGCACCACTCGAAGAACCCCGGAGGGGGCGGCGGCGGCGGGGTGGGAGTCGTGGGAGCCATGCCCTAGAATCTAACCTTAATCTGATACCATGTAAATTTGTGATAATAATAATAATTGATAATTTTACAATAAGAGAATACAATGGTTTATATAGGAGAGGGGGAGAGGAGGTGCAGCGCCCCGGCCTAAACCCTAACTTGGTATGCAAGTAAATATAATCTAACATTGGGGTCTTAGACGTACGATCTCTACTTAAATTCGTTCTTCTTACTGTTGCATTGCCCAATCTATCTATCTATTATATTAAAAACAATATAGAGATGAAAAAGGATCCACCACATTTATCCACATCAGCTTAAAATATATTATGCATAGATCTTAATTTTAATGGTTCAGATTTAAACTCTAGATGAAAAGTTGTCACGTACAAATCCAGCACGGACGTAAACCAACACAGGTGAAGTGGACCTTCCGTTTCCTTCCGCAATACATGGCTACGATTAAGGGAGAGATAAGAAATTTGTATTGATAGCCCTATTGTACATGGTTTCAAGAAAAAACAGTCCCCATTGTACAAGCACCTTAAATGAAAAAAAACAGTCACCATTGTACAAGCACGTTAAATAAAAACATTAAATGGAAAAACAGTCCCCATTGTACAAGCACGTTAGATGACAACGGAGAAACATGCTGCAGAGAAAAAACGTCCAAATTGGGCCAGTATTTGCACTCACGTCAGTCCTCGCGGACAGAGAAAACATCCTCCCTTCGTTTGCCCGTGGCCGCCATGTCATCGAGAGGCAAATTCTTTTTCCATTGCAATTAAAAGAGGTATAGATACATGGTGCCGGATGTTCACCTAGTAATTACCGAAGTTCGGGGTGGCAAGGACGCCGGCGATGCTACCCTACCCCTACATTACAGGTTTGCCGAGTCAGGCCGGTGCCGCCAGCTCGGCAAGCTCATGTGCCTGCCGTGCGGCCGCCTGCTTCCCTCCCGCTTGACGCGCTGCTTCGCTTCAGCCTCCCACTCGGCGGCGATGAAGCGGCGGCCCCTATCCTCCTTAGCGGTCGAGTGGATGGAGGTCGCGATGATTTGACCTTCAACGGCGACACCGATAACGTCAGCGACCTGCTCCTTGGTGTCCTCCTCCGCTGGCTGGTCCTCGTTGTCGACGAGACGGCCTGCCTGCTATGACAGGGGCTACGAAAATAGGGGTAGACGAAAGGTAAAAAGAATGCCTCCCTTGGCGCACGGGTGCAGATACGGGACTACAACCGGTCGCGAAGGCGTTCCAAATGGACAAAATCAGACACATTTTGTGTCCAATTTGGGGTGTACCATTGAGTATGCTCCGATGGCTGATATATAGACACTTATTTCCTAAGCCGTGGTTACAAATTTCGTTGCTTGGAATTTTCTAAATCATGTTAATTTGGGGTGTGTTCAGTTGATGTCACCAAGTAGAACGTAATGGAACCGTTCCGCACCCAACACCTATCCTTGCGTTCGGTTGAGAGAAGGGACAGGTCATAGAACGGAGCCGTTCCTCAAAACCGAATATTTGCTCAAGATGCGGAATACGCTCGTACCATCGAATCGGTGGAATCGCCTTGTTCTCTCACCACTAATCGCTCACACAGAAAAAAACGCCCCAAACTCACCCCTCACCGAACCCTATCCCGTACCCCCTCGTCTCACTCCCCTGATCCCTCACCTAGCGTCCCTTTTCTCTCCTGGCGGCACACGCAAGCAAGTGGCAGCGGCGGCACATGCAAGCAAGCGGGCGACGGCGGCGGCAGTCAGGCAAGCGGGCGGCGGGGGCAAAGGCAAGCGGTGCTCGAGCAAGCACCAACGCGGGCGGCCGCGCAAGCACGTCTCGGTCAAGATCCATTTTCTGCAAGGTAAGAATGGTTCCTATTTTGTTTTGCACCTATTGCATGTCCAGATCGATTTTTATTTGCATGTATTGACTATGTGAGTTTGATTTCTGTGGAGAAAAGTAAAAAGTTGGTCTGAAATTGCAGTTTGTTCTTGAAGTATGTGGTGTTGTATGCTGCAGTTTTGTGTGTTAGACATGCAACTAGTCTCTGCATCATATTTGTATTGTGTATATTTATGATTGCATACATGGATTGTAGATGGGCAAAAGGATGGATAAAAGGAAAAAAGATGATTAGGGGAGCTGTTGTGTATGCCGCTCTTGCCGCGGTGGTTGTACTTGTTCGATCTACTGTAAGGAAGAGAAGACCACGTATAACTTATGGCCACATGCATGAAAGGAATGCTTTGGTTGCAATTCAAGGATTCGACGAGGCTCATATTGCTCACTACTATGCACATCTGGTTGACAATCCGAAGACAGCAAAAGCATTCGTGACGCTTAGTCTTGTCAATAAGTTAGTTTGGGTTACTAGGTATGTGGAGAAGACCTTCGAAGTGCTCTACAATCTGAATTGATTGGATGAACTTGACATGACTACTATGTTATGATCTTGACATGGTTAATGGACTATCAGTCTGTAAACGATCTTGAACTATGTTCTTTTGGATGGCTTGTATGCCATTAGACGTACATCACTGGACTGTAATGTATTGCGACTGTTTGATGAATGTATGGTTTTATGGATTTAAAACTGAGTTATGCTTGCTGTCATTTTTGCTATGATTATGATTGAATATTTGATATTGTATATTGTTCAAAATATAAACGGAATGCTGCCGAAATTTTGATTGTGATTGCTGATTGTGAACAACACATTTTGCATATGCGGAGGTAATCTCACCATACACCTGAAAGAGGTGAGCTGAATCAAAATCATGCCATTCCTTCCACTTCTTTTGTCCAAACCAAACACTGGGTAGAACCATTCCATTCCACCTTTTTTTCCTAACTAAACACAAGAATGAAAAGACCCATTCTAGTAGAACGGAACCATTCCATTCCGTTCCACTTTGTTCCCAAACCGAACACGCCCTTGCTTAACTATCGTACTCATTTGTACATGTGATTAGTACGTCGGGCAGCCGGGCAGGATTCCCACCCACGCTTGCAAGTGGGAGCATCGACGCAACGTCTGCCATGTCCCACATCCTGCTCTTGGCTGCATATACATCCCGCCAGCTACATGGGCAAAAAGCTCCTCCCGCCAGCCATCAACGTGGCCAAGCCCCATTCCGCCAGTGCCAAGGGCGGGATACCCTTTCTGCCTCTCCCCATGGCGGGATGAAAGCAACGCCATGCATAGTGGCGGGAAAAGCCACGTGTCGGTGTTTCCTCCTCCCGCCAGGACAGTTTTGACAATCACTTTTAGAGAGGGATATTTTTAGCAATGCAAATTTGCAGACGGGTGTATTTGTAAAAAAAATCCATGCTGACGGAGCGGAACTGCTACCGTGTGAGAGGGATATCTTCTATTTTTTAGGGAGAGGGGTCTCTTCCTTGCAAAGGAATGCCAGGTGCAGAAGCTGGTTTTGGAGAAAGATAGTGCGGGAAGTTGCTGCCAAGCTTTCAAGGGACAAGCAGGAGTGATCTCTTTATGGTCTGGTAGGGGAGGAAATAAAGTCCCTTCAAATGGAGTTTAGGCGATTTTTCTAATCAAACGATGCGACGATAGGCGAATGAAACGGAATAAATTGTTAAAAGACTTGGTTTGGTGTTGCACCGAATTGTACGAGGCACCAACTTACTTCGAATTCTGTTTTGAATATATATATCGCAACATTTCATCTAAAATGACAAAAGAAGTATAATTGGTAGCAGTGACCTTGAATTACCTTGTCAATTACAGCCTCAGTGTTAGTGAGCTGTTGGATGATATCCGTTATGTCTGGCCTTTTGTGCCTATCAATCTCCATGCAAGCTAGTGCTATCTCCATGCATATGTTAACTTGTTCACAATATGCTTCAAGTGGCCTGGAAGCATGACATGTTTTTTTCATCCTGTTTCTCCAATTTTCATGTACCTATGATTTATTTGTAAATTTAGAGTGATTAATAAACATTTTATTTCAAGATATATTACATATTTTCATACATTAATAGCAATAACAAAAAGAATGAATAAACCAGCTTAAATATCATATTTAAGCCACATGCTAACATAGTTTAATATGGATTTTGGGGAAATTTAGGCTCTAGCTATCACAAACTTGCAGTTTAAATTTTACCCATTTTCAATAAATCAACATAAAGTTATTTAAGTAGACAAAATTAGCTACTGAAAACGATACACTTGTGTAATAAAAATCAGATAATATTATTTCATACTCTCTGCATTCATAAATAGATAACATTTTAGACAGTGGCTTATTCTTCGGTATGAGTTAATTTTTGGGATGCAGCTTCAGTGACTTTGAGTTACAAAGTCTTAACTATGACTTTACTCCCCTATGAGCCATACAAAGCTGATCCAACGGGCAGAAATAAGTGGACATTTTGAATCACAATCTTAAAATTTGATTTATTCTTAAACAATATGTTTAAATAAAATGAAACTTTCCTAGAGTATATAATACAATACATGTGATTTACTGGAAAATTTTTCAATTTTTTCTAAGCATTTTGAATCTTGAGTTTACAATTTGACATGAAAACTTCAAATAATATTTATTCACAAACTATACGCACAAATACGGCAAAACTTTCCCTTTCACAGAATGCATAGTACAACATATGAGATTTACTAAAGTTTTTCAAAAAAATTAAACATAATACAAATATATATAGGAACAAAGTCATGGCTAGACTTTGTACCTCAAAGTCACCGAAGCTGTGTCCTAATTTTTGTACCTATCCAATAGTTAGAGATTAAAAAGATCATGTTTTATGATTGTATATTTCATGGCCAATCAAATGATTGCATACTATTTTCGCAATACCAAACTAAATATAATTTTTTATATAATTATTTACAATTAGAGAAGTTTAGCACTAAACTTTCTAAGAGGTCATGTTAGAAAATGTACACCTGAAACTACAGATACTCCTATCTACTTTACTAGTGTAAGTCTCGGTAAACTATAGAAGTGCCTATTTTTCTTACTTAATATTCAAACTTTACCAAAGCAAAGATGTTTTCGTAAAGGCACCACACATTGATGCACTCTATTACAAGTTCAAAACATAGATAGATCAATTTCAGGGCCTAATCAACACATACGGATGAACAATTAAAGGATAAGTGATAAAGAAGAGTTAATGAAGTTGAGTTTCAGAGGAAATCAGTGCCTTGATTTCCCATCCCTTTGTCCTACAAAATTTTCCATCTTTCAATTTATAAAACAACATAGTATGTGTTTATTCACATGTTAAGTATAATGTCGACATTTGTGGTGTCCTTCATTTTTATGTACTATATATATGTGTATAGGTAAAATAACTGGTGCACCTTGGTGCCCGGGCACCATACCTGTATTTCATTCAAATTCTTACATACCTGATGGTATACGTACGCAAATTTAACATACCTAACCTTTATATACCTAAGTTATATGTATCTTAGTTACATATACTCAAGGTATCATATACCTAAAGCATACGTAAGCAATATATATTAACCATCATTAGTAAATACTTTAATACAATATTATTTTCAAGATGAGTAGTATAAACCAAATTAAATCATATCACACTATTTCTTGCACATGGTAATCAAACTTCTGCTTGACGATAAGGAATATTATTTCTTACTAGATCAATGAACTTTGCCTGAGGCATTTCAAAACAATCGGAGTATGCTTTATTGCCTCCAATTATTTTTATCATTACCACACCCAAGCTAAATATGTCAAACTTGCTTGAGACAATGTTTCCTTGTAGGAATTCCATGGGTAAGTACCCACTGCATGGAAGCATAAGTATAAGATGAACAAACGTTAATTGAACCAGCTATATTTATTAGAAAATAAATTTATTTGCATAATCCATATTAACTTACATTGTTCCTAACGGAGTTTGTGTGGTCATGGTTTGTTGATCACCAAAAATTTTGGACAAACCAAAGTCTGCAAGTTTGGGCACCATATTTTTGTCCAACAATATATTGTCAGGTTTTAGGTCCAAATGGTAAATAGGTTCATCAAATCCTTTGTGGAGGTGTTTTAAACCCTCACATGTCCCCTTTATAATGTTGTAACGTACGTGCCAATCAAGTCCGTTGCATTCACCTACAATCAATTTTAGAAGGGAAAAATTGTAGAAAAAATATAAACAACATTTTGGCCACATGATAAGACTTTCACTTAAACTAGAGTACCATGCATCATACCTGAAAGATGATTTTGAAGGCTTCCATTTTGCATATATTCAAAGCAGAGAGCTCTGTATATTCTCTCAGCAAATATTGTTCTTCCCTTGTACTGCATAGCTTGGTGTTGGGTTTCGTAGCAGTAGCCAACTAACCTCACAATGTTATGGTGATCAAGCATCATAAGGTTTTCAAACTCACGCTGAAATATGTCATCGTCAATTCCTGGCATGTTATTATGAAGCAACTTCACTGCAATATCTTTTCCATTTTCCAGCTTTGCCTATCAAAGATTTATTATCAGTTCCAAGCATCTTATTTATCGATTCAAGTGCTTACTTTATCATATCGATCTACAAGTTCCAAAATTTTAACTAAAATACATTTATTTTGAATACTTGGACATGGAAACGAAAAACACAGAGTTGTTGACCACATACTAATCAGTGTCACGTTGTCATGCATAATTTGTTTTGTGGAAACCAATATGGTGCCATGACAAAAGGTGTCTTGCAAGGATCTTATAGTGGAAACAAAGGCCTGGTACTCACAACTTATTAGATATGCATAATTTAAGGATTGCAAAGTTCTATAGAAGGTCATTTTTTCTAAAAGAAGAACTGCATAATAGGAGTAAGAAGAAGAGAGAATTTAACACATGGACAATGTTCTATGATTTGGACGCTCATGACCCTCGATGTAAGATCTAACTAGTACGGGACACTAGTGAAATCCAGAAGTGAATTAGACTTATTAATTCTAGAAGGGTCGGCAAGGTTTTCCTTTTCTACTGCTTCAAGATGGTTATCATCAAAATGGGCATTTGGATTTTTGCGGAAGAAACATGAACCATACCATCGTAGGCGCAAATTGATCTATCGAGAAACCAAACAATCCCAGCACAATGACGACACCGAGATTTGTTAACGAAGTTCGGCGAACTTGACTACTCTAAGGAGCATGAGTACGGACGCTCCTCCCGCTGATACCACAATACCGGATGTCTTGATCTTTTAGAAGAAGAATATATAGACAGACATGCAAATTGAACAAGAAGCATCTCAATCTTACCAGGTAGACCTTCCCATACGTGCCTTGACCTATTTTCCGCTCCTCGGAAAAATCATCAGTGATTTCTCGTAATACTTGGATAGTTAGACTTTTTGTGTCTTGTAACTTTGTAGCCATGTCAAGGTCTCTACTGCAGAGTAAAACCCATCAATCATGTTAAGCTTATAAAAGGGCATATATATTAACCAACAAAAGAGAATCAAAATGTTTTCTTGAGAGCACGCGGTAGATCCGTGCGTCATTCTGTTGAGCTTGAAAAGGGGAACAATGTCCAGAGTTTAATTATAGAAACAGATACCGAACAAGGAAGCGGAGAGAATCCTCAATAGCCTAATATTTGGTTCGCATGATTTCCAATTAATACACAAGAATGGAAAAAGAAAGTAGGAATAGAGTGTCATGACCGGTTGAATTCTACGGGGATTTTAAACCGAAAATGTAGGTTACATGTTGTTTGGCTGCCTTGGAGGAAAAACGCATGATTTTTTTTTTTGGATGATTCGTTAATATGATAATGCCTGCTTCAAGCATGAGCATTTTCCAAAGGTGAACTTTAGATTTAGAGTGGTATTCAGGTACTAGCTCAGAGGAAGAAGATATAGGTACCAACCTGGAGGTGGAGGCGAGCTGAGGGCCTGCCTCTGCCTGCGGTGCTCCATCGGAGCCAACTGACGCCATGCTCGACCCTTCACCTCTCACCTCTTCTCTCTACGAGGCCAAGTGTACTCGCTGCTGGGTTTGGGTCACGGGCGAAATGCATGAATCCTATTCCTAGGGAAGAAGAAGACCAAAGAGGGCCCTCCTCTCAGTCCTCTGTACCGGGTCTCATGACAATAATGAACTGTGAAAAACTGACCGAGATGCGAGCGACCACGTGGTCGTGGGCTAGCTCTTCTTGTCAGGCGAGAACTCGTGTGGCCCTTCACTGACCCAAACCCATTAGGGCCCAGTTCTTTTTTGGGCTTTTCTGAGAAACCGCACTTCCCCAGCTTCCTAGAGAAGCCAGTCTAAAAAATTTGCAAGGCTTTCAAAATAGTTAAGTCTAAACAAATTTGGAAGCCTTGCAATTTTTTTAAAACCAGCTTACCCAGGAAGCTGGGGTAGGGCAGCTTCTGGGAGAAGCCGCCAAAAGAACTGGGCCTAGAGCACCTCCACGGCTCCACTCCACTCGTTCCGTATTTTCAGGCCGAAATTCGATGCTAAACTTTTCACTCACGTTCACATGCCGAGATCCTGGGTTTAGAAACTCGGCAAAATTTAGACGAATATAAGAGATTTCATTAATATTTGGGCTAGTTGATACATATTACATCAAAATTCGGCCAAACACCCGAATTTTGACTTCATTAGCTAAAAAAATAAAAAAAACTTAGAAATACTATTAGATCTAGTTGATGCTGATAGCCGATGCCGATGCCACCGGACGCCGAAGGATCTCCCCATCGCCATCTTGAGGACAAAGGCGTCCTCGTCGACGGGGACGGCCCATTCCGCCCACTCGGGCTTCGACACGCGTAGATGAAGGTGGCCGACTGGCGATGCTGGCGCATGACCTTCGTTAATGACGAGGCCACGTGAGCGCGTCCTCGGCGGCGAGCGCATCGGCGTCTCGTCCTCCCGCTTCATGGGCCGCAGTGCCTCGCCGCTGGCTCGCGGCGACTGTGTCGGCGCAGAGCCAGATGAGCGAGAGGACAAGGCAGCGGACGACGACGAACTGAGGATGCCCATCCTCCTGGGCAGCCAGTTCGCCGCCGTAACGCGCCTTACCGTGGACGACGGTGAGCGAGGGGGAATCCTAGCCTCAGGCGGTTGCAGGTGGTGATATGCTCCATGACCGCGGCGGGCGTCCCTCCCGACGCACTCCACCACCCATGGCGTGCCGCCGTGTTGTTGCGCTTCGGCAGCGTGCCGAGCGGGCCGTCGTGGGCGGCGAGCTCCCGGTTCTGGCGCTCAGCGAAGAATTGCTCCCAGTAAACTAGGTTACCGGGGTCTTCGGCGAGCTCTGGATCCTCCATCGTCGCGATGGTGGCCTGGATCTCCTCGACCATCTCGTCGTCCTCAGGCAATGGCACGCTGCTGGCGCTGAGCTTCCAGTTGGGCGGGCACCGGAAGTCGGGTGGCGCCATGTAGCCAGCGTCATGCAGCATTCGGGCCTCCCACGGCTGGAGGGTACGCCGGCCGAAGCCGTTCGTCGCTGCGGGGTTGCATGGGTACCTCTTCGCCATTGCTTTCGTCGAGAGCTTCTTCTTCTCGCCGGATGTGGAGTTCGTGGCGGGGAAATGGGGAGGCTTGAGAGTGTTGGATGTGAACCGGCGAGGGCGTCGACTTTTATAGCCAATTGGGCGGCGAAGGCGGGAGAGGTATAGCGACGTGGACAGAAAAAAAAACGACACGGTGGGAAAGTGGGTCGGCGATGGCATGCCATTAAGGCTCTTATCACTGAACAGAGCTTAGCTGGACTAATCGCCGGCGACTTCCTCGCTTGTTGTATCGCCAATTAGATTATATATTACTCCCTCCGTCCTAAAATAGATGTCTTAGATTTGTTAAAATTTGGATGAAAATATATATACTAAATAGTGTCTAGATTTATTTAAATTTTGACAAATCTGAGACATCTATTTTAGGACGAAGAGAGTACTTGTTTTACCCAGCAGGAAAAGGGTCAAATATCCAACAAAAGAATCAGTTGTTCCACCTGGGACTGAAGCTAAAGCATATGATTGTGTTGATAATACAAATTCACACACTGACACACATCCATGAAATTTGAAAAGCATTAACTATCCACGACTATTTGAGTTGAGTTCCTGAGTGTGCCATGTTCCCGAGTGAACCATCCTAAACCCAAAGCATATGCAGCCCATGCTGATATGCAGCTACTCCCTCCGTTTAAAATATAAAATGTTTTAACTTTGTGAATTAATTATATTTAGACTTTATTTTAGTACGAAGGTTTATTTAGATTTAGAATGAATTTACACATTAAAAAGTCTAAATTTATTTTCTTCACACGCATAAAACATTTTATATTTTAAAACAGAGGAAGTAGCAGGTAGTGGTATCAACACCATCGGCGAGTAGGCTGGCATAGCCGGCGGGGGCAAGCAAACGGGCGGCCAGCCGCCGTAAGATGATGCAACTCTCCTTTTTATACTAGACTAAATTTATCTCTCGCTTCTCTTGTCACTTAGAACATCTCCACTCGCCTTTTCAGCAGGCCGTTTCTAGGGCATATTTTCCGAACACCGAAAATTGGCCCAGCCGTGTTTACAGGACCTAGTTTTCGTCTGGATTTGGGTTCCCAGGCCATTCCCCAGGCCGCCGACAACACCCTGGGAACGCCGAACGAAGCGAATTCGGCGGTAATAAAAACGTTCGGCGCGTCAACCCGCCCAGTCAGCAAAAGAAGCCGAGTCGTCGTCATCCTTCCGCCTCAGAACCCCGCGACGGACCGCCGGGCATTAACCGCCCGTCTCGTCGACCATGTGTCGCCGTAATGGCGTGCCATCGCCGCCTCGGCTCCCGCGACGGACCGACGGGCAATAACTTCCCGTCGGTTCCCCTATTCCTGCCCTCGCCGCTACACCCCTCCCGCCTTCGCCGCTCACTTTGGCCTATAAAAGTCGTCGACCTCGCCGACTCACTTCGCACATTCACAGCTCCCCCACCCTCAACGGCGAACTCCAACCCTCACAACTTCCCCACCCCCAACTCCGGCGAAGGCAATGGCCGAGAGGTTCCCGGCGATCCGGCGGCGGCGAACGGCTTCGGCTACCGCATGCTCCAGCCCTGGGAGGCCAGGATGCTACACGACGCCGGGTACATGGCGCCGCCGGACACACGAAACCCGACCGGATGAAAGCTCAGCGCCGGCGGGATCCTCGTGCCGCTGGTGCTGGTCGACGAAGAGATGGTCGAGGAGATCCAGGCTGCCATTGTGGCCATGAACGACCCCGACCTCGCCGAGGACCCCAGCAACCTCCCCTTCTAGGAGCAGTTCTTCGCCGACCGCCGGCTCCAGGAGTTTGCCCACCACGAAGGGCCATCGGGTACGCCGTCGAAGCGTAACAACGCAGCGACACGACGACGATGGTGACGCGCTCTCGGGCGGACGATCGCGGCCGTGATGGAGCACATCCGCGCCGACAACATTCTGCGGCTCGGCTTCCCTCGCACACCGGCGCCTGTGACCAGGGCGAGGCGCCGTCCTCCGGCCAATTAGATGCAGAGGAGGATGACCAGCCTCATCTCCTTCTCCTCCACAGCCTCGGCCTCCCGCTCGTCCGGCTCCACGCCGACGCCTTCGCCGCCACTCCGGCCGGTCAAGTGGGAGCCAGACACGGCGGTCCACTCGCCGCCGCGGACATGGGCGTGGGGTATCGTCATCAACGAGCCCCGCGCGCCGTCGTCGCCCACTGGTTGTCTTCGTCTTCGCCAGCTGGCGGAATGCGCGGTGCTAGTCGATGAGGACTCCTTCGCCATGAGGATGGCGATGGAGCGGTCCCTCCATGATGTCGTGCCGCCGGCATCGCCGGACATCCTCGCCTAGTCCAGGACGGACTGGGAGGAGACGGAGCGTCGCCGTGTCCAGCGCCAGCAGGAGGAGGCTGAACGCCAGGCCTGGGCTGGTCGCGAGTTTGCCTACCAGGGCGCGCCGCTCGTCGTCCTCAACCACGATGAAGAGGGCGACCCCTCTTACCAGCACTGGAGGTGTGGTGACGCTGGCCAGAGCAGCTCGCGCCCACCGCAGCCGCCGAGCAACGACGACGACAAGGCCGACCCCAACTACACCTGCTTCTACAATAACTTCGGCATGTAGAAGTGGTGTCCGGCGGCATCGGCATCGTCCCCGGCCTTCTTTAAGATTTTTTTAGTTTTTTTTAGCCTAAATGAAGTCAGAATTCGGGTGTTCGCCCGAATTCGATATACTCCCTCCGTCCTAAAAAGGATGTCTCAAATTTGTTTAAATTTGTATGTATCTACTCCCTCTGTTAGGGATTATAAGGCCTATGGACCACTTTGATAGGATTAAGAAAATCAATAACTCCTTCTCTTGATTACTACATGCACCGATAGTTATACATGCATGAGAGAAGAGAAAGAAAAAGAAAATCATGCATTAGATAAGAGATGGTAATAAATAAGAAAGGACTTATAATCCCTAACGGAGGGAATATATACTAAATAGTGTCTAGATACATTCAAGGTTAGACAAACTTGAGACATCTTTTAGGAAGGAGGGAGTAATATTTATGAATCCATCCTATATTAATAAAATATGCCTATATTCATCCAAATTTGTTTGATTAATATTAGTAGACGCAAAAACTCGGCATGGAAACACCGAGTGGAAAACTCGGCATTTTCAGACGTAAAAACTAGTTTAATCAGGCGTAAAATACGTGCTCCCTCTAGTTCATATTATATCTATCACAAAAACTTGTATAAATACATCTAAATTAAAGTAGGTCGGAGGGAGTATGGATTTTGGCATGGAACAGGCAACGAGTGGAGACGGTCTTATATGTGAGCTGTTACCAACGTACGAGGGAGTTACCGCCGTGGGGGGGCGCCCAGGAGAGAGACCTTGGACGGCAGCGGCGAGCGGCAACACTGCGACCAGGACCATTACGGCGGGTGGCAGGCACATAGCGTTGCTCCATCGGCCAGGTCCGTAGTACAACCAGCGTCGTATAGTAGGATTTTTGTCCACCAATCAGGGAGAAGGCCACGGATCGTGTGCTTCTTCAAAGACTCTAGGAGCCGTGGGATCCCGTGAGACTGCTGATCGTGCGGTCTCACGTGGGTTCTAGTTCTAACGTGGCAGCCATTATACTCCATATAAATAATACCATCTCAAAAGTGGGTTCTAGTTGTAATGGGCAAATTGATTGATTTGTCCTAGTAGGTTTTTTATACTCACGGCAAATTACCGATCGTATTATTTATATGGAGTATAATTACATTATGATCTATTGATACTAATTGGTACTCTATATTTTTTTGTAAATATATACTTGTTCAAACTTAAAAAGTATTGATGAAAGTAACTGATGTGAGCTTTTCAAAGAGCCCAACATGGGCCAAACCAATGCGCAAAATTGTGATTGACATGGCTCATCTTGAACCCGTGGAGGCTTAAAATACCGTGAGAAACTCATGGCATATAAGGAATAATGAAGCCCACTACACATACGCGCGTACACACCCCTTCTCTAAAAAAAACACTACTAGTATCTAAGTATGAACAATTTTTCATCTTGACATTAAACTACACCTGCACAATGGTCCAGCCACAGCTCCGGTCTCCGGACTAAATTCTTGGCAGCAGCGGCATAATGGTATAACACATGATTTATCTTTCTTCTTCAATAGAGGCAAAAGATTTGCCTCCTTTCATTAATTAAGGAGATTTGCCTCATCTGTCATAAATTATCTTTACGTCATGTACTTCGGTTGAAACTTGAATCTTGTACACTGTGCGCTGACGGCCGGCCGCTACTCCGACAAATAATACGAATGGGGTACACGTGGCGACGGCAGAGGGCGAGGAGGGGTGAAGCAACCGTCCCGGTTCATAACACGAACCGGGACAAAAAAACTTCTGCCGCGGCAGAGATTTGGCACATTTCTCTGCCACGGCAGAAAATTCATTTTGACAATTTTTGTTGCCGCGGCAGCATTTTGGCCACTTTTTGTGCCGCGGCAGAGAATTCATTTAGGTTGTTTTATTGTTTATTTAGTGTTTTGCATTCATCAATAAAGGAACCATTATATTACACAAGATCATCATGACAATATTACATTCGATACACGGATCGAGTTCATGCACTACATACAAAAGTTGCTCTTTTTACAATACCTATTATCTATACACAGCCGAATAGTATTTCCCTTTTGGGTTTAGGACTTATGCATCCAAGAATCCCGCCAATTTCTCCTGAATTGCTCGTACGTGATCCTTTGGCAGAAGACCGTCCCGTAGACGTTCGATCTGATTTAAAAAAAGAGTCAGCCTATATGAATGAAACTAAACACAATTTGATTGTAATTAAAAACTATAGAAATTATTTACGTACGTGGAGTTGCTCTAAATTTCTGCCCTTCTCATCGCACGTCTGCCGGATGAACTCGCAAATATAGTATCCATATAGATTGTTACCCGGTCCCTGCGTGAGGCAATTTACGAGAACATAGTTCAATCAAAATAATAATCAAGCATGATAATAACTGTATCAAAACTAGAATCAAAGAGATGCGCGGATATAGCTAGTGGTGCTTACATCTAGTGCTTCAAATGTAAGCTCCGCTTTCCAAACACTCCTAACTTTGTTGGTGAACCGTTTCCAAGCGCTGTCCGGCGAAGAAAACGAATAAAATAAGTTATTAATTATTTGATATCATAAAATTCACGAACGTTGCCGATATAGTGTCGTAATGATTAGAATTACCGCTAGAGAAGCATCTGCATGTCCTTCCACTGCTCAAGGGGTTTATGTTTCGAGTCCATGACTAGTACACGCCCTTTATCAAGTTGAATGATTAACAAAATATAGTGGTAGCTGTGAATGCATAACTAATCAATTATATACTTAACATCGAGTAAGCGAAATAGAAAGTGTATACAAGACAATAACACTCACTCGAAGTTGTAAGGAAAAAGTATTTCCCTTCTGGTTTCTTGAAACCTTAACGCGTGTACTATATTATCCTCCGTATCCTGGGGGTTTGTTTTGAGATTAGCTTGATGAACCCAATATGGGTCAATGAAGCCAATGTCATAGATTTGTCCTCTGCTGCATTCAAGAATCTTCATTCTGCATATTATAGTATGAGTATATACATGCAATAAACAAGGTGAGATAGCTGGAGACTAAATTAATTACAGAATTAGTACTTACAGACAATAGGCACTGATGATCGATTTGTCAAAGGAATCTTGATTGAATAATTGAAATAGTTTATCAAATTCAATGGATATCATGTCATCTATATCTTTCCCATAATGCTTTTTTGTAACCTTCAGCACTATCCAGTTAGCCCCGGCCTTTGTGGCATGCATGTACCAGTTATGCAATCTTCGTATTTTTGTTGGAAGATTCTTTACCTCCTCGGGTTTGACGAGAGGTTTGCCGTACTGGTATTTGTATGCTACTTCACTCACGGGGAAGTACTCTAACTGGGATAAGTACTGGGAAATACTCATACCTTGAGCTGCGGCAGCTTCTCCGTATTGTGCAACTACCTCTGGATCATACTGCTCTTCGCCCCATATTTGCTCGACCCCACATTGGTATGGGAAATCACCTTGAGAGGGGCGCAAGACTGTTTTGCTTGTTCTCCGAGCTGGGCAACAGATTTCTCGCTTGCATCAGTACTGCTCTTCGAGGCTTGTTGTGCCGCATGTGACTTGAGAATAGAACGTTCATAGTCTGATGACAGCTTTGGCTCGGGTTGATGAAGAGTCTTTAGCATTTTCAACACTCTGCCTTTTTATTCTTTGGTGCTGGGGAACTCTGGCTCTTTCGGCCGCCTCAGATTAGCGAAAAACGCTATCGTTTTCGCATCAACGATCGCCGCAGTCTCCTCTTCAGTACAGTCATAAGCTCTCTTGGGAGGAACCTTTGGTACTTTTGGAAGAGGCTCTTGTTTATGTTTCGGCGATCGCTTACCACGACGCAGAGTAGCGGTACGCTTACGCTTTTTATCCTGAGGCGCCGGCGATGGCTCCTGCGGCGATGGCTGCGCCGGAGACGGGTGAGGCGACGGAGCCGGGAGAGGCGACGAAGACGGCTGCCGCGGAGGCGACGACCTCGCTGGAGACGGGTGAGGCGGCGGCGAAGATGGCCTTGGCGTGTGATTTCGAAGCACGATACATTCCTTTGGCCATAGAATGGTGACGTTTGTTGCGTCTCCCAGTTCAGTCACATCCCCTTCACCTGCAGGGTAGTCAAGCTTCAAAACTTCAAAGGTGGGCATGATTTCATCCACCCCGACAACAGCGTAGCCCTGTGGAACCGAACAACAGTGGTAAGTTGGTGTGGGTCCAATTGGTAAGGCATAGCCGACCGCCACCTTCATTGATATGTTCATAACTTTGACATGTAGCTCGCAGTGTGTCATCTGTGTGATATCATCCACTGGGTAGCCAACAAGAGCCATCGTCGGTGCACCATCGTCATCGCCATTGTCATCACCTGGGACCTTGGTGGAAGCCACATTGCTTTTTTGATTATTCGATAGGCCGGTAGCATCGAATGTAGTGTGCTGCTGAGATGGGCCGGTAGTACTTTGCTCTTTAAGTGCGTTAATTTCATCTTGTTGTTCCTTTATTCGTTCTTCAATTATACGCATTCGCTCTTTCTGAATATATGCTTCAACTTCCACCCTGTCCTTTCTCCTCTAACGGCTTCTATCAGGATATGTCTTCCTCTCTTCGGGAAACCCAGTCCTCCATGGTTTGGAGCCGCTTGTGCCTCGTGTTCGTCCATCATGTTCCTTATTTCCAAGGGCGAGTGTGAGCTCATCATTCTCTCTATCGGGAATGAAGTCCCCATCTTTAACAGCCTTTACTGCTTTTCTCATCTTCTCGATTGGCAAGGGGTCTTCTTTATGTCGTATGTTATATATACACTTCCCTTCCGAGTCCAACGTGCCCCCATGCCCGTAAAACCAATTCCTTGCACGTTCTACCCAATCGTCTGTCTCTGGGGTGATCTTTTTAGCACGCAGTTCATTCTCAAGTTTCTCCCACTTAGGAATGCCAGCCCTGTAGCCACCTTACCCCATAGTATGGTGATACTTCTTGTTAGCAGCATTCAGCTTATTCGTTGCAAACATTTTCTTAGCTTTTTCTGATGTCTTATATTTCACAAACTCAGCCCAGAATGGTTTTATCTTTTCAAACTGAATATTCTTGAAATCGGGAGTCTTCTCTTTCACGACATAGTCAAGGTGCAATCTTTTCTTCCAGTTGGTGAAACACAGGGCCATCTTCTTCAAAGCCCACTCCCTGACCTTAGCCTCCATGGCTCTCCCATGTTCTAAGGCGTCCTCAACTGGATCCTCCGCATTTGGATCCATCTCTATCTTCGGTAGTTTGAAATTAACCATGAGCCTCTTCCACAGTAAATCATTGGCGTGGTTAGGGACAAATAAACATGTTCCTCTTCTTTCGCATCAGCAGGCCTATTCCAATTTTGAATGGTGATCGGGATTAAGTCCCTAACGTTTACTCCGCATTGTGCCACAAATTTGTTTGCGACAACTTCGGGAGCCGTTGGTTTGCCGTCTTCAGCGACATCTTCGATCCTGAACCTCTCATGGTCCCCCAACTTTTTGGTTGGGCCTCGGTTGCTCTTTTCAGTAGATTTCTTCGATCTGGAGGGCTAAAAGAAGAAAGATCATCGTTACTATTTCTATATAGATAGCAGATGATTAATTAATGAATTAATTATATTACATGCACCTCGCCAGAGCGGTCGTCTTCTCGATTACACAAGGCATCGCCTTCTCCCTCGCGGAAGGCAACACCTACAACCTCAAACAAGTCGTCTATTCCGGCAAAAAGAGGATCACCCTCACCGGAGTTGTTCAGAAACGTCGATACATCTAAATTTTCTTCCCCGCGGATCACACCTTGGATCAACTCTTTCTTTTCTTCGACTCTGACGTGTGGGTCCATATTTTCTGCATAGGTGGAAAAACGGATAAGTCAAAACAAATAAACCCTAATTCAGAGAAACCCTAATATATACATACACAATAATAAAAATATATACATACACACTATATATACATACACAATATATACATACACACTAAAAGGGAAGGGGCGGCTGGAGCGCGTGGCGATGGACGGAGACGGGGGCGCTGTGGCGGTCGGGGAGGAGGGATAGGCCGAATGCTCAAACAAGGATGATGATATGACAAGTTGAATTGCATTGAAATGAAACCCTAAAACTTGCTCGGCAATTTAAACGGGGTTCCGAGGGTTGAAAACCCTAACTCGAGAAACTCTGGAAACACATGAGAGGGGTTGATTTAGTTCTCTAATTAAACTTGTCATTAAAGTTGATTAGCAATGCATGATTATAGCTTAAAAAGGTAGAACTCATTTTTCTGAACATTTTGATATATTATTTGTATTTTTCTGACTTATAAATAATAAGATATGAATTTTACAATATTTAATCATTTTCTGGAATTATAAAACAATTTATTACATCAGGCGCATCGTGTATAAAGATAAGAACCAATACCGAAAAGAAAGGCGGCAATCAATCAACCCTCGGGTTCGGGATGCCCTGGCGAGGACACACCGGCTAACCCTAGGTGCAACATCGATTCAAATAGGGTCTATGACAACTAATATCATATACAAATACAAAATATGATAATATACATATACATATACAAATACATATACATATACATATACATATACAAATACATATACATATACAAATACAAAATATGATAATATATAGGACACTCTATCTATCGATAAAAGACCACAGTAGAATTGTATGCATCATGGCAAGAATTGAAATGCTTTCGAAATCATAGGATTATATAATGGTAGGGCTATGCTTGCCTTTGCCTGTTGATAGCCGAAAGTAGAGCTTCAGGATCCTTGTACTTGACTTGATTACAGTTGGTCAAGTATTTGTCTTCGAGCTTCGACGGTGTTGATCTCTGTCTTCGATCTCGATCTCGATATCGTATTCTACCGGGAAGAACCAAACACCGGAAAGAAAGGGAAACAATCAACACATGGCATCGATGCAATGCTCAAGCAAGTATGATGATATGACAAGTTGAATTGCATTGAAATGTAACCCTAAATCATGCTCTACAATTAATCGGGGTTCCGAGGGGTGAAAACCCTAACTCGAAGAAACTCCGGAACACATGAGAGGGGTGGATTTGTTCTTCTAATTAAACTTGTCATTTAAGTTGTTGAAAAATGCATGATTATAGCTTAGATAGCTAGGTTTCATTTTTCTGAACATTTTGATATATTATTCATATTTTTCTGACTTATAGATTAAAAATTATTGAATTTATAAGATTATAATTATTTCTGAAATTATTAAAAGCTGGTTAAACTTTTTACACCGCAGGCATACCTAGCCACAGTGACTGATAGAGGGGCCCCATGGCCACCTCAGCAGACTTGCAAGCAAGAGGGACCGGGGGGCTGGTTGGTTATTTCTCACCGAGGCAGTATCTAGCCAGAGAGGCTGACGAGTGGGCCTGGGCCACGCAGGCAACACGTGGATGCCACACGGACGCCACGTCGGCTTGCCGGCCAAGGGGCTAGATGGCGGCGCGGGTCGGCGCTAGGAGGCGAGCGGGGCTGCATGGGCTCGCGCGCTGGACTCGCGCGGTTGCGTTGAGCCAAAAGGCAGCGGTGCCGCTTCGGATTGGTCACCGGAGCATGGCGCACTGTGAGTAGCGGCGGCGGCTCTTGCAGGTCGTCGGCGAGCAGGGACTACAGAGCGAGGGAGAGAGGGAAAAAAGGTCGGCGAGATCCGCGTGCTCACCCTGGTGCTCAAGGTAGTGATGGGGAAGCGCGGGGAGGTCCTGAACGGCGTGAATGGCGACGGCGGCCGGCGTTGGTGACGGAGAGGACGTGCTCGATTCCGGCGGGAGAGAGCAAGACTACAAGCGAGCTTCGGTGAGGAGGTTCCTGGCGAGGAGGCGGAGCAGCGGCGGCGGCCGGTAGGGCGTGCAGGGCGGTGGGGCAGCCTGACGGCGTCGCTTCAGTCCCTGTGCGCGAGAAGATTGTGAGATGGGGAAGAAGAAGAGGAGGGGCACCTAGTTATTAACCAAAGGGCCTTTTGTCCCGGTTGGTAGCTCCAACCGGGACTAAAGGGTCATACGTCCCGGTTGGAGCCACCAACCGGGACGTATACTCCAATTTTTTGAGCAGACCAAGGGGCGCGCGCAGGGGGTCTTTAGTCCCGGTTGGTGGCTCCAACCGGGACATATGACCCTGTTTTCAAAAAAATTCAAGAATTTTCTCTCTATTCCCGCCTCATTTTTTATTTTGGGGTTTAAATTTGTAATGTTTTTTAAATGATAATTACTTTGGAATTTAGAAAAACTTTAAACATAAAAAGTGTTTGAGTTTGAATAACTAATTCAAAACCATTTACTGTTTTTAAAAATAATAAATTTAACCATTTAAATTATGAACCATTTAAAATTAAAAATGAATTAACTTATATTTTTGAATATTAATTTGGAATTTAGAAAAACTTTAAACATAAAAAGTGTTTGAATTTGAATAACTAATTCAAAACCATTTACTATTTTTAAAAATTATTAATGTAACCATTTAAACTATGAACCATTTAAAATTAAAAATGAATTAACTTATATTTTTTGAATATTAATTTGGAATTTAGAAAAACTTTAAACATAAAAAGTGTTTGAATTTGAATAACTAATTCAAAACCATTTTCTATTTTTAAAAAGTAATTAATGTAACCATTTAAAATTAAAAATGAATTAACTTTTATTTTTTGAATATTAATTTGGAATTTAAAAAAACTTTAAACATAAAAAGTGTTTGAATTTGAATAACTAATTAAAAACCATTTTATATTTTTAAAAATAATTAATGTAACCATTTAAACTATGAACCACTTAAAATTAAAAATGAATTAACTTATATTTTTTGAATATTAATTTGGAATTTAGATAAACTTTAAACATAAAAAGTGTCTGGATTTGAATAAATAATTCAAAACAATTTTATATTTTTAAAAAATAATTAATGTAACCATTTAAACTATGAACCATTTAAATAATTAATGTAACCATTTAAACTATAAACCATTTGAATAAATGAAACCTCGAACATGATAGGTCATTTTGTGAAGGTTTTTTCGAGAAATGATCAATATACCAAGTCTGGTATTTTTCCTTTCAACTATGTCACATAATATGACACCACGCGAAGGATTTTCATTGTTCGGATTTTTTTTGAATTTATTATGCCCGTTTTGAATTTTCTGAATTTCTAACTATGGTCGAACCGGCGTGCATGAAGCGAGGGGACGAGCATCGTTAGAACTTGCATTGGATCTCTGAAGAAACCACATATTGCGAGACTAAAAATGATTTTTTCAAAAAATCACGGGCAATAGATCATGTACCTATAGTACAAACTGGACCCACTTTGTGCCGATTCGGCAGGCATTTGTCCTTTTTATCCGGGATGGACGAAAAGGTTTGACATGTCCCGGTTGGGAGATAGTCCATGTAAGGTGGTCTAGTATTTTAGGAAAATGGGAGGGTAGCATTCTGAAACGGAATTTTGGTGGTTACTTCACAAAATGACCCGTTTTTTGCACTCGGAAAATGGAAAAGGGATTTTCCGTGCGACAAAAAGGAAAACTTCCTCATGCAACATTGTTCTCCATACCAATGTCCACATGCATGCATAATATGGGCACATCATCACAAACTATGTCGTGATTCAGCACATAACATCGGTCATTTGGACCGAAAGCCATGAAACCTCGAACATGATAGGTCATTTTGTGAAGGTTTTTTCGAGACATGATCAATATACCAAGTCTGGTATTTTTCCTTTCAATTATGTCACATAATATGACACCACACGAAGGATTTTCATTATTCGGATTTATTTGAATTTATTATGCCCGTTTTGAATTTTCTGAATTTCTAACTATGGTCGAACCGGCGTGCATGAAGATAGGGGACGAGCATCGTTAGAACTTGCATTGGATCTCTGAAGAAACCACATATTGCGAGTCTAAAAATGATTTTTTCAAAATATCACGGGCGATAGATCATGTACCTGTAGTACAAAACAGACCCACTTCCTACCGATTCAGCAGGCATTTGTCCTTTTTACCCGGGATGGAAGAAAAGGTTTGAGATGTCCCGGTTTGAAGATAGTCCATGTAAGGTGGTATAGTATTTTATGAAAATGGGACGGTAGCATTCTGAAACGGCATTTTGGTGGTTACTTCACAAAACGACCCGTTTTTTGCGCTCGGAAAATGGAAACGGGCTTTTCCGTGCGACAAAAAGGAAAACTTCCTCCTGCAACATTGTTCTACATACCAATGTCCACATGCAAGCATAATATGGGCACAACATCACAAACTATGCCGTGATTCAGCACATAACATCGGTCATTTGGATCGAAAGCCATGAAACCTCGAACATGATAGGTCATTTTGTGAAGGTTTTTTCGAGACATGATCAATATACCAAGTCTGGTATTTTTTCTTTCAACTATGTCACATAATATGACACCACGCGAAGGATTTTCATTGTTCGGATTTTTTTTGAATTTATTATGCCCGTTTTGAATTTTCTGAATTTCTAACTATGGTCGAACCGGCGTGCATGAAGATAGGGGACGAGCATCGTTAGAACTTGCATTGGCTCTTCGAAGAAACCACATATTGCGAGTCTAAAAATGATTTTTTCAAAAAATCACGGGCGATAGATCATGTACCTGTAGTACAAACCGGACCCACTTCCTACCGATTCGGCAGACATTTGTCCTTTTTACCCGGGATGGAAGAAAAGGTTTGAGATCTCCCGGTTTGAAGATAGTCCATGTAAGGTGGTCTAGTATTTTATGAAAATGGGACGGTAGCAATCTGAAACGGCATTTTGGTGGTTACTTCACAAAACGTCCTGTTTTTTGCGCTCGGAAAATGGAAAAGGGCTTTTCCGTGCGACACAAAGGAAAACTTCCTCCTGCAACATTGTTCTCCATACCAATTTCCACATGCATGCAAAATATGGGCACAACATCACAAACTATGCCATGATTCAGCACATAACATCGGTCATTTGGATCGAAAGCCACGAAATCTCGAACATGATAGGTCATTTTGTGAAGGTTTTTTCGAGACATGATCAATATACCAAGTCTGGTATTTTTCCTTTCAACTATGTCACATAATATGACACCACGAGAAGGATTTTCATTGTTCGGATTTTTTTTTGAATTTATAATGCCCGTTTTGAATTTTCTGAATTTCTAACTATGGTCGAGCCGGCGTGCATGAAGATAGGGGACGAGCATCGTTAGAACTTGCATTGGATCTCTGAAGAAACCACATATTGCGAGTCTAAAAATGATTTTTTTCCAAAAATCACGGGCGATAGATCATGTACCTATAGTACAAACCGGACCCACTTCCTACCGATTCGGTAGACATTTGTCCTTTTTACCCGGGATGGACGACAAGGTTTGAGATGTCCCGGTTTGGAGATAGTCCATATAAGGTGGTCTAGTATTTTAGGAAAATGGGACGGTAGGATTCTGAAATGGCATTTTGGTGGTTACTTCACAAAACGACCCATTTTTTGCGCTCAGAAAATGGAAAAGGGATTTTCCGTGCGACAAAAAAGAAAACTTCCTCCTGCAACATTGTTCTCCATACCAATGTCCACATGCATGCATAATATGGGCACAACATCACAAACTATGTCGTGATTCAGCACATAACATCGGTCATTTGCACCGAAAGCCATGAAACCTCGAACATGATAGGTCATTTTGTGAAGGTTTTTTCGAGACATGATCAATATACCAAGTCTGGTATTTTTCCTTTCAACTATGTCACATAATATGACACCACGCGAAGGATTTTCATTGTTCGGATTTTTTTTTGAATTTATTATGCCCGTTTTGAATTTTCTGAATTTCTAACTATGGTCGAACCGGCGTGGATGAAGATATGGGACGAGCATCGTTAGAACCTGAATTGGATCTCTGAAGAACCACATATTGCGAGTCTAAAAATGATTTTTTCAAAAAATCATGGGCGATAGATCATGTACCTGTAGTACAAAACGGACCCACTTCCTACCGATTCGCAGATATTTGTCCTTTTTACCCGGGATGGACGAAAAGGTTTGATATGTCCCGGTTGGGAGATAGTCCATGTAAGGTGGTCTATTATTTTAGGAAAATGGGATGGTAGCATTCTGAAATGGCATTTTGGTGGTTACTTCACAAAATGACCCGTTTTTTGCGCTCGGAAAATGGAAAAGGGCTTTTCCGTGCGACAAAAAGGAAAACTTCCTCCTGCAACATTATTCTCCATACCAATGTCCACATGCATGCATAATATGGGCACAACATCACAAACTATGCCGTGATTCAGCACATAACATCGGTCATTTGGACCGAAAGCCATGAAACCTCGAACATGATAGGTCATTTTGTGAAGGTTTTTTCAAGACATGATCAATATACCAAGTTTGGTATTTTTCCTTTCAACTATGTCACATAATATGACACCACATGAATGATTTTAATTGTTCGGTTTTTTTTGAATTTATTATGCCCGTTTTGAATTTTCTGAATTTCTAACTATGGTCAAACCGGCGTGCATGAAGATAGGGGACGAGCATCGTTAGAAATTGCATTGGGTCTCCGAAGAAACCACATATTGCGAGTCTAAAAATTATTTTTTCAAAATATCACGGGCGATAGATCATGTACCTGTAGTACAAAACGGACCCACTTCCTACCGATTCGGCAGGCATTTGTCCTTTTTACCCGGGATGGACGAAAAGGTTTGAGATGTCCCGGTTGGGAGATAGTCCATGTAAGGTGGTCTAGTATTTTAGGAAACTGGGACGGTAGCATTCTGAAATGGCATTTTGGTGGTTACTTCACAAAATGACCCGTTTTTTGCGCTCGGAAAATGGAAAAGGGCTTTTCCGTGCGACAAAAAAGGTAAACTTCCTCCTGTAACATTGTTCTACATACCAATATCCACATGCATGCATAATATGGGCACAACATCACAAACTATGCCGTGATTCAGCACATAACATCGGTCATTTGGACCGAAAGATGAACCTTTAGTCCCGGTTGGAGACACCAACCGGGACAAAACACGAGTCAGCACTAATAATAGGGGTGAGTGTCGACATTATTTCGTAAGTGTCGACACTATGCCGAGATGCTTGTACTATAAATAGGCATCCTTGTGTGTCCAGTCCTCCAACCAGTTTGAGGCATCTCCAAGATGGTTTTCGAGAGCAGGGACACCACTACGGCCAGTTTCAGGGACATGCCGACGGAGCCCAGTCGTCCGGCATCTCCGAGAAACTGGTCATAGAGGCACTCCCTAATATGTGAAATTAGTTAGCTCTCAGGCGTATTGATCTAGTTAGAGAAGTTACAAGCTGCAAGATGGTTTTCGAGAACAGGGACACCACTACGACCAGTTTCAGGGAGATGCCGCCGGATCCCAGTCCTCCGGCATCTCCGAGAAACTGGTCATAGAGGCACTCCCTAATATGTGAAATTAGTTAGCTCCCAGGTGTATTGATCTAGTTAGAGAAGTTACAAGCTGCAAGATGGTTTTCGAGAGCAGGGACACCACTACGACCAGTTTCTGGGAGATACCGCCGGATCCCAGTCCTCCGGCATCTCCAAGAAACTGGTCATAGAGGCACTCCCTAATATGTGACCGCGCGCGTTTGGAGATCAGATCTTATTGGTAAGTACGAATCGGGACAACTTCTTCATAGTCCCCGTCCAGCCACAAAACGGGACTAACACTCAAGACATTTATTAATATTAAAAACCGAGACTACAAAACCGGGACTAAAGGCCCCCCTATATATAGTCCCGGTCAAGCCACAAACCGCGAAAGATATCCTTCGGTGAAGCCACAAACCACGAAAGACATGAACTAGAGTTACATAATATGAGCATGAACTTCTTGGCATATGTCCTTCCTTATGATCGCTTCAGACGTAACCATGGAGCATCTTCTTTATTTAACGGAATGCTTGGGTCAGTTTTCACTGTGAAGGGCGGAATTTCATCAAACTTATTATAATCTTCTGACATGTCTGTCTTGTCCTCGATTCCCACGATGTTTCTTTTCCCTAAAAGAACTATGTGACGCTTTGGCTCATCATATGATATATTCGTTTGCATATTTTTTATTTTTTTCGGTCTGGAGGACATGTCCTTCACATAGAAAACCTGAGACACATCATTGGCTAGGACGAATGGTTCATCTCTATAACCAAGATTGTTGAGATCCACCGTTGTCATTCCGTACAACTGGTCTATCTTTACCCCTTTCCCATTCAGGTTGACCCATTTGCAGCGAAACAAAGGGACCTTAAAAGAGACTCCATAGTCTAGTTCCCATATCTCCTCTATCTAACCATAGTATGTGTCCTTTTGTCCATTCTCGTCTACTGCATCAAAGCGGACACCACTATTTTGGTTGGTGCTCTTTTTATCTTGGGCGATCGTGTAGAATGTATTCCCATTTATTTCGTACCCTTGGAAATTTAATACAGTAGAAGATGGTGACGCGGCCAACAAGTATAGCTGATCTCCATCAGTGGTGTCATTCAAGAGATGTGTCCGCATCCAACCACCGAAATACTTCATGTGTTCATCTGTAATCAGTGATTTAGGCTTCCCCGGGTTTTTGGAGCATAGAATATTCTTGTGTTCCTCGATATACGGAGCTGCCAAGGTGGAATAATGTAGAACTGTGTAGTGTGCTTTAGTGAAAGAATCCCCGTCCCTACATATCATTGCTTTCTTTTCCAGCGTGCCTCTTCCACTTAGTCTTCCCTCATGCCGCGAGTCAGAAACACCAATCGGCTTAAGGTCAGGAATAAAGTCAACACAAAACTCAATGACCTCCTCTGTTCCATATCCCTTGGAGATGCTTCCTTCTGGTCTAGCACGGTTATGAACATATTTCTTTAAGACTCCCATGAACATCTCAAAGGGGGAACATATTGTGCAGAAATACCAGACCGAGAATGGCAATCTCTTCCACTAGGTGAACCAGGAGATGCGTCATAATATTGAAAAAGGATGGTGGGAACACCAATTCAAAACTAATAAGACATTGTACCACATCCTTCTGTAACCTTGGCAGAATATCTGGATTGATTACCTTCTGAGATATTGCATTGAGGAATGCACACAGCTTCACAATGGGTACTCGAACATTTTCCGGTAGAAGCCCCCTCAATGCAATCGGAAGCAACTGCGTCATAATCACGTGAAAGTCATGAGACTTCAGGTTTTGGAACTTTTTCTCTGCCATATTTATTATCCCCTTTATATTAGATGAGAAGCCCGACGGCACCTTGATACTGTAAAGGACTTCAAAAAAGATTTCCTTCTCTACTTTCGTAAGAGCATAGCTGGCACGACTTAAGTGACGCCCTTTATCCGTCTTGTTCTATGTATGCATGTTCTTTGGGTCTTTCATAATTTGTTGGTCCTCCCGTGCTTCTGGTGTATATTTTGTCTTCCCATACACGCCTAGGAATCCTAGCAGGTTCACGCAAAGATTCTTCGTCACGTGCATCATGTCGATTGAAGAGCGGACACGCAGGACTTTCAATATGGCAGCTCCCAAAATATAGATTTCTTCTTCCACATGGGTGCCTGTCCTGTAGCGACGTCGTTCGGAACTGATTGACCGCCGGGACCCTTTCCAAAGATTACTTCTATGTCCTTGACCATACCAAATACATCATCACCAGCAGGGAGTTCAGGCTTCTTTCGGTGACCTGCTTCACCTTTGAAATGCTTGCCTTTCTTTCTTACGGGATGATTGATCGGAAGAAATCGTCGATTCGCCAGGTACACAACCTTCTTGCATTTATGCAAATATGTACCTTCGGTCTTATCTAAACAGTGTGTGCATGCCTTATATCCCTTGTTTGTCTGTCCTGAAAGGTTACTAAGAGCAGGCCAATCATTGATGGTTACGAATAACAACCCTCGTAGATCAAATGGCTCCTGTTTGTTCTCATCCCACACACGTACACCTGGTTTGCCCCACAACTGTAAAAGTTCTTCAACTAATGGACTAAGGTACACATCAATGTCGTTGCCCGGTTGCTTCGGGCCTTGGATGAGCACTGGCATCATAATGAACTTATGCTTCATGCACAACCAAGGAGGCAGGTTGTAGATACATAGAGTCACGGGCCAGGTGCTGTGACTGCAGCTCTGCTCCCCAAAAGGATTCATGCCATCCGTACTTAGACCAAACCATAAGTTCCTTGCGTCACCTGCAAAGTCTGGGAAGTCTCTCTCGATTTTTCTCCACTGTGACCCATCAGCAGGGTGTCTCAACTTCCCGTCTTTCTTACGGTCTTCTTTGTGCCATCGCAACTGTAGGGTTCGCAGCATAGAAAACAAAAATTTTCCTACGATGGGAAAATCTATGTACCAAGATCTATCTACTAGATACAAGCAACGGGCGGATGTATATCCGTAGAGAACATACCCTTGAAGACCGACAAAGCTTAACGAGTCCAAACTCGTGGTTGATGTAGACGATCTCTTGCCGATCTCAAGATCGATAGGAAGTCCTAGCGCCACAAAACAGCAGCGCATCCGTGCTCGCACACACGTTAGAGGCACCGAGCAACCTCCGCCTCCTCGCTCCAGCGATTCAGCGGAAGCACAACTCTTTCTTGCCGAAAAGCCACCGGGAACATGTATCTCGCTAGTCCGAGACCATGGGGGATAAATACTAGAGGGGGAGAGAGATCCTTCACGAGGAGGTGTGAGTGAGAGAGAGGGAGGGAGTGAGGCTCATTTTATAGGGAGAGGGGGGCACCCAAGGGGCCATGCGCCCAGCCATGGGGCTGCCCCACCTCTTCCACATTCATGTGGGTGGACACTCCACTCACTCAAATGCCTTTCAATTCCCTCCACTCAAAAACCCACTCAAATTCCCATTAAATTTCCACCAAATTTAATGCAAACTCTCATTAAATAAAACTCTTTTATTTTATTCAGAATTTTGTCAATTACTTTAATGACAAACATTCACAAATAACCCCTTGCTAGTATTTCATTTCACATGCAGAAACACTTTCTGCAGTTTCACCCGAAAACCCGTTTCGGTATCTAGTGAAATAAATTCCTGCGCTTGTTCATTCTTTCGGCATGAAACTTTTGCTCCAATTGGATGTCGGTGTCTCTTAAGTGTGTCACCCTACGGTTCGTGAATAATGCGGACATGATCGAGACCCCTCTCAGATCAATAATCAGAAGCGGGATCTGGAGACCCATACTGACTCCCACACATTCAACGATGACTTTCTTGTGATCGTCGGAACCTTTTACGCTAGTATCTTAATCCTTTTGTTTCGCGATATATTACATGTCCGAGATTTGATCATCGGTATATCCATACCTAGTTTGATCTCGTTACCGACATGCTCTCTTTTCTCGTTCCCGTGATATAACATTCTAGTGATCAAATCACTTGCTTGCAAGCTAATCAATGTGATATCACCGAGAGGGCCCAGAGCATATCTATCCGTCATCGGGATGAACAAATTCCACTCTCGATCCATGGGTCTCAACATAACACTTTAGTAGTTCTGAAGCCATCTTTATAATCACCCAGTTACGGTGTGACGTTTGATGTTATCAAGAAACTCTTCAGGTGTTAGTGATTGACATGATCTCATGGTCTAAGGATTAGGATCACTTCGTAAGTTGTTATAGCAATATAAACTCAATGACTTTGATCGTAATGCTATACTTCGGATGAATGTTCATCACACCATTACACTAATGTTGTGATCCCGTTATTAACAACATCCAATGTCCATGATCAGGAAACCTTGATCATCTTGTTAATCAACGAGCTAGTTTATAAGAGAGGCATAACTAGGAACTTTCTGTTTGTTTATTAAACACACATGTATTAACGTTTCCGTATTAATACAATTATAGCATGCAAAATAAACATTTATCATACACAAGGAATACGATAATAACCACTTTATTATTGCCTCTCGGGCATATTCCCTTCAGCAACAACCTGGCATGCTCTTTGTTTCTGAACATGAGTTTCAACCTTGGTATTATAGGAGCATACCACATAACCTTAGCAGGAACCCTCTTCCGGAGGGGATCTCCCTCAACATCACCAGGGTCATCTCGTCTGATTTTATACCGCAATGCATTGCATACCGGGCATTTATCTAAATTCTCATACTCCTTACCACGATAGAGGATGCAGTCATTAATGCATGCATGTATCTTTTGCACATCTAATCCTAGAGGACAGAGAGTCTTCTTTGCTTCGTAGGTACTCTCAGGAAGTTTGTTATGTTTTGGAAACTCCGGCTTCATTATTTTCAGCATCTTTTCAAATGAGGAGTCAGTTAGACCACACTCTGCCTTCCATCGCAACAATTCCAGTGTGGTACCGAGCTTTGTGCTGCCATCTTCACAATTTGGGTACAACAATTTCTTGTGATCTTTTAACATGCCCTCTAACTTCAACTTCTCATTTTCTGTTTCACTGTCTCACTTTGCATCAGAAATGACCCTACCAAGTTCATAAGCCGGCTCATCTGATGCCCGTTCTTCACCTCCTTCCTTTCCATTGTCTTCCATTGCAGTATCACTGTATTCAGGAAACATATGATGATAGTTGTTATCATCATCTTCTTCTTCACCATCTTCCATCATAACCCCTCTTTCCCCGTGCTTGGTCCAGCAATTATAGTTGGGCATGAAACCTTTCATAATCAGGTGGCCACGAATGATTTTCGAGGAAGAGTACTCCTTGTTGTTCCGACATTGAACACATGGACACCATATAAAACCATTCTCTTTGTTTGTCGTAGCCACATCGATAAATTTATCCACGCCTTTCATATACCCGGGTACACGCCGGTCACCGTACATCCATTCCCGACCGTTCATTTGCATCATATAAGTAAGTTTATCAAAAACAGGACATCATAAATAGTGAGATGACAAATTCACATCGACACATGCATTGTATCAATGACAGAGAAAAGATAAGATTGCTAACCTCGATCGAGGGAAATAAAAAGGAGAAAGCTCAAGTGCGTCTCGGACACCTTCTATATTTTTGTTCTATGAGAAATTGAACGGGATCATTCACTCAAACATTTCATCAAACACCTTGAATGCATGCATAGGGGGAAAAAACTAGCACACCCCTCACACCTTCCACCAAGAAAAAACAGAGTGGAGGCAGAGGGCTGGGGCGTTGCATTTATAGAGGGCGACAGCATATGTGGGACTAAAGGTGTGTGCCACGCCATGTGGCTGACGCAACGTATGCCCCCTTACCAACCGGGATGCATGCCTCCGGGCCCGTGCCCGCTCGAACCGGGACGCGTGCCAGCATTAGTCCCGGTTCGTGGCACAACCGGGACTAATGCTCTGAGGGGGCGCGAATGGATGGCCTGTTTTATACTAGTGGTCGGAGCCCTAACGGTGTCAGCAGTATGCCGAGAGCCATCATTTATTAGTATCAACTAGCAAATTTTCCCGAGGCGGCTGGCTTGTACTCCCTCCGTTTAGAAATATAAGATGTTTTAGGTTTGTGAAGGAGATATATCTAGACACGTTTTAGTGTATAGGTTCAAATGAATCTAGACACTAAAATATGTCTAGATAAATCTCCTTCACAAACCTAAAACATCTTATATTTCCAAACGGAGGGAGTAGAAGTGTTGACTGAAAAGATAGTCCGGCCCATCGCGGTTGCATCTCCACCCAAGCATATGGGCGTGGCCGCGGGGATTTCTGGGAGGTAGAAGAAGAGACGCAACTACGCGGTGTTAGATGTAATCCAAAAACCCTCTGTATGTGTTCATGTAATGGACTTGGAGTAGTACTCCTCTCCTGATCATATCCCTCTATCTCGCTTGTATGTGCCACCGGTGGGGCTTTTCCACCGCCTATATAACACGTAACCGATGCCCCCAACGGGGTTATCGCTTTTGCCTACCTATTTCGACATGGTATCAGAGCCATCCTCTTCCCAGACCTACCCGCCGAAAAACAAAACAAAAACCCCAAGCCGCCGCCGCCGCTGGTGATCATCTCATCTGTCGCCGCCGCCTCACACACAAACCAAAAACCCAGAAAAACTTCGCCGCCGCCGCCGATCTTCCTGATCCGTCGCCGCTGCCAAAACACCACATCACAATCTCAAGCCGCCGCCGCTGCCGATCGATCTTGATCTGCCACCGCCGTCGACAACAACATCATCATGACTGGATCGTCATCTTCATCCTCGTCGGCCACCTTGGCTGCTCTCCTCGGGGCTCCTCCCACGCAGCTCCTCACTCGCGACAACTTTATTCCATGGAACGCCTTGATGCTCCCTGCCCTGCGCGGTGCTAGGGTTCTTGATCTCACTGAGGGCAAGGAGGTTGCACCTAAGAAGACGATGGAGGTTGAAGATAAGGAAGGCAAGAAATTCAAGGCCGAGAATCCCGACTATGCAGCCTGGTTCACACGGGATCAGCAGGTACTTCGTTTTCTGCTGAATTCCGTGTCTCCCGAGATCCTTGCCCATGTTACTGGGCTGGACACTGCATCTGAAGTTTGGACGTCGCTCAAGGAGCTTGTTTCCTCCCAATCTCGGTCAAGGATCCAGAGTCTCCGCGGAGCTCTCCAGAACACGAAGAAAGGCACTCTCTCTGCTGCAAAATATATTGCTAAGAAGAAGGCCATCGCGGCGGAGCTTGCCGCTGCTGGAAAAACTCTCGATGAGGATGAGTTGATCGGGTACATCCTCAATGGACTTGACAAATCCTACAACCCCTTCAAGACAGCCATCAACGCCAACCCCGGTACAAATTTATTGGATCTATTTAATCAACTTGTTGCTTATGATGCTCTCCAAGATGATCCTGATGACACCGAGGGCTTCACATCCTCGGCGAACGTTGCTCGCTGCGGTGGTGGTGGTGGCGACACTCGGCCACGTGGACGCGCTGATGATCGTGGACGCACTGACGATCGTGGACGCCAGGAGGACCGCCCGCGCCAAGATGATCGGAGATGCCAAGATGATCGTGATCGCGGCTACGACCGTGGTTATGATCGCATGCGCCAGGAGGATCGCGGGTATGACCGCGGGTATGACCGTGGTAATGACCGCGGTTACGGACACCAAGATGACCGTGGTTATCGTCGCGACTGCCATGATGATGACCGCCGCGACGGCGGCAACTGGTGCCGCCAAGGACATGATGATCGTCGTGATGGTGGTCGTCGGCGCGCTACACTGTATGTCAACGTCGACTGCCAGATCTACAAGATACATGGTCACTCTGCCAGCGACTGCTGGTGGCGTTTCCAGAACAATCGCGATGGTGGTGAAAAGGGTGCAAACATTGCATCCTATGGCGTCGACACCAACTGGTACCCGGACTCAGGTGCCACCCACCATCTTACATCCGAGATGAATAAGCTCACCATGCATGAACAATACAACGGCAACGATCGCGTCCACACGGCTGACGGCAACGGTATGCAAATAAGTCATATTGGTCATTCTATATTACGCACCCCACTTGATTCTTTACAACTCAAAGATGTTCTTTATGTCCCAAGTGCATCTAAAAATTTGTTATCTGTTCATAAACTTACACTTGATAATAATGCCTTCATGGAATTTCACCCTTGGTTTTTCTTCATTAAGGATCGGGACACAAGGGAAATTCTGGTTGAGGGGCCATGCTCGGGTGGCCTATACCCGCTTGCTCCATCACCCATTGACTCGTCCAAGCAAGCGTTCATCACAATAAAGCCATCAACCTCCACATGGCATCGTCGCTTAGGCCATCCTTCTTCTTTTGTGGTTCAACAAATTCTTAGGAAAAACAATATTTCTCATTCTCCGGAAATAAATCCCTACATTTGTGATTCTTGTCAACTAGCTAAGAGTCATCAACTACCCTATCCTGTCTCTACTAGTGTTTCCACTGTTCCTTTGGAACAAGTGTTCTCAGATGTATGGGGACCAGCACCTGAGTCTGCTGGAAAGCATTCCTATTATGTAAGTTTTATCGATGATTTCAGTAAGTTCACTTGGATATACTTACTCAAAAAGCGTTCTGATGTTTATCAAGTGTTTCTTAATTTCCAACAACTTGTTGAGAGGAAGTTTGATAGAAAAATTGTTACCATGCAAACTGATTGGGGAGGTGAGTATGAGAAACTTAATAGTTTTTTTCCAAAAAGTTGGCATCACACACCATGTTTCCTGTCCTCATGCTCATCAGCAAAACGGCTCTGCTGAAAGAAAACATCGTCATATTGTTGAAGTAGGCCTTGCCCTTCTCGCCAATGCTTCTATTCCACTTAAATTTTGGGACGAAGCTTTTCTCACTGCCACCTTTCTCATAAACCTTCTTCCTAGTAAGGTTATCAATCATGACACGCCAGTAGAACGCCTCCTTCACACAAAACCCAACTATGACTCTCTTCGTGTTTTTGGTTGTGCTTGCTGGCCAAACCTTCGACCATATAACCCCAGAAAACTTTCTTTTCGCTCCACAAGATGTGTTTTCTTGGGCTACAGTCCTCGCCACAAAGGGGTCAAGTGTCTAGATGTTTCTACTGGCCGTGTTTATATTTCTCGTGATGTCGTGTTTGATGAAAAAGTTTTCCCCTTTGCCGAGCTACACCCCAATGCTGGTCGTCGCCTAAAACAAGACATTCTCCTTCTGCCTGATTCTACACCAAATTGTGGGGATGCTAATATTAATGACTATATGCCTTTGACCGTTGTGCCAATTGTTACTAATAATAATGATGGAGATGCTGCAGATACTCATAATGCACCTTATGTGATTGTTGGGCCCGAATCAGGAAGAAATTCTGCTCTTAATGGTCAGAAAACGGAAGCACATCGTCGCATACAAACTGCCACGGGATCTGATCCCGAGGATGATCTCCCTGGCTCGACCGGCGCTAATCCCGGAGCGGATTCGCTCCTATCCACTCAAGACGGGCCACCTGCCACCGCGACTGACGAGGATCCCGGGAGTCCGGAGCCGCGGGAGCCGCGCTCTCCACGCGCGGACGAGTCGCGCCGTGCCACGTCGCCCCCTCGGTCGCCTTTCCCCGCGTCCAGGCCCACCTCGCCTCGGTCTTCGTCTGCCTCGTGATATGGCCCCGTGCACGACGCGGAGGGACGTGACGGGATGTCGCGTTCCCACTCCCGCTCGCCCTCGACTCCTGAGCGTGCGTCAGGTGCTGATCCCGGGGAGGATCTGCTCTCATCATTGCACAATGATGAGCCAGTTTCGTCTCCCGTTCAATCCTCGCGCCAAAACAACAACGCCATGGAGCATTCATCTGCAGGTGATTCGGCAACATCTTCCGATGTATCTCCGTCTCCGTCACCACTTCCGGAACCTCGTACACGACTACAAAAAGGTATACGACAACCAAAACGATATACTGATGGCACTATTCGCTATGGCATGTTCACCTCTACAGGTGAACCTAGTAAACTCTCAGATGCCTTAAAAGATGATCGTTGGCGCAAGGCAATGGAGGTAGAATATACAGCTCTTATGAATAATAAGACTTGGCATCTTGTTCCTCCACACTCCACAAAAATCTTATTGATTGTAAATGGGTATATCGTATCAAAAGAAATGCAGATGGTACTGTTGACAGGTACAAGGCACGTCTCGTTGCAAAAGGTTTCAAGCAAAGGTATGGCATTGACTATGAAGATACCTTCAGCCCAGTTGTTAAAGCAGCCACTATCAGAATTGTTCTGTCAGTTGCCGTTTCCAGAGGCTGGAGTCTGCGGCAGCTAGATGTCAAGAACGCGTTTTTACATGGCGTTCTGGAAGAGGAGGTTTATATGAGGCAACCCCCAGGTTTTGAATCTTCAGCTACTCCAAATTATATTTGTAAACTTGACAAAGCTCTTTATGGTCTTAAACAAGCACCACGAGCATGGTATTCCAGACTGAGTAACAAACCGCAACAACTTGGTTTTGTTCCTTCCAAAGGAGATACTTCACTCTTTCTCTACAACAAAGCTAATGTTATGATATTTGTTTTAATCTATGTTGATGATATCATAGTCACTAGCTCTTCAGACAAGGCTATTTCTGCTCTACTTCATGACCTTAATGGTGATTTTGCACTCAAAGATTTAGGTGATCTACACTATTTTTTGGGCATTGAGGTCAAGAAAATCCCAAATGGCTTACTTCTTACTCAAGCAAAATATGCTGCTGATTTGTTAGCTAAAGTTGGTATGAAAGATTGCACAACCACACCCACTCCAACGTCATCTGTAGACAAGTTTTCTCTAACTGATGGTTCTCCTCTTGGGACTGATGATAGAACACAGTATAGAAGCATTGTTGGTGCGTTGCAGTACCTCACGCTGACACACCCTGATATTTCCTTCTCAGTCAACAAAGTCTGTCAGTATTTACATGCTCCTACCACTGCTCATTGGACAGCTGCCAAACGGATACTAAGATATGTTCAAGGCACTATACATGTTGGTTTAACTTTTCAACAATCACCCATTAGTTTGCTCAGTGCTTTCTCAGATGCAGATTGGGCAGGGTGCTTGGATGACAGGAGATCCACTGGAGGTTTTGCTATATTTCTTGGTCCAAATCTGGTCTCCTGGAGTGCTAGAAAGCAAGCCACTGTTTCCAGATCCAGTACTGAAGCCGAATACAAGTCCCTAGCAAATGCTACAGCTGAACTTATATGGGTTGAAGCCATTCTCAAGGAACTTGGAGTTTCACTTAAGGTAAAACCATGCTTATGGTGTGATAATTTGGGTGCTACTTACTTGTCTGCGAATCCTATATTTCATGCCAGAACAAAACATATTGAGATAGACTATCACTTTGTTCGTGAAAGAGTTGCAAATAAAATGCTTGATATCAAGTTTATATCTACAAAAGATCAAGTGGCAGACGGTTTCACAAAGGCTCTTGCAATCAAGGATCTTAATGAATTCAAGCGTAATCTCAACCTGTCTGCAGGATGAGATTAAGGGGGGCTGTTAGATGTAATCCAAAAACCCTTTGTATGTGTTCATGTAATGGACTTAGAGTAGTACTCCTCTCCTGATCATATCCCTCTATCTCGCTTGTATGTGCCACCGGTGGGGCTTTTCCACCGCCTATATAACACGTAACCGATGCCCCCAATGGGGTTATCGCTTCTGCCTACCTATTTCGACACGCGGAGCAGGGCGGCCATGGGGCGCCGCGCTAGGGGTCTCTGGGCGGAGCCGGCCCATGCATCTCCGGAGGGAGGGGCGACGGGGTGCGGCGTCGGTGCTGCATCGTCTCAGAACTGAACGTTTGGGTTTCACATACCCGTGGAATTGGAGATGCTCGCTCCCGCTTTTCTCTCCTTGTCTCCTCCAAACTCCATTGATTATCCCTTCAATCTCAAGTGCTTTCCTCTCCTTGGCTCCCGACGCCCCCACAAGTGCTGTTCGGTTCAATTCATCGAGTGTTGCTTGGCTTGTTGACAACCAGTCTATCAAAGTATATAAATCGGTGGAATTTGTTCTAAAGAAGCAAGGTGGTACTATTAGAAGGTCTTGGGTCAGCGAAGGGCGGCGAGACATCGAACACGGGGTTACAACAAACGTTAAAAAACGAAGAGGGCGGTGGCCTCATTTACACGTGTAGACTGGCCCACAGAACAATGTATAATCTTAAAAAACCGAAGGAGGGCGGTAGACGGGCTCATTTGCACGTGTAGACTGGCCCACAACGCAATGTAATCTTTGCAGACACGAAAACGCCTGACACTCCGACCTACCAAGTGCGGCCTGCGAAGAATTCTTTCGTGACACGTTTTTTCCACTTAAGGATGGCACTGTAAATATTATATGATTTGGTGGGAGGGTAAAACGGTCCAAAAAAATGTTGGACCGGGAGAAACACTTCGTGCTTTATTATTATACTAGCAAAATGCCCGCGCGTTGCAGCGGAAGGAGAAACAATATGCTTATATACCTTTTATTTGGGCGAACACATATCCATCGCGGACCACGGGGAGCTGAAAACGTGCGCGATACTAAGCTCGTACTCGTCGTTTCCACTTTTCATGCCGCCAACAGCCTCTTGATGACTTTTGGTCACCATTGATGTCCCCTTGAACTTTTATTTTTTTGATATTGTGTCAAACAATAACTGCATAGCAAATAACATACATGAAAATCATTAGATCTAACATGTATTAGCGCAGTATGATCTCTGATATAAAATAGGATTCTGATTGATCATCAATCTGAATAATTTACACAAGAATATTTAGGGGCAAAATATGGGAAAACCTTGCTGGAATTCTGGAACTATGGATCGATGATAAATCTCAGTCGTAATATCCACGCTGGAGATCAACCTCAAAGATCTTGCAGACATATCCACGCTGGAGATCAACCTCGAAGATCTTGCAGACGCATGATGTCTGGTTATATCCGCTTGAGTTATTCAAGGACAGCGGCCTTAATTCCTTCAAATCAACACCACATTGTTATAGAATAAGATTATCCAAAAATTAAATCAACACCGCATTATTTCAACAGAAGGGTTGTAGATAGTAGAAACTTACTTCTGGTGTAGTATGGATGTGCTTTACACATACAATTTTGATTCACTCGTGCAAACTATAGTTAGCATGGACATATGAACCATCGATCCCTCACAGCAGCGCGCTAGCTTCATATTATCATCGATGACCACGTACTGTTTAGGAGAACCACCACTGACCAGCTTAATACCGCGAGAATTGTTGCCGTGATATTTGTGTCGTGCTCGTGCCCCGTATTATCATCGATGACCATGTCTGTTTTAGCAAAACCACCACGGACCAGCTTAATACCGTGAGAATTGTTGCCGCGATATTTGTGTCTTGTGTGTGTGTCCTCTTCATGGCCATAATCCATCAATCCTCCTGGGAAAAAATAGCGCCCAATGGACACTCGAATCCGAGAGAAGCGGCAGTCGCACGCTGCTCCTTCGTGGTTCCGGCCGGCCGACGCGACTTGGACGGCAAATTCCGTCTGGATCTGGATGGCCTCCAACGACGGTGTCTACAGTAACATCAGCGGGCTGAGCGAGGCACAACCAAGGCCGCTTAGCCTGGGCAGATGAGCCGCAAGCGGCACCGAGGCGACGACTCAAGCGTGACCGGGAAACTGCGGCAGGTGGTCACTCCGACGAGACGACAACTCCGGCGAGCGGCAACTCGAGCTGCTCTACTCGGTCATTAGTCCTACTGCTTGTGTCCCTAGATGCCTGCAGCTCGTGCTGTTGTTTATGCATCGCCGGCTTCGTAGAGGACGATCCATCGATTCGGGACTTCCTTTGCCGATGGAAAAAACTCAACCTAAGAAAATTGCTCTCTTAGACGGTTATTAATACAACACGGGTGGCGAAGAATCAAGAAGGTTGGTTCGTGTTCCTTTTCTCGATGGATTGACATGGTCGCGCTATGTCAAAACGATAGTATGTTTGTACAAAATCTAGTCGTTCCGCCGGTTCCGATACGATGACACCATTGATGACATCAGCAATGTAATACATGTTTCAGCCGCTTATGATACAATTGCCTCATTGATGACATCACCAAGTGTAACATACGGTTGTTTCTTCTTTCAACAGAAATCGCGTCACCAAAATTACCTTAAGTGTGGGCAATCGATATCATGGATACGTGATGGATTCTGTTTCAAATAAATATATTACCGTACATGCGAGAACGTGCGTGTTTATGATACTGTAGGAGTATATGTAATCATCGTTTAAGAAAGAAAAAAATAACAACTGAACAATTACTTGACTTATGTGTGGCATGGTTGGTAATACACCTAAACTGTTAGGGACAAAGTTGTTGGACCGGAAGAAACACTTCGTGCTTTATTATTAGGTATAGATATAGATTATATATAGGAAAAATGCACGTGCGTTGCAACGAAAGAAAAAGTTGTCGTACAAAAAGCTAATTCTCATTACCATGTCGTGATATCTGGTTAAATGACACACGGTACAATGATAGTGGGAATTTCTCTTGCATTGTGGGCACAATAGAATTTAGCTAACATTAACCTCCTGGTTCATATGAGTGTGATGATATACATCATTATACGAGAATATTACTGTAAAGAAACATCGCATTAAAGTTTTATTCTCCAAATATCTAAATCTATACCTAATACTATCTCTGTTCTAAAAATAAGATGTTGTGGGTATAAAATAGTGTACCAAAATGTAGTATATTAAGAAACATAGGTAATAATAGCTTATTCACCGTGCGGGCTACAGATTGTTTTTATATATGTTGAAGTGTATAAGTGGATTACACTAGCCCTTTCCATTAGTTCGGACTGTTGGTTGCGTTGGCTAGTGCATGAAGCTTGACATGGTATCAGAGCCTAAGATCTCGAGTTCGAGTCCTGGCTTTCGCAATTTATCCTAAAATTGTTGTTGACCCCTCTGTATCCACGTATAGGCCTCTTGAGTCATACGTGAGTTTCGCGCGTCGTCACTTTCTTCCGGTTGCACGTGCTGACTTCTCCCCGTCACACGTGAGAGGGGGTGTTGAAGTGTATAAGTGGATTGCACTAGCCGTTTTCATCAGTTCGGACTTTTGGTTGCGTTGGCTAGTGCATGAAGCTTGACAATATATACAGTATATTAATAAGCCATGAAGAATTTTACTAAAAGGACAGTCATTTGTGTAACTCCAATTTTTTTACGATTTATCTTGTTATGAATATTAAAATCTGGCTATTCATTTGCCCTATCTTCGCCTACTCCGGCACACCAATTTTTAGCAAACCGAAGCAAGCTAAATAACCAGAGATAGGAGGTGTTCACCACAGCTAGGAAGCTCATGGAGCATAAACTGCACCACATGCTATTGGGTTTTTTACGTCCTATATTGATAGAGGTGTTGTATTATTGTCTAAGTGTAGTCATCTATTGCTAAGCCTCAAGCTGCAAACTAACCGTCTAACCTTTGGAGTTAGATTTGTTGTTGATTTAACAAATTGTGCAATGTATGTGGACCTTGCTGCCTCTGCCTTCCACTCAAGCCTCAGTCAGACCATTGCGCCCTCTTGTAGTGTAGTGGTAGGTGATGAACCAACTCCAAAGCCGGGCTGAGACCATGGCTATCAATGTTTTAGCTATCATGTTATGTTTGGTGTCCAGTCATCCTTTGTAGGATAACTATTGGAACGTTTTGTGATGATGAGGCCATGCTCTTTATATCCAAGTGTGGGATGTGCTAACCCTGCCGAAAACAAAGGGGGCATGGGAATACCTAATCCCCATCTTGATAATGAGGTAGGGACGCTTAATTCTGGTCTTCCAGCTGCTAACTTGCGCGGCAGGTTCATATCTCTCCTGGCTCGCTTGTGGTCCCCCTCCCTTCCTGCGTTGTGCCAATGCATCGACGTTATGTCGAACTGTTAAATGCTTGGTAAGAATAAATGATTAAAGAAATTACAAAACCATGTAGACTGCAATTGTACTACTGTTTCTTCTATGATTGGTTCTGGCAGAACTAAGATACATGAGCATACCTGTAGTATATCGTTGTGAAGTTGTGTCAAGTAGCTGCTTTGACGCCTAGTCTCTCTAGTCTCTGAAGCTGTCCTCTTGATAATTTTGATTCAGCGAAGAAAAGAAAAGAAGGACGTGCCCTGAAGTGGAGAAGTTCAGAAGCACTTCATGAAAGAGGGGGCGTTCGGCTTTTGGCTTGCTCTAGCAAAGCGGCGGCGGCGCTTGGGGAGGTTTCTAGCGAGGCACCGATGTCTTCCACATCTTCCATTGGGGAGGCCGCGTCAGGGGCGATACCAGAGGTGAGCGAATTGGTGAGCAATACCGTTCTAAGTACTCAACGAATCGCCACGGCTCGGTACTTCTCGGTGGCCACGACGTCCTCGTTCATGATGGAGGCTTCGGGAGACCGGGGGTTCACGTCGTGATCGAGGTTGGTCGGCGCCTTGTAGAGCGGTCACACCACGGATTTGCGGCCGGCAGGCGACGATGATGAACTATCAGATCAGTCCGGGGCTTTTCGATGACATCAAATGAATCCTGGTCAAGGTTTCACCAAAGATCTGAAACCACTCCCGGTGGTCGTGGACTCGTGGTCGACATCATGTTGCGGTTGCCCATATATGGAACCAGGGTGTGAAAGTTTGGAACATGCTAGCTACAAAACGTGAAGTATCGGATCGTCTCATGGCCATGGATCACAGCGTGTATGTATAGGAACCAACGGACACACATGTTAGGAGAGCCTATATGGAGTTGTTTTGTTCGACGGAGGACACACGATACGGTTTTTCTTCTGCACTTATCGGTTATGTATAAGTGGTAATACGTGGTTTTTTGGAAGGCTTGTCTAAAAAAGTATTGGACCGGGAGAAACATTTCGTGCTTTATTATTCGGTATAGACTAGCACACGTGTCCGTGCGTTGCAACGGGAAGAAAATTATGGCACAAGCACCTTGTAGAACCACTTGACGGGTTCCATTGGACCCGCACACTCTGCTAATGCAACATTGCTGAAAGCAAAAAAAATCTCTATTTATGAGAACATCCATCATCAACATTGGTGATCCGGCAACAATGAATTTCACTAATAAAAGATGCATCAAATTCAGAAAACCTTTGCTTCACTTTATTCGTTTTTATATAATGCACACTTGAAAATTGAGTTTTATTAAACTCACAATTTGACTTTGTATCTTTTCAAGGATCGGATTAGATATTTTTCTAGCCACATTATTCCATTGACACTATCGGTTCTTCGAAATACACCTTTATACCCAAATCTTCTAGCTAATATTTTTCAAATAATTACTTATTTTAGCTAACCATTGATCCTTATTTTTTTAGTTCTACAAAAATGCAGCAGGCAACCACGCATTTGATCGTATACAGCGCGATCGCGCACAGCAGCAGAAACATGTACGAGTACGACGCATAGTATTGACTCTATTCTTATCCTTTACTATTTGCTTCATAGTAGGGAACCAGCCAGCCCGACTGGAAGCAAAACCGACCCACCGTCCACCTAGAACCTTAGCATCGTCCCTGACCTCACTCCCTCCCCCCAATACACACCAAGGAACAGCCGCCAGTAGCACCCTGCGCCCCCACCCCTGTCCCCCACCAGTAGGCTCCCCTACGCGCCTGCCCCCACTGATGTCCAGATCCCCTGCTTGAGTCGGAGCTTCCCGGATCGATTCGCGTTTGGGCCATGAAGGCGCGGAGCGCGAGCCGCATGAGCAAAATCGAGATGAGGAGGAGGTCGCCCGGCACCGGAAGATGCCGCTGGGCAAAATCTGGGAGGCATCCGTCTTGCCGGGCACCTCCCTTTGATTTGAATTCGTTTTTTAGTGAGCCAACATCATGGGCGACCTCACCCAATCCAACAGGTGCAGCATCTGCATCATTCTAATTACCAACAAGCAATAGACGTATGAGTGCACAAAGGGGGTCAGAGTGTGCTCACACGGACACATCACTTGTGGAGAAAAAACAGCTAAATATGGAGAAATCACACGTTCAGATAGATTAATAAAATGAATGAGGCCTTGAGATGAGGCAGCGTCGAGTGCTGCCGAGAGAGAGCTGTCATGTGCCGGCCGGCCGGAGGTCGTCGCAGCATAGAGGTCCGGCATGGCTGCTGCTCAAAGGAGCGGTTCCACCGCGCAACCAAAGCCAGGTCGTTCTCCTCCCTCCATGTCGGCAGCAGCAGCAGCATCACGCGCGGGTGGTTGCTCCTCCTCCTACTACTCAGCGCGCCGGGCATCCCGGTCGATCTCTGACAGCGAGATTTGGGGTCGAGAGATTGTATTGCGCCAAAATTTGCCGCGCGCTGAAAACACCTCCAGCAGGTGCGGGAAAATAGCGCGCGCTAAAATTTGCCGCGCGCGGGGCTCTGCGCTATCCTCTGCGCCATATATCGCGCGCCGAATACAGCGCGCACTATCCACGCCACGCGCCGCAGGACGTCATCAACGAGCGCAACTTCTTCGCGCAGAGGAAGGCGGAGCGGAGGTCCGAGCGCGCAGACCGGCGCTGGCGCCGGCAGTTCATCAACGACCAGTTCGAGATCGAGCAGACTATCCCGGACAATGATCCACGCTGGGTGGATTTGGTTCTGTCGGAGGTGTCCGACGACACCGCGTCCGACGAGGAGTAGAGGAGTAGTTTTTAATATTCATCTAGTTTAATTTATGTTCGTCTAGTTTAATTTGTGTTCGTCTGAAATAATTTTAATGCATTTTCTAGATCTTTGTTTCTGTCGGGTGGCGCTATTTGTCGCTATTTGAAACGGAAGAAACACTTCGTACTTTATTATTAGGTATATATATAGATTATTTAGGTTCTATTTTATCAATTCGATGAATTCGTAGCCTCCGAATAATAGTCTTCATGCCCACATAAAATGTCGAATCTTCTCACAACTTGATCCCCCTCATGTATTATTTCGTAGCAACACTAGCATCTTACCACTCTTCCAGAACACAGCAAAAAGATTTTGCAGGGACCAGCCAAAGGGTATTATGAGGTACTTGTATTAAGATTTTGCTTGCTGCTTCCCTCAATGAATTAATCGACTTTTTTGACAAACTTGTAAATTCCGGATCCTAGTTCCTAGGGTTGCTACCTTGCTAGATTTGCGCCTATAAATTTTTTTAGGATTTTTACAGATTTAGGCGAGCATTCTCGAAATAGGCTTTCGCCCCGCTTTTTAAATAAAGCCACATCGGCCGAGCATTCTCACGGTGATAGTTCTCGATCCTTCTTCAAGCATACTTTTTCATAAATTTGCTTAAGCCGGCATGAAAAAATATTAAAACTAAGCATTTTATTTATTTATCACTCCTATTAATTTATGAAAAATTAAGTTATATCAGTCGAACTTAAAAAAAGGAGATATATAAAGAAGAACAAAGTAGTGAAATTAAAAGAGCAGGAATTTAGAACTAGTTGGAGCGGCTACGTTGATTACGGGAATGGTATGGCAGATTGATGCTGTTTGGCTAGGCGATGAAAAGCTTGGACTATATTTTTTTCAACCGGGCTTTCACCCCTTTCCATTCATATTAAACAAAAATAACCAAAGTCGTAGTTTGTTATTACAATCCAAGAAGAAAGGGGTAGGGGAAAATGAAAACGAGTTGGCGCAGTATCAGCAAATCTACTGTCAACGCTCGCCATCGAGACGTCACCGTAGGGCAAAAACCTAATACCACAACAAAACCCAGCGCTAAAAATACGATAATCCATCACACAAGGGAAGCATGAAACATAAAGAGGATCCAAGAAGCAAAAGGTCTAGACATGCAAGCTCCATCAGCAGGAAATCTTCAAGGACCAGTGATCATCAGGATAGGAGAGCCAGGCCAGTACAAAAGCAAAGAACCGGCAAAAAAAGAGATTTCACTGGGTGAGTGGAGTTTATGATTCTCAAAAGTAACTTTGTTACGAGTGAGCCAAATAGCCCAGCACAAGGAAGCAATTAAAACCACATAAAAAATTTCATGATGGGGGAGAAAAGAATGAAACCAAGTCATGGCTTGCCAAAAATTATGAGGAACCAAGTTAGTCCCCATGGAAATCCCAAGAACCCCCCAAACCACCCTAGCAACAGAACATGTGAAGAAAAAGTGATCATTAGTTTCCACTTGATGGCAAAGGAACAGAGAGGAGAGCCAGGCCACTTCCTCAGATGCATGTTTTGTCTAGTGAGGAGAGCATCTCTACAAAGTTGCCACATGAAAATTTTGATCTTAAGAGGCAATTTAGCTTTCCAAACCCATTTATTGCTAGAACCAGCAAGATTCCTTTCCAACCACAGATACATAGATTTAGTTGAGAAGATCCCATTTGCGTTCAAGGACCAGTATACATTATGAAGAGAGAGAGGCAAAGCTCTAACAACCTCACAAATATGATTCCATTGTACCAACATATCACCTCTAAGGGATCTCCTAAAAGGAACCCTAAAATCCATCTCAACACATTTCTTAATGGTAATATTTTGATCAAGACAGATATCAAACAAACTAGGGAAATATTCAGAAAAGGGTAAATTTGCCTCAATAGAATCATTCCACAGCCTAGTTATATTCCCATTGCCCGGGGAAATTTTCCTTCCTGCTAAATAGTTTTTTCTAATTCTTAGGAGAGTTTTTCAACAAGAAGAGTCAGAACTTTCTTCCACCACAGTGACAACACTATGTTTCTTAAGGTAATTGGCCATAACCAGTTGTTGCCAAAGTCCTTCACCTTGGACTATAGCAGATACTAATATATTTACCTCGCCTGAAGGTGGAATTCCTGGAGTATCAACGTCATTCAGTTTATCAACAATCTCGGCTATAGTATGTAGGTCTTATCTCACGATCGGCCTGCAAACACCTTAACGCCATTTCGGTGCATGCCTTAAGTTTCTTTGATGTGCATGTGCCCGACGACATTCTTTCATGCAACCTCATTTCCCATTTTTCGTGTACCTTCAAAGTTTGCACACGACGGAAAATCATATCATGTAAAGTGATGCATAACAGGATTACATTATCCATGTAAAAATGATTTCTGTTCAAGATACAATATATTTTCCATACATGTGCAAGAAATTCTTCGGAAAGTGTTACAGATTGCATACGGCAGACAGTGTGTAATAATTTCTTATATCAATTACATATATATGATTACATATTAGAATTGGATTTTAACACATATTAATTTTATTTGACGTGTTTATTTGGAAAGCATAATATATGAGATACTAATGAGATCCTAATTTTTCACAGAGATATTGGCAATGCTATTATATCATTTTAAATTTATGCACAATATATCCACTGTGTATTAGCTCCAAAATTTAATTTTCATGCATTGTAGTTTCTAGGTATAAAATTTGCTATTAATTCTGTGGTAGGTTTACATGATAATTTAGGGCTTATTTGTGCCCAACAATTGTGAGATCCATCTTCTCCCATCCCACCGGCTACCCCAATTTCTGTGCTGCAGAAGATTGGAGTTAACGTTTGTGGCATTCCAGCTAAAGAGCTTCATGAGGATAAGCTCCAGGAAGAAGAAGGTGATGACAATGAAGCTTAAATACTCTACAACTTATTTCCATATCATGTCTTTAATAATGTTTCTGGTTATGATGTTGGTTGTTTATGTTTGGAATTGCCTTAGGATTTGTTCACAGGTGTGCCCACCTGTTAGACCTTATTTATTTATGTCATGAACTCTACTTTAAGACAATGGAATATTTTATGTTGGAATGTTCGTGGTATAAATTCTGAGGGTAAGCACAATGCTTTACGCTCTCACATAGATTCTTCTGGATGTTCAATCATATGCTTACAGGAAACAAAAAGAGAGCAGTTTGATCATTCATACATCAGGAAATTCTGTCCTAGAAGGTTTGATAAGTTTGTCTTCTTCCCCTCGGTAGGAAATTAGGGAGGATTAGTCATTATTTGGAATAATGCTGTTTTCAAAGGAGAAATAGTTGAGAATATTTCTTGGGCTATAACCTTAAAATTCTCATCGATGCAAACAAATTCTAGTTGGCTTCTGTCAAATATCTATGGACCTTGTTCTGGTGAGGAGAGGCAGGAGTTTGTGAATTGGTTATACTCTTTGCAAATTGACAACTTGGATAATGGTTATTAATTGGTGACTATAATTTTTATAGATCACAAAATGATAGAAATAGAGAGGAAGGTAATATTGAGGATATGATGTTATTTAATGACATTATCAGAGCCCAAAATCTGGTAGATTTGCCTCTGCAGGGTTCTTATTTTACTTGGAGTAACATGCAAGATGAACCTTTGTGGGAGAGGTTAGATTGGTTCCTAACCTCTAATAATTGGACTACCACATTCCCAAATACCACAGTTACAGTCTTGTCCAGGCCAGTTTCAGATCATGTTCCTTGCCTAATCTCCATTCAATCCTCAATACCTCGTAGTAGAATTTTTAGATTTGAAAACTTCTGGACTCAACATCCTGGCTTCAAAGAAACAGTAGCTGCAGCTTGGCACATTCCAGTGCATCACAGCAATCCAGCAGTAATTCTTACTGGAAAATTTAAAAATGCTAGAAGAGCACTCAAAAGATGGAGTAGGAATATCTCTAAATTGTCTTTGCTAATTGAGAACTGCCAAAAGGTTCTAAAACAGGTGGATGACTTAGAGCAGATCAGAAGATTAACAAGGGCTGAATGGAATTTCAGGAAGATTTTGAAAAACCATATTACAAGACTACTTTACTATAAGCAACAATACTGGAAAAAAGATGTACAGAACGATGGATAAAATTTGGGGATGAAAATACAAAGTTTGAAAGGATACGGATGTCGCCTAGAGGGGGGTGAATAGGCGATTAAAACTTTTCCTAGAGTGGCTCAACAAAGGCGGAATAAAACTAGTGTTTACTTTGTTAAGCACAACCTAGAACAACTAAGGTTCACCTATGTGCACCAACAACTTATGCTAAGCAATACAAGCAACAAAGTGATAGCAATATATATATTACTTCAAGCACGAAGGCTATCACAATGTAAAGTGCATAAGTAAAGATCTCGGGTATAGAGATAACCGAGGTACGCGGGGATATCGATATTTTACCGAGTTCCTCCCAACATGGAGTACGTCTCGTTTGGAGAGGGGGTGATATCAAACCACTAACGCCACAAAAGGCCTCTCTTATTCTCCGGTGAATCTCACCCCAATGGGATTGATCCACACTTCCACTATCGGTGCACTTGTCGGTGGCAACTGGAACCTCTCACAAGGTTGGGGCACAACTCCACAACTTAATTGGAGGCTCCCAACAAACGCCACAAAAGGCCTCAACAAATGCCACCAAGGCCACAATGCCACCAAGGCCACAAAACCGTCTAGGGTTCCAAGAACCCAAGAGGGACAAGCTCCAATGAGCAATTCAAACCAAATCCTCCGAGGAGAACTCAAACCGATGCACCAAATGCAAATGGCAAGAACGCCACAAAGATGCTCAAATCCCTCACTCTCAAGTTCCAACAAACCTATTAAAGCTATTAGGGGAACAAGAGAGGAGGAATCAAAGAGACACAAAATCCCCCAAAATCTATATCCCCAAAGAAACACTCACAAAGAGATATTTTGGTTTGGTCAAAACGTAGATCTAGATCTCCTCCAACTACCCCTCAAATATAAGCAAGAATCAATGGAGGGGTGAGTAGAAATCAAGCTCAAAGAGTAAGGCAAATGAGGGTAAAGCTTAGACAAAGGAGAAGAAAGAACTAACTCTAAAAGACAAAGGGGCAAAGCTATTTAAAGGACTAGACAAAATATGGCCGTTGGAGCCTTAATGTAGCGGTAGTACCGGAAGTTCAAGCGGTACTACCGGAGAACTCCGGTACCACCGGACCTGGTACCGGACTTGGTACCGGAGGACCAATATTCAAACTTCAATAAGCCCTGGCCACAGCGGTACTACCATTGATGCTACCGTAAAGCGGTAGTACTGCAAATGGCAACCGGTACTACCGGACGTGAAGTGGAATCAGCAGTTTAGACGAAAAAACTCTCTGTCACGCCGGGTACTATCTAGGCAGACAGAAGCTTTTTGCCAACGTACAAAAGTCTCTGCCCTATGCGGTACTAAAATGCAGTACTACCGCATTTTAGTACCGGAGCAGGCAGAAGCTTTTGACAAGTGGTCAAAAAGCTACTGTCGCGCTAGGTACTAAAATGCGGTACCACCGCTTTTTAGTACGTAGCCCGTCAGAGGCTTTTTGACAGTTAGTCAAAACCTTCTGTCGCATCCGGTAGCAAAAAGCGGTACTACCGCTTTTTGGTACCGCACTAGGCAAATATTCAAACTGCAATAACTTTTGACTGGAAGCTCCGATTGACCCGATTCCAATTGCGTTGAATAGAGGATGACAAGGGCTTCCAAATAAAAAGTGGAAATATTGATTATCATCAAGTGAGAAAGTATCAAGTAGAATAATATGATATACCTCACTTGGTGAGAAACCGAAAAGCCGCATAAATCAAAATCGCAACAAGATACAAATGGGAGATCCGATTTTGATGAACAAGAGCTTGTTATGGAGATTACCACAAGCTCTATATCCTCACATGGATAAGATCAAATAACAACCAAATACGATGATGCAAGTATGCAAAGGTTTGAGCTCTCTCCGAACGATGTGACCGAATTACTCATACGAGAGCCCCTCTTGATAGTACGGTTATCTATCCTAAACCCGGTCTCACACACACAACGTGAGACCGGCAAAAGGGAAAACCTATCAAAATTATACCTTTGCCTTGAGCGTTCCACTTGAGCTTGATGTAGACGATCTTGCCCTTCTCAAGATGGAACGTCTTTCTTGATTCTTCATCATCGATCCATGATCACCGAGGATGGCAAGCCTCAAACATGAGATCTTCTATAGATGGCGCATTTTGAGCTTGCACATCAGATTTTCTTCTCATTTCATCGACCTTGAAGCCAACACATGCTCCAAGCGATGCTAATGGACAAATCCTACAAGTATAACTTAATACACACATTAGTCCATAAAGATTGTCATTAATTACCAAAACCACACATGGGGGCCCACATGTTCTTTCAAAGTTCTTTCATAGAATTGCTACTGAGAGGCACAGAAGGAATGCTATTGTTGCTATTTTTACATCTGATGGAGTATCTGTTAGTGATCATGAGGGTAAAGCTCAAATTTTATTTGAAGCCTACAAATTGCGTTTGGGAATCTCTGAACAACATGAAATGAGGTTTAATCTTGAAGATTTGTTCACAATTTCCCATGATCTCCAATTCATTTCTTCTCCTTTTTCAAAGGAAGAAATTGACAAGGCAGTAAAAAAGATGCCACTTGACAAAAGTCCAGGTCACTGACGGTTTTAATGGATGCTTTCTTAGAACATGTTGGGATATCATTGCTCAGGATTTTTACAAGTTATGTGATCAATTTGCTGAAGGCACTGCAATTTTGGACAGTATTGACAGCTCATTCATTACATTGATTCCAAAGAAGAGCTCTCCTGTTAATGTTAATGATTATCGCCCAATCTCTCTTTTAAATACTTCACTCAAATTGCTGATAAAAATTCTAGCAGACAGATTGCAGGACTGGTTATTTAAGTTGGTTAGTGAAAACCAATATGGAATTATAAAAGGAAGAACAATCCAAGACTGCTTATCCTAGACTTTTGAGTACCTATATCAATGTGAATCTTCCAAACAGGAACTTATTGTCCTAAAGCTAGATTTTGAAAAAGCTTTTGACATGGTGGAGCATGACTCTATAATTGACATTCTTAAGCATATGGGTTTCACTGAATTGTGGCTAAAATGGATAAAATGTCTGCTTTCTTCTGGGCACTCCTCAATTCTTCTCAAAGGAACTCTAGGTAAAACCTTCAAGTGTAGCGTGGGGTAAGACAGGGAGATCCTCTATCCCCTCTTGTTTTTGTCTCTGCTTCTGAATTATTACAAGTGGTAGTTAACAGAGAAATGCAGAATGGAAATCTAAACTTACCTATTCCTTGTGGGGGGACATTTCCAATAATCCAGTACGCTGATGATACTATACTGGTGTTACGTGCTAATAATGAGGAAGTGACACATTTGAAGAATATTTTGCTGGACTATGCTACTTCCACTGGTTTGAAGATCAACTTTCATAAATCAAATCTCATCCCCATCAATATCTCTAATAACAGAGCTCCAGAACTAGCATCTATATTTGGATGCACTATAGCTGCTATGCCATTCACATATTTAGGTTTGCCTATGGGAACAACAAAGCTTGCATTTACTGAATTAATGCCTTTGGTGGACAGAATTGAAAGGAAAGTGACAACTGCTACTCTTCGAATGTCACATGCTGGTAAATTGGCATATATTAATGCTATCTTATCATCCATTGCCACATACACTATGTGCTCTATTGAAATTCATCCCAAAGTTATAGCTTACGTGGATAAGATTAGAAGAAGATGCTTATGGAGTAAAAAGACTGATCAGGGGGGAAAATGTGTTTCCCTAGCAGCCTGGGATCTGGTTTGTAAGCCAAAAAACAAAGGAGGATTAGGAGTACTTAATATGAAGTTACAGAACCAGGCTTTACTTCTAAATTTTTTGGATAAAATTTATAACAATAGAGATGTTCCATGGGTGAATTTAATCTGGTCTGCTTATTATCAGAGCTCGGTCCCACATGCTTCCAACGCTGTTGGGTCGTTTTGGTGGAAATAGATTATGAAACTCTCCCCAATCTTTAGAGGCATTGCATCTTGTTCAGTAAGTCATGGGAGTAACGTTCTATTCTAGAAAGATTGTTGGGATGAAGAAATCAGACAGCAGACAAAACCCAGGTTATTTTCGTTTGCATTAAATGAGGATATTACAGTAAAAGAATTCTATACAACAGAGGATCATTTACAACTGTTTCATACTCTTTCAGAGGAAGCGTATCAGGAACTTCTGCAGATTCAATTAGATATATCATCGGTGGATATACAAACACAACTTCATGACTCATGGAAGTATAACTGGGGTGATATTTATTCTTCCAGAAAATACTACAAGTTCTGCTTTTGTTTGATGGATCCACCTGTTCATTTTTCCTGGATTTGGCATTCGAAGCTTTGGCCCAAACTGAAAGTTTTCTCCTGGTTGCTTTTATCGGACGAGCCTTGCTTCGGTATCCCCCCCTAGACAAAGAAATACAGCGCTACCGGGTTTCGGTTTCATCTCCGGGTGGAGACCGGATGGAGATGGAGACCGTACTGACTACGTATACCACAGCGGCATACGTGATCGGGCGGGATTGTAATTGATCAGTTGCGAGGAGGGCATACGAGGAGTTTGGCATCGGCTGCGAGTGTACGTGACCGCGCAGATCATGTCGGCCGCCCATCGCTGGACAGAGAGAAGATCGCCGCCGCACTCTCGCTCGCTGCCCTCGTACAGTTCCTCCACCTCCCCTCGCTCCTTCTCCACATGGCCGTCCACACCTACATCCACCTGGATGTACGTGCCCACCATGGTGTTGTTCATTGTCCTCCACGCCCAGCTCCTCTTCTGCAACCTCCACGCTCAGCGCTAGCACCTCTGACTGCAGCTGCTCCCAATCTACACAACATCTGTCTTCCAATCTGAGCCCGATTTCCGCCCGGAGCACGAACCCGAAACCCGGTAGCGCTGAATTTCTTTGTCTAGGGGGGATACCGAAGCAAGAGTCTTATCGGACAGACTTAACACTAAAAATATGCTTAGAAGAAGACATTTTAATGTGGGTCAGGGACAAAATCATCATTGCCCTCTCTGCACCTTAAATGAAGAAGAAACTTTAGAACATCTATTTTTCTACTGTCCTTTTAGTACAGTGTGTTGGCAAAGACTCAACATCAGTTGGACAGATTCCTCTTGCAGATTCCAACTTCTGAGTAGGGCTAAAGAAACGTTCCAGCAGCAGCTATTCTTTGAAATCTTTACAATTTCAGCTTGGGGGATCTGGAAAGAAAGATACAATCTGATCTTCAAAGGAATTGATCCATCAATAGAAGCCTGGAGGGCTAAAGTGAGGACTAAGGATGTAAGTGGCAGCGGCACCCAGCAAACCCGCATGCGCCGCCCGTCAAAAATCGTCTATGTGGCGTATGTGGCAGTCCGCTAAACTTAGTTGGCGTATGTGGGAGTGCCCACCAAATCCAGCGGTGCCAGCGGCATTGCCGCATGCTCTGACACGCTCAACAAAAATTGGACATAAGCCCATGACGTTGTACAACAAGAAGGTCAATCAGATGTCTGACACGCGGGGTGATTGGACAGCTTCTTCATTTCTAGGAATTCACGTACCGCGCGCATATATTTCTTGCAGCGCCTCCGATCCCATGCGGGTTGCGCATCCTGAGTTGATCGAGGCGAGGAAGCAACCACGAATGATGGAGGGCAGGGAGTCAGGGCGTAAATGGTAGCGGCGTCCAACGGTCCCGCATATGACGCCCGCAAAAAAACAAGTGCAAAAAAAAAGTAAGGCGTCCAACCGTCCCGCATATGACGTCCCGTATATGGAGCAGCGGATGTCCGTTTGCGTCTCACGGGTGGAGATGCTCTGAGCCAGGCGCCGACAGGCTAGCTGTCGGTCACATACTCACATGTAAGACACATTAGTTCTGTTTATCATGATGTCAGCATGACATTCCGGCGCCCCACATTAGCCCAGTGATTTTCTTCGCCCTTGTCGAGGTTCTCGAGATAGCCCTCAATGGCTCCACGATGAGCCTGGTGCTTGGCATGAAACCATCTATCCCATAGCCAGGACTGGATGGCGTACGCCGGGTCACGTCACAGATCTAGGAAAGGTGAGCACGACGATGGTAGACCTCTCGCCGGTGTGCAGGCCCCGATGACATGGTTATACCCCGCGGGTGCATGATCTCAACATACCTAGTCCAGCCCAAGGAAGGCCCACGGCAAATGTACGTCGGCCCATGAAGACTTTCGGGTGGCCCAGGCCCATGATGCCTTCGGATCCTTGAAGAGCAAGACTAGAGTAGATAGGAAATTCAAAGGGGTAAAACCCTAGAACCTGTAACCGACTAGGTCTATGCCCGGGACCTGCCTAAGTCTATATAAAGGCCAAGAGGGCACGACCTAGATATCTCGATTCATACTTTCGCATACACACCTCCACGCCAGATTGCATCTGCGCACCCCTGTAACCTTCGGTTCTGCCGTAATCAAGAGCAGACAAGCAGGAGTAGGGTTTTTCCTCCGGGTGCCTGAACCTGGGTAAACCTTGTGTCCCCGTGTTGCTTGTTTGCTAACCGTGCCACGATCTCCAGCATCCCCATCTTCTCCAAACCCAAGTCCATAACAATGGGCAGGTGGTTTGTTGGGCCGTTCCCTCTGTCATGTCGGATTGATTCGGACACGAAAGATCTGTTTCCGGCTGTTGGAGATGCCTAAGTCATGAGTTCCGCTTCTCATTTTAGCTACTCCCTTCGGCTCATATTAGTTGACTCAACTTTGTCTAGATATAATATATATATATATATATATATATATATATATATATATCGACGCAGATTTGCTAAACACAGGCGTAGCTACGCATAGGCTTAGGACCGTTGGATAAAGAGATCACATGTAATGCTAGTTTAGATGGTAGTGGCTGGCTCTTAAAAGGAGTAACGGTTTCTAACGGCGTTTTCACCACACTGTGTGTGTACATGCATGCAATGCCTAGGGGCTCGAGCAAACCCTAATTTTTTAGCTTGCTGTTTGGCAAAGAAACTTTTAGCATCTAAAATGGAAAGATAAAGTGAACAAGGCTTAAAATGAGTTCTGCATGCAAACGTTTCCTGCTATGCATCACGTGACTCTTAGCGTAGCCAAGAATTACGAGGGTACCAGAAAATTATTTCGCAATTATTTATTGTACTGTGTTATTGGTGAAGACATAAGTGATGGCATTCTACTTACTGATAGATAAGTGACTTGAGACACAGGATGATCAACAACTGGGTAGATCAGAAATCGTGTAGTACAACAGAATATGATGGAACGTCATGCCTTCTGCATTGCGTATTTCACACTGCAATTTAATTTATCTGTATTTTGGTGTTTTCTATAGAACAACTTTATTTGCTTTTGAAGGATTCTAGTAGAATATCAGTTCCTCGGGTTTTCTACTATAGTACAGCAGACACTGAAGCCACATTGGAACGAAAGATAGAAGTTAGGGCCATAACGAATGTCAGTGTTTTCTACTATAGGAGCACCATCTTCACTCATTCTAAACCGTTGTCTTCTCCGCTCACTCTGCCCCATCAAGAGGGGACGCCTTCTGCTCCCTGTTTGGCAAAGAAACTTTTAGCATCTAAAATGGAAACATAAAGTGAACAAGGCTTAAAATGAGATCTGCATGCAAACGTTTCGTGCTATGCAAAATATAAAGTGAACAAGGCTTAGTTTGGTTAGGGTTTACCGCATGTAGTATATTAGGGTTTGCCTCACCTAAATGAAATTTGATAAGCTTTGTTTTGCTAGGGCTCCATGCATGCATCAATGGAATTGGGTTCAACGCAATGAAATAAGGCTTAGTTTGGTTAGGGTTTACCGCATGTAGTATATTAGGGTTTGCCTCACCTAAATGAAATTTGATAAGCTTTGTTTTGCTAGGGCTCCATGCATGCATCAATGGAATTGGGTTCAACGCAATGAAATAAGGCTTAGTTTGGTTAGGGTTTACCGCATGTAGTATATTAGGGTTTGCCTCACCTAAATGAAATTTGATAAGCTTTGTTTTGCTAGGGCTCCATGCATGCATCAATGGAATTGGGTTCAACGCAATGAAATAAGGCTTAGTTTGGTTAGGGTTTACCGCATGTAGTATATTAGGGTTTGCCTCACCTAAATGAAATTTGATAAGCTTTGTTTTGCTAGGGCTTCATGCATGCATCAAAGGAACACTAACGATGTTACTATTGAGCCAACGTCCTGGGTCTGAAAACATGTGCTCCCTATATCAAAAGGGAAGATAATTAACGGTGGATATGCTATGCGCACCTATTCCCGTGTTTAGCTGACTATTTCCTATATATATATATATATATATATATATATATATATATATATATATATATATATATATATATATATATATATATATATATATATATATATATGAATCTAGCCAAACACGAGTCAAGTAATATGGGTGAAGGGAGTAGTAGTATCAGCGGAGAGTTTAGCAGAGATACACGTGTATATGATACTCACGGGGCAGAGGTTGTACGTGCTACTGTATATGAAGTCGTATGAGTTAGACCACGCACGTCAGCTCTCTTAAATAAGAATCGCAGCGAAGTAGGAATAGCGTACTGCCACACGCGAGTACGATCAACACAGAAAGAGTGAGACGCAAGCTTGGAGCGGCGTCGTGGCGCCATTTAACCACCTAAATTTGCCAGAAAGTTTAAACGGCTGCCGCTAAATCCCGTTAATTTAGATGCGGCCGAAGCGGCCACGGCCGCATAGCCCAGCAAGCGCGCCACTTACATCCTGAGTGAGGACTGACTTGCAGTTTCTTAGGTTCAGGGTTAGCCAAAACCTGGAACAGACAATTGATTTTTTTTATTGATACAATCTAGACTTTTTCTGTATTTTCTCTTTCTTTTTGTGTGCTTTTAAGCATACCCTGTATGTAATCTTTATATGATCAATATAGTACCACAGTAGGAGCCTCTCCTACCGTTTATGCTAAAAAAACAATTGCGAGATCTGATGATTTTGGTATTTTACAAGATAATCTATTGCGAGTATAAAAATATATTCACATATGTTTCTATTTTTATAATTTTTGTATTCTACACCAAGCCGTTGCGCGCCAGCTCCAGGCGTTCAGCGTGCCATGCCCGCAACTTACTCAATGATAAGGAAAATAAAGAAATAGATAAATAAAAATAATATTTATAAGAAGGAATTGAAAAAAATAGAAAAAGGACCTAAGATTAGAGCTTATCATATGTAGAGGTGTTTTGGTAAATAAATGCGGCCATGTCAGCTTGACCACCGGGTCTCATCCATCAGATTTATCATTAGAAAAACGTCAAAGCCAGAACGGTGCTATCTGCAACCTCTTGCTCCAAATCGTGTTTTTTTTAAATAAAATTGTAGTCTTTTGAAATCCTAGCCCCAATTATGGTGGTTTTTTGTAATTTTTGCCGTTAACGGCCGTCAACGCCTTTCGTCCAGATATGTCACGTCTGGCTGAAGTTCAGGCCCCACCAGTCAGATTTATCGTTAGAGCAGCGTCAAAATAAGACCAGTGCTATCTGTAACTTTATGCCCCAAAATATGGTGGTTTTTGAAAATTTTAAAGTTTTTGGTGATCTTTTAAAACCCTAGCCCCAATTGTGGTGGGTTTTTGTAATTTTCTTCCAAACCTTGACATGGACATTGGAGACTCTGTCCTGCAAAATCGGCTGAAGCTCTGAAACCAGTTTTGGCAGCCGTCTTTACTGATCTGGATGGAACAACAACATTGTGTTTTCAGTTTCTTCAAGCTGGTTTTGCTTGCACGGTTCACTTCTTGTCAGTTACGAATACGTGTGTCGCCAATTAGGCCCCGCTTGATTGGCTGTAAATTAGGCCCAAACCTCCGTTTTAGTCAGACCCAAACCGTTTTTATTCCAGGCCAGTATTAGGCACTTGGTTCACTGGAATATTTACATCTCCAAGTTATTTATGGCCCATATACCCCGGTAAAAATAAAGCATCTCTGGGTGGTCCGTTTTATCTACTCGGGGCACGTCCAAATACGTCCGTGAGAAAACCGGAGCAGGAAAACGAACCATACTCCCAAGCGAGGCCTTAGTGTTAGCACATGGATCATGTGTGGTCAATATATGTTCTGCGCTCATAGGCCATTTATATGTTCGATGACAAGTTAACAAAAACTGCTGGCAAAGAAAAAAAATCCGGTTTCGATAGTCGCATAAGTTCTGGATTCACTCGCCTGATGCATCATTCGGATCACAGATGTTACATAAGAGTTTGGTTAGTGGAAATAAAATCTGAGATGTACAGCCAGCACGGTCAAAATCGACGCAATCTGATATCCTGCGGGTGAGTTCTTTGTCACATGGAGTCTATTCCTTCCCAGTGAGATATAGATGTCTCCAAATGATCTCAGAAAATTGGCTGAATGCTGTTCCCGCATGAAAACACTGATTAGCTCACCCTATTTGTGCACGCCAAATTGCCTCTTTTCAGCCCTTGTTTGTCTAATGGCATTTCCATCATCACCTGCACAGGTTTAGACCACCACTATGTGAAATCCTGAAATTTTCAGAATGCTAGCTGCTTCTGTTAAACTTGATTTTAGTAGCAGTTCATGCCTCTCTTACACACAGGTTTCCATACCGCACGGGGACCTTGTACCTGCGACAGACCAAAGATGCCATGTACCTATACCTGGTAAGCAATGGATGCTTCAGTTCCACGAACCAGGCTAAACATTTAAAATTTTCATCTTACCTGAAATGTTGGAGCTAATCCTAGGCTCCGGAAGAATCTTCCTTTTCTTGAAACCTGACACTCCGTGCATGTTCAGGTCTCGATGATAAACCTACCAATTATGACCAGGTCTCGATGATAAACCTACCACCCATTTTCAGCTTCGTCAGCCATCCCTCGACATCCTTTTTTGGAAAACCACCATGCTGGCATAGAACTTCTTTTAACGCAACCGTAACATCAGCAGGCATTTTGGTAGAAGACCCAGCGACGTATATCGCGGCCTCCTCAGAGCATAACATGTTCAGCACCCTCGCGCCCTGCTCCTTTATCTTGTCTTGTACATAGACTTTCTGAGGTTGATCCCTAGAAAAGGCCACAAAGAAACCACCTCCTTTTTCAAGGGACAGCACCCCCTGGTCTTGAGCATGATTTAACCAGAATTCCTTGTACAGAAAATCGTTGTCTTGATTTCTACAGCCGAAGAAAAATAGAATAGGAGCAGTTGGTTCCGCCACGCTCTGCGCAGCCCTTTCCTCCACGAATGTGCGGAACGGTGCGCATCCTGTTCCTGGTCCAATAAGCACGAGAGGAATCGATGGCCGCGGAGGAGGCAAGGATCCTCGTTGTATCCAACATGGTATAATGTTTTCTTCGCTTGGACAGAGCCCTGCTAGCCATGTAGAGCAGAGACCATGACGTGTTCTCTTTAACGGAGTACGCCATGATACAACACTAACAGTCAAGTGTATCTGATTTGGATGGACTAATGGGGATGACGATATGGAGAAGGCTCTTTTCTTCAATGGAGGTGTCAGTTGCACCAACCACTCAAAAGGCATGTGCACTGAGGGAAACTCCTCCAACACCTAAATGCATAACAAATCCATGTCACTTTGAACCAAAAAAGTTCAATTCAAAGGAAAACAGGCCTGCTAAAGTATGCACTGCAAGAACTTTTTTATTAAAATCGTTGGTGAAGACACTACTTACTTCCAGAACAGTCCGATTCTCCTTCTGATTGTATGAGTAAAGGTCGTTTCTTCCTTCAGGAGAAGTAAAATACTGGAGCTTTTCCTTTTCATTTTCATCTGTTGCAAAGTGGCTCATGATCTACAGAAGAACATCAGAGTTGTGTGAGCATAGAGGTGGCATACTGGTCATAGACATCAGGATTTCAGAGGCCAATATAAGATATCAAACAACTACAGAACATATGTGTAAGATGAAGCATTCAGGGTAATTTTCCTCTTGCCTCAAAGAAATATCGCCGAGGGGAAGCTGATGTGACATCCATTGTCAAAGCAACAAAGGTCTTTAGCTTGATGGGATCTACCAAACTGTTCATATGTGAACCTTTGGAAAGTTTGTCCACACTCTTTTCTTGAATCTGGGCATACAAAATATTGTTTCTCTTTGGTTAGCTAGATCACAGCAACAGATAGGCTAGTTGAGAAGGTATATACGAAGACATAACCACATATAGATGTATAATGGATAAAAGTCAAGGATCATCCACTGAAAAATAAAAAAAGGTGCACTGTCTAACGCAAGATAAAATGCTGGCTACTAGAGCAAACAATCTTGCTGAAGACCGTACTATGTGAATTTCCAACAGAGGAGTGTGCACATAGCTACTATTGTGGGCAACAAAAGTGTAAAGAAAATAAGCTGCCTCTGTAGCAGAGAGACACACATAAAAAAAGGTTAGAAAACAGATCCACATACCATTATGTAACATTCTGGATCCAACTTACAGCGTTTAATGAAATCATCAACAGCTGATGGATTCTGACTTGGTAAAATTTCTAGGACATCACCAACTTGATAACTGATGGGCTAAAATGACAAAAAATTAAACAATTTTTTAGTTTCTTTCAGAAGATGATTGCAAGGAATGTGATTATACGGATCAAAGAACATACATAACATCGATCTTCCAATTCAAAATGGCGGACATCTTTGTCAGAATCTCCCTTAGTCAAACATTGATTTGTTACCTAAGATGGTTAGCAATAGCATCAACAAAATAAACTAAGTAAAAAATGGGATCTACTAAAGTATAACGCAATTATTGTATCATTAATTTATTTTATAGTTACAATACAGATGAAGCATCCCCATAATGAACCATTACTAATTTATTACTATCCCCGGCCTGAGTTTGTTACACCACAGCTGACAGCCCAGCTACTATTTGTTCACGGAAATCCCAGCTATTATGGCTTATTTGAGAATGTTAAACATCTGACCATGCTGATTGAACTAACTGAGCAATAGAACATGACAATCATGACAACAAAATGCAAGTTGAGCTCGATCATGTATAGTTACAGGTAAAATGTACTGCTTAATCATCTACATAACTATCAATTGCTGGATCAGCTAAACATTCATAACAATACAAAGATTTGCTGGATCAGCTAAAATGTACTCCCTCCGTTTCAAAATATAAGATGTTTTAGGTTTGTGAAGAAAATGAATCTAGACTTCTTTTAGTGTGTAGATTCATCCCAAAGTTGAGTGAACCTACATACTAAAACAAGTCTAGTTCATTTTCTTCACAAACCTAAAACATCTTATATTTTGAAACGGAGGGAGTACTGCTTAATCATCCACATGTAGAATTGCTGGATCAGCTAAACATTCATAACAATACAATAGGAACTGATTTTAACTGTTACGATCTTACATAGGGTGCAGAACATACCATTTGTAACATCAATTGTGGTTCTCCTTCATTATGGCACTTCAGAGCAGGAGAAATTGAGCGTGCTCTCTCAATTAATGTTTTGGGGTCTGGGTAAGATGACATACAGAATCTATAAGAAGAAATATTACATGGCACTTTACAGATTACTGGTAAACAACAGCAAAGTTGAGACCTCCCACCTGAAATGGTGCTATCTTGTGGAGCCGAGTAATAGGTGACTTCTACCTTTGCATCCCCCAAAATATTCAAACTAGAATGAATGGCATGAGATATCCTTGGTAATAGTGAAGGATATATCTGATTTAGGGATTTCCACAAAGCCATCAACCACGGATCTAGAGCTCCTTCATACCTGGTATATAATAACAAAATAATTCAGCAGTAACTTTCAGGAATTGCTTTGGAACTCCCTGAAAAAAGGTGCTTTCTAAAAAACAATGCTTAAATGTAACCCAAAAGGCATGTAATCTGACTTCTCGAAAGCCCACACATGAATATAAAAACAATAGAAAATACGAAAAATGATATTACAAGCGTACCCCAAAGAATGTTGATCATTTCCCAAGCCTTTTGGTATGATTTGTTCTGCACCAAGATCTAAAAGCCTTTTATCGAGCATCTTTGCAGGAAGCTGCAGCAAAAAACACGACTATGAATAGGAAAATAGAAACAAGAAGCATGTATGGTTCTGAAACCCATAATAGTCATGATCTGTGAGTAACGGGGAACAATCTACTAACCAAGATTTTTCTTGAAAAGAAAATGAGCACAAATACATGACACTCTAGCCAAGGGAGTAATGAAAATTTAGCATGGTTGATCATGCAGCAAAAAGCGCATGCTTAGAACATATAAAAAAGATTACTTCCTGATTGTGTGTAAAACAGCCTATGCCAATATGAACTTGTTATTTTAATGATGTTTCTAGCTATTAATTTGAATATGGCATAACTCTAGAAAGCTTCGCAGCATTTTCTCAAGCTCCTGTAGGAACTGAAAAAAATAACTTTGATTAATGATACAATTACAGGTAAGGCACAATCAAGTTGTGTCTCCCAAATCATTCTCTGAAACTGCCAGCAAAGCAAATGAATACAGTGTTGCTATAACCATAAACTTATTTTCAAACAATGCGCCCCATCATGTGTTGCTAGAACTTTGGAATGTGTTATATCCATTATTAATTCCCAAAAACTAATGAACTACAGATCATTTCAACAAATCAACACAAATGATTGAATTAAAATTTAAAAGCAGCACATAGTGCAATAGCAGGCTGCAAAATCTAGTCTGAAGACTCACGTTGTAATTCCCATAGCTTGAATCGCCGAGCCCAAACACGGCATAATGTAACCTTTCCAGCCATCTCGCACCTAGATGTTTTCTGCGAAGGTATTTCCAAAATTCCTGTCACCCGAAACCCAAACAAAAGATGGCAATTAGAAAATCTGCACTCTAAAAACTACCGAACAAGAAAAGCATTTCAACCTTCAGTTATTATTGATCAAAAACCTCCCTTACCTTCATGGAATCTGGGGGATCGCCCTGCCCCATGGTGGACACAACGAATACCACATAACCTTCGCCTGGCAAGCAACTCTGCGCAAACAAGTGGAAGTAGAAAGTGATGTTCATATGACGTGAGATTGGTGGGCTTTTTAGGATTTTCCCAGCTTACGGGATTGAAGCTATCCATGGAAAGAAGGTCAACAGCTGGGCAGCCTCCACGCTCAGCCTCTCGGACTACACGTTCTGCAGCGTCGATGGCGTTGCCAGTTTGTGATGCGTAGAGTACGAGGAGGCGGCCAGGCATCGGCGACGACGAGGGCGCCATGGAGTGGTGTTTTGGCCTTGGGAGGGCAAATGGAGACTGGCCTACATGTTCCATGTTCAGTTTATCAGACCTAAGGCATACATCCTCTTTGACATAGATGCAAGAAAGCAAGTTCATTATGTCTTCTTTAGCATACAGTTCTGGTATTGCAAGTAAGCAAGAACATTACCTGCTACTCTCTATCTTACCCAACAGATTCTCTGAATGTAATTCAGTGCCCTAACCCTGCAAACCAGAGTGCAATGAATAGATCATCAGTACACAACAGGAAAGAAGAAAGATCGTGTATCCTACTTCTACAATAGCACAAGAAGATTGAAATTGGTGGAAGAAAGATAACAGGATGAACGAATCTGCTGATAAAAATAATTCAATGTGTGTATACTGCTTGAGCCTCTAGGTAGTAGGAGCGAGCGCGAACTAAATCGGCTAGAGACCGAATTGGGTACAAGTCCTTACCTAACTCGAACGCGAGAGGACGAAGCAAGGTCCCCGCGACGGCGAGTAAGGCTGCCGCCGGAGGAGAGCACAAGAGGAGGTCGACGGCGCCGCCGGAGGATGAAATCCCGCTGTCTCTCGCGCCGGGGGAAGAAACTCGGAGCGGCCGCGTTCTCGTCGTGCAGACAAGAAACCCGTTTGCACCCAGTGGGTCGGCCCGCAGCGGACCGCGACTCCCCTAGTGGGCTGGCCCAGTTTCCTGGTTTTCCTCTTGCTGTTTTCTTTCTGTTTTTTTTCGTGGCTTTTTCGCTGCGTATGCTACTGTCCTCGTATTTTTTTGAGGGGAAAAATTCTTTAATCCTTGTAATAAATTGCATATCAAAAAATGGGACATTGTCTTGATCCTACGAAGAAATGGTACTTCTTTCGATCCATATTACTTGTCACAGAAATGTATATATCTAAACATGTTTTAGTGCTAGATACATCTAATCCAGTCACAATTAATATGTTTATTCATTGTTGAACATTAAGATTGACTAAAGATGGAATAAGATTACTGTGTTTTCAGCTTCGTAACTATGCCAAGCGGATTCCTTCAAAAAAAGCAGTCACGCTTGTTTTGCACTACTCCCTCCGTTTAAAAATATAAGATGTTTTAGGTTAGTGAAACTAATGTAGCTAGACACTTTTTAGTGTATAGATTCAAATAAATCTAAACACTAAAAGGTGTCTAGAAATCTAAAACATCTTATATTTCTAAACGGTGAGATTACTTGTTGGGTACAGTGACCAGTAGTGAAATGTGTTTTGCTAGATCTCGATTGCTCGATACATGTATCTTCGTCCAAAAAAATAACTAGCTAGATACCATGTGACCATGGCTTGGACAGCAGCCCACCTGCATCGCATGGTGTGGGTAAAGCATTCAACTCAGCACTCCCCTGGCAAAAACCTAAACTCATGACACACTATTTGAGATTTAAGGGCTGGAGACACAACATTTCACAATTTGAACCCAACTTTAGCATCAGCCTACTTCTGCACAACATTCTCCAACCACAGCTTCTGTCTCGGATACATGTATCACAATCCCGAGGCCCCATTCGGATCGCGGAAGCTCCATAATAGTTTGCCCAGGGGGAAAAGAACCTGACATCTACAGACAGGTCGAAAAACGAGAAAAATCTCATCCTACTGCCGAGTTCTTCCCGGGGTTAATTCCCCTCTGGCGAGATCGAGTCGAGTATAGGCTTTCAGGTCGGTCTCAAAATGACCTCGTGAAAATATGGTCGCATGCAATCCCAGCACAAGGACCCTGATGATCAGCTCACCCTATTCGTACACATTAAAATCGCCTCTTTCAACCCTTCTTTGTCCAATGATGTCTCCACCATCACCTGCACAGGAGTAGGCCAACACTATGTGAGCACCTACGAATTTCAGTATAGTTGCAGATTCAGATAATAAGCTTGACGTTAGAAGCTTGTACCTCTTGCACATTGTTTCCATACCGCGCAAGGACCTTATACTTGCGACCAACCAAAGATGCCATATATACCTGGTAATTAAGTAATAGATGGCTTCAGTTCCAGGAACCAGGCTGCATAACCGTGTGACCACTAAACATTTGGAATTTCCATCCTACCTGAAAGGTGGGAGCTAATCCTGGGCTCCGGAAGAATCTTCCTTTGTAGACGTCTTTAACTTGCTCAATGTTTTTCAGCTCCTCAATCAGGGAATCCACCTCAGGCCACTATGATACAATAACCTTGGTTTCAATACCCCGAACCCTCGAATCATGCTCAATGAAAGATGAACTCGTACATACCTCAAAATCTGCCTGTGCGAGTTCAAGAGATCCATCAAGTGACTCTTCATCGCCAATGACTGGTTCCAAGGCCCCTACCGGCGGACTTGGCTGCATGGCAGGGGAAAGGGCAAGAACAACAAATGAGAAGAAAAAAACTGAAACTGGCAACATAACATTCTGAGAAAATACGAGGCCACGTGGGAACCGCCAAACCATCCAATACCTTTACATCTTTAAGTGACAAAAAGATACGGCTATTGTTGAAATCCAGCTGAATAACTTTAGCATCAACAACCTGGAAACACAAATAATTTAGCATTAAAAAATTATATAGCATTATGAGCATTTGAGCACTACTGAATTAATCTGTTAAATATAGGGAGGGAGACCCGTGTAACAAATAAAGAAAACACATGGTAATTTCATGGGGAAATATAGCATCAGTATCCAGAAGATTAGCAGATTCAATAGTAAACTTAAAAGAATAAAGAGTTTAAAAAGGAACTAATCGCAATGGCTGAAGTATTACCTGACCAATTCTGTAAGAAACTGATGGATCTAAGGTCTCATCCCAGGACACCTCCCACTGCTGAATCAGTGCAGGGACTTCTTCAACCTTTGGAAGAAACAGTTAGCTGATGAACTAGCTTGAAGAAAAAAATCATCACAGACAAGAATGTGACCTACCTCCACAAATATCCCAAAGTAAACAAATCGCTTGATGGTGCATGTGACGATATCTCCAACATTAAGCCTAGCCTGCAAAATAAGAAATTAATATTTATGGTTGTGCGGAAACAAATTAGAACAAACACTGCCTTTACTCCAATAGGATACTAAGCACTGACAAGTGAAAAAGACCTATTTATTTCATCTCAAGGAATAATTCTATTGCCAACACTTAGTAAAAAAAATCTTTGTCGGGCTTAATTTTTAAAGCCTATTTCGAGGAAAAACAAATCCTTGTTTGTCCTACAGAGAAGGGTGCAGCTAAAGAACTAGGATGCGAATACAGGAGATTCAATACATGTCCGCTTGTAAAACTTGACTCAAACAACCAAGAAAACTGAACTTGGCATATTCAATAGGTTTCTGCAATTGAATAAAAACGAATCAGGAATATTAACAAGAGAAAAAGTACCATCAGACTTTTCCTTTTCTGAATCAAGTCGTCACTTTCTTTTGGCCTCATAGAGAAAAATAGTCGCTTGGAACTCCTGTCAGCCAGGACAACTGATACTCGGAGCCTCTGCAAAATAATGGCATGTTAAAAAAAGAATACAAACGAGATTGAATGCTGAGATAAAAGCAACCGAGTCATACTTGACCAATGAATGATGATAAGAACTTGGATTTCTCTTCGTCATATGTTCGGAGAAGTTCTTCAAACTTCAGCCTAGACTGCAGAGTTCCTTGGTCCTGATGAGCTACTTCTGAAACTGAGCTAGATTCTGGTTCTATGCTCCTATCATTAACCTCAGAACCTTCCTCCATGCTCATACTCTGCTTGTACAAGGAAGGATCACCACCCTTCCTTCTTAACCAAGTCTCAAAAGCTAAGAATTTCCATTTTGTAGCAAGATTACGATATGGTAAGAAGCCTATCATTGAGTCAAGTGACACCTGGTACAAATTCAGAACAAAGCTCAGACAAACATCAAAACAGGGACATAATTTGATAATAACAATTGTTGATTCGAAAAGGACCAAGTACATACGACAAAGCCCTTCGCACTGCAGTTAATCAGCTCCACCTCAACCCTTTCGCCAGTACTTGCATAATGCTCTAGCCTTGTCCAATCACTCTCAGTGATGTCCTGTGTTAATGATTCAGTAGCTCAGTATTCATATTTGCAAGAACTAAAAGGCTCCTAGGGGGGCATCTCCTCCCACAAAGCAGCATTCACTCCAGTAAGTTCGGTGGTTAATTCTGCAAGACTGTAAGATGCTGAAGCTCAAATATCAGGAGATTCACATTACCTCCAGTGTTGATGCTAAGACATTCCCTCCATCGTCAATATAACTTTTTTTATCATCACTATCAACTTTTTTCTCAGCATCCACTTGAGATGGCAATGTTTCAACAGACAGGTCTTTCCTACAATGTAATAAATGCCGTATTAGCTCGCCAGGTAAATCAACATGGAAGAAAACCACAACGAACATAGTACTTCACAAACAAAAAAGCAGGGAAAAGGCATGAATTAGTGCAACCAGAGCTTCAACAGATCAGTGTACAGCAAGTGATGAAAATGTCTGATAAAAATATAACTGCAGTATTCTACCTCGGTCTTCCTTGCAAGAAAGCTTGCATAGAGAAATTGTTGTCGGTCACTGATTGGTTCTCCAGAGGATAAGAGTCTACTTGTTGAATTAAACTTTCTTCAGATGGTTGTATTCCTTGAGAATACTAACATAACATTAACACATGGATGACAAAAAACTAATTATAGATATATGATGCCTCACTTACCTGCCTCACGTTCATTGCTATCCTCTCCAACAGAAACTGATGCCGAGCCAGCAGAGGCAAGTGCGGTAGCAGTATCTTTTGTGGCCTCTGGCTTTTGAAGAAGAGAAATGTTGGATAAATCCTCAACCATATCCTTCCTCATTTTCAATTCGGTATCTTGTTTCATCTTCAGCTCCGGTTCATCGTCTTCACTTTGATGCACGGTGGGTTTACGCAGGCTGACATCTACATTATCCTCTTTTGAGGTGCTTCCGACATCACTTGACTCTGCTGCTGCAGCTAAACTCTCCTTGCTAGGCCAACTATCTTGCACCAGCTTTTCTTGTACTCTCGGTTTGCTCCCCATTGGCCGCATCAAGGTCAAAGAAGGTTTATTCACCTTTGGTTTGCTCGCTGCTGGTCTTAGCAAAGTCAAAGGTGGCTCAACTCGCTTTGGTTTGCTTCCTGCTGGTCGTAGCAAACTCAAAGCAGCCTCATCTAGCTTTGGTTTGCTCACAGCAGGCCTTGGAACACCCAAAGATTGTTGGTCTTTCATTGGCTTGCTTATTGCCTCTTCTGTGGTGGAAGCCCTGTCCTGCTTATTGGCTTCCATGAACTCCTTCAAGATAACATCCAACCTGTCCTTTTTGCTGGCAACTAGTTTCTCTACATCAAGGGATGAAGCATCTGGGTCTGACTTCTTGAGAAGTATCTGAAGGAGTAATTCAAATAGACGTAAGGGTTCATGACTGCTGAGAAGAATCAAGCTACAGAAACCATGTTTCCATAAACACAGTGCGAGCATGTAGTGCCAATTTGCCATACTGTGTGGCATACAGGTTCATGGTTAACAGATCCGTTAAGCTATGCCGTATATTGGACTTGTACTCGCATCCAGCTACTCCTACTCCTACTCAAGTAGTAAACTGCTTATTATAACTCTGACGAGTAACAACAGGGAACAGTTTGTGTTGCTAGACTTCCAACCAGTATGAAATTATGCATGATTGATATAATCTGTTAAAACTAGTTCAGAATGATTGATATACTAGTTCAGCATGATTGATATAAAGTATTAAACTGTGATTCAAAACTCTAACTAAATCGAGTACACGGTATCCAAACTCAAACACGGATAAATAGCACATGGGGCAATATATATTTTAATGTATGTTACTGTCAAAACTAGTTTAGCATGATGATTTTAAAGTATTAAACTGTGAGTCACAACTTGACAATATCTAGTACACCGAATCAAACACAGATAACAGCATATGGGACAGTATAGTTTATTGGATTTTGCATAGTTCTCATGGCAAATGCAGCCAAGTTTGAACACTATATTGTGCGCAAACGTTTATATTTATCCTACTTGCCAAGATCATACAGCTAAATAGGACCAATGTGACGTCGCATCTCGAATTACGAATTAATTTCCATCACAGTGTTCAGATAAGACAATATTTTAAAATCTTATCCACAATCTGAAGGGGCGAGATAATGTGCGGTACAAAGAAATGATGACATGAGAGGAGTGACCTTGGCGAGGGTGAGCTTAGGGTCCTCCCCGAGGAACCGCCCGAACTCGAGCTCCATCATGTCCCACTTGTCCAGCGGCGGCAGATCCCCTCCGTCCCCGCCGCCACCGCCGGCGCGCGGCGGCGGCAGCGGCACGCGGACGAGGCGCACCCGCCCGGCCCCTCTGCTGCGGCGGCGGAGCGTGACTGCAGGCCGCACGGTGGTGACGGCTCCCGCAAACACGCCGGCCGCGGGGGCGGCGGCGAAGGCTTCCATGGCCGGAGAGGTTTAGCGGGATGGGGGAGAAGCGCGGTGGTGGTAACGGATAAACCTGTGGCCTTTTTGGCCCCTTCTTCTCAACTGCGTGAATGGCTGGATGCCTGCCACGTGGTGACATCTCAACCGTTTGATTGAATTAACAGTGCTAAATTCCTGCCTACATTTTGCTTGTGTGTAGAAGAAAAAAAGGCTTCTTTATTATTCCCAGGGCTTTCTTGGCAAAACTAAAAAAAAAGGCTATATGAGACTTGTGTAATACGTGTGTACTTTCTCTGCTTTAGCTTTGCTAAAACGTCTTGTATTTTGCAACATAGTGAGTAATTGTGTAGGACTATATTATTTTCTTGTGCATACCACAAGCGCTACAAATATAGCTCAAGATTTTAGAGCTCAAGACTCTGATGGTTATATATAACACAAGTGCTAGAAATAGTTGGGAAAAGAAACTAGTTTATCCATATATGTTATTCTCCCCCTCCAACTCATGAGGGGGTCACCTCCATGATGGATACCTTGCAACATGATTATAGCTTCTCACTAGGTGATATCTTAATCATCATGTTAGAGCCATTGAAAGTCCGGCGCTCAAAAAACTCTCTCTCCCTTCCTCCAACCCGTTGAGAGTCGGCCTCCGATTTCCTCTGCCGCTTCTCTCTCTCTCTCTCTCTCTCTCTCTCTCTCTCTCTCTCTCTCTCTCTCTCTCTCTCTCTCTCTCTCTCTCTCTCTCTCTCTGACGGCTTCGTCGGCCGGCAAGATGATGGATCAGGAGGTTGGGCCCCTGTTAGCTATAGTTTAGGTAGCAGTTTAAGTTTGCCTGCTTGGCGTTGGGGCTTCATGCTCGTTTGGAGTGTGTTGCTGGACGGTGCGGGTCCTATCTTGTGGCTCCTGCTGCTAGCTGCCCTCTCCACGACACTCTGGTGGTCAGAGCCGGAGGTGGAGGCGGGGGTCTACACCAGTATATCCCTCAATAAACCCGCTTTTGTGGTCTCTGCAGATCAAGGCGAAGTGTTGGCTTCTGTGCACCGATGCCGTCAAGGGGATGGGGTTGGTGTGCATCGGCGTGGTGTGGATGCCCTGTGCCGATCTGTGGATGGGATCGATGCTGCTCAAGTTGATGCTTCCAAGCGACGGCGAGCTAGCCAAAGCTATCCTCGGCCAAAGTTGCCACTCTTTGCAACCTCCATGGCGAAGTCCCCCACTGGCACCTACCGTCGGAGCTCGACGCCTTGTCGCACCCAAGTGGTTCGTCCCCGGGGGCGACCTGGTGACCGGCGGCAAGTGCTTTTCGCCGGGAATGAGATCTTCTCGAGCTTCGTCTCGGACCTCGGCGTGGCGGTCTTGAGGTCACCGGCGAGCAGCGGAGAAGAACCTCAAGGACCTGGTTGTTTTTTATGTTTTAGTCCTAGGGTTCTTTATGCAAAGTTAGGGACTCTTTCTTCAAATTGTAGGTCTTTTGTGCAAGAGTTTTAAGGGGTCCCTTTGTAATTTATACCCGCTGATATTAATGGAGCAGCTTCCGGGCCCTTTCGGGCCTATGTCGTTTCAAAAAAGAATGTTAGAGCCATTGCTGTCGATACAGATCTTATCGAGCTGAAGCAACTTAGAAGTCACAACTTTCAGTCAAACTAGCTACTATGTGACACTCGGTTTTATCCTTTCCTCTAGTTTTTCTAAACCTTGAGTGTAGGGTGTACCCATATGGGACATATGAACTTGTCTTTTTACCATAACAGGGTAATTAAGATTTGTACCCGCAAACAGGTGAATGCTTGTACTGGTTGGTGAATTAACCGTCCCAACATAATAAATTGTTCCACCAATGGTAGATGTGAACTTTGAATGCAAGATTTCTGAAATGTGAATTCTTAGCACATTGGGTAGGAAATCATGGGGCAGTGCGTGCGCGTGTGTGTGTGTGTGTGTTAAGTTTATCCAAGTCGGTTTTGGATGCACATCGGTCATTAAATCTAGTTAGGAAACTTGGCAAGTTGTAGGGATTGATCTTTCTGGTGCATTGTAATATAGGTTTTGGTTACCTATCAAGCACACAAGGTAATGGGCGGAAATTTTAAATCTTACACATTTTTTCTGTATTCCTTCGTACCGATCGATTACTGAAATTACAAACAATCTTCAAAATTCAAACTCAAAATTTTCTATTCAAATTTGTTTGATAAACGCCCAAGCCCCTAGGACTAGCCGAAGGATGGAGGCGACGTACAACCCCCTAACCGGAAGGACTGAAACGATAGCATTATCGTTGTTGTGACACATAGATGTATTGTCCACTCAGTTGTAGGAATTGATCTTTCTATTATATTGTACTCTAGGTTTTGGTTACCGGTTGGTAAATCCAGTTACCACCTGGTAAACAAGTTTCCCGAGCACCCAAGGTAATGGGCTTATCGGGCTAAAAAATCGAGATTTTTCAATTCAACATGACCCAAATAAGATTTACCGAAAAAATTAAATTCTAGACATTTTCCTTTATTGCTCCGAGTACCCGATCGTTTATCAAAATTACAAACAATCTCCAAGATTCAAACTCAAGATTTGTTATTCAAAATTTCTGGTAAATGCTCAGGATTTCTTTGGTAGTTGGTACCCCTAGGAGAAAAACCCCAATCGGATAACTAAAACCTCTCTTTTTTTTAGTAACGTTAACTAAAAACCTTGATTGTACTCCACCAGTTCGTGGGGCGCGCGCGTGGCCCCCAGTTGGGATAAGGAACGGACGGCTCCCGAGGGAGGTGATAAGAGGAAACAAAACAACCACCGTGGCTCCTCAACACAGGCGAAATGCCGCTGCCGACCGCGTGTTGCGCCGCCGGGCCACCGCCGGTCGCCTTCTCCCGGCCCCAGCCATACCGGCCCCGCGCTTCGCACCTCCTCTTCGCCTTCCCTCGCCTGAGGAAATACGGCCGCCGGAACCGCGAGGCCGCGGCCAGGTAAATTTCTATTCCAGCTGAGCTCTTTTCACATCCTTGTACTACTTTTTGTTTCTTGCGAATGATCCTTGTACGATTATCTGTTCCTTTAGAAGATCTTTCTGATTGATAAGGAGTCCATGTGGAAATTGGCTGTTCCTTATTTTTTCTTTGCCATGTGCCTTTCTCATGTCACCAGTGAACAAAGATTTGGTGCTGTCGCTCATGTAGTATAGCTAGCTGAATCTTCCCTTCATCCAACATGGCTTAAACAATTGATATTGATTGATGATTACCACTTGTCTTGGACATTCTTATTAATTCATTGATACCATTTCCTAATTCCGTTAGAAATCTTTTTGATTGATATCTGTTCCTTTAGAAAATCCTTTCTGATCGATATCTGTCAAAAGGATTCCATGTGGAAATTGGCTGCCCCTTATTTTTTCTTTGCCATGTGCCTTTCTCATGTCACCAACGAACAAAGATTTTGGTGATGTCGCTCATTTAGTAGCTAGCTGAATCTTCCCTTCATCCAACATGGCTTAGAGCATCTCCACTCGTTTCCAGCACGCCGTTTCCAAGGCGATTTTTCCGTCCGGACGCCAAAAATTGGCCTAGTCGCGTTTACAGAACCTTGGTTTCGTCTAACTTTCGTCCGGACTTCCCAGACTGAACCCGGAACGCCGGGAATGCCCTGGGAACACCGGACCAAGCAAAAACGGCGTGGGCCAACCCTGTCGGCAAGACAACCCCATTTCCCCTACCACTCGCCTCTCCAGCGGCGAAGAGCTATCCCTGTCGCCATGCGTTCGCCGGCAAAGCTCCACCATGCCGAGCCGTATCCACGCCTCTAGATAGGTCCGTCGCCGTCGCCGCACCCTTTCCCCTCGGCCTAGGCCATCTTTCGCCGCCCAAGCTTCGCCGTAACTCGACTTCGCTCCGAGCTCCCGCCACCTCGCCCGACAAGTGTTCGGTGTTCTGCCCCTTCGGCCATGGACCCCGACGACAAGCAGATGTTCGCCGTGTTGCTGGAGGAGGAGAACGCCGCTGTCGCCGAAGATGCAGAGCACATGTAGATCCTCACCTCTCTCGCTCGGGCTCGGCTGTATATACAGACGTCAACGCCAAAGAGTGGAGGCTCGGCGAAGGGTCGCCGGAAGTGCAAAGCAAGGCAGAGGATGGAGGGCTCTGTATGTTGTACGCCGACTACTTCGCCGACAAACCGCTGCACGAAGAGGCCGTGTTTCGGCGCCGTTTCAGGATGAGCCGGAAGCTCTTCCTCGAGATCGTGCATGCCGTCTGGGAGTTCGACCTCTATTTCGTGTGCAAGAAGGACTGCACCGACATGGTTGGATTTTCCTCACTGCAGAAGTGCACAGTGGCGATGAGGTTGCTTGCATACGGAGTACCGAGTGACAGTGCCGATGACTATCTCCGCATGGCCGAGTCCACCACCATTGATTGCTTGTACAGGTTCTGCAGGGCAGTGATTGCAGTGTTTGGGAAACAATACTTGAGATCACCCACTGCTAAACACACTGCTCGGATACTCGCAATCAATGAAAGTAGAGAATTTCCTGAGATGGTTAGAAGCATAGACTGTATGCATTGGCACTGAAAGAACTGTCCATTTGCATGGTAGGGAATGTACAAAAGCCACAAAGGAGGTTGCACAGTGATACTCGAGGCAGTTGCTACACATGATCTTTGGATCTGGCACTCCTTTGGCATGGCAGGATTGAACAACGACATCAACGTCCTAAACTCCTCAAATATCTTTGCCAAGCTTGTTGAGGGTCATGCTCCCCCTATGGACTTTGAGATCAATGGGCACCACTACAACAAGGGATACTATCTTGTAGATGGCATCTATCCAAGATGGCCAACATTTGTGAAGACTATCTCAAACCTGATGCTCCCCAAGCATGCTCAGTTTGCCAAGGAACAAGAAGCTTGCAGGAAGGACGTGGAGCGGGCATTTGGTATGCTCCAACAGAGGTTTGCAGTTGTCCGATTCCCTGCTATGACCTGGTCAAAAGATCAGATGTGAGAAGTGATGAACTGTTGTGTGACTTTGCACAACATAATCATTGAGGATGAGAGAAAGGACCTAGTGAGTTTGGTCGAGCAGAATGAGCCATACTACAGACAGGGACCTCTTGTAGAGCCTGATTACCAGGTGTCGCCAACCTGCTGCCTTTATCGCCATGCGTCAGGAGATCTGAGACCCGGCAGTGCATCAATAGCTGCAGGATGATCTGGTTGAGCACCTATGGATACGCAGTGGCAACACGTAGATGTCGAGCATGAACCGGCTGAACTAGGACGAAATATGTTGTATTTTCATTGTACGTCGAACTATGTTTAATTTCATGCTGAACTATGTTAAATTTAATGCCGAACTATGCCGAACATTGCTCTGTATTCATATCATGCCGAACTATGCCGAAAACTGGTCGAATTTGAGCTGAATTTGGGCGGAAAAACGCCGACGTGGGAACTCGGCCTGGGAACGTGAGTGGGAAAATGGGCGTTCCTAGGCCGAAAACTGGCTCCGTCCGGCGCTATTTACGTCCGGATTTCATCCTGGGAACGCCCAACGAGTGGAGGTCCTCTTAAACAATTGTTATTCATTGATGATCACCACTTTTCTTGGACATTCTTATTAATTCATTGATACCATTTCCTAATTCCTTTAGAAATCTTTTTGATTGATATATGTCAAAGGGATTTCATGTGGAAATTGGTCGTTCCTTATTTTTCTTTGCCATGTGCCTTTCTCATGTCACCAACGAACCAAGATTTGGTGCTGTCGCTCAGGTAGTAGTTAGCTGAATCTTCCCTCATCCAACATGGCTTAAACAGGATATTGATTGATGATCACCACTTGTCTTGGACATTCTTATTAATTCGTCGGTACCATTTCCTAGCTCATGAAATTGGTTTTCCCATTTCAGTCCATTCATGCCTTTATTTTAGAGTGGTGCTTCAGTGCATTCCTGAGATCAAGCACTTGTATTTTGTGTGCAATTTCTTCCAGCCTTTTTATATCTTTTGGTTTTGAGCAATCAAAAAATGCTTTACTTCTGTCCGCAGGTCCGTCCAAGTATACTTTAGTAAAGCCCTGCCATCTGGCAAGGTTCAGAAGCCAATCAAGTGCTGCATTGTTGACGAGCACACCTCTACAGATTCAAATCAGGCATCCGGTGTTCATGTACCAGGGTCATCGAATCCCCAACGTTCGGTGGCCGTAAGGTAATTGGCACATTGATCTGTCATCCAGTAGCTACTCGTGCTTCCTATTTTGTAGACGATAGCATTGACATTAGCAGGACAGCCTAAAGCCTTTTGCCAGGGGCTTATTTAGATAGGCAAGGAGTAGAAACGATACCCTTTGATCTGCAGTGGTTTTTGTTTAGTTTCAATACCCATCGGAAGAGATTGTGTCTATGTCTTATTTTCTCGGGTCGTTGGACGACCTGGAGGAGTTGAATTAATCTCAATCCTTGACATTTGGTATGAACTCCAAGAGAAAAGGAGATACCCGCTAAAAGAAAAGAACAAATTGGGGTTTGTCCAAATGATAAATAGTGCTGTTTGTCAGCTGAGTAGCCTCGTAAAAATGTTGAGCTATATGAATATACAAGTCATTTTTTCAAATAATTGTGCACGCAATTTTACACTAAATGAATGAAAAACTCATGGGCTAGTAGGTGTCGTCCAAAAGTAACCAGTAAGTATCGCTGCCATTTTCCGGACTTATGCACTCTTTAGTTTCACAGCTTTTTTTTGAACGACTTTAGTTTCACAGTTATTACAAGAACCGTAAGCATGACACTGAACTTCCTGACCTTGTTGGAGAAAGGAACCGTTGGATTTCACATTGGTTTTATCATCTCTATCATTTGGACAGAACCTGGGCAACTAAATGATATCCATTCATCCATTTTCTAACCTCTACCTTTTGAGGTATACAATTCAATGTCACACAATGTAGTCCTTTCAGCTTACATGGCACTCTGGTCATTATAGAGCACCGCACTAGATGCTACCGTACCAGGGATTTGGCAAGCCATATGCATGGAAACTGTAAATTTGCTATAACAAACAATCTCAGGTATGCCCTCATTAAGCAGATTCATTTGTTTTGTTGTGAACAGGTGTTGAAAGATCAGAATTTCAAACTGGCTGAAAGGACTACATTACGTGGCATTGAATTTTATACCCCAAAAGGTAGAGGTTAGGAAATAGATAAATGCATATCATTTAGTTGTCAGGTTCTGTCCAAATGATAGACATGGGAAAACCAATGTGACGGTTCCCTTCTCCAGCAAAGGTTGAAATATTCAATGTCGTTCCTATGGTCCCCGTAATAGCAACGAAACTATAGCAGAAGTCCTAAAAATGGCAACGGTCCTTAGAGGTAACTTTTGGACGACACCTACTGGGCCAGTGAGCTTTTCATACATATCTGGTTTCTTCCAACATAAATTGAAGTGCTATACCAGGATTCCACAAGCCTGCTAAGCTGCACATGATCATTAAGTGGATATGGACTATTCATTATTCTTAGTTTTATTCTGATGCTTCTGTTGCAGGGATTTTGAAGAGCGTCGAAGAGGAAAATCACAATTTTCAGATAATCAAGTTGCAGGACAGAAAAAACCACTGTATTCGAGCAAAGGGCTGTCTAAAGCTTGCGAGTTTGTCTACAATGATGCGAAGTTTGTGAATGAAAGAGCTCAAAGTGATATTATTTTGCTTTCACGGTACCACTGTGCATAATTATTGATATTTCTTAAGAAATTGCTTTCCTTAGTAAAAACAAAATTTGTTGTCGTATTGCTATTCTGATATCTGATAGCCTTTCAATCTTAGTGGTATCACAAGGTTGAACAAACGTGCATCTCAGGATGTTGCTGTGTTAGGGTTAGGGTTTCTCAAGCTTGATGGTACATGCTCTTTCACATAACAAGCTCTTGGATTTTTCTTCCATATGATTTAATTTCTCATCTAAATGTATGATTGCCTGAAAGCTCGTGCAAGGAAGGACACCCAAAAGATTGACAACAGTGTGAAGGAGCGGGCAGCCCACCTGACCAATTTTGCTAGAGTATGTATTTGTTATGTTAACTATATATCGAATACTTCATATGCCGTTTCTGTACTATTGGTTTGATTATAATTCTAATACTGTAATCTGACATCTGTATACATAATCAGATACTTAAGGAGCGTGCTCAGTCGGACTTGAAGAAAGCAGCAGATCAACATTGGAGTGATGGTGCTTTAGAGGTCTACACAAGTTCTTCACTTTGGTTTGTAGGAAGTAATCGAAAGATTTAAGTAATTTATAGTTCTCACTATACTGTTGAGGAAGTTGCAAGCATATGTATGTTATTGGAGTACCCATTTTAAAAACCATGGTAACGTGTTATTTGTATGTTACTGTTCAATCCATGGTTTCATGCTGATCTAATACAGCAGTTGTTTGCAACCCAGGCAGATCTGCGACGAGCTGACATGGTTGTTCGACGACGTGCCATGGAGGACGCTTTCATGGCTTTAAAGGTAGCTTTACTAGTTGTTCATATAGCTTTTTTGTCTTCAAATTCTGTGTGTTTCATTTCATCACACAGATGTGTAATATCTGAAATAATCTGGCAATCCATTAGTGAGAATTAAACTTCCTTGCACTTCTTATTTTTCTCATTAGTCATTATTACCTGTACTAATGACAGTATACTTGAAAAACACAATTATCTAATGCATCATCCAATTTGACATGTGACACAGTTACAAGTTAAATAAAGTATAATTGGCAACTGGTAGTTATATGCAAAGCCTGTTTTCAGGACAACCATAAAAAACACTGAATCAATTACCTTCAGTTTTGCAAATAGGCTGTGTAACTTATTTCCCTGCTGTATCAAACTTGTTGCTTTTAATCAATTAATATGGGACTCTAACATTATCTTACAATGCGCTATCCATCACAGCAGGATATTTTGAGTGCACAATGTTACGAGCCTTCTTTAATGATGGAACATTGACCTGCGTGCTCTACGAAAATACCCTCGCATACTTTCCTTGGCTTAAAGGAAAATAGATAATCCTGCACGTAGCTATCAGTAGCTAGCCAAGAACCTCGCTGTTTATACCTTGCACTTGGACATATTTTTATATAGGATGCCTGGTAGTCCATGTCCACATATACATCTATTCTACATATTATCACAATGAATAATCTCCATGATGAAAGCATTTGCCATTTGTTGTGTAACAAAACCACTTAGCTAGTTTAATCAATTTTGATCCTTACTTGCCAACTATCATGCATCAATTACTAAATTACATCCTGATTGTGAATTCTTATAGTGGCATGCAACATTCTAATATTTAATGCAGTTTGTTCGGGATATCCATGACATGATGGCAAAGAAATTACAAGTTCAGTAAGTTTTCCATATGAATTCCAAATGTGAAGTTCCACAAAGCAAATTGGTATTACCCTTTTCCTGTTGCATATTCACTGTGGATCAGTCTGAATTAAACTACAAGTTTACTCGCAGGCTTCCAACCCATGGTACATTTTCTCCTACTGATTCAACAAGGTTCATCACATTGGAGAAAAATGGGATAACTCTTGAGCTGTTCCCTCATGAAGTTTCTACTGATCAAATTGCTGCCATAGAGGTTGTATCTACATTAATGCTTTGGCAGCACACATTGCTTTGCTAATTTTTATTTTACTATTTTTGACAGGATGCATACTTTAGTATGGCATCTGCTTTGTCCAAGGCTGATGGTATTGACTACACAGATCCTGATGAGGTGAGCCATGTCCAAACTTACCTATATACCATGACCTTGCAATATTAATTTTCCAATTCTCTCTTTTCTGTCTACGAAGCTCGAATTATTAGTGGCGGCTCTTATTGACCTGGATGCCATGGATGGGAAAAAGAGTGTTTCCTTGATAGCTGAATGTTCAAGCTCTCCAGATGTTAACACCAGGTTCATAGCAGCATTTGTGACTCAATTTCACTGCATTTTCCTTTCTCGTAGCTAAACTAATTTTCTGCTAAGAGATGAAGAAAAGGGGATGACCTGTTTGTTTTCATACAAATAAATAGGGTTTGTGTTTTTGATAAATAGAAATAGGATGTTCATCTATTAGCTACCCTGTTACCCGTAGATTAATAGATCACACATCCAAATTTCCTTATGGCAAATTGGCAACTATTGTGTTTCTATACTTCTTTGGTGTTACTGTCTTCCATTTTTAGTGACCATTATATATTTCTACTCCTTGTAGGAAAGCTTTGGCTAATGCATTGGCTGCAGCTCCGTCCATGTGGACCCTAGGGAATGCTGGGATGGGCGCATTACAGGTTAACATAAACCTCATATATTTCCAAAAGAGAGGACCATATATAGAACTGCTGAGTACTTCATATCTGAATTTCTTCTACTATGTGGAAAGCGGGTGATTAGGGTGAAAATTCCGCAACTCTGCTACTCCACTCGTAACCGCCTCTTACTGCCTCAAATCATAAATGTGATGTTTTGGTCATGACACAACATGCAACTTTGACTATGGATCACTTTTCATACCAACATGTTAGTGGAAAATTATACATAGATACTGAATATGTTTTGGATCGTTACATAAGCTGTAGGTATTGTTACTTGGGAAAGTAAGGTTGTGAGGATATTGTGTTTCTTTAAGCAAGGATTAACCATTGTTTTAATATATTGCAGAGATTGGCTCAAGATTCCAATTACGCCGTAGCTAGCTCTGCATCAAGAGCCATTGATGAGCTCAGAAAGCAGTGGGAGCTTGAAGAGGGTGACAGTCTGAGGTTTGTGATGAACCAAAGCTTGGATTCTGAAGAGACAGATGATGACGGTTCAGCAGCAGATGACATCCCAACATGACGCATAACGTTGCCATACAGACCAATCAAAACCCGGCCCAGCAGCAACAGATACAGGCTGTTAGATTAGATCCGAAGAATGTGCAGATGAATCAGCCTCATGTTAAGCTGCAGCACATAATGGACCATCTCGCCAGAAGGCATGCCAAGGTATCTTGTAAAGTTGTAAGCAAATGGGAAGTGTGTGTAATGATAACACATTTCCTGGGAGGTGCAGATGTATAGATGAAGCAGAAGAATATGGTGTAAGGATATACTTTCCCAGAGGCCTTTGTACAGTTATAGTTCTTGTGGGAAATGTTGATCATATTATCAAGAGTTAATTATAGTAATCACTAGTTTCACATGAGGATAGTCTGCTAGCGGCTTCTCCTCGGAAAGAACATTGTTCTCTTGTTGTGGAGTCCATAAAACATTATTGACATGAGACAGCAGGCACAGGCAGGAAATGGATTATCAGCAATGTCATGGGAAATTAATTATCAGAAGTCATGCTGAACAGAACAAGAAGTAACCATGTGAGAAATAAACGCGCCAATAACACTTGCTTCAACTTCTTCCAGAGTCTTAGTTATCCTAATGATTCCGAGGAAACTAAACATCATGAAACTAAGCTAGTATTACTGATCTGATCTGGTGTAGATGTCAGAATAGGCAAATTTTTGTCCATGATTCAGGTCCACTGTACATCCTATGGAGAACCAATGTGAAGTGGGCGACATGTCATGATTCAGTTCCATTCCACATGCTTGTAGCAACAGCGGCTATAGCGATGTGCATACATATACTCCGTACTAGTATATGACAAGATCACAATCGCTCTGCTTCTTTCAAAGTGTCTTACTAACTAACTTAGTGATTGTGTAGAAACTGAACATCGCCAATATTCTCGCCACCTTATCCAGCAGACATACTCACCCATCATTGTCAGCTCAAGGAACATGAGATTAGTTCCAGGTTAGGTCCAGATGACCACCTCAGTCCTCACTGCAGACAAACAGAGCAAAAAATAAATCTTGAGGAGCAGCACAGCCTCAATTACTGCCATCTCCCGTTCTCGACACACGCCGGCCCGATCTCCAGCCTCTGCATCTATGGTAAGGATTGGATAAGTTCTATCATATAATCGAATAAGATCTGTTAGGGCATAGTGCCTAGTATCTCTGTTAGTGCTATTTAACTTTGTTGCAACTTGTTGTGCTTAATGCTTGTCACTAGGGCCCGAGTGCCATGATCCCAGATCTGAACTTATTATTGAATCATTATGATAGTATTGTTTGTGATATTATCTGTAAATTGTGTACACATATCATTGTCCGGATCCAAAGGCCCCAAAGTGACAATAATTGGGACAACCGGAGGGGATGACTGTGGTGTGAGGATCAGATGTGTTCATGGAGTGTTAATGTTTTGCTCCGGTGCTCTATTAAAAGGAGCATATTAATTGCCAGTAGTTCCCTAGATGCCCCACTGTCACGGGCTGGCTAGACAGAAGATGTTGTGCAAGTTCTCATTGCGAGCACATATGACTATATTTGGAGCACATGCCTAGGATTGTTTAGTACTTGGATGCTTGTTATTATTTATCTGCAATGCCCTAGATATTGAAGTTATATGTTTAGACTCGTCCATGCAACGTCCGTCCATCCATCCCTATGCCTACCGCACTCGAATCCCACTGTTACCATTACTGTTACTATTGCTCATGTTTCACTGTTGCTGTTGTTGTTGCTGTTGCTTTGTTGTTGCTACTACAAACTGTTGCTACTGATAAACTTCTGTGAGCAAGAACTATTTCCAAGTGCAGCTGAACTGACAACTCAGTTGTTAAGTCTTGCAAGTATTCTTTGGCTCCCCTTGTGTCGAATCAATAAATTGGGTAATACTACCCGTGAAGACTGTTGCGATCCCCTATGCTTGTGGGTCATCACGGCATGCCGTTGTGCTACAGGGATTCCAGCCAGGAGTTCTACTTTTGCAACCTAGGCAGGATCCGAGCCCAGGAGTCGTTATCTTGCACCGTATCTGTGTGATAACTCGAAGGGGATACACTTGGAGATACCCGACGATCGTACGCGGACCTGGACGTGCGAGGAGCTTCGGGGCCTTGAGGTTGGACGGGTATGACTACATCAGCCACGCTTCTGCATGAGCATAACGCTCTCTCGGTCTTCAAGGATACGTTACTATTGTCTTCCTCCATTACTAAATTACTAATAGATAGATCTTGGGAAATTAGGGTTTCACGCATAGTAATTTTTTTGTTTTCTGCACCAGAAACCCTTGTCTCCATCATGAACCCTCTCGAGCTTTTGCAAGCTGATTCCACCACGGAAGCCTAGCCGACAACCCCTCCCGCCGCGGATGTCGTCGACGACAGCCTTCCGCTTGAGCAGGTGGTGAAACTAGCAAGGAAGCGACTAGGCACGCTGCCCTGCACTGTCGACGGTTTGACTGACCCTGCCCGGATCTCCGGTGGTCGGAAGAAAATCAGCGGATCCAAGGCGCCCTCCGCCCCGAAGGCAAAGAAACTCGTGTTCCGCAAGCCCCTATCCGCATGCACGCCGGTGAAGACACCACCCCTGGACCGGCGACCCAATTCTCCCCTATTCCTGGAAGGTATGTTTTCGTGTAGATTTGATTGCCATCAAATTTTCTCTAGAAATGGCGCAGGTGATGTTTAGGTTTGATTTCCTAAAAACGCCATATTTTTGTGTTCATAGCAAGGATCTGCTCTCGATTCCGTGTTCGTTCGTTGACATGTTGAACGACGTCGGGTTGAACATCAACGGTGGTCCGCCCCTACCCGACGAGACTGGTACAACTGCTCCCGGCGATGATGGAGAGGAAGAAGTAGTGGGAGAGACCGATGACTGGGAAGATGATGAAATAGAAGAGGTGTTGGATGCTTCCCAAGAGAAGGTGAAATCAAAGAGATCTGCCAACTACACCATGGACGAAGACACGACATTGATACGGGCTTGGGAGGGTGTGTCGATGGATGTTGTCATCGGGAGTGACCAATCTCAGAAGAAGTATTGGAAGCAGATTGAGGACAATTTTTTCAAGCTTGTGCCAAAAGGAAGCACCTGCACATTGAGATATCTCCAAGGCCAGTGGGATACAATCAAACAATCTTGCAGTCATTGGAGTGCTGCCTACGAGCAAGTGAACACTTATCCTCAGCGTCAACATTGATGAGTATGACAAGATTTCAGAATTCAGGTACAAAGACATGGCCGCATCGAGGAACAAACCATTCACTCTCCATCATTGCTAGGAATTCTCAAGGACTGTGAGAAGTGGAGGGTGCAGGAAACCGGCGCGACAATAAACTTGGAGGAAGAATATGAAAAGGAAGATGATGAACCAAAAGCCAGAAGAAAAAGGCAGATGGTACAAAGAAAGTGAAGGAAGAGTTGAGAGAAAGGCTGAGAACGAAAAGTTGAGGGACAAGAACGACGACATGATGAAGCACAAGACGCTAGTAGCACATCAACAAATGGAAACCAAGCTTTAGTTGGATGAAAAGAGAGTTTAGTCAAAGATGAAAATGTGGCTTGCAACTCATGAAGATGAGAAGCGCAAAGCTGAGTTTGAGGAGCGGAGAATTCATCTCGAAGAGGAAAAGGCTAGGGCAGCATTGATTGTCGATGAAACACGAGTGATGACTATAGATCTTGACAAGATGGATCCGATCACAAAAGAGTGGTGGGACAATAGAAGGTTGGAGATCACCGAGGCAAGGAAAGCTCGTAGAGCTTCTGCGAACGGTGGAGGTGGACATCATGATCATAAGGAAGCCTAGTATGTTTATTTTCAGTTTGTTTGTGCTGTTGTAAAAACTTTGAAATCTTTGTATTGGTTTGAGCTGTTGGGGGTACAATCTATTTTACGGTACAACTATGCAGCATCTATTCCGGCCCGCTATCTGCTAGAGTAGTACAAAAATGAACTAATTACTATTTTTCGATGGACACTTCTATACTTTTATTATGCCTGCCTGATGTATAAACACTTTTATGACGCTGGAATCTTCACCTGACTCAATTTCTTTACCTAGCGTCTCCCCCCTAGGTAAATAAATGCTTTACCTACATGGTTTTTTGCATTTCACCTAGGGTACATGGCTCTAAATAAACTACGGATTTCTAGTAGCCAGTGAGACGAAGAACCAGAGCACAAAGCGACCAAAGGGTGGCAGGTCATACAAACACAGGCTTTGTAACTTGACGCTGAAATGTGATCGCATACTACTCAAGGTCTACACCCCAAACCATTAAACAGGAGTTCCAAACATATCCGTCCCAAAGCTCAGTGGCTCTGAAGTCTAGTAGCCAGACAAAAACCACGTCTGGCCACGCCTTCCCGCCTCGGAATCGCTTGCTGCGCCTTCTTATTTATCCAGCCCTCAAATCCAATATTTCCTTGGCAGTCCTCCTACGGAAATAAGGCATGTGTTTCTATGAAAAGATAACACATTCAAAACACCACTTTAGTTTATTATTTTAGCATGTAATAATGAAAAGGTAAAGCAGAGCTCATTGGTACCTGTTCAAAAATAAGATCCATATCTCTGCTGTAGAAGTCAATGTATTTGAGCATGAACATGCCACAGTCTGTTCTAAGAAAACAAACACCTCATCAAATACTAATACAGTACGTGGGAAATTATAATTTTCTCTAACATCGAGGAGCATGTCATGAAAAACCTATCTTTATACTACTGTATATAAGTTCAAGCAGAAAAACCATGAAAGCACTTTATTGCCAAAGATAAGGGAAATACTTAGTATCCTGGGAAGGACGTTCTTTGACTACTTCGTGCTCCCATGAAAGAACATCGATCTGCTTGTTATTTTTGTATTTTACCTCATCCACAAGATACATAGCCTGGTAGTAGAGGTGGAAAAAGCTAACGTTAGGCTGATGTCCTGAACAGAAAATAAAGGAAAAAACAGCTTAGGGAGGGAGGGAGATATCACTTACTAAGATTTCCAGGGCCTTCATATCCTCGCTGTCAATTGAATCCACATATTGGAACTTTTTGTCCCTTGTGTTGATGACCGCTAAACACCAATGCACTTCCTTTTGTATGGGAACAAAAATCTGGACATGGTAACTAGTTCCAGTTAGAAGGGTAGTCAAATCACATGACGATTAAATCTTGAATATGGACCATGAGAGCATTTACCTTATCGCAATCAATTATGTTGTACCCTAACTTCTTTTTTTCTGTCCATTTCCTAACGGCCTCATAATCATACTCACCATTCCCACCAATCAGCTGTTAAAAGAAACATGAAAAAATTATGAGGTTGACTAAATTGTTCTCGTGGCATAAACAACCTATTATGAGTTATGTTTAGTGATAAAGTGAGCTAGGTATGATGCATCAATATCGATAATTTCCTGCCAGAAAATGCAATGAGATCAGTTTACACTATGAATAAGGAGCCATTATAATGAATGGTATTACACCAATAACCAAACCATCCTACACAAGTGCAAAATTCTAGTAATGAAAAAAACACAATAATCAAACAAGCTAACCAAAAATTGGAGAAAGAGAATTAGGACAGAGCATGCAAACACTACGCAACCACACAAGGAAATACTTGAATGCAACCCTACAGGGACTCAAGTAAAGACGATTGCAAGGAAAAGCAGAGCCATGCCAAACTGATGTTACAAGTCATTGGACATAGCAATGGACCTTCATGTAGAAAAAGGTATTGAAGAAGTGGCACTTTAGAAACTTGTTAGGCTCTCTCAGTTCCCGTTCTTTCAGAAGTTGGAGATACAAATTTATGACCTGAAAATAATCAGGAACAGTTATATACTAATGTCAAATTCTATATGCTTACTCTGGAGTCCGAAAAGAGAGATCAGCTAAACATTTAGCAAGCCTCCATCATTCAAGCACTGCAAGGTCTCTCTTTCTATTACGATATTTGAAGATTTATGCTCCGATAACTTCTCAGATCTGGAAGAAAAAAGGCAGACTTCAGACAGTGCTAATTAAGATAGACTTTAGAAATGTGGTTGCAGCCTACTATGTCTTAACGAGGGTAAAAGAGGGCAACACCTATTCCCGCCATCAAGAGCATGACGAACTCTGCGCTCATCGGCATCCGTTAAAAGATCAAAAGGTCCACCCTCCTGAGTACAGACATTTGGCATCAAACAGTGGAATAAAATTTCTTCAAAAGGAGTAACATTTATGCTTGTTTTCTGTCACAAGCAGCTTTTGTATTCGGAAGCTAACACATGAAGTACCCTTTTCCTCTTTCCACTTTCCAGTGTTAATGACATTGCGAAATCCATGGGTACTATCCCCAAATACTTTCAGAATAATGCATCAATCTTATCCTCCCCTGTTTTTTGGGGTGCTGAAACAGATCATATCTCCCTTTTAAAAGCTGCACGTTCTTCTTAAAGAGAGAGCTCTGCATAGCTAGTAACTGCTAAGTAGATTGCACTGTAGCAAGAAATAAGTTGACCAAACTGAAATTGATCAACAAATAGATGCGATATGTTTAAGAAAGCTCAGGAAATTTGTGCTCTCCTATTGCTTCACGATAGTACCATCCGTCACCAAAGCGTTGCATTCTCTCCCGGTACTGTAGATGGTTTAATCTAATTCTTATGTGGTAAAGGAAGACACTGGTACTATAACTGATGTTTGAAGCAGTGATCTTTACTGAAAATATGGCTACAGGATAATCCCTTTGATCATAAGTAGTTTTTCAAAAATAGCCAATAATTTATCAATCACAATAAGTCACTGTGAATCGATAATGCAGGATTACAAAGTAAGCAGCAGTGAAGTGGAGTTGCTGAGGCATGTTACAGTAAGATCAGTAAGTTCAATGAACAGATATTCATTATACACAATTACTAGTACAGAATCTTAAACGTTTGTACCACAAGAACTTCCTAATGATACAATGTCTGTATCTGCTTAGTCCCTAAGCCTAACAAGATACAATGGGTTCATAGAAAAAATAACAATGCTGCAAGCATCCAAGTTAAGGAGAAGTCTGTAAGCAACTTGTCATGTCTAATTAAACATCCATTTGAGCAATCATTACTGTGTAGTATAGAAATAACTACATTGGCAGTTATAGTACAATACAACAACAGGGGAAACAATTACTGTGTAGTATCCATTTAATGCTCTACTTTGGAATGTCGATAAGCCCATTTTTAGCATTGTTAGAAACAACTATAGTATAATTTTCTAGCACCTTGCTTATTATATAGATATCAGCTTAATTGCTCTATTGGTAAGCAAGGAGGAAATGTAGAAGTCAGTAACTGAACTTGTTGTGGCTTGACACTGCCAGTTCTCTAGAAGTTGACATGTGAGCACAAAAAATAGGGTTAATTGGATTTATGCCATTACAATTTTCACCATTTGGAAATATGCCATTACAAAAACCAAACTTGGAAATATGCCACTCCAACTTTTGGAAATAATCCTTGCAACACTAGAACAGCCTCACAATTGCTTGCAGTTGTGTGGTTGAATTATTTTAGTTGGCTTAGGCTCTATGATTTACTAGCAATTTACCTTCAGGTTAACAATATTGGCTGCAAATAAAAACAGACAATGTCTCATTTATATGCATAAATGACTTTGAAAGGAACACACAAGTTCAAAAAGAAAATGGATGGGAAACAACAAGTTAAAGAAGGTAAAAAAAATTCGAAATGGGGAGCAAAGCCCCGGCTGCATCGAGCGATGCACACAGCCATGTACTATGCTAGACGCTTGCATAGACATTTAAGTGTAGAATAATAAATACCAGAAAATTAGATTACGGCTAAGCGTCTGGGCTTCCAACGCGCAACACTAAGTCCGGTCGCTAGGGACAACTGTAAGGGCTAATCAAACACCTATGAGCCGATAGAAAATAGTCCTAGCGACCACAACTTCGTTTCTCGTCGACGCTAGGGGAAATCCTAGGATCGGACGGGATTTGGGCCTAACGGACAGGAAAATGAGCCTAGCGTCTGCTCTTAACGTATGCACTGTACGTGCATACCCATGAACATATTATTTTGTGAAGTTAATAGATGCTAGAAGCCTCTGTAAGAGCAAAACTGAATTATAGATGAAGAAATGCATAAATCACACAATAGTAACCTTCCAACTGGACATGTTAAACAAATATGATTGATACCCGTTATAAGATTGTAGTAATGGAATCGGACCTCTATTCTAAAACAAACTTTTATGTGTTTGTACATGCCCTCCACCATTTGAAATGCAGTGGACCAGTTGTTGTGTGTCATAGAAATATTGCTGCAGGTAAAAGAAAGCTCAACGCTGCCATCTAGGTATACTTCTCTTATCTAGCTTGCCATTGAACATTCAGAGTTGAGTTGGCGGATCCGGTTTCTATGATCTTTGTGATGGCTTTTGCTAGACATTGTGGTTCGAATAATGAATAAAACAAGTGTCCTATACATCAATCAGGCATTGGCTTATCCCTACTTCAAAGATCTCTCGCGAAAGTCGAGAGACAACCATCATGCCAACCAATTGCAGAAATGGAGTTTGACTTTGAACTGAGAAAGTTTACAAAAGAAGACGTACCGATGATGGGGCCTTTGGTGCTGACTGTGTGTAAATCTGAAAATGGGGGTTAAGCTTCTGTTGTGATGTTAGACAAAAAAAAGGAAGCGCATATTATATACTGTCTGTGAAGGAGGTTGTAAGTAAAATCAACGTTGTATGGGTAGGTACATACCTTGAATTCCGTTTGTAATTGAGCAAACTCGGCCTCTGCATCAGCCACCTGGTCGTCAACAAGGCCTCCTTTTTTACTGTGTGCCAAGTTCTCGTTTATTTGGAGAAACTTGGATTCTATTTCGTGCTTTAGTAGCTTCATAATGTCTGCCGAGGTATCTTCAAGTTCTAAGCTAGTTTTCTTGATCCACCAAAACATGTCAAGAAAATCTGATGTTACTTGTTGATATATAGATTAAACATATGCATGTATATATGTAGTGCACGAGTAGCTAGTGAAGTGTAATATAGCGTGTAGCTAGTAATATAAAGGTTTGCTGATCTTACTTGTTTGTGATTTTGCCGTTGTTTTTGAAAGCTGAGATTTTGTTGAGCACAGATACCTTCTGCGCCGCCTGCCATGGTAGGTGGTGGACTGCTGGTAATGTTTTGAGGTCTTGGGTTTGCTGATCTTACTTGTTGGTGATTTTGCTGCTCTTGAAAGCCGAGATTTTGTTGAGCACAGATACCTTCTGCGGCGCCTTCCATGGTAGGTGGTGGACTGCTGGTAATGTTTTGAGGTCTTGGGAGATTTACGTTTTGCTGTCCTGCGATATCTACCATGCATACAGAAATGAACAAATTAACCGCCTGAATAATAAGTAGTAGCACGAGATTCATCTGATCGACTTGCATTGGAATTTTTTTAAGAGGAATTGGAAAAAAAAATTAGAGTCAAGCAAGGTTCTTATTCGGTGTGTCATGGACGGCCACGGCCCATCTCACTGACGTACGGGGATAGACGATGTGCCAAGAAGAAGGGCGGAGATAAGTTGAAAAACTAAGAGCAGTTACATGCTACTCTCACCACCGCACCCGCACCTTTGCTTGGATTGCTTTGGCCTTTTCCCTGCTCTCACCATGCATGCTATGCTAGACGCTTGCATAGAGGTTTAAATGCAGAAAAATAAGTATAGTGTCAGAAAATTGGATTAGGAGCGTCTGGGCTCCCAACCCGTGAGCAGATAGAAAAGAGTCCTAGCGACCACAACTTCGTTTCGTGGTTGTTTGGATACCTAGCAGAACAAATTTTGAGCCGATTATTAGGAAAACCAGTTTTACTAGTATAACATTTATTTAGTTATAAAAATAAGCTTACGGAAAACTATGTTTGGATTACTAAAAGTGTAAAACCGGTTTGTAAAGCAACCGGTGATAACTCCATGCGTTGCGAGAAAATGCACTTACTACATCAGCTGCTGCACATTCATATATACTCTCTCCGTTTTAAAATATAAACCGTTTTAGGTTTGTGAAGAAAATGAATCTAGACTTGGTTTACAATGTAGGTTCATTCAACTTTAGGACGATGAATCTACACACTAAAAAAAGTTTAGATTCATTTTTTTCACAAACCTAAAACATCTTATATTTTGAAATGGAGAAAGTAGATACTAGCGCGTTGGCAGCGGCAGCAACGCAAATGTCGTTGCATGCACGTACGACAGCAACCTGGAGCAACTCCACGGCGCGCTGTTGCCAACATTGGCGATGGCGACGATGTGCACCATGACCAAAAGTATCCGCCTAGAGCAGAAAACCACATGCATACATGGCGGCGCGTGCGTGCATGATGCAGCCGAGAAATGAAGATGCAGCTAGCACTGCCGGGGATCCCTTCGTGGCGCCGCTCCAACTACCGCCAGCTACTCTTGGTCGCAATCACCTTTTAGTTAATTAGTAAAACCGATTCGATCTCCTAAAAAATCCTACTATTAAAACTCGTTTTCTATAAACCGATCGCTAATCTTCATCATCATCCAAACAACCCTAGAAGGTGCGTGAATGTATACATACCTGGCGCTGGCGGGACGACGTCTGCAGGTGCCGCCATGGGGTTGGAGGTGGAGGAGGGTCGACGGCGCCGCCGTGATGACTTTCTGGTGTAGATGGAGATGGAGACGGAGACGGAGGGCGAGTGTCGACGGCGGCGGCGTAAGGGGGGCATATGGTGGATCGGAACGGAGCAGCTGCCGCTGACGATGGATGGAGGAGATATATAGGAACTGTCAGGGATGGGTCGGAGGTGGTGCGGTTAGTGGGGGTTGGCTGCCGCTGGAGGCAGGTGACGAGAGATCGGCGGCACCGGCAGGCAGGGAGAGGATTTTGGGGGTTGCTAGCTAGGGTTCTTGGTGCGCGCGCGGGGGTCTCGATCTAGATCAGAGTGGCGCAGCGAGAGAGAAAACCGTAGGCAGACTCGATCGCAGGGAGAGAAAACACGTACAGCTGGGTCAGTTTCCCAATTAGTAGCTACTAGTAGCAAAGTCGACCGCACGATATATACGAAAAGCAAGTCCGAAGTGTATGTAGCATATATGTCACGATGTAGTTGGTCACAAACCAACCAACTGTCTCTCCAAGGTGCTCGTAAGAATAGGGTGTGCGTGCGTGTGTTCATAGGGGTGAGTGCATGTACGCATTGTGAGGCATTGTGAATACCGTGTCTTTCAAAAAAAAAACTGTGGCTTGTGGCGCACCAAGATTAATTAGAGGTCTCGTATTATGGCTGAACGAAGCATGAACAAAATTCGACGATTGAAAAATGAATATTTGCCATAGCCTTGATCTATGATGACGTGCTACCTATGGGGATGATTTTATATGTATGGACTTATGCATCATAGCAACCCGAGATGGTATGGATCATTAATAGTGGAATTACTCGATTAGTTCGACGTTTTGAATTCATAATACTCCCTCCGTCTCCAAATAGATGTCTCAAATTTGTTAAAATTTGGATGAATCTAGACACTATTTAGTATGTAGATTTATCCAAATTTTGAAAAACCTAAGACAACTATTTTGGAACCGAGGAATTACTATATATGCGTACTATTATGGCTTTGTAATTGTCTACGTAAAAGTCCAACCATGGAAGAAAACATATATCACATTTTTCCTCCCGCGTCGTTCCCATGGGGAACCCTAGCCACCTCTGCCCCATGCCCCTCCCCCTCTCACCTTCCCTCCCTCCTCGTCGCCGCCAGGCAAAGCCCGAGCGATGGTGGAGGTGGGGCCTCCAATCCTCCCATGCGCAAAGGCGACGGCGCGGGGCATGGTGGGCGGCTTGCTCGGTGAGGAGCACAATGGCGTGGTTTTCGGTGACCTGGCGGCCTTTCACTGTAAAGGTGCGTCTAGATGCCAGCGGTGTTTGTCCTCACGGGAGCGTGGTGGCTTCAGGCAATGCGACGACCTCAGCCTGGTGGTCCATATATGGGAAGACATTGGGGCGCGTGGTCTTGGTGGGGATGACACTTGTATGGGGCTGCACAGGGGTGCGGGTGGATGGCGATGCCGGCCATGGCATTGTAGTGTGGCAGCAGGCTACTCGCGTCTGATATGGGCCTAGATCTAAGCTAGCGTGGGCCTGAAATGGGTATGATTGCCTTGCCTGCGGTGTCCAACTGAAAATAATTTAAACTTGATACCCGATCCCTCGTTCAAAATCCACCTCGTGGATTTGCATCAACACCAATTAAATAAGATTGGGACATAATATAATATTGTATAACTTATGTATGGATATAGTCAATAGGAAGAGGTTATCCTAGAATGCATCATCGGTGAAAATAAAGGATATATTGAGATTGGTCGTATTTTGGTATCTTAAAGCACATGAACTTAAAATCGGATCTTAACAACATGAAAATTTTATATAGAAGTGCGTACCTCCCCATTGAACCTATGAAGAAGTATGTAGAATCTAATGACATTGTCTTCACCATATCCCATTGTCTATAGCTCCCATTGTTCACTACGGGAAAAGATCTTTGCCGTGTGGCAAATCCACATCCAAAATAGATAATCTACACGGCAAAGGCTTTGCCGTGTGTTAGCGCACGACAAACGTCGCACGGCAAAAAAATGCATGAAAAAGACTCTTTGTCGTGTGCTTTTCCAAATACACGGTAAAGTAAAGTACTTGATGACGATGGCCAATGTAACGGCGTCCTCGTCAGTTCGCCGTGCGGCATCTCTTTGCCGTGTGCCCTCCCTGTCCTCTTTGCCTCGTGCTTTAGTGCAACGCACGGCAAAAAGTTCTTCTGCTGCTGTGTGTCCTGGCTTTGTCGTGTGCCTTTCGTGTCTCTTTGTCATATGTTTTTTTCAACGCACGACAAAATAATGTTCTCACTTGGTGTGCGGGCTTTGACGTGTGCATACCTAAAGTCCTTTGCCGTGCGTATTTCGCAAAAGCGCATGGCAAAGGACCTGTTACCATGTGGGTTGCTGAGTAAACACACGACAAAGGCCCATCATTTTCTAGTTTTATTTATTTTTGTTTCATCCATACAGTTTAAACACAAAATATACATATATTTTCGCATAACAACATATCTAGCACCAGATCTATATCCATGAAATCAAATACCATCATAAACAAGGATCTAGCACAAGATCGATAACAACATGAGTCCATGGTCCATACATAGCAACATAGAGTCAATAGTTCCATACATATAAGTTCCATAACACAATCCATACAACATAGAGTCAATAGTTTCATACATACAAGTTCCAAAACACAATCCATACAACATAGAAATATAGAGTTCATATTGACTCAACAAGGAGGAAGATTTCCGTCCTTCATGCATATCCTACACATTAGAAAGGAAGGACATGAGAATCACAAGAAACATGATATGAAATTGTATAACTAAATGAACTTAGACAACATAAGCTATGTAGAAATATGGAAAACATGTACGATGTAGAATTCTATAAGTGACTCATATGAGAGTAAATTCTACAAGTTCAAAAACAAAGACATGAGATTCTTGACAAGTAAAGAAGCTATGTATGGAGACCTATGTTCGGAGTGATTCTACAAGTCATATAGTAAATTTTGGTAAGTTCATGAAACATAGCAAGTAATTTTTGCCAAGTAAAGGAACATAGCAAGCCACAATTCATAGTTTCTGAATGTTGACTAGATTTTCACACGTGTGCTAGCTATGTATGGAGACCTATGATCTATGGCTAGATTTCCACACGTGTGCTAGCTATAAGGATCATAGATCCCTTACCTAGAGGCCAAGCCAGCGGATGACATGTTGGTTGTTGACGGTAGGCTGACTCGTCGCAGGAGTCGTCATCAGGGTGTCATCCTGACATGCCGACCCACCGAGCTCCGCATTGTTGGATGCAGCTGATGGTTGTCCCTACAAGATGAAAAAGGTTTTGATTCTTAGTCAATAAGCAGTAGACGTAGATATGTAGAGATTGACACTTAATACGCAACACAACTTACCCATGTGGGGAAGGTGAAAGGAGGAGCACCAAGATCTAGAAGAGTCAAGCCACTTGGCTGAGAGGCCTAGAAATCAAGCATGCATAAAGGTGAATGAAGTTTGAATTCTCTTAGGTTCTATGAGCAAGAACTCACCATAAAGGCTGACATGTTCTGTACCACCCACTCCATCATCTTCTCATTCTTAGCCATATGTTGCTGCTACTGAGTCAGCATCTCCTGCTGTTGTCTTATCTACTCCTCCATCCGCCGAGAATTGGCCTCGGCTTCATCCCTTTGTCTCCTCTCAGCGGCCACTTCATCCTACATTTTGTCATCAGAATGTCATGAATGTTGCAATGGAAAGCATGTAATGAAGTGTGGATGACCGAGGAAGAAGAATATACCCGGATTTGGTCAATAGCTGTGGACATAACCGTCGGGCGGGTCTCTACTTGAACAAACGCTTATCAGTCCAAACGTCGAACAAGGTAGGCTCCACGCCTGTCCCTCTTTTCTGCAAAAGAGAGCACGGAGATACATGCAGAGGAACACGAAGTAAGGAACCATATGATGACCAAATTTAGAGAATGCATTTTTCACCTTCTTCTGGATGCAACAGGCGAGGGTGACGTTGCCTTGCGTGTGTGTTCCACCTTTCAACGCGACTCGCTTTACCACTCGAAGATCGTGCTTCTTCTTAAACTCGGTGCTAGTCCAATATCTTACCATGGCCCGGAAGACTTCCGGGCTAGGCTGAACTACGTACCGAGGAGGGCACTACATAGACAAAATAGACATATTAGTGAAAACACATCTGACGGTCAACAAACCGATAATACGAAAATGAAACTACCTGCAAATACTGCTACGGCTCCATAAATATCTCCCGAGCTTCGGCCTTCATCATCCTAATCTTGCGTTTCTCGGCGTACCAATTGCGGACGCAAGCCACACGTGCCTCGTAGTGCATGTCCCGGATTTGCCTAGATGCACATCTTCTAGCCACGAGTACGCAATCCCTTTGACGCACGTCCGGGTCCATGGTAAATTATGTCTACAAGGACGCACATAGGTAATAAGACATTTGTTCAAATATTGTCAACCTAGGAGTTACTGAATGATGAGAAGTCAAAATCTTACCCAGAAATTGGACATCAGCCTCGCCTGGAGATTCGGGAGGGAAAAGTCACTCGTGTCTTCCGGATCCTCGGCGTACCTGTAGTGTCTCCAACTCCAAGCTACCTCTTTGCGACCAGAAGGCGTGGTCACAATCCTAGCGAAGTGTTTTCGGATGAGGCATCCAAGGATGCTCGAGTAGGCGCGTAGCTCCTTGGTCTCATCCTTATAAATGAAAGACCTGCAGAATTAAAAGCCAAAATTAGAATGATGATGAACAAATCAACATTAAAATATCAAAAACTGATAAGTACACTCACTTATCCCCGGAGGGTGTGAGCACTCTAACCCCACCCGACGAGATCCACACGTCGATATCCGGGAGGTGTGCGTACCCACGCTGGTACGGAGGAAGGATCCTAGGCACAAGAGGCATCCCCGACTGAGTCTCAACATACTCATTCAGAGGATCCCAGATCCTCGTGTCACCCTCCGCCGAGTTTGACGCATACAACTCGTCTGAGTCCTCATCCTCCTCATTCTCCTCCTCATCCTCCTTGTCCTCCTTCGCCTCCTCGTGGTCCTCCGCCTCCTCGTGCTCCTCCTCCTTGTCCTCTGCCTCGTCCTGACGAGGGTTCAACTCGTCAATGCCCATTGTTATGGACTTGGGTTTTGGAGAAGATGGGGATGTTGGAAGTCGCGAGACGGTTAACAGGCGAGCAACACGGGGACACGAGGTTTACCCAGGTTCAGGCCCCTGGAGGGAAAACCCTACTCCTGCTTGTTTGTTCTTGATTACGGCGGAACCAAAGGTTACATGGGTGCGCAGATGCAATCTGGCGTGAGGTGTGTTTATGAGGTGAGTTTGTCCTTCTCGCCGTGCCCTCTAGGCCCTTATATAGATAGGCCAGGTCCCGGGATAGGTCGAGTCGGTTACAAATTATGGTTGAACCCTTTGAAATTCTATCTACAGCTAGACTTGTCCTCCAAGGAGTCATTCTCGCAATGGGCTTGGGCCACCCAAAATCTTCCTGGGCTGCCAATCTTCACGTGGGCCTTCCTTGGGCTGGACCGGGTATACCAATGTAGGGAACCCGTAGGGTATATCCCTGTCAGTAGCCCCCGAGTGTTCAGTCGAATCGTATATTCGACTGGAGACTATAATTTTTTGGGTGATATACATTTGAACCTGTCTTTATGAATAAACATTATTAGCTCATATGGATTGTTGATGTGTGTGCCTGACTCACTGGATGGATCATGGTCAGATAACTATCATAGGACAAAACAACACGATCTTCTTCAGATTCGAGTCCCCGGACTCGAATCCGAAACAAGTGTTGGCGTAATTCGACTCAGGCTGTTGATGTCTTATAGGAGTGGAATCCCAGTGTTTTTCAAGTGATGTACCCAACGCATCCATCGGGATTTTCATCGTGCCTGTTGACACGGGAGTTTACTAGCAGAGCGCAGTCGGGTGCGTTACCAGGCCATCAGACGATATCTGTACGGCTTATCTTTGTGTCGTAGATACAACATCCAAAGTTTTATCACCGCAGAGGTGTTTCGGGTGACCAAGAAGACTATTTCTCACTTAGCGTTAATTTGGACGAAGTTGTCAAAAAGATTTTTGTCGTACCTGATCTAGAGGATCTCACTCGAATAGTTCATAGCGTAGACTCAATCAGAGACTTTAGTTCAGTAATTCACGTTTGCTTCAATGATCTATCCGAAAGACACATTATTTTGAGTGCGCGACCAGCGCTCCCTATGGGAGTAGCCCCCGAGTCCGTAGTGGAGTCGCAGACTCGACTTAGGACTCGAAGATCTTTTCGAGTTGATGTCACCATTATAATTTCTTAGGTGCGCGGCTAGCGCTCCTAATAGGAGTAGCCCCCGAATAGTTGGTTGAGTCATAGACTCGAGTAAGTACTTTATGCTTAGTCAAAATCTTCGAGATGTTGTTGGCTTCGCTTTGATGACGTCATTGCTAACGATTGGTGAGCTCAACCGTCTGGGGCAGCAGAGATGATGCGACGGGACGACCGTGGATCCCACCGCCTGACTTGATTTTGACTAGTCACGCGTAATTGTGGCTAAAGTTACGGTGTCTCCTCGATTTCCGTGCGTAGTGGACGGCGTGATTGCGACGGTTCAGTTTGGTGCTGACACGTGGACGGTGAGATCTGGGGCACGATTTAGGACTTCTGCATCGACAGTTCTGCTTCGCCGTCCTCGCCCCTTTTATACTGTGGGGGAAAATAGAGTAGTTTACCCCTTCGCCATTTGCCTCTGCTTTTTCTTCATTACCACCATTTCTTGAGCTCTTGCTCTCATCGCGCACTGGACGTCCTCCGTATATTTCCTTCCTCCTTTATCTGCGTGCACTACCACGCTCGTCGCTCCTCGATGGGAAAGATGAAGAGAAGCTCATCCTCCATGGCAGGGTCGAGTGCCACCGGCGCCGCCAAGGAAGCTGGTGCCCCGAGCCAGACCATCGATGGCGGGTGGCGGCGCATGGATATGCGCGAGTTGGACTTGCGCAAGTTTTGTGAGGCCGGCTTGATCTCCAAGGAGAAGGGCGATGCCATCCTCCCCGATCAGGAGGTAATCCCTCGCCCACCCGAAGCATTTCGGGTGATGTTTTATGCTTTTATCATCCACGGTCTGTCGCTTCCCGCGCACGAATTTCTTCGTGGGCTCCTTTTCTTCTATGGGATTCAACTTAATCATCTGTATCCCAATTCTCTCCTCCACATCGCTTGTTTCATCACCCTCTGCGAGTGCTGGCTCGGTATCGAGCCTCACTTTGGCCTCTTCTAGAGACTATACTATGGGTGGCTGCGGTGGTGTTTATCCACTGGGTGTTTATCCACTGGGTGGCTGCGGAATTTCTATGCTCTCCACTGTCCAGTTCTTATCTTTCTACCTTTGCGAGTCCGTCCAACAGTGGCAGAGGAAGTGGTTCTACATCCGCGACGTCAAGCTGGACGATCAGCATTACGGACTCGCCCATTTTGACTCCATCTAGAAGATCATCCGAAAGAGGTTGTGGTCGAACGACATTCTGGAGGGTGAATCCGAAGAGGTGGAGAAGCGCTACAAGCGGGTGGAGGCTCTTCAGCTGATGGCAGGCAAAGGGTTCAATGGTGTCGACATCATCTGCACCTTCCTCAAGCGTCGGGTGCAGCCGCTCCAGGCGAGGGCGCACCCGATGTTCATGTATGCTGGCGCCAACGACCCGACAAGGGTATTGCCTAAGGAGATGTCTTCGGGTGACCTTGATAAGGCGCTTCGGCCTATGCTGAAGTACAAGGCCGACGAGGACCTCCCGGGGAAGTCCTTGACTGCCCCTTTCAGCGCCAATAAAACAGTCACCCAGGTGAAACCTGTAGTTGCGTGTAACGCTTCTTTAAGTGCTTGTTGATTGTTGTTATTGCTTATCTTGTTTCTTCTCCTGTCTTCAATTTGCAGGGCTACAAGGTAGCGTGGATGGTGCCCCCTCTACCTGAGAAGTATACGAATGTGCCGGACAACGAGGAGGCGGAGTCTGACTCCGAGCTTCCCCCGGCACAGTCTCCTTCCCTGGAAGCCCCTGAGCTGAGCGAAGGGCGGACCCAAAAGAGGTCCTGGAGCGAAACTTCGGATGGGGTGACGCCACCAACTCTGAAGGGTCCTTCCTTCCTCAAGCAGCACGACGGGGATGAGGGTGCGACCTCCTTCCCTATCGCAGATGTGCCTGTTCGGGAGATGGCCCCGCAGCGGACAACCAAGAAGAAGAAGGAGAAGAAGGAGGCTCTTGTCTTCAATCTATTAGACATACCATCGTAAGTTGCGCTGACCGAGTCTTGCTGTTTTGTTGATATGCTAAGTATTAGCATGTTATTCATTTGGTTCTTCGTAAGTGCTAGTAGCAATCATTCGGAGGAGTCCCTCGATGAGGAATCCAAAGAAATGTTCGTGGAATCGAAGCCTACATCTTTGTTTCCCAAGATGGTGACCAACTCCGATGACGAGGACTCGAGCTCTGTGAGGCGGGAGGCTCGTGCACTCATTATGCGGAAGATGATTATAAGACCTTCGGAGTTCACAGCAGACCACATACGTGTTATTCTTTTATTGCGTGGGGCGGGCCCCCCGAGCCCTTTACTCATCAGATTTGTTGATTTCTTTACAGCCTTTTGTTCGTGATGCCAACCGCCTGATCCAGCAGCACCTATCGCTAGAGGGTGAACTCAAGCAGCTCCGAGGTGCGTAGGTTTTCTCTTGTTTTATTGTGGGTGCTCTCAAAATATTGTCTTTGTATTTGACTATCTTTGCTGAATGCTGTAGATGAGAACAATGATGCCCTCCGTAGACTGAACGCTCTCGAAAAGAGCCTTAGCCAGGCGGAGAAGAGGGCAACGGATGCTGCGGAGGCCCTTGAGCGCTAGCAGAAGGAGGCCGAAGACCGTGAGCAGCAGCTTGCAGCTGCTATGGCGTCACGAGAGAAGGCCATGGCAGAGAAGTTCATGGTTGCTGCCAAGGCGATATCTAGTAAGCCACCTTGGTTTCCTTTGGGTGTTCCGTGTCTTGGGTGCATATTCTTTTTTCCTCATTTGAATGTTTTTGTTGCTTTTCTTGCCAGATGCTTTCGGCGTTACGTTTGATCGCAGCGTGCTAGAGCACGGGGATCCCTTGGCAGATGCTGCTGTGGAAATTGAAGATTGCTGCTCCTCTGTCGTGGGCTATCTCGACAAGGCCAAGAAGGTCCTCACCCGCTTTTACAAAGAAATCAATCCTAAGGGTGTTGCCCTTGAAGACGTCGACTCCCTCGCGGACGCTCTGGCAGATGACGCTCCGGCGAAGTACAAGCGCGCGCAGAAGGGGGTCGGCGCTGCTATGGGGCTGGCGATGGCGTCCGGCGCTCAGCTTGATCTGATGTAGTTCATGTCGAGGATGCCGACAGCAGCGGTGTCGTGGTGGTGGCACGGAACATGCCATGGGTAGGCTTAAGTTGGGGGGCAATGGATGCTAGTGGGATCTGGGGAGGGAAGATGTAGTGATTTCTACACATAGTAAACTCGAACACAATCTTTATTTCATCTCCAGAGAGTTACAAGTGCTCCTCGAGCTGTATTAGGGAGAGGAAGAAGAAGATACGACTTGAGCCCTCTTGAGAAGATAAATGAATCGATCCCCTCTCCAGGAAGTTCTGCCTCTCCTTATAAAGGAGTCCCTTGGTTCATCGTAGGGCTGACGTGGACAAGCATATTCTTGGAATATGCTTGCCCCAAAGTGGTAACTCGACGGACCTCTTTCCGTGTCCCCCCTCTATCGATGGCAAAGACCCAGAGCCCATCACATGTGAGCCTCGGGCATGAGGACTATCACCTCCGTGACGCTCCTTTGCTGCTCTGCTTCTTGTCTCTAGCGCTTGGTACTATGCAGATTCCACCTAGACGGTAGCTAGGGTTTGACTTTGGGAACTACCTCCTTCTTCTGCAAGCTTCCTGTAACTCGGCCCTGCCTCGCGTAACTCGGCTCGATCTTCACCTGCATCTAGGTTAATCAACCGCACCTGGCCGACATGACCCATATGTCGGCCGAGTGAGATTTCAACTTCTTGATTCAGGATAAGTCATGTCTTATTCGGCCGATCCTTGCATAACCCGGCAGAACCACCTCATGACCCGGCCTTGGATAGGAAGGGTTCCTTCCCTTTCTCAGCTATCTTGACCTTACCTGGGGTCATCCCCCCAACATTAGTCCCCGAAGCTGGTGCGGTCCTGCCAGATACCTCGGCCAGACCACATCAGTTTTCAAATATTCATTCTCTCTATCTTTTTGTCCGACATATTTCTTAACCGGTGTTCGTCTTAATCTATCCTACTTTTGTTCATCCTCTTTTACCGAGGTGTGAGACGTTCTCCGAGTCACTCTCTTTCATCCGAAGTATCCTTTTAGCTTCTCCAGTAAGCCTCATCCTACGTGTACCAATCATTACTTTTCGTCTTGTTTTTTGTATCGCTATAGCGTACGCTGATAACACTACAATAATTACTGCGCCCGTCCCATCAACACAGTGACGCTTCGATCGCTGCAACGGTCATGGCGGCCTGATCTCCTATTGCGCCGGGTGACCCTAGTTGTGGCTCCATTCATCGATAGCGGACATGCGATACACGCGTTCCTGCGGTTACCGTGCCACATCCGCAATCCCACTAGCGTTCCTCATACGCGGTTATAAGTAGGGGAGTGGGGATGGGTTGGTTTACTTTCCCCTTCCCCACTTCCTCCGTCTTCCTCCTCGCGTCGCCACCGTCGTTCTTGGACTCTAGCATCCACGCTACGGCGCCTCCGCTCATGCGACCATGCCGTCGCGCTTTCGCTCTCGCAAGCGCGTCGCCGCTCTTATGCTCACGCGATGCGCCGCCGCCGCTTGGTCCTTGTTCGTCGTGCCTCGCCTCTGTCTTAGGATCTTTGCGGTGGTTTTCTTCTTTCTCTACCGTCACGTTTGTTGCTTTTCCGACGGGGCCTTGGGTTTCTAGGCCTCCCCCGCCGCCAGTTCTTCCTCCGTGGGCTCCTCCAACGAGCCCATGTCAAGATCACTCAGCGGCGCCGTCGTGGGGGAGGACGAACTTTTGGTGGGCCCGGGGCGTGGCTTGTGGCAAGGGTCCACGGTCACTCATCGAGAAATTGAATGGTTACGCAAGACCCGTCGATTTCCTACCAAGGTAAAGTGTCGTTTACCCGGCAAAGAATCTTCCCCCGTATTAGAGGATGGCGAATATGTAATTTGTATGTCGCATTTCGCTAGATGGTTCGGCCTCCCTCTTAGTGACTTTGCTAGGAACTTCCTTGACTTTTTTGGCCTTCAACCACATCATCTGCCGACTAATGCCATAGCCTCTCTCTCGGCCTTCATCTCGGCTTCTGAGGGATACTTTGGCCTCTGGCCTTCCGTAGATGTTTGGTCGAAGTTCTTCCAGATCCGAGCTAACGTAGTGCCGGATAAGTCTCTGCAACCCTCTAAGAAATCTCTTACTCAGTGTGGGGCCGCTTCTATTACACCTTAGAAGAATTCCTTGTTCCCCCGAGTCACAGGCTTAGAGTCCTGTAAGAAATGGCATAGGTCATTTTTCTACGTCAAGAACACTGGTACGGGGGACAAGATTCGGCTCCCCGCTTTCTCCATCGACCCTCCTTCTAAACAAAACTAGACCTATAACCCTAAAAAGACCAATGCTATTGCCAAAGCATTCGAACTTCAACTGAAAGAGTTGATTCGGGTTGGGCTTCACGGCGAATATTTGATGGCCGCGTTCATCAGCAGCCGAGTTTGCCCATTCCAACTTCGCTCCCATATCTCTGTTACATGAGCGGTCCTTTGGATCCCAACCGAGTTTCGATGGTTGAGCTTGATGATGTCCATATCCAGCAGCGTGTTCGGGATATCTTCAAAACCAAGGTGCCCGAGGAATGGGTGTGGGGAATGAAGCCTTTTTCCCGCAACAATCCGCCCCCTCAGGTGATTCGAGCAGGAATTGATTTATCTGAATTATTTTCCATTGATTGTTCTGCTAACTTTTGTCTCCATTACATATAGATTTTTGTCGAGCAACTTTCAGAGGACGCCGAGGTGTTGGCTCTCCCGTGGACCGCTGACCATAGCACCCCGGATAACGGAGAACCAGACCCGGAGGAATTTATTCCTAAGCCCGAGGCTGCTCCCGCTAGTACCCGAGGTAAAACCTCAGCCCGTGCTGACGAAGGTGATTCGGATGATGTCCAAATTCTTGAGGTAGTTGTCGCGGTTCCTATCTCTTACGCATTTTTGGCTCCGCCTTTCCCAGCTAATCCGGCTGGCCAGGTCCACGAGGTCGAACTCCTTGCTTCTGAAGCTCCCGCCCCGTCAAAGAAACGTGTTGCTTCGAGCGTTCCTTCGGACGTAGGCCCTCTTCCCAGCTTGTTCCGAAGCGCAAAACCATGCCCGGAGTTTCTGGGTAAGGTTCCCCTTCACATCTTTACTTGTATTTCTTATTTTTATTTTTCTGTTTCTGAATTAGTTTTTATCTTTATCTCGGTAGTGCTCCTCTTTCCGCCAAACCTAGTGGTCTGAGTATGACATCCCATGTTACTCGGCCGCTTTCGCCGTCGCCTCCGAAGGATGTCCGAGTCCCAAGTCCTCGTGACAACTCTCCTCCTGCGCCGACTAACAGCCCTCCTCAACGAGACGAGCCCAGAGTCCCTCCTTGTACTGCTGATGATGTTACCATGACGGATCGCTCGACTGATCCTGCAGCTTCTCCCAAGATTCCTGAAGTTTCTCCCATCGAACCTTCCTCTGCCGAAGTTCCAGCCTCTGCCTAGATATCTGTCGAGGTCACCGCTACCTTGGATCCCTTGGAGACCATCGCCCCTTCTGCTACAAAAGATGTTGCTCCGAGCACGCAGGTTATTGCCCCTACCGAAGTTCACTCTAAGAGCAAAAAAGTGTCACTGCAAAACCCTAGCCATCCCAAAAGGGAAAAATAGGTTCTTCTCAGCCAAGCGTTGCCGATATGCTCCGCAAGGGAACCTCTACGGCTAAGCCTGGGTCTGCCCTCACCGCCGACACGCAGCTCGTGCTTCACAAGAGCCCGGCGGTCGAGGCAGCCATGCAACAAGCGCGAGAGGCCAAGGGCAAGGTGTTGACACGCACAGAGAGCAGGAATGGCCTCAAATCATTGGTAGAGTATGCCAATAACTGGAATGCTGCTGATCAAATTGAAGGCAATCCGAGTAATCAATCCTTCCAGCTTTCCGACATCAGCAGCCGTTTACACATGGCTGCCAAGGTCGTTCTTGAAAGTGACAAGATGAACGAGGTATGAGCCTCAATCTACATTTTGTGTTCTGTATAGTATATTGTATGTCCACTAGTCCCCAAGCTTGCAACCGAATAATTTGTTATTCGTTTGGAAGCTTTCCTTGCCTAAAGTACAATCACCAAGAACCGAGTCAGGTTCTACTTGAGCCTGATTTCTCCGCTTTAGTTTTGAATATCCAGTTACCTAGAATCGAGTCGAGTTTAACTAGATTTGGGTCATTCAGTTTTAGCTTTGAATATCTAGCTACCTAGAGTCGAGTTAAGTTTTACTTGATTCAGATCTTTCATATGCTTTTCCTTGTATAACTTTCTGTTATTTTAGGTTGCTCATAATCTGCGTACGACCGAATTCAAGAAGTTGCTCTTTTCACATAGAAAGCTTCAGGATAAATTCGAAAAATTGGTTCCTGTTTTGAAGAAAACTGGTAAATTATTCGGCTTTTTGTGCTCTTTTTCTTTATACTAAATCCTGTTTCCCGACTAATTCTTGGTGTATCGTTATTCAGCTAACATCAATAATCAAAATACCCGTCTTACGAAGAAGGTTGCCACCCTTGAAGGTTAGTTGACCTCCATTCTTTACTCGTCTATTTTCATTCTAAGTGAATTTCGAGTGTCTTATGGTACCCCATCTTCGGCTCAGCCGAGTTACAAAGATTTGCAGCGTCGCATCAAGAGTGCATACCCATGCCTGATATGATGCTGCATTTTTTAGAACAAGCGGGAACTCACTCAGCGCAGCTTAAGGAAAAAAGATGACGAGATATCTCGGCTCTGTGCCGAGGTTGAGTCCCTGAGATCTTCTCAGAAAACTGAGCTAGAAAAGATTGATCAAGAGTTTTCTGAGGAGAAGAACGGATTAAGCCTTCAGCTCCAGAAGGACAAGGATCTTCTTGACGTAGCCGAACTGAAGAATCAGGCGATGTCCGAGGAGATGATACGTTTTGAGAAGAATAGGGATGACTGGGCCATGGATCTCTAGAAGATGTTACGATAAATCCATCATAAGTTTTTTGTTCGTGCGATCTTTCTTCTTCGTTTCTGGCAGAGCCATTCTTTGCTCGTTGCTTCTCTTGACTTATTTGATATTCTTCCTTATAGATCATTTTCCAAAAGCCAAGCCTGTGAGTACTAAAGCCGTGATTGCTGCTCAGGGCCACCGAGGTGTCTCCAATCTGCCGGATCAAGAATATTTTATTGAAGATTTTTGGTTGCTATAGCTGCTGCCATTAAGCCGATGAAGGTCATGGGAAAAGATCTGGTAAAAGCGGCAATTCAGGCCATTCACATGCTCTAGCCGAATGAACCAGAGATTGATCAAGTAGAGGTACTCGTGGCCAAGCTAATGGATTCTCATACTCAGCTGAATCTTTGGAGAGAATCTACTGGGCGGGCCAGGGATGATATGGCGCTTACTGCTGTTTTGTCATGGTACGAGGATGTCTCCCTAGACATCTTGATAAATTTGCTTACCGGCTCTCCCTGGGTCGAGAATCCGTACTATGTTGCTCGTCCTCCAGCTCGTGCTTATCAGCTTATTGAATATGCAAATATCCACCAATGGAATGAAGGGCCGAGTTTCCTCTCCGACGAGGTCAAAGAAAATGTTGACGCTGCTGGTGATGATCAAACTGACGGGGACTCCGGTGATGAAGGTGAGTCGGGCGAGAATTCTGGGAGTTATAACGAATCTGGCGGTAGTTCTGAAGAAAATGTTACGTCCAAAACGTATCTACTTTCTCGAACACTTTGCTATTGTTTCTTCTCTATACTTGTGTGATTTGGATACAACTAACACTGACTGACGCTGTTTTCAGCAGAATTACCTTGGTGTCTTGTTTTTGTGCAGAAAATCAAATATTAGGAAAATCCCGAAAAATATGCCAAAAACTATTTTTCACCAGAAGATCTACGGAGCCAGAAGGGGAGACAGAGGGGAGGCCTAGGGGGCCCAGACCCACCCCAGGCGCGGGCCCACCTGACCTCGCGCCTCGAGGGGGTGCGGCCACCCCAGGCAGCTCCTCGGCCTCCCTCTGCGTCTATAAGTTGCCTTCTGACCTAAAAACTCAGGGGGGGTTCGAGAGTTTTCCAGAAAGAGTTCCGCTCCGCCGCCGCCACCAGAAACGAAGATTCGGATCCAGAAACTCCATTCTGGCACCCTGCCGGGACAAAGAATTTGGAGAGGATCATCGCCATCGTCATAACCAACACATCTCCATCAACCACCGATGTTTCCCTCATCCATGAGTAAGTAATCCCACGCTGTAGGCTTGGGGATGGTAGGGATTGGATGAGTTTTATCATGTAATCGAATAAGATCTGTTAGGGCATAGTGCCTAGTATCTCTGTTAGTGCTATTTGACTTTGTTGCAACTTGTTGTGCTTAATGCTTGTCACTAGGGCCCGAGTGCCATGATCTCAGATCTGAACTTATTATCGAATCATTATGATAGTATTGTTTGTGATCTTATCTACAAGTTGTGTACACATATCTGAAGGGTTTCGCAGCATAGTAAATCAAAAAAAATCTACGGATGCGAACGGGAAAGCCAAGATCTAATCTAGGAGATGCAAACAACGAGAGATATTAGATGAGATCTTCATACCCTTGAAGATTCGCACAGCGGAACGTTCGTCGAAACGTGGGTGATGTAGTCGTACTCGCTTCTCCTCCTCGCGATCCGATCCGATATAACACCGCAAGTGGCGATGCCTCCGAGAGATGCACACGTGCAGCACCTCGACGTCTCCTCCTTCCTTGGTCCAGCAAGTATGGTGGAGAGACGTATTGGATCTATAGCACGACGGCGTGGTGCAAGTGGTGGAGAGTTTCTGCAGCAGGGCTTCGCCTACACGCAGTTTGGAGGGAGAGAGAGGAGGGCAGCAGGGCGGCTAGGCTTGAGGGGAAGGTGTGTGGGAGGGGGTGGTGCGCCCCCATCCCTCTTTACATAGAGGGGTGGGCGCCAACCCTAGCCCCTCCCCCAAGCCTAGGCCGGCGTCCAAGGAGGAAGAGTGGGGGCAAGTTCCCCCCCCCCCTCCTTCTAGAAGCTTTCCTAGGGTTTCCCCTTGGTTTGGCCAGCTGGGCCCTATGGGGCCTTGTGCCCCTGGCCCAATGCGGCCATGGCACTCCCTCATAGGCCCATGCCCCCTCCCGGAAGGTGGGGCCACGTTGGTCCCCTTCCGGAAGGTTCTAGAAGCTTCCGGTACAATACCGATTAACCCGAAACAATTCCGAACTCCAAAAACTGCACTGCCTTATATGAATCTTATTCTCCGGACCATTCCGGAACCTCTCGTGATATCCCGGATCCCATCTGAGACTCCGAACAAAAACTCATAAACCAATTATCCAATCTATCCTAGCGTCGAGACACGTTAAGTGTGTGACCCTTCGGGTTCGAGAACATGTAGACATGATCTTCTATCAATAATCAATAGCGGGGTCTGGAAACCCATATTGACTCCCACACATTCATCGATGATCATATCAGATGAACCACGATGCCAGGATTCAATCAATCCCATATTTATATTCCCTTCGTCTCGCGATATTTTACTTGCCCGAGATTTGATCGTCAGTACCGTCATACCTAGTTCAATCTCGTTCATAGCAAGTACTTTACTCGTTCCGCAATCCGATATCACTTTGTGATTAACTCCTTAACCACATGCTTGCAAGCGGTGTTGATATCGATTACCGAGTGGGCCCGAAGCATATCTCTCCGACTTGGGAGGGACAAATCCCATCTTGATACATACAACCCAACAGGTACTTTCCGATCACCTGAGAGACACCTTTATGATCACCCTCTCATAGGATGACGTTTGATGACCTCAAAGCTTTCTTCCGATACCAGGGAGTTGTATTATCTCATGGTCTAAGGAATACAATATTTGACATAGAAAAATCTTCGCAAAGATGAACACGATGACACGATCTAATTGCTTCGCTTAGTTTGGGTCTGTCCATCACATCATTCTCCCAATGATATGATCTCATTATTAATTGACAACTCATGTCTATGGTTAGGAAACCTTAACCATCATTAATCAATGAGCTAGTCCATAGAGGCATACTAGGGACACGGTGTTGTTCACAAACCACACAAGTATTAAAGTTTCCGCTTAATACAATTCTAGCATGGAATATAAACTTTATCATGAACAAGAATTATAATAATAACATCTTTATTATTGCCTCTAGGGCATAATTCCAACAGTCTCCCACTTGCACTAGAGTCAATAATCTAGTTTACATTTGGCAACAATCTCACACCCATGGCACTAAGGTGTTGATCATGTTTTACACGTGGAAGAGGTTTAGTCAATGGATCTGCGACATTAAGATCTGTATGTACTTTGCTAATCTTCAGATCTCCATCTGCTATATAATCTCGGATTATATGAAACTTGCGGTTGATATGCTTGGTCTTTGGATGATATCTTGGTTCCTTAGCGAGTGCTATGGCGCCAGTGTTGTCACACAATATCTCCAGTGGGTCCAATGTACTTGGAACCACCCCAAGCTCAGTGATGAAGTTCCTGATCCAAACTCCTTCACTTGACGCTTCTGCAACAGCCATGTATTCCGCTTCTACTGTAGATCCCGCGATCACGCTTTGCTTGCAGCTTCTCCAGCTCACAGCTCCTCCATTCAAAATATAAACGTATCCTGTCTGAGATTTAGAATCATCCTTGTCGGTGTCGAAACTAGCATCGACGTAACCTTTTACGACGAGCTGTTCATCACCCCCATAGACTAAGAACATTTCTTTAGTCCTATTTAGGTACTTTAGGATGTTCTTCACGGTTGTCCAGTGTTCCACTCCTGGATCACTTTGGTACCTGCTCGTCAAACTAAGAGCATTGGACACATCCGGTCTAGTACACAGCATGGCATACATGATAGAACCTATGGCCGAGGCATAAGGCACTTTTCTCATAGTTTCTCTATCATTTACCGTAGCTGGACACTGAGCCTTGCTCAATATCTTACCTGACAACATAGGCACTGAACCTTTCTTTGCCTTATCCATTCTGAACCTTTTCAGAACCTTGTCTAGGTATGTACTCTGGCTTAAAGCTATCAGGCGTCTTTGTCTATCTCTATAGATTTTGATGCCCAAAATATAAGCAGCTTCACCTAGGTCTTTCATTGAAAAACACTTGTTCAAATAACTCTTCACATCGTTAAGCATGTTAATGTCATTTCCAATAATCAATATGTCATCCACATATAGTACCAGAAATGTCACCGAGCTCCCACTCACTTTCTTGTAGATACAAGCTTCGTAGCAATTTGGAACAAATCCAAAGCTCTTGATCACTTGATCAAAACGAAGGTTCCAACTCCGAGATGCTTGCTTCAGTCCATAAATGGAACGCTCAAGTTTGCATACTTTATCAGCATCCTTAGGATTGACAAAACCTTCGGGTTGCATCATATACAACTCTTCATCAATGTTGCCATTGAGGAAAGCAGTCTTGACATCCATCTGCCATATTTCATAATCATGAAACGCAGCAATTGCTAATAAAATCCGAATGGACTTAAATATCGCTACGGGAGAGAATGTCTCATCGTAGTCAACACCTTGAACTTATCAAAAACCTTTCGCGACAAGCCACGCTTTATAGACGGTAACATTACCATCCGCGTCCGTTTTCTTCTTGAAAATCCATTTGCACTCAACGGCCTTCCGGTCGCTAGGAGGGTCCACCAAAGTCCATACTTGGTTTTCGCTCATGGATCCCAATTCGGATTTCATCGCTTCTAGCCATTTATCAGAGTCTGGGCTCATCATCGCTTCCTCATAGTTCGCAGGCTCACTGTCATCTACTAACAAGACAGTTAAGACAGGGTTACCGTACCACTTAGGAGGTTCACGCGACCTTGTCGACCTGCGACGTTCAGTAGTAGCATCGTCCGAAGCGTCATGATCCTTATCATTTGCTTCCTCTATTATTGGTGCAGGCGGCACTGGAACAATTTCAGGTGCTGCGCGACTCTCCAACTCAAGAGAAGGTTCAACAACCTCGTCTAGCTCTACTTTCCTCCCACTCACTTCTTTCGAGAGAAACTCCTTCTCAAGAAAGGAACCGTTCTTTGCGACAAACACTTTGCCTTCGGTTCTGTGTTAGAAGGTATACCCAATAGTTTCCTTAGGGTATCCTATGAAGACGCATTTCTCCGCTTTGGGTTCGAGCTTGTCCGACATCAACTTCTTGACGTAGGCTTCGCATCCCCAAACTTTAAGAAACGACAACTTAGGTTTAGCACCAAACCACATTTCATACGGTGTCATCTCAACGGATTTAGATGGTGCCCTATTTAAAGTGAATGCAGCGGTTTCTAATGCATAACCCCAAAATGATAACGGCAAATCAGTAAGAGACATCATCGATCGGACCATATCTAATAGGGTTCGATTCCGGCGTTCAGACACACCATTGCGCTGTGGTGTTCCGGGTGGCGTGAGTTGCGAAACGATTCCGCTTGCTTTAAGATGCGTGAGAAAATCATAACTCAAATATTCACCTCCACGGTCGGATCGTAGAAACTTAATCTTTCTGTTACGATGGTTCTCCACTTCATTCTGAAATTATTTGAACTTTTCAAATGTTTCAGATTTATGTTTCATTAAATAGATATACCCATATTTTCTTAAGTCATCGGTAAAAGTGAGAAAATAGCGATATCCACCGCGCGTCGAAACACTCATCGGTCCGCATACATCGGTATGTATGATTTTCAACAAGTCCGTTGCTCGCTCCATCATACCGGAGAACGGGGTTTTGATCATCTTGCCCATGAGGCATGGTTCGCATGTGTCAAATGATTCAAAATCAAGAGACTCCAAAAGTCCATCAGAATGGAGTTTCTTCATGCGCTTTACACCAATATGACCTAGACGACAGTGCCACAAATAAGTAGTATTATCACTATCTACTTTGCATCTCTTAGCCTCAATGTTATGGATGTGTGTTTCATCCTTTTCGAGATTTAGAAGAAATAAACCATTCACAACAGGTGCATGACCATAAAAGATGTTTCTCATATAAATAGAACAACCATTATTCTCCGATTTAAATGAATAACCGTCTTGCAATAAACACGATCCAGAAATAATGTTCATGCTCAACGCAGGCACATAATAACACTTATTAAGGTTTAAAACTAATCCTGAAGGTAAAACTAAGGAGAGCATGCCGACGGCCATCACATCAACTCTTGATCTGTTGCCAACGCGCATCGTCACCTCATCCCTCGCAAGCCGCCGTCTATTCCGTAGCTCCTGTTTCGAGTTACAAATATTAGCAACTGAACCAATATCAAATACCCAGGCACTACAACGAGGGCTAGTAAGGAAAACATCAATAACATGTATATCAAATATACCTTTGATGGTGCCAGCCTTCTTGTCCGCTAAGTACTTCGGACAGTTGCGCTTCTAGTGACCCTTGTCCTTGCAATAGAAGCACTCAGTGTCCGGCTTGGGTCCAGACTTGATCTTCTTCTCAGCAGGGGCAACGCGCTTGCCGCCGCCTTTCTTGAAGGGCTTCTTTGCACCCTTACCTTTCTTGAAGGTGGGCTTGTTGACCATCAACACATGATTATCCTTTTTGATGTCCACCTCCGTAGCCTTCAGCTTTGCGAAGAGCTCGGTGATCGTATCAGTGGAACCAATCTGATTATGAGTCACTACAAAACTTTTGTAGCTGGGAGGGAGTGATTGCAGAACCCTGTCAATCTTGAGCTCCTCTGGAATCTTGCAGTCCAGTTGCTCAAGGCGTTGAGTGTAGCCCGACATCTTAATGGCGTGCTCACTAACGGAACTCCCTTCCTCCATCTTGCAGTTGAAGAACTTCTCAGAGATCTCATATCTCTCAGAACGGGCCTGAGTCTAAAACATAGTTTTCAGCTCCTCAAGAATCTCAAAGGGCCCGGGATAGTCTTCAAAACGATTTTGAAGGTCCGATTCCATAGCAAACAACATGGTGCTCTTAATCACACCATAATCATCTTTGCGCGACTGATAGACAGCTTTCTCATCAGCCGGCGCAGTTGCAGCAGGGGCGTCACCTAACACTTTCTCAAGGACATAGTCCTTTTGTCCGCCAGAGAGGATGATTCTCAGATTGCGGAACCAGTTGGTGAAGTTAGACCCATTGTTCTTAAGCTTTTCTTTCTCAGCAAAAACGTTGAAGTTGAAGTTGGACTTAGCCATTTGATCTACAATGTTTGCAAGTACAAATTAGACTATGTTCATGATAACTAGTTCAACTTTTAATCAAATTACTAGATGAACTCCCACTAAATTCAACATCCCTCAAGTTGTTTAGTGAACATGATCCAAATTCACCACACCTAATCCGATCTTCACGAGAAGAGATGTGGTTTCAATGGTGGACAGAAAAGTGTCGATCATATCATTCATATGACTCATGCTTAAACTTTCGGTTCATGTGTTCCGAGGCCATGTCTGTACATGCTAGGCTCGTCAAGTAAAACCCAAGTATTTCCGCGTGTGCAAAACTGGCTTGCACCCATTGTATGTGAACGTAGAGTCTATAGCACCCGATCATCACGTGATGCTTGGACACGACGAACTTTCGCAACGGTGCATACATGGGGAGAACACAGTTTTATCTAGATCTTTAAGTGAGGAATCATCTTATAATGCTACCGTCGCGATCTAAGCATAATAAGATACATAAAAGGATAAACATCACATGCATATAACTTTATGTGATATGGTATAGCCAATCTTCGCGCAATGATCTCCATCTTGTGCGTGCCGGCATGATCTCCATCACTCCACCATGATTGCCTCGACCACGAATGGCAACTACAACTATTGCTAACTACTTAGCGATGAAGTAAAGCTATTACATGGCGCATAAGAAGTTGACACACAGGTCATACACAATTATAAAGACAACCATATGGCTCCTGCCGGTTGTGTACTCATCGACATGCAAGTCGTGAAACATTACAAAACATGATCATTGCATACAACATACACATCACATCTTGGGCCATACCATATCACAGAAAACACTCCCTGCAAAAACAAGTTAGACGCCTCTACTTTGTTGTTGCATGTTTTACGTGGCTTATGGGAGTAGCATGCTAAGAACGATTCTTACCTACGGAAAGCCACAACGGTGATATTATGGTTGCCAAACTCCGGTGTAAATCCCATGACAACTATAGTGAGAGAAACTGTCATCCACCAGCCGCATGTGTGGAACAAGCCACACGTCAAGTGCGGAGCCGGTCTCGCGAACGACGTCGCGTAAGGTTGGCCTGGACCACTTCAATCTCACTATCCCGCATCATAAGAAGAACACAAACAAGAGGCTTGCAACAGAAAACATCAACGCTCGCTACAACCATGTTGCGTTCTACTCGTGAAACACATCTACGCATAGATCTAGCTCTGATACCACTGAAGGGTTTCGCAGCATAGTAAATCAAAAAAAATTCTACGGATGCGAACGGGAAAGCCAAGATCTAATCTAGGAGATGCAAACAACGAGAGAGATTAGATGAGATCTTCATACCCTTGAAGATTCGCACAGCGGAACGTTCGTCGGAACGTGGGTGATGTAGTCGTACTCGCTTCTCCTCCTCGCGATCCGATCCAATCTAACACCGCAAGTGGCGATGCCTCCGAGAGATGCACACGTGCAGCACCTCAACGTCTCCTCCTTCCTTGGTCCAGCAAGTATGGTGGAGAGACGGATTGGATCTATAGCACGACGGCGTGGTGCAAGTGGTGGAGAGTTTCTGCAGCAGGGCTTCGCCTACACGCAGTTTGGAGGGAGAGAGAGAGGAGGGCAGCAGGGCGGCTAGGCTTGAGGGGAAGGTGTGTGGGGGGTGGTGCTCCCCCAGCCCTCTTTATATAGAGGGGTGGGCGCCAACCCTAGCCCCTCCCCCAAGCCTAGGCCGGCGGCCAAGAAGGAAGAGTGGGGGGCAAGTTTCCCCCCTCCTTCTAGAAGCTTTCCTAGGGTTTCCCCTTGGTTTGGCCGGCTAGGCCCTATGGGGCCTTGTGACCCTGGCCCAATGCGGCCATGGCACTCCCTCATAGGCCCATGCCCCCTCCCGGAAGGTGGGGCCACGTTGGTCCCCTTCCGGAAGGTTCTAGAAGCTTCCGGTACAATACCGATTAACCCGAAACAATTCCGAACTCCAAAAACTGCACTGCCTTATATGAATCTTATTCTCCGGACCATTCCGGAACCTCTCGTGATATCCCGGATCCCATCTGAGACTCCGAACAAAAACTCATAAACCAATTATCCAATCTATCCTAGCGTCGAGACACGTTAAGTGTGTGACCCTTCGGGTTCGAGAACATGCAGACATGATCTTCTATCAATAATCAATAGCGGGGTCTGGAAACCCATATTGACTCCCACACATTCATCGATGATCATATCAGATGAACCACGATGCCAGGATTCAATCAATCCCATATTTATATTCCCTTCGTCTCGCGATATTTTACTTGCCCGAGATTTGATCGTCAGTACCGTCATACCTAGTTCAATCTCGTTCATAGCAAGTACTTTACTCGTTCCGCAATCCGATATCACTTTGTGATTAACTCCTTAACCACATGCTTGCAAGCGGTGTTGATATCGATTACCGAGTGGGCCCGAAGCATATCTCTCCGACTTGGGAGGGACAAATCCCATCTTGATACATACAACCCAACAGGTACTTTCCGATCACCTGAGAGACACCTTTATGATCACCCTCTCATAGGATGACGTTTGATGACCTCAAAGCTTTCTTCCGATACCAGGGAGTTGTATTATCTCATGGTCTAAGGAATACAATATTTGACATAGAAAAAGCTTCGCAAAGATGAACACGATGACACGATCTAATTGCTTCGCTTAGTTTGGGTCTGTCCATCACATCATTCTCCCAATGATATGATCTCATTATTAATTGACAACTCATGTCTATGGTTAGGAAACCTTAACCATCATTAATCAATGAGCTAGTCCATAGAGGCATACTAGGGACACGGTGTTGTTCACAAACCACACAAGTATTAAAGTTTCCGCTTAATACAACTCTATCATGGAATATAAACTTTATCATGAACAAGAATTATAATAATAACATCTTTATTATTTTCTCTAGGGCATAATTCCAACAATATCATTGTCCGGATCCAAAGTCCCCAAAGTGACAATAATTGGGACAACCGGAGGGGATGGCTGTGGTGTGAGGATCACATGTGTTCACGGAGTGTTAATGCTTTGCTTCGGTGCTCTATTAAAAGGAGCACATTAATTTCCAGTAGTTCCCTAAGGCTGGCTGGACAGAAGATGTTGTGCAAGTTCTCATTGCGAGCACGTATGACTATATTTGGAGCACATGCCTAGGATTGTTTAGTACTTGGATGCTTATTATTATTTATTTGCAATGCCCTAGATCTTGAAGTTATATGTTTAGACTCGTCCATGGAACGCCCGTCCATCCATACCTATGGTACTGAACTCAAATCCTACTGTTACTGTTACTTGTGATCCCCTACACTTGTGGGTCATCAAAAAACGTCGAGGCTCGATCCTCCTCTAAGGTGACCGAAGCTTCCCAAGCCCAAGGTGGAGCTTTACACCGAACAACCAGTACCCGAAGTGCGCACGTTGCCTCGGTCGATGCCGAGGTGACTTCTGCGGAGGCTCAGGCAACTTCGGAGACTCCTGTTCCCGAAACTGTCCCGTCCACCGAGGTACCAACCTCGGCAACTTCGGCCGCTGCCGTTTCCCCTCCTGTTGATGACCCGGCTGCTATCAATGTTTGAGCTAAAAACTCTTATTAAGTCCCCGGTATGTCGGGCGTATGCTGTTCTAAGACAATTTGTCTCTTTTGATACTGTCTCATATGTATAATTTCGGAATCTTTCCTAAGATGTGATAATCGTTGTTTTATTATCATTCTGGTTGAATTATGCGATATGTACCTTTGTTTGCAAATTTTATTTTGTTGGCTTGAATCACATTTTAGTGTGTTTGACCTTCTGTTGGCCTTTTATCTATCGTATGTTCTTTCTTTGGATCATGAAAATTTTAGGGATGTGGATTTTGATGTCCACAATTTACTCAATTGGATAGATACATGAATGGCTCGTCATGGGATAATCACCAAGCTGCCGCTCAAGTTGCCGAGTTTTTCATAATGTAATCATAGTAACAAATAGGATGGGGAAGACCCCGAGTTATTGCTTGAGTTGCCGAAGTCTCATTCACATTACACACATAGCCATAGAGACAATGATAGGAGGCAGTCCCCAAGCTACAACTCGGGTTGCCGAGGTTTCATACATAATTGTAATGACAAACAATATAGGGTAGTCCCCGAGCCACTGCTCGAGTTGCCGAGGTTTCATACATAATTGTAATGATAAACAATATAAGGCAGTCCCCGAGCCACTGCTCGAGTTGCCAAGGTTTCATACATAGCTGTAATGACAAACAATATAGGGCAGTCCCCGAGCCACTGCTCAAGATGCCGAGGTTTCATACATAATCATAATGACAAACGATATAGGGCAGTCCCCGAGCCACTGCTCGAGCTGCCGGGGTTCTTAATACAGTAGATTGATACATAATAGTACTGGATTTAGCACACTCCTTCTAAGTGTAAAATGGACGAAGCAATGCTACATTCCATGGTCTCTTTGACTCGTCTCCAGATTTATCTGCCTTGTTCTTTGTTGGAGCTTGAGCATCGATGAGGTAATATGCATCATTGTGCAGCGCTTTTCTTACGATGAATGTTCCTTCCCATGGAGGTGAGGGGTGGGCATTCGGGTTTTTCGGTTAATTTGGTTTGGTTTTTCGGGTTTTTCTATAATTCGGTTTCTACAAAATAGGCACCGAAATTATTTCGGTTTTCTAATTAATCGATAGTTCGGTTAGTGGACAATTCGGTTCGGTGTTCGGTTTTTAACCAAACTTCTGAAAATAACAACACTATGTCATAATTTATGTCAGCTCCATACGAGCTAAACCACTCATGGGCGCACCGGAAGCAACCTCCAGATCGGCAAGTACCTGAAGCAATACATGGCTAGCTGATGTCTTGAAAGCAGGTGTAGAAAAAAACATAATAAGCATGATGTATATCTTGCTTGTTCAAAAAATGATGTCTATCTTCCAAGCCATAAACATTCAATAAATTGTATGTGTTGAGAGTTCAGCTAAAATACATGATTATATCCGAAACAGGAAAACAAATGAAAGGCTTTCAACAAAATTCATAGGCACAATTGACAGTTAAACCACGAACATGTGCGTGCATGTACGTACATGCATGGGCTGCCTGGCAGCTTTTGCATGCATGTATTTTTGTCGCATGAGCTAGTATCTACGTACATTAATGGACGCTTGGTACAAAATCACAATATATTTAGCTATGTCACGTATATTTTTCGGTTTGTACGGTTATTTTGGTTAATAGAGAGTCAAAACCGAATTAATATTTATAAATTCGGTCAATCATATTTACTAACCGAAATTAGTTTCGGCTGATTCGGGTTCGGTGTATTCGGTTTCGGTTCTGGTTAATACTGTTTCGATGTTCGGTTTCGTTTTTTTATGCCCACCCCTAGAGGTGATAGCTTGTTCATGCCGGAAGTGTGTTGCACGAAGAACTAGGTCCCCTTCCTTGAAAACTCTTGGATTTACTTTCTTGCTATGATACCGTCTGAGGTCTTGCTGATAAACAACTGATCTTGACAATGCCAATTCTCTTGCTTCCTCTAGCAGATCCACATCATCTTGCCGAGATATTTCATTTGCTTAGGTACTCGTGTATTGGGTGACTCTTGGCGAGTCATGCACTATGTCGGCTGGAAGCACCGCTTCTGCCCCATATACAAGAAAGAATGGGGTGTACCCCGTCGATCTATTCAGGGTGGTTCTTAAACTCCATAACACCGTCAGGAGTTCCTCGATCCAGCAACCTGCCAATCTCTGGAGTGTCTCTATCAGCCGAGGTTTTATTCCGGACAACACCAGCCCATTCGATCTTTCTACTTTCCCATTTGATGTCGTGTGAGCCACCGACGCAACATCGAGTCTTATGTGCTTTTCTTGGTAGAATCGAGCAAAAGCTCCTTCAGCAAAGTTTGTGCCATTATCCGTGATGATACTGTGTGGGTAGCCATACCTCAAAATGATATCTTTGAGAAACTTTACCGCTGTGGGTCCGTCACATTTTCTGATTGGTTTTACCTCTATCCATTTTGTGAATTTCACTAGTGGAAACATGGCCTCTAGTCCCGGTTCGTAAGGGCCTTTAGTCCCGGTTTTGTAACCGGGACTAATCAAGCGGGACTAGAGGCCCACCACTAGTCCCGACCCAGTTACCAGCCGGGACTAGTGGATGGCCACGTGGCTGCTCATGCGCCCTCAGGGTGCACCCCCACTAGTCTCGGTTGGTGTTAAGGACCGGGGCTAGTGGGTCTCTGTCGCGGCAGCATTTTGCCCCTTTCTATCGCGGCAGAGCATTACCTTGGACTAGTGGTTCTCTGCCGCGGCAGTATTTTGTGCCCTTTCTCTGCCAGGGCAGAGATTTTATTTTTGTATTGTTCTATTTACTAATTTTTCATTTCAACATAGTTTTTGAATCTTTCTACGCCACCACATATCGTACACATTTGTGCATATATAAGATAACTTGTATTACGATATCGAGCATACAAATATATACAGTTTACATAGTTACATGGAGATCACAAAGTACCGGGACTAGAGCACGTCTGTTCGATTACATGGAGATCAGTAGCGCCTATTCATACTAAATTCTCCGTCATCGTCTACGATCTCTTTGACAATAAATCCCGCCAGCTCATCCGCAATTGCTAGTACGCGTTGCTCTGGTAATAGTTGATCCCGCATTCTCTCGAACTATATATAAGAAAAAGGAGATCAATATGAATATCAATCATGATAACAAAAGGTGACGACAATAAAATGATGGTGTGAATGCATTGCTTACGTCGACTATATAATTATTGTGTTCGGTGGTAAACGTGCAAATGAACTCGCATACGTAGAATTCACATAGATTCGACCCCTGTGGCTGCCTCGCGCACTTTACGGTATAGAATTAAATCAAAATAATAATCTAGCATCATTATTGTATTGAAACTAGATGTAAAGAGATGCGCGGACATATCACGTGCTACTTACCGAGACCACCTTAAACGTCAGCTTCTCACTAAATACACCGGTAACCTCGCGCTTGAACCGGATCCAAACCCTGTCCGACGAACAAAATGAATGAATGATTTATTCATTACCTGGTATCTCAAGAAATCAACGAAAGAGACCGATATAGCACGAAACTTACTTCTGGAGCATGTTCTGCATGCTGCGAAAATCTTGCAGGTTTCTCTTTGATGGGTCCATGACATCAACTCTTCCCTTATCAAGTAGAATGTCTAGCAGAACCCAGTGGAAGATGCAAACATTTATATATACATCAGTAACTCATCAGTTACACTTATTAGCATCGACTAATCAAAAGTGAATGTGTACAACAAAGTAAGAACCTCACCCGAAATTGTAAGGAAACAATATGTGGTCAGAGAAATTTTTCTCCATTAGAAACCTTAGAATGTTTTCCTCCGTCTCCTCGGGGTTATCCGTTAGCGTGGTTATATGCACTTTATCTGGGTCAATGAACCCAATATTATAGATTCTTTTTATTTTACATTCTAGGATCTTCATTCTGCATAATAAGGATAATTACATGTTTTGAACTAAACAACTAAAAAACTGAACATGTAGACGATGAATTCAACAACTTACAAACAATAGCATCTAAGGATGGATTTGTCCAGGGCGTCGAGATGGTATACCTGGAACAGTTCTGGAAACTCAATATGGACCTCTTCGGGTCTGAAGTAGTACTCACGTGGGACATTGGCTATGATCATTATTCTCCCCTGTTTCATGAGGTTCCGCATTTGTGTTGGCAGTTCTTTCAGCCTCTCTTTGCTGACCAAATCCTCACCTGCGACATATCTAGGGGCTATAGAAGCCTTGGGTAGAAGGTCGAGTTGGGGGCCTAACAGTTCATCAAGACTAATTTCCATGCTGGCCGCCAACTCCGCAGCTACTAACATATTTAGCGGTTGTTGTGTGAGAAGGGGAACGTTTTCTGAAAACACCTTGAGGGGTGCGATCGTTTGTTTGGCCTGTTGTCCGAGAAGGGGAACGTCTGATTTTTTACTGATTGCATTTTTGCTCCCGCTTGCACCTATTCTTGCTGATTTTTTACCGCTTGCACTTGATTTGCCCTTCGCCACTTCTTTCTGAAGTGTGCGTAAATAATCATCTGGCTTATAATTCCGCATCAGTACGATCGTAAGGTCTGATGGGAAGATTATTATGAGGAACTGTTGGGAGGGGCGACATTTTCCGTTTTGGCCTGCCGCGTCCGTTAGTACTCATTGACGGAGCACGCTTCCGCTTATTGTCCTTAGCGGGCGGCGAAGACTGCTGAGCCTGTGGCGGAGATCGAGATGGACTCGGGATGTGGTGGTCGTAGTCATCATGGGGTGGGCTTATTGGAGGTGATGGAGGTGGAGGTGAAGGAGACCTGCGGCGACTCGGAGGCGGTAAGGTTATCCTTGGGGCTGAGCCTGAAAACTGTATGTTGTTCTTGTCCCATAGAATGATCCCACCAAGTACTTATCCGAGTGTGATCTCACCTTTAGGTCTAGGGATGTCAAGCTCCATTGACTCCCACTCCTTTACGATTTGATCCACCCCGACTTTAGCATAGCTAGGTGGAATCTCACGGCCATGCCAACGTGCGTTAGGCGGACAAGGCAAAGCAGATCCGACCGCCACCTTCACAGATACGTTCTTCAATTTCTTATGGAGCTCACAAGATATCTGGTCCTTAATTCCATCCACGAGGTAGCCGGGACCGCCATCTGTATAGGGTGCATCGTTAGAAGGGACCTCCAATTCAGCCACGCTGCTTCTCCGTTGAGATGGGTTGGCGGTAATATCGAGTGGAGGATCTTAAAAGCACGCTATTCCTCTAAGTTCGTCGATCTGCTGCTGCTTGTCAAGTCTTGCTAGCAGCTGGTTGAATTTGTCTGCCTCCTCCTCCTCCCGTCGCTGCTTTGCTCTTGCTTGGCTTCTATAGGTACCTTGGTCCTTAGGAAACCCAGTCTCCCACGTGAAACTCCCGTCAAGGCCTCGGACTCGTCCTCCATGTTCGCGATTCCCGAGGACCAAGGTCAGCAAGTCTTTTCTCTATCGGGATGAAACTGTTTTATTCCATCTTTAATATCTTTCACCACTTTTAGCCATGCACTCATGGGTACCTTTATCCCGTTACTGCAAACAAGGTTCCCTGTAAGTTCGTCATACGTACTCCCATGCCCAAGGAACCAATTTTTTTTCCTCAAATTCCATTCTTCGCGAATTGGTTCTCGAATGATCCCTTTAGCATGAAGCTCTTTCTATTTTGCATCCCACTTAGGCATGGCAGCCGCGTAGCCCCCTGGCCCCATGTTATGGTGATATTTCTTCTTCGCAGCATTTATCTTGTTTTTTTTCAGACTTTTCCTCTGCAACTCCTGATCCCCTATACTCCATAAATGCATCCCAGTAAGGCTGCTGCTTCCGTAGACAGCCTTCGAATAATGGGGATTTCTTGTCCTTCTGATACTGTTGTCATAATGACTTCTTCTAGTTCTTGAATAGTTCGGCCATCTTCTTCAGTGCAAACTGCTTGACTTTCTTTCTCATTTCAGCCATCTCGTCATCAGTGTCACATTCTGGCAGCTTGAAATGTGCCATGAGGTCATTAAAAAGTTCCTCTTTGAACCTATCATTGATATACACATCACTCCATTCCGCCTATTTGGGCTTATTCCACTCTCGAACAGTGATCCGGGTGCGATCTCTAGCAACAACTCCGCATTGTTGTACAAATATTTGTTTTGTTTTTTTCGGTTCCAATGGTTCGCCGTCTCCTAAAACCTCTGTAATTTCACAAATAGTACCTGGGGCAACTTTTTGGCTGGGCCGCGCTTGGTTTTCTTGCTCGATGTAGAGGCCTAAGAGAAGAAACATTCGTCAACATAATATATATACAACTAGGTACATCTAGTGACGATCATCACACATCATATATATATACCTCGGCGGTCCGCGTTACGCGTCCATGGGCTTCTACATCTTGTATGTTGGTCTCCTCTCCCTCACCGGATGAGTTCAGATACCTCGAGGGAGATCCCTCATCGGCATCGTGAATCATATCCTCGAGAAAGTGTTCTGAATCTAGGTCTCTGCGGATTGGATTAGGTGGATCCATAGTTCCTACAAAATGCACACAATATTTATTTGAACTTAACAAATAAACCCTAAACCCTAAACCCGGAGGTGCGGTGGCGGTGGCCGGTAATGGTGGCCGCGATAGAGGCGGGCGACTAAGCGGCTTCCCGCGAGAACCACCACCCTAACCCTAACTCCCAGTCACCGCGGGAGAGGTGGGCGACTAATCCTAACCCTAACTCCGGCCGCGGGAGAGGCGGGCAACTAAGGGTCTTACAATAAAAATACTAAAATCCTAAACTAAAAAATCCTAATTAATCATATATATATACACTAATATAAAAAATCCTAAAGTAAATATATACACTAATATAACAAATCCTAAACTAAATATATACACTAATATAACAAAATCCTAAACTAAAAAATCTTAACTAATCCTAAATATATACACTAATATAACAAAATCCTAAACTAAATATATACACTAATATAACAAAATCCTAAACTAAAAAAACTTAATTAATCCTAACCCTAACCCTCACCGGAGGTGGCGGCGGCCGACGGTGGCGGCAGGCGCGGGCGCGGGCTTCGTCGGAGTTGGCGGCGGCAGAGCCTGGCGGCGCTTCGTCAGAGTTGGCGGCGGTGGCGCTGGCAGTGCGCGACCGAGCGGGCACGCGGGGCGCGGCGGGCTCAGTGGTGGCGGCTGTCGGTGCTAGAGAGGGAGGCACGGGCTTCGTCGGAGTTTTCCACGGGCAGCCTGGCGGCGCTTCCTCGTCGTCTCTGGCCTCCAAGTCTCCCGGTGTGTGGAACGCACCGGAGGAGAAGGCCACATTTTATACCCCCCCTCTAGTCCCGGTGCGTGGCACCAGCCGAGACTAAAGGGGGGTCTCTAGTCCTAGCTGGTGCCACGCACCGGGACTAGAGGGGGGCGTTTTATTTTCGCGCGCTGGGCAGACCCTTTAGTCCCGGCTGGTAACCTGGGCCGGGACTAAAGGCCTAAATTTGCGCGCGCTGGGCCAAAACCAGCGCGCTGTCCTTTTTTTTTCAAATTTTCGAATATATCATTTAAAACATTTAAATTATACTTTTTGCATACTTATGAATTTGAGAAAACTTTCAACATGAAAAGTTCTTGAATTTAAATAATTAATCCAAATCCATTTTCTGTTTTATAAAATAATTATTTTTAATAGTCAAATTATTAACTATTTTGCCATTATCAATTTTAAAATGCATTAACTATTATTTTTTTTGCATATTTTTGAATCTCACTAAACTTTCAAAATGAAAAGTTCTTGAATTTGAATAATTAATCCAAATCCATTTTCTATTTTATAAAATAATTCTTTTAAATAGTCAAATTATTAACCATTTTGCCATTATCAATTTAAAAATGCATTAACTATTATTTTCTGCATATTTTTGAATCTCACTAAACTTTCAAAATGAAAAGTTCTTGAATTTGAATAATTAACCCAAATCCATTTTTTGTTTTATAAAATAATTATTTTAAATAGTCAAATTATTTACCATTTTTCCATTATCAATTTAAAAATGCATTAACTATTATTTTTTGCATATATTTGAATCTCACTAAACTTTCAAAATGAAAAGTTCTTGAATTTGAATAATTAATCCAAATTCATTTTTTGAATAAGCTTGAGTCCCGGTTGTATCCACTAATAGAGACTAAAGATATTTCCCGCTATTTCCCACCGCTTCCCGCCAAGTTTTCCCGCCCTTTCTCTGAACCGAGCTTTTAGTCCCGGTTGTAGCCACTAAGAGGGACTAAAGATATTTCCCGCCATTTCCCATAGCTTCCTTCCATGTTTTCCCACCCATTCCATCTATATATATAGGCCGACCGCGCCATGGTTATGCACACATCCACACCTTCCTCTCTCACAAAAATGGACAATGCCTACTGGGCCATTCTGACCCTCGAGGAGACCGAGGCGTTGTGCGCCTCAAGCTACCCTTGCCCACCAGGCTACCGGCCGCCCGCCGGCTGGATGCTGAGCGCTGGAGGGGTTTCTGTCCCTCCTGTGCCTCAACTCCGCCCGACAGGCGACCATCACGAACCACTTCTACCACGAGCTCATGCCGGAGCAGAGGATGGATCCCTAGTGGGATCCCGACAACTACGACACCTAGAATGCCTTCTTCGCTAACCGGCAGGAAAGGGAGCTCGCCAGGTTCGAGGGTGATGGCCCGCCCCTGGTGAACCACAACGAAGCCGGCCGCCGTCTGTGGTGGGCAAACCGTACTATCATCGGCGTGATGCGCTACATCGCAGGGGGAGACCATCCTCGCCTGCGATGCCCACAAGTCCACCCGCCACAGAGCCACAAGAAGGCTCCTCCCCCGCCCGGCGGTAGCGGCATCGTCTTCCAGGAGACCCCTCTCCCGCCCGCCGTGAATCCGAGGCCGGAGTGGCAGGTGCCCCCGGTATATGCCATGGCTGGGCTGAGGATCCCCGGAGTGGCAGGTGACGATGACGAAGAAGACCCTGAAGATGCGTACTATAGGACTAGGCATAATTATGACTAAAGGGGGTGGCTTTAGTCCTCGGTGTTAGCTAGTCCCGGTTTGTCTCGGTTTTTAATATTAATAAATGTCTTGAGTGTTACCTAGTCTAGTGTTTTGTTCCGGCCGGAGAGATCAGCGAGAATCCGGCGGGCGAGCCGACGCTTGCCTGACTTTCCCAGTGAGGTGGGTACGTCGCCACCATCAAGGCCGACCTCGTCGCCGCCGCCTGTTTCGCCTTCAAGATCGCCTGCTCTTCCACTGCCGCCTGCTCTTGTTCTTGCCGGAGCTTCGCCCTCTCCTTTTTGCCCTTCCGGTCCTCCGACGCGATCTTCCTGGCCTGTTCCTTGGACGCCCACACGGCGTCGGACATGCCCTCCGGCTTCTTCGGCGGCGCTCTCGGCTTCCTCGCCTTCTTCTCCGCTGGACCCTCGCCGAGGATCGATCTGGGTTGGACGAAGCTCTTGGGCGGCATGGTGGGCGGGAGCTCGGCGGAGTGGTGGGAGTGGGGAATGGGGAAGAAAGGCGGGAGGGGGAGAAAGAAAAGGGCGGGATCTCGGCGATGTGGCGGGAGTTCAGCCTTCTCTCGCCGACAGAGCTGGCCCATGCCCTTTTTCGCTTCGTCCGGCGTTCCCAGGGCGTACCCGGGAACCTGGGTTCGGCCTGGGAAGCCCGGACCAAAGTTCGTCCAAATCCGGACGAAAACAGGTTCCTGGGTACACGACTAGGCATATTTTCGGCGTCCGGACGTAAATTCGGCGTCCGGATCGGCGTCATGGGTAGGCGAGTGGAGATGCTCTAAATCTTATTCCAAGAAATTTTTAAAGAAATATTCAGAAACCATAACTGACCACCCAGTTTTGGTTTCAGATGTATTTGTTGGCAATCTCCACGAGGAGATCTGAGAGTTCCCTCGGCTTCGAGAACATAGGCATATAATCAGCCCCCTCACCTCCGTGCCGGGGTTCCACGACGCCATCCGCCGCTGGAACTCCGGCGCCATACCTCTCCGTCGCCAGGACACACATTTAGATTGTTTTATTACAAATGACTGAAACGATCTAAATGTGTCTGAAATCTATGTAAACTATTTTGAAATAAAAAAGATTTATATTACAATAATATAAAAGGTAGTATAAACAAGCATCGTTGTTGTTGCAATTCGGAAATGTCGAGGGTCTTGCTGCAAAATAACCCACAGGAGGAGGAGGTGGCCGCACATGACGCTGTGTCTGAATAATCTGTGGACTCAGGTTAACTTCATGGAACAGTATAGCTGGTTGAGATGACGGGCAAAGTTACTTGAACATAGTTGCCACATGTCATATATTTGTTGTTTCTTTAGCTAGCATAATCCGATTTTATATTTACATTAATTATTATAATGCTATGGTCATCATCAATTCAATACCCTACACTGCATATTTTCATTTGAGTGTATCCACTGTCATTCTGAACTTATAAGAAACACTTTGTTCAAATAGGACTCAAGGTCTGTTGTATTTTCTAATCTCAGTCTCTCATTGGCCGTGAGGCAGAATCCCGATCCAGCATCCAAGACCGGTGATGCAAAACCCAATGCTCAAACCAATGGGTGAATGCTTGAATTGCAAAGGATAGATTCCTTCAGGTATTTATTGCTTATAAACCTCTGAAGATGAAACTATGATACCGCTTATAGTCCTAACTCCTAAGCTAATTATATTCTATATCTTTGCTATACTGAAAGTTTCTTAGTTTAACAAGAGAAATTAAATGAATAGCACAATCATGTCTGTGCTTTGGAACAATTAGGTCTGAGCATTGGCCTGGGATGGAATCCTTACTCGACTAGGTTGATAAACAGAAAATGAGCCCCTGGATCAATAATGTGTGTTTTGCTTATGGTTCAACCTTCTGAGAACCGACATGAGGGGATGAGGGTGATGGACCGCCTTTTACAAAGAACAGGTTATGTATCACTCTTGTTACTGCTAAACAATCTAATCTTGAATGACAGGGTGAAGCTAGTATTACTGTTCTGGTGTAGATGTCAGAATAGGCAAAATTTTGTCCATGATTCAGGTCCACTGTATATCCTATGGAGAACCAATGTGAAGTGGGCGACATGTCATGCATTGCACTCACACATTTTCAATCAGTTGATTGTTAAGGAAAGCAACAAAGTACAAAACAGAGATCAACAGAAACCCCAACTAAAGGAGAAAAGGGCAGTGCAATCCTGTGGTGCCAAACTCGAACAGACGGCCATGGAATTTTTGCACAACATGCTAACTAGAATCGACTTTTTTTTTTTGAGGTAAAAAATATATTTTTGATGCTAACTAGAATCGACTTGTTTCCGTATGAAACCAAAGTAATCTACAACTACAGAGGTCCCTTCCTGGTATCCAAATACTACACTAGTTCCATTCCACATTCTTGTAGCAACAGCTATGTGCATACATATTACTCCGTATATGACAAGATCACAATCGCTCCGCTTCTTTCAAAGTGTCTTAATTAACTTAGTGATTGTGTAGAAACTGAACATCGCCAATATTCTTGCCACCTTATCCAGCAGACATACTCACCGATCATTGTCAGCTCAAGGAACATGAGATTAGTTCTCGACACGGAACATAAGGTTAGGTCCAGATGACCACCTCACTGCAGACAAACAGAGCAAATAAATAAATCTTGAGGAGCAGCACAGCCTCAATTACTGCCATCTCCCGTTCTCGACACGCCGTCCCGATCTCCAGCCTCTGCATCTATGGGCTCTTCAGCTTGCAGCAACTCCACGCCCTTGTTTCAGCATCTCCTTCTCAGCACCTCCCTGAGCACCTGCATAGTATATAATAACTATTAGATATTCAGTAGCTTGTGAGCCAAAGGGGGACATACCATATGTATTACAATTGGGGATCTCACTTGGTAAATTGCATGAAGTAGATATGCATGAGATGAAGCAGACTAGCCGATATGTTGTACTAGGACCTAAAAGAAGCCACATGCAGTACATGGAAAATCAGTCCGCCATAGCTGTTCTCACCATAGTAACATTGGTATTTTGACCACAACACAATCTGAGATGCATAACAGCATCTACTCTCCTTTTTGTCAGTTTTGATATTGTGATTTGCAATACAAGTGGAATACATAGGGAAATGGATCCTAAAATAACTTATGAGTCACGAAACAAAAGGCATCTTCATGTCGCAGGGCTTCAGTTTTTTTTTTAACTGAGGAATTTTATTGCATAGCAACATTTTACAAAGGCAGGCTTGAATAGCTGAACAACCATTTGAGAAAGAGCAGCATGAACTGGAAAAAATCCCAGTTAGCTGAGAATTACAACGGCACCTAAAAGTAACATTTGAGTTGATGAGATGATGTGGTAGCTGAGTCTGATGGAAAGATCATGGCAGAGCTACTGAAGATGATGGCAGCAATGTTGAGGTGCAAACCTGCCAATGTCAAGAAGCACCGATGATGTTGGCAGCAGCAGACGAAAGTGTCATGCTGCCTTTTTTTCGTTTACCACCGCCTTCTGTCGACAAAGGCTACTTATAAACATTGTTAAGGGAAAGCGAACAAGATATGTCACATAAACTTTCTAAACAAGGTAGCTAACAGAAAAATGCTACTCGTGCTACAGATTCTCTCTCGTATACTTGTTTACAGTCCCCCATATTTTACTGTACCTAAGTTGTATTGTATAACAGATGGTTCCAAAACAAATATAGGTAGGATATAATCTGTTCTTAGGCTGGACACACTTCCCATACACACAGATTGACCAATAGAAATTTTTAACCAACAAATTGCTTACAGAACAAACAAGTAAACCGCAATGTGGTTCACTTCAGCACACAGACATACATGTGCCTCCAGGACAGATATTTTTTTGTTAAGAGGAACATGCTCAGTGCCCAGTTCCACTGCAAGAATGAAAACCAAGAGACTTCTCTTTCTGCAGATTCAACCTTGCGGGGAACTTCCAGCATGTTAACTACTCCCTCTGTTTCAAAATATAAGATGTTTTAGCTTTGTGAAACAAACGTATCTAGACTTTTTTAGTATGAGGCTCACTCAGGTTTGGAGTGAATCTACACACTAAAATAAGTCTGGATACATTTTCTTCACAAACCTAAAACATCTTATATTTTGAAACGGAGGTAGTACATAACCAGTTCAGCGAGTCAAATATTTTTGGGATCCTGTTGGCCTTTCTCCTTGATTACAACTACCCAACAAGCAACAAGCTCCATTTCCACACACTTGGAGCTGTGGAAGCACATCAGGTACAACAAGATCACACTTTGACTTCTTACAGAGTCTTAGTTAACCTAATGATTTCGAGGAAACTAAACATCATAATGCTCTCGCTGCCTTATCCGGCCAACAAACGCGCCAATCACTGTGAGATAAAAGCATCTCTAATCCTCTGCCAGACCACCAGCAATTGCGTCAGCACTAGTCTGATGGGGTGACTCTGCACTTGAGCATGCAGCACAGCCTTGTTCCAGCACATCCTTCTCAGCCTTGTTTTCAACGCCTGCCCAATGTCTCAAATTAAGTGTACTCAAATTGCAGATATACAAGAGTTTGCAAACAAACAGGAACAAAAGGTGGGCTTAGTATCAGGCAACACTCAACGCATTGCTTACAGGAAAAGCATGGTAAGAAATTCTGAGGTGAAACATTATGGATTTAATCAAACAACATACAATACATGGACGTTGGTGTCTTCCCGAGAGCCCCACTTGGCAGGCACATCGCTGATACTAGAACAGCAGCATACCAGATTCCACGGATAATACTTAGCAACAGAAAACTACTTTTTCCTTATACATTTTTATTGCTTGTTTGTATGCTTATTTCTCGCGCGGCCTCTCCAACAACTAAACTCGCGACCAACCAGGTTCAGAAAAGGGTCTACAATCAAATAAAAAGTCCTAAACTTCCATGCGTAGTTAGAATTATAGATTAAAAAAATCAGCACATAGTCAAAGGGATGTTTACTTGTCATGAGGAAGTGCATGTGCATACCCACAGTTTTCCAAAAAAAAACACATATAATGAGAATGCTAATATAGCAGGGAACCACAGTGGCCTGTGACCAGGAAATGTAAATGATAACTCAACTATGCTTACAACATATCTCTTGATTCTTAATATCTCAACTGCAAGATTACCTATTGAATTAATGGGGCACTAACTAAAGCTCTCAAGCATTATATGAAGACACTGGATTTTGTAGAGAACAAGCAATAAGATAATTATGTTGTCATCTCATAAGCTACTAAATAGCATAAGAAAGTTCTGTGAAGCACATGGACTACGAAGCGTATAAACCATGGAATCAAGGCACAACGTACACAAAATTATTAAATTTGCATATAGATTCAGGGATTTTCTCGGGACAGTGAATTCTAGATAGCTGATAATTCTCTCATCCATTATCACATCTTCGATTAATAATTTCTGGTACAAAGGTCAGAAGTACAAGCTCTATATAGTTGTGAAGATATATTTTATAGCACTGAAAAACAGATCCCATCGAGTGAAAGCCAGCTTGCATCTGTTACTGCCTAGCTCTGGATTGCATAAGATTCAAAGTGTTCTTGCCTAACTAGATGTTTCAGTCACAGGGCACACCTATGACATAGGCACAAGCCAACATCACCAGGAATGCATTAAAAATTAAAAAATAGAAATTGTAATGCAATGCAGAATGACCTGTTCTCACACTTTCGTACTTCCAAGTGTTAAATAACATGGCATGAGGATGAACAAGTTCATAACCAAGCCATGGTTTCTTCTCTACTAAGTGATACAATTACATGTGAGGATTCCAGAATCAAATTATCAGTTTCAATAGGCATTAGCAACTGACTGTACCAGCATCTAACAGAGCCGACAAACAACATCCAGTTAGACAAAGAACAGAGAAGTATGAATTACCAGCTTACTGCGTAGAGTCAACATTTTGTTGCGCCACACACAGTTGGCACTTCCCCTCTGCAAGAAGCCGCATAGTATCCACTGAGGTGTGGCACCGCTTCTTTGTGAGGACATATGAACTTTTCTATGAATGCCTTCTCGGTGACCATGACAACTGCATAGTAGTCTGGGTCACGCTTGAGCAATCCATTTTCCTTAAGAAACTTTACAGCGTAGTACCGGGGCCTAAGCCGGCCCTCCAAGCTATAAGTGATGATTATCGGCCGTTGAGCAATGTACGCTGGTTTCAACCCCATCTCAGAGATAAGAAACTCCGACTTGCTCTGCAGCATGTCCATAGACCTCGTCAGCAGCATTGGGGCCTTACAAATAGCACCGCGAACCTCAGCATCCGACCACCTGAACGTGCTCTTCAAGTAATCCACTTTCGCGGCGATCTTCTCCTCGCTGAGGAATGCAACGCCATTCAACGCGATTCTGAACATCCCAGAGTGACGGGGCACACCTATACCTTCGGCGCATGACACCATTGTCCGTAATTGTTCCACGTTGGTGGTGAGCAACCGTGGCAAAGAGAGGAACAACTTGGAGATAACACAATCATCTAGCCCGCACTCCTGCAGGAACGCGACGTTGGGCTTTACCACCCTTTCGAGGTTAAAGCAGAGAATATACCTGTTTCTGTTGATCGCCTGGAGCACATTCTCGTAGGAGCCGAAGAGCGACAGGTGGTAGGGTAGGTTGGAGACCATGAATCTACAGCGGAAGCAGGCGGGGACGAGGGAGACAAGGCACGCAATGTCAGAATGCGATAGACCAAGATCGATTAGCTCGACGACGTTAGGGGCCAGGATTCTCTCCACGCTAGCACAGAGGAACCGTGGGTCCTTGACGACGACGGCAGCGACATCAGCGCTGGAGAGGCCGAGGCCGGCGAGGAAGGTGAGGACGGCGTCAGGCTTGGAGGGGGACTTGATGTGGGAGATCTTCGCGGAAGCCTTGAGGGCCTGGGTTCGGGTGAGGCCGCAGGTGGCGATGAGGTACTCATCGACGGCGAATCGGGGGGCTGGGGAAACGGCAGCGGCAGCGGCGGGCGCGGCTGCGGAGAGGAGGCGGTGGAGAGAGAAGCCGCGAGCGGTGGCGCGAGAGGAGAGGAAATTGGACAGGATGCAGCTTCGGAGGCGGAGCATGGCGAAGCGGCGGCGGCGGCGGCGGCGAGGCGGAGCGCCGCCGGTTGGTGCGAGAGAGACTCAAGACTATTCTAGCACTGGCAGTAACGCGACAAGCCCATGAAATGAAATTCAGGAGCCCAACATGCAAGTGCGGTGGGCCTTGAAGCCTTGGCCAATTGTATCATGCCGTACTACCTTCTTGATCATTTCTTTCTAAAAAAAAGAAGCAAAGCAAGCACAGTTAATTTGGTTCCTTTAAGTATGCTATAAAACATATTTTGGCTGCTTTCACTATATTCAAAAAAATTACTTGCCTCCTGTAATACTAAGATTTAAAAAATTGGAATTTTTAGATCCTACTTCCAAGATCTCTACGGCAAAAGCATGGAACTGAATGTGTGAATTTACTGAAGCTGGTTTAAGTTATTATTTGTTCAGGTTGCCTTAGTTGAACCAATGAATCCAAACAGCGAGGCGTGTGCAAGGAAATACATTTTATTCAGGTTGCCTTAGTTGAACCAATGAACTTCCAAGATCTCTACGGCAAATTCTTTTTATTTTTTGAGTTAAATATATTTTCTTTGTCTTTTTTAACTAGCCTGATAGGTGAGACCGATCTAACTGAGCAAATTGGTCCTGACAAGTGGACCCCACTAGTTAGAAACGGTGTCAACTCGCTCTTAATTGGGTATTAGTGCGAATTGCAAAACAATTATAGAAAAATGGTCACATGTTGCAAAATTTTCTAAAAGTGGTGGTTTTTCGAATATTTGGGATTTGGGAGATATGTGGTGGCTTGTATATATCTCTAGACATCTGACTGACCTGTAATCTAATCAGGTGGACCTTCTCTGACTGACTAACCGTGTGGTGTGACAGACGATCGCGCCACCGCCGTTGCTGTCTCACAAACCATCTTCCCTTTTTACTTCTCACATATTGAGCTCCGAAAAAATTAACTTTAGAACCAAATCGTTTTTGTTTAACCAAAGTGGCACCTCATTAGCGCTTGTAGGAATGCCACCAGCTGCATGCATAGGTACAGATCGTAGGCACTTTAAATACGTTGTTTCAATTAGCCTGCTGATTTTTGTTCAAAAAAGAAACCTGCTGATTGTGTGTATATAAATTATATATGCCGGACTTCGCAAAAAAGTAAAAAATAAACACTGTAGTAATGCTCTCACGACCTTATCCAGAAAACCCTCAAATTGAAGTACAACGTGAATCAGCAATAGCATCTTTGTCAATCGAACATTAGTCGCGATCTTCCAAACCATCCAAACCATCAGCGGTACACCCATTGTTCAGCTCGCAGCGACGCCTGCTTAGCACCTTCCTGAGTACCTGCCCGATGCATATGTGAAAATTATTCAGCAAAGCTGAGATAATATACTAGGCATAAAACAAACAACCCACGATACATATATACGAAACCAACCTACAGGGATCTTTACATACATAGTGAAATTGGTAGTATTGACCTCAATCATCGGTGTTCACCATTGTAATTTGCAGTACAAGTTAAAATACGGAGGAATACAAAGGCATGCAAACATAAAGAAATAAACCAGAGACTTAACAATCATAAATTTATGGTGTCCATATGTTGTAGGACTTTAGGAGTTACCTACTACAGTACTATTAGTAATGTCGGACTTAGGTCAATGAAGGATCAAACTACCTAGGGTGCGAGCCATCTGTTTATCCCATGTCATACAACAAAAATAATAGACTGTGTTTTGGGGATATGCCCTGAAGGATTGAGAAGAAGGCAGGTAACAAATCTTAGCTGCCTAAAAATATTGGGTGTCCTGCCTCTAATTTATCTTCAGAGTATGATTTTAAAATCAAGCAGTTTTTGAGTATGAAGTGTTTCTGCAAGCCCACTGAACAGCTGCTTTTGATGTAACCCGTTCAGGGGGAAATAAGGCTCACCACTTCACTTTTGCCCATCTCATATAGTACAAGCGACGCATTAGTGTAGTGGTAGCAACGGCTCAGGTTTTTATTTGCAACCATACCACATATGTAGGCTCCTACCTATCTGAAATCACCATGTGTGATTGATGAAGTCTCCCAATATAAGCCTGCTGAACTGGAATAAATATCTATGGTGAGATAATCTGAAGGTGTGAACAACTTGTAGTCGTGTTCTAATTTGAATTTGAAAATTACTCCAATAGCTTAACTATAAAAGTATTTCTAAAGATTAATTGTTGTGGAGTACAACCGTGACCATTATTTTTATTTCATCACCTTAAAATTGGAACAGACAAACAAAAGTTACCAATTACAATAATAATAAACTAATTAGCATCACACAAACAGGGTAAAGGACATAATATGGATGCAATAGAATATTTACCAGTTGATATTGTTGGTGTCGACAACAATGATGGTGGGAAGTTTCTATATATGTGTATATCAGTACTAGATAAGCCGGGCATTGAAGCACACACCCTCTCAAGCCGGAGCGTCTTGGTGTCGAGGGAGAAGCAACCCGCATCAATCGGTTTAAGCGTTCCATACCTATATAGGAGCGCGTACCTCCCCATTGAACCTATGAAGAAGTATGTAGAATCCAGTGACATTGTCTTCACCATATCCCATTGTCTAAAGCTCCCATCGCTGTTCCGCCTAACGGTGTATTTGTGGTAAGATGTCTGATCACCTGTGCGCACAAACATCCCAGACGTGTCTGCTTCCCCTGCTTCCTCCACAATGGATATATCCCCGCTACAAAACCCTCGGGTTCCGGGTGGGGCGTCAGCAGTGAAGAACTCCATCCTTGCGGTGTCAAGCACAAGAAGCTTTGCCTTCCATTCTATCAACCAGTAGAAGCAACCGTTAACGTAGTGGCGGCGGGAGAAGAGGCACGTCGTGCGGCACACCGAATACGGGCAGGATGGACCGGCTCGCCATTGTCCGTTGCTGCTGGAAGAGAAGACAAAGGTGACCAGCTTGGCGTTGCAGATTGTCATCCAGATCACCCTGAAGGAAGTTTCGTCTTGGTCGCCGCAGGGGGGCAAGAAGAATGTCTCGTATAGACGTTTGTGCTTTACCCAGGCTGGGTCCTTGACCAGATTAGCAACTAGGTGGCCGGGGATTGGAGGTAGATGGAGGTACCGCCGGTGCAAAGGGTCGCACACCACAGTCTCCTCGGCGAAGAAAGATCTATGGTCGTGAGTTGTTTTGCTTTCGAGGAGGACCCTTCCGTCGCGGATGTCACATAGGACCCAGTCGTCGCGGCGGGCAGGGAGGAAGGCGAAGGAGAAGTCGGCGGCAAGGGCGATGGCGTTGGTGGTGGACGACGTGGAAGAAGGGTACGGCGGCATGATGGTGGGTTGGAAGCTCATTGGCTTGTCGGAACTTGTTTTGGTGAGGAAGCCGAGAAGGGGCGGGACATGGAGCTTGCGGAAGCGGCGGAGGAAGGAGCGATCGGCGACGACGCGGCGAAACGAGACACAGACTTGGGAGACGCGGATGACGTCGCGTGGGGTGGGGAGGCGGATGAAGATCTCCGCCAGGATCTCGTCAGGGGTGGCCGCCATTGCTCTGGCTGCTCTCGGGCGGCGCGTGAAGGAGGAGGAGGAGGAGGAGATGGAGGTATTGGCGTCTGTACGCGACTCGGAGAAGAAGTTTGGTGATCGGACGTGACTTTTTTTCAGAGAAGTTACACGTACGTAAATGGGCCAGCACCACAAGCGGGCTTAACAGATAAGATGGGCTTGTTAAGACGATCGTGTACGTACGAGAGGTATTCATATTCAGCATATACATACAACTATTAATTGCTGACCAAACTTCCTTTTATACCTCAAACTGAACTACTGCGTAATGGTATGCCCTGACTCGTGATCCTTTTGTACGGCACTATATCATGGAAGATGACCCTGAGCTAATTTCCTTGCCTACCCTTCCCATAAAAACACCTGATTTAATCTAACACCTCGGTGGCTAGGTATATGGTGCGTTTGAAATAATGTTTGTGAAAGCTAGCTCTGTGGATTCATACATGGGTTTATTAATTCTTTTGTAAATGTATTCAACTGTTCTTTACGGTCATCATCCTGCTTGAACGTGCAGCCAACCAATTTTCTCTTACTCACAAGAAAAAGATTAATCTATGGATACAGCTATTTTGCATACTCACTGGTGTTAAATCCTGGTAAATGTAGTACAGTCTTGGAATTATTTAGGTTTATGGATGATATGAAAAATCTGAACAAAATTTCTTTGTCCGGGACAACTTTACTAGGCAGATCAGCCACTAGCAATAATTTTTTGTAATATGAACACTCCTTCAAAAAAGAAAATTAATATGAAAACTTCGGAGCAATGGTTCTTATCCGTAACATATATATATACTTAATTTTCATGGCTACAAGATTAAAATGTTAAACTTACAAGTACATGAACGAAACTGATATCCGTGGTCCGTTTACTCAACTCGGAATATGAAGATTGATCATCTTCTAGAAAGTATTCAACCAACCAAGTCTGAGGCTAAGCTCTTCAATGAAGTGCTTTGCACTAAAGTAAATCCCACCACACTATGACTCGAAGCAAATTGGGACTAATCATCTGAAAGAAGATTAACATCCCTATATATTGTCGTGGAAGATTCCAGAGAATGGCAAGGACAAACTCGAAGCATTGTATGGTGTCCCGGTGCCTACCTTTCCCACCCAGTCACTTGATAAGGTCATTTCTAAGGCTCCCTCATGTCAATGCTAGCACAAAGCACCAAACTCTTATTTTTATCTATACATTTATCTTTTCTGCAGGATATGAGATGGGTGCTTGCTATCTTGCTTACATATAGCTACTGAATGCAGCCGAAGGATATTGAATAGACGGAGAAAATATTTAAGTTTAAAGTACCTACCTAGCTAATACAGAACTTCATTCATTTCTATTTGTCCTTGCTTGTAAATCCATGGTTCTTTACAGAGCTCGATGGTTCATTTGTAGCTTACTAGTACATAATAGCTTAATTCAGTGAAAATAATAATGAGCTAACATTAGAAATATAGCCTCCTGCTGCGATGCAATCTGGTACGTCGCCATTAGTAGTCGATTGTCCACCCAGTGCATCAATTTGGCTCCCGGGCTCCGTAGAGCCCTATATCTTGAACATTAAAAAAATATTTTCAGAATTTAGAAGAATTACAAAAAAAAATATGTACTTATAGGCAATGATATATATTTAAGTGTGCAAAGTCTCGGTTCAAAATATGTTGAACCAGAAACAGAGTTTTTTGGAGTCTATGAAGTGTTTCTTGTGGGGTCTCTTTCACTCAAATGACAGCTGAAGCTGTTGGTGGGTTAGTTGCTTTTTAATTTTGTTGTTCAAAGTCTTTATCTATACTGAAGTTTGAGAGCACAAAGGGGGGTGTGGTAGACCGGTTTATGCAGGGGATTCAGCAATGGAGAACTCCATTGTTTTGGTATCGAGCACTAGTAATATACTTTCTTGTCTACTATACCCCATCATCCAATAGAAGCAGTCGTACACATATTGGCGGGAGTAGAAGAGAGGTTTCTTTGTTGAAGATAGCAAGCCTGCAAGCAAATCGCTCCAGCTATTGGATGAAATGACTCGCCATTTTCCGGTGCTGGAAGAGTAGACAAAGGCAACCAGCTTCATTATGCACTGCGCCATCCACATCACGCTGAATGACGTCTCTTCTGCAACCGATGTCTCAGCAGGGCCGAGGAAGGTCTCGCAATCACGGTACTGATTTATCAAGAGTGGGCCCTCCACAGAAGTGGCTAGGTTATCAGGAATTGGGGGAAGCAAGAGGTACCGTCGGTGCAAGGGGTCGCACACCACCAGCTCCGGGAAGACGCCACCGTATCTGTTGTCGATGTAGTGCTGGGGGCGTCTGTCGAGGAGCACGCGGCCATCACGGATGTCCCTCACGACCCACTTGTGAGCCGGGGCGGGGAGGAAGGAGAAGGAGAAGTCGGCGGCCAGGGCAACTGCGCTGGCTCCCGGTGAAATGGCGGGGAGGAAGACTTTGCGTTGATCCAGGAAGTCAAGGAGGGGCGGGGCATGGATCTTGCGGTATGACCGGAGGAAGTTGCGGTCGGCGACGATGCGCCGGAAGGAGGCGCAGACGGCGGCGGCGGCACGGACAAGGTCCGCTGGATTTGGGAGGCGGAGGAAGATGTCCACCAACAGCTCGTCGGGGACAGGCGGTGAGTCCATTTCTAGGAGAGGGACCCCCCCCCCCAGTTGGTGATTATGTTGATCATAAACCCCCCTACACTGTCTCTAACATGTGGGCCCAAAATGGCCAGGGGGGTTATCATAAAATTCCCCCGTCCATTTCCAGGAGAGGGACCACGCGCCGGAACAGAGCTCACTTCAAAACCCTAGTTTAGTTTGGTTTAGAACGGGACAATTGACGATAACCCCACCCCCTAGGTTGGTGATTATGTTGATCATAAACCCCCTACGCTGTCTCTGACATATGGGCCCAAAATGGGCAGGGGGGTGTTATCATAAAATCCCAAAAATATATAAATAGGTCTTTGAGCCATCTACCAACGACTATGGTCGCTAGTGCGAGCCGAAGGCACGCCGCCGTCCTCATCCCTCCATCACTGGAGTTGGACAAAACTTGTCGTAGTAGAGTTTACTATAACGGTAGGTCTTTGGACCATTTACCGATGGCTATGATCACTAGCACGAGACCGCTGTCCTAACCACTCCATCATTGAAGTTGGACAAAACTTGTCGTAGTAGAGTTTGTTGTAACAATAGGTCTTTGGACCACCTAGTGATGACTACAATAATTAGCGCGAGCCGAAGGCACGCCGTTGTCCTTAACCCTCCATCACCGGAGCCAGACAAAGCTTGTTATTGTAGAGTTTGTTGTAACAGATAGGCAGGAAGTCGTCAAACTAAGATTACGAAGGATCAACATATCAGAGCAGCAATCATCGCCATTGATGACAACAGTAAATCGAAAGAGACTGACCTGAAAACACAGCAACAAATACGAAAACGGACTGAATCTCGCGGGACCATCGTCGGACACACGAGTCCACCCGTCCTCCGCCGGCGCTAGATGCTTCACTGGGACGAGGATAGAACGAGAAGGACTTATTTTGAATTCAGGGCGTAGTCGCCGTCTCAATATTAAAGAAGATACTGAAAATAAACAAAGAACGGAAAACCTTCTGCCGACCGAGAGACCGTGGTCTTAACTTGGCTGCAAAAAAGAAAGATAAATTTAACTTGAACCTACCGGTCACAAAAAAAATTACGGGAAGGAAATAAGTTTAAATGAATCGACATGGTGTGTACTGTTTTGTTGGTAACAATGCTCATATGGCGTCGGTCTGAATTGGCTTTTGTTGGCTCTGAACAATCTAACAGGGATGACCAGGTGAAGCTGCTATAATTGTCCTGGTGTAGACAGGCAGATACATCCTGAAGTTTTGCCAATTGTGCGGAGCAAAGAAAGCTGTATGTTTGTGAAGCTCTCTTTCGCCCTAAGAAAATGACAGAAATGTTTACAGACAACCTAACATCTGGCATCTCGATCTGTTGAAGCAGCAGAGTACAAAACACATAGAACAGTGCTAAACTCCGCTGTTACAAGAGCATCAGCATTGCAGCCAACAGAATTTCGGCAGAATATTACGCTGATCATGATCAAATCATTTCTGCACGCAACCAAAGTAACAGCTACAGCTACAGCTACACAACAAGATCTGCAATCACTTTAAATTCTTACACGGTGCCTTAATTTATTTTCTGATGTTGCAGAAACGAGAATTCGCTCAGGGCCACCCTATCCGACAGCAGCCATTGTCACGTCAAGGCACAAAACATAACCATAGATTAATTCTAGATGGCCATATTAAGATACCAAACAGAGCCATATGCAACCTACGAAGAACTATTACTGACCAAATTGTGATCAACTGTCTGAGTCGCCCCACAACCTCAATCAGCACCACCTCCAATCCTCGACACACCAGCCTGACCTCCAGCACTGATGTCGGTGATATTCTGATCATGGTGACTATGTGCTTCAGCTGGCAGCACCTCTACGTCTTGTTCCAGCATTGGCTTCTCAGCAACTTCCGAATACCTGCCCAATATGTCAAAATTGCGCGTGTTCAGGTTTTAGATATACAAGAGCTTGCGAGAAAATAAAAAACCTTAGGTCTTAGTATCAGGCAACACTCGATACAATACCTTGCTTACAGGAAAAGCTAGGGAAGAAGCAAAGCCTGAGGTGCAGCTGGTCATTAGCTAGCCTGCAAGATATGGTTTTCGCCTGGTCGTTAGCAGAACTGTTATGAGATGATGTTCATTCCATTGCCTACAGATCAGTACATACATGCAAATTGTAAGGAACCAAAGTCACAGAATAGAAGAAAGAAAAAAAAAAGTTTTCTCTCTTGTTTTCAAGAAAATAATTATGACACAAACTGATGTAGATTCAGAAACCAGCGTTGGCACTTGGCAGGCCAGCAACTTAAGACTGCCGTCCTACTGGCTGGGGATGCGGGCACCAATGCCACAGCAAGCCTCAGTGCCTCAAACACACGCACAGACAGTCTCATCTCCTCACTGTGCAAATAAGCAATAACAGATTGACACAAACATGTAAGTATGCAACCACGTGACTCACCTCACGGTGCAAACATACTTATCTTTTTATGCCAGGCATACGCCGGATAGTGGTTCAGCGATGCACAGTTGATAATGCCTCCCAGCCTCAGTTCAGCATACCTGGCATATTCCATGCGACACACACTTGGTACTCGTAATAGCAGGTACGGAGATTGGTGCACTCACAACAGAGATTGCAGCCACATTGACTTGTTAGTTATTACATATCCTTAATTAACTAACCTACTATACTGAATGTGCTGAAATTAAACGTCGTTAACGATCTCACTACCTTATCTGGCACACCAACCATCATCATATAAAGGCGCAGAAGATAAACTCTTAGGTACAGGATAAACTGCTGGGCTGTTTCTAGATTGTCATACTGCAACATAACAGAGACAAAAGAAACCTTATTACATGCCAACTTAGTAGTGACCAATTGTCGAGTTGCATCACAACATCACAAGCCTCCTCTCTGATCCTCGACACTGCCTCACCTCCAGCATTCACAGCAGCACTATTCTGGCGGTGGTGATTGTACGCCTGAACTTGCAGCACAGCCTTGTCCCAGCATCTCCATCTCAGGCCCATTTTCAACACCTGCCCAATAACTCAAAGTTTAGCATTTTCAAATTGTAGATAATATATACAAGAACTTGTCAGCAGAGAGGAACAAATGTTGGTCTTAGTATTAGGCAACAGCCGGCACCTTACTTAGAGAAAAAAAACACAGCAAGAAAAGCCAATGTAAACAATGAAACAAGAAGAAAAACGAGGAGCAATGGCTGAGATAAAATACAGGGGATGAAAACAAAGCACAAACAATACATGGAGAATCAACTCTCAAGTTTAGCATCTGCACTAGTTTGCAAACTAGCCAGACAACAATAATTAGAATTCACAGAAAATGGTAGCTTCACGTTGCAGTACTACATAAATTAGCTAGCTAGCCTGGCAGTATAACAAATTTCTAACTTTAGTCGCCGGAGGAAAAAAAACAAGGATATCAGTAGTGAGAATAAACAGAATACATGCATCCCCTGTCATCTCATTAAAGTGTTTGCTTGCATTGACCATTTGACATGTCGCCACTTTCCACCAACTACAGCAGCTTGGTGCCCGGCCCAGCAGGCAATCCAATGGCAAACAGTAAAAAATAAAGTAGGAACTAGGATATTTGCATTGAAAATAAGGAAATTGTCATTTTCTAAATGTTCCAGAACAATGAGGCTTAGTACAACATCTAACATTAACTCTACTATTCGAAGAAAGGAAAACTCAAGGTTTCAAATGGTATACAGGGCAGGCACATCGCTGGTACTAGAACAGCAGCATACCAGATTCCACAGATAATACTTAGCAACAGAAAACTACTTTTGCCTTAATACATGTTTATTGCGTATTTGTATGCCTATTTCTCACACGGCCTCTCAAACGCCTAAGCTCGCGACCAACAAGGTTCATAAAAGGGTCTACAATCAAATAAAAGGGCCTAAACTTCCATGCATAGTTAGAATTATAGATTGAAAAAATCAGCACATAGTCAAAGGGATGTTTACTTGTCATGAGGAAGTGCATGTGCATACTCACAGTTTTCCAAAAATCCCGCATATAATGAGAATGCTAATATAGCAGGGAACCACAGTGGCCTGTGACCAGGAAATGTAAATGATAATTCAAGTATGATTACAACATATCTCTTGATTCTTAATATCTCAACTGCAAGATTACCTATTGAATTAATGGGGCACTAACTAAAGCTCTCAAGCATTATAGTGGACCAATCAACAACCATATATGAAGACACTGGATTTTGTAGAGAACAAGCAGTAAGATAATTTTGTTGTCATCTCATAAGCTACTAAATAGCATAAGAAAGTTCTGTGAAGCACATGGACTACAAAGCGTATAAACCATGGAATCAAGGGCACAATGTACACAAAATTATTAAATTTGCAGATAGATTCAGGGATTTTCTCAGGACATTGAATTCTAGATAGCTGATAATTCTCTCATCCACTATCACATCTTCGATTAATAAGTTTTGGTACAAAGGTCAGCAGTACAAGATCTGTATAGTTGTGAAGATACATTTTTATAACACTGAAAAACATATCGCATCGAGTGGAAGCCAGCTTGTATCTGTTACTGTCTAGCTCTGGATTGCATAAGATTCAGAGTATTCTTGCCTAACAAGATGCTTCAGTCACAGGGCACACCTAAAACATAGGCACAAGCATAAGCCAACATCACCAGGAATGCATTAAAAATTCAAAATAGAAATTCTAATGCAATGCAGAATGACCTGTTCTCACACTTTCGTCCTTACAGGTGTTAAATGACATGGCATGAAGATGATCAAGTTCATAACCAAGCCATGGTTTCTCCTCTACTGAGTAATACAATTACTTATGAGGATTCCAGAATCAAATTATCAGTTTCATTATGCATTAGCAACGACTGTACCAGCATCTAACAGAGCTGACAAACAACATTCTGTTAGGCAAAGAACAAAGAAGTATGAATTACCAGCTTACTACGCAGAGTCAACATTTTGTTGCGTCACACACAGTTTACCAATTCAAATAACCTGTTGTTGGTTCATATAAATCTGAAATTAGTTGTCACTTCCCCTCTGTAAGCAGCCGCATAGTATCCACTGAGGTGTGGCACCGCTTCTTTGTGAGGACATATGAACTTTTCCATGAAAGCCTTCTCAGTGAGCTTGACAACTGCAGAGTAGCCTGGGTCACGCTTGAGCAATCCATTTTCCTTAAGAAACTTTACAGCATAGTGCCGAGGCCTAAGCCGGCCCTCCAAGCTATAAGTGATGATTCCCGGCCGTTGAGCAATGTACTTCGGTTCCAACCCCATCTCAGAGATAAGAAACACTGACTTTCTCTTCAGCGTGTCCCTGGACAATGCGAGCAGCACTGGAACCTTACAAACAGCATTGCGCACCTCAGCGTCCGACCACCTGAACGTTTTCTTCAAGTAATTCACTTTGGCAGCAATCTTCTCTTCACTGAGGAATGCAACAGCATGCAGCGCCTTCCTGAACATCCTGGATCCACGGGGCACACCTATACCTTCAGCGCATGCCACCATTGCCCGGACGTGTTCCAATTTGGCGACGAGCAACCGTTGCGAAGATAGGCACAACTTGGCGATTTCGGAATCATCTAACCCGCACTCCTGTAGGAGCGCAACATTGGGCTTTACTACATTCTCGAGGTCGCAGTAGAGGAGGTAAGATCCTTGCTTGATCACCCGGAGCACGTTCTCAAAGGAGCCCAAGAGTGACAAGAAGTACGGTAGGTTGGAGACGATGGATCTGCAACGGAATTTTTCTGGGATGCCCGAGACGAGGAGCGCGATCTCATTATGTGAGAGACCGACTCCGGTGAGGCCGGTGACGACAGGGGCCAGAGTTTTCTCCACTTTGGCGCAAAGGAACTGCGGGTCCCTGGCGACGACGGCGGCGACGTCGGCGCTGGAGAGGCCCAGGCCGGCGAGGAAGGCGAGGACGGCGTCGGGCTTGGCGGGTGACTTGAGGTGGGAGAGCTTCAGGGAGGCCTTGGTTGCCTTGGCTCGGGTGAGGCCACAGTTCTGGACGAGGTACTCCTCCACGCCGAAACTAGGGTTTGGTGAAATGCGGGGCGCGGCGGCGGAGAGGAGGCGGTGGAGTGGGGGAACAGGAGTGGCGGCGGGAAAAGAGAAGAGGTGGGTGAGGATGGAGCGTCGGAGGCAGAGCATGGCGCAGGCGATGGCGTGGCGGCGGCACCGGCGGCGACGAAAGGGGAAAGAGAAGACGGTCGCCGCCTGTCGTTTTTTTTTTGGCCGGACCGCGTGTGCGAAGCTAACGAAGACTGCTGATCTGTTTTGCCGAGCAGCGTTGCACCATAAAAGAAGCCCAGATTGTGAGAGCCCTGGGCCTTGAAGCGCTCCAGGTGGCCCAAAATGCTCGTACCAAGTTGCCTCGATATCTAAAACCCTTTGGCGCCAAATACAAACATCACGAATCTTTGTCAAAACAAAAAACATTACTCCCTCTAATCCAACAGGGGTAGTAACTTCCAGCTTTTGCTAGTACCTAGATATAAATGTATTTAGTCTAAACTAGCTAAATGCTCGTGGTCTATTTTTCTTTTGAAATTGATTTTGACAATTCGACAACTCGTGATGCACAAGTATGGTTCGGTTAAACAACAGGTATACCAGGAGGTCCAGCTCTTCAAAGTTTCGAGAGTAACGACAGCTACCATTAGGAATTGCGGTTGCTTTATGGATATTGGTGTGGCGTGTTTGTGGGAAATGCCTCTCCGACTTCGCGCCGTTGCGCCTCTTTGTCCCGCGCCTCGCCCGACCCTAGTCGTCACGCCTCTCTGCCCTTGGCCGCGCCTCTCGGACCCCGTCCTCTCCGCCCTCGTCGCGCCTCCACCGACCCGCGCCTCCCTCGACCTCGCGCCGCCGCAGGTAGACTCCCCCGCCCTATCTTAATTAGTGTATTTAGTTTAGTGATTTTAGGTGATTTTTATGTAGTGTAGAATATAGGTGATTTTAGGGATTTTTGTTTAGTGTAGAAAATAGTAAATAGAAGTATAAAATAAAAATAATCTAGATAATTTTAGGGATAGATGTAGCAAATTTATATGATTTTAGGGGTATAAAATCTAGATAATTTTAGATGTTAGGATGCGATACAGGGATGGTGTTAGGGAGCTTTGTGATTTGCGCACGAAAATCTTGTGCATCCTACTTGGATCACTGACACCATCCATGTATATACACATCCTATGTAAGTATGAGGTCCTACTTACCTTGCCATTTTTACATAATGTTTATATATATATATATAGCTAGCCTGCTAAACACAGGCATAGCTGCGCATGGCCTATCCACCGTTGATTCTCTCCCCTTTTGATATAGGGAGCACATGTATCCAGACCCAGGATTTGTCTCAGTAGTAACGCCGTTAGTGTTCCTTTGCATGCATTCATGAAGCCCTAGCAAAACAAAGCTTATCTAATTTCGTTTAGGTAAGACAAACCCTAACGAACAACATGCGGTAAACCCTAACCCTAATATACTACACGGTAAACCCTAATATACTACATGCATGAAGCCCTAGCAAAACAAAGCTTATCAAATTTCATTTAGGTTAGGCAAACCCTAATATACAACATGAGGTAAACCCTAACCCTAATATACTACACGGTAAACCCTAATATACTACATGCATGAAGCCCTAGCAAAACAAAGCTTATCTAATTTCGTTTGCATGAGGCAAACCCTAACGAACAACATGCGGTAAATAAGATACTAAACCACTTAGATGAATTTTTAGGCATATAGTCTAAAGCTTCTGCATGCAAAACCTGTTTTAATCCTTGTTCTCAATCACTTCTCATTTTAGATGCTAAAAATTTTGTAGCCAAAACAGTGTGCTAAATTGGAACCCATGCCAAACCCTAGATTCTTGCATGCATGCACAAAACTAACACCGTTAGCTCATCCATGTTCCACCCCACTTCCATTTAGAGGTTGCATGCATTTGATCCCTAAATCCAACGGTGCTCTGCCTATGCGCAGCTACGACCGTGAGTAGCAAATCCGCGTCGATATATATATATTTATTTATATATATATTTATTTATATATATATTTATTTATATATTTCTTATATGTTGACTAATAGTTGTATCAAATATTGTTATTTAACTACTTAATTAGTATCATGCCAAAGCCGAAGCTAAAGTTTCGTGGTGTTCACCACAAACGCACGAAGACCGACTTTGGCAGCTCAGATCATAGTGGATAACAGAAAGATCTAGCTAGGTACTTTTAGGTGTCCGTGGCAGGCGCCCCACGCAGACGACTGCGCTGTAGTTCAACACTTTGGGGCGAGAGCGGTCCTGAACTTCGAGGATGAGTGTCGTGTGGTGCATCTATTAGAACCAGATGGTATGAAAATCGCCACAAGGGTCGAGGACAGGGAGCACCGACAGGTAGAGAGGCATCTAGCGTGCCACGGTCGCGATCAGGATGACACCTTGGTCAGGGATATCCTTCTTGATCCCTAGGTGATGGCAGTCCAGTACGAGGTCCTTACTGAGAGCCGGCAGCAGTGCAAGAAGGGCGAGGCTGGCCCTCCGGCACACAGCAGGACGACTCTTGCAAGCTGTCGTCCTCTTTCTAGGACGACGACCACTTGGGTGACGACGTCACTCACACCGGTTCTACTCGAATTTAGGATGTTCTCATGTGATTGTCGTATGCTACATATCGTACTACTTATATAGACTTATCATGCTACTATTGTACTACTTATATATGATGCTAGCTAATCTTACTTATGTGTTATGTTGATATATGTGCTACTTATGATGCTAATTAAGTTAAAATGGTTTATATAATTAAGTTTGCATGATCATATATAGGTATAGTGAATGATGATAATCTGTGTGAGCATTGTGGTTACCAAGAGTGCAAGAACAAGAAGGTTGTCATAATGCTCCCTTATAACCGTGAAGTTAGTATGGTATGTCCATACACAAATAATCGAACTATATATACGTGCTAATTATTGCTTTCTTATAATTCTGTATGCAGAACATACTCTGCAAGTTTAGACTTGATTTTGTGGACCATTTCGATTGATCGTTGTGGAAGCAGAGACAAATTCAGGTTGATCTACTGTCTCTAAAGCTACCTGCACCGACCTACATGGTCCAAGTCACGAACGAGATGAAGTGCACCTTTTTATATGGTTCGAGGTGGACTGATATGGTCGAAGTCTATGAGATGGTATGACCTACTTCGACTACTGAGGCCTTGAAGCATCTACATACTCTAATGCTTCTTTAGATGATGACCAGATTCATGTTGCCTAATGTCTAATAGCTAAATTTGTATGGATTTCGTCCCCAACTATCTGGCTAATGTTACCGTGATCGAGTTGCTATAAGTTCTTAAGTTAATCTGTCTATCTGGCTGTTGAATCATGATTATGTGTCATGTCAGCTATGACCGAGTTTGAATTAGCATGCTACTATTTAAAATAGTTTACACATACCGGAGACGGTCATTTTAAAAAGTAGCTTCGAGGCACACTAGTTCTGAAGACGGTCTTTGTTAGAATCCAACTCAGGTCGCCTTATTATTGGAGACAGTCCATAGTATAGTCCGTCTGGGGTTAAAGAGTTCTTGCAAGCGGTTAGAAATATTGCCCGTCTCCAGCTCGTATATGTTAGAGGCGTTTGCCTTTTTGCACCGTCTAAGGTTGCATATTTAGAGCCGCAAAGAAAAACCAGCTCAGGTGGTGTGCTCTTAGAAGCTATGCGCTTGAGCCGGAATGAGAAACCGTCTGACACCTATGGAAAATTGACGTCTGTAAGTAGCGAGTTTGTATTAGTGCTAGGTCCGCTCATCTCTTTGATTCATATTTCAATATCAGTATCGTGCTTAATTATTATTTTGATTGAACTCTATTCTCGTAAAGTGTGAGGCAGGAAGACAGAAATAATTTATGTGGATACTCCGTTTGTGAGTTTATTCGTGAGACGACCTATGAGCATGACAGAATTATGAAACAATATGAAGTACGTCCACAACATTCACAATCTTATTTTATTACAGTGTTAAGTTTCATTCATATATATTGATCCCTTCTTTAAATTAGATCAAACGGATACGAGAAGATGTTCGAACAAAGGATCATGTATGAGCAATTCAAAAAATTGACGTGATTCTTACTTAAGAGGTTAAAGATCCAATCGGAAAATATCATAGGCAATTTATATTTGTAATATAATAGGGATCGTAAGAAAAATTATATTATGTATGCATAAATGTGTATTGTATGTAATATATTTGACCAAGCACAAAGAAAGAGGTCACTTTGATCTATATATTCATAACTATATTGTGTAATGGTTCCTTCATTGCACGTCACTTACGCCAAACCTCTTCCTCCTGTATCGATCCTCCTGCCGCGGCAAAAATCCGCCCCAAAGCTCTGCCGCGACAGAACCTGCTGAAAGGGCATGTATGCCCCCATGTGTGGTTTTGGTAATTAATGACAATCTCTATGGACTAATGTGTAAATTGAGTTTCACTTGTAGGTTTGTCCATTGGCATCGCTTGGGCCATGTGTTGGTCTCAAGGTTGGAAGATGAAGAAATGTCCAAGGGCTTTGTGCCCATTGGAATCATGAAGAAAGAAGGAGCTTGAAGGTCGATCAAGGCATGTGCAAAGAGTTGCATCAAGATGGATCAACCTCAAGTAAGGATGAAGAAGGACGAGCTCAAGATGCGCCATCTCTAGAAGATCTCATGCTTGAAGCTTGCCATCCTCGTGCTCATGGAATGATGAAGACAAGTTCAAAGAAGAGGTTTCCCCATGGAGTATGGGGGAGCATTTTGCAAGTCTTCATCAAGCAAGAGCGAGCAAGAGAAAACAAGAAAGGTGTTCCCACTATAGAAGAACAAGACGGTCTACATCAAGTTCAAGTGGGACGCTCAAGGCAAAGGTATGTTGATAGGGCTTCTCTTTTGCCGGTCTCGTGTTGTTAGTTGGGAGACCGGGTTTAGGATAGATAGCCGTACTATCAAGAGGGGCTCTCAAGCGGGTGTCTCGTTTGCATCGTTCGGAGAGAGCTCAAACCTTTGCATTCATAGCATCATCTTTCTTGGTTGTTATTTGGTTCTTGTCCATGAGAGGATCTAGAGCTTGTGGACATCATCATAACAAGCTCTAGTTCATCATCTAAGGATTTCACTTGCATATCTTATTGCGGTTTTTGATCTTGCGAGTTTTCCGGCTCCACACCTTGGGGGATACTTCACATATATATTTATGATATTTTCTCCCAAGGTGATACCCAATATTTCGACTTTTTGTTGGATTCTATTCATCGTTATCTTTCCAACAAAATTGGTTTCATCCCGTTTGGAGTTCGGATGCAAAAGTTATTGCGTTTCTGGTTTTCTGGTTTCTGGAATTTCCCTGACCGGAAGTTCCGGCTTCCCACCGGAAGTTCCGCTAGGGCATTTTTGCCGCCGAAAGTTCCGGTGGAAGTTCCGGGTCTTGTTCCGCTCATGTTCAGAAACCTTCTGTATTGAATATGTCTATTTGCCGGAACTTGGCCGGAACTTGATCGGAACTTGTCCTGGCAAAAGCTCTTGAGCGGAACTTCCGCCCCAGGGCCGGAAGTTCCGGCCATGATTCGTGTTTTCAGTTTCTCGCTCCGCAGTTTTTGACCGTTGGCTGGGTGCCACCGGAACTTCCGGCCTCCCACCGGAAGTTCCGGCCAGGTGTCGCGAATGCCCATAACGGGCAGATCTAGGAGCCCTTTAAAAGGGGCTCCTCTTCCCCTTCGTGGGTACTAGCTTTTCTTCTTGGTTCTTGGCTTTCTCTCTCTCCTCCATTGTCAACCTTGAAGAAGCTTTCCCTCTCCCTTCCCCCTCCTATGATTCTTTCATCTTTTTGAGGAATTTGAGAGAGGAGATCTAGATCTACAATCCCCCCAAGTCAAATCCCTTCTTTGTGAAGGAATCATTGGGATCTAGATCTTGGAGAGTTTTGTGTTCTCCTCTTGTGTTCTTCCTCCCTTATTCCCCCAATAGCTTTTGTAGCTTTGTTGGAATTTGGGAGAGAAGGACTTGCCCTTGCATTTGGTGCATAGGTTTGAGTTCTCCTCGGAGATTCGGCGAGTTCAAGCTTGAGAGCTTGTTTCTCTTGGGTTCCTTGGAACCCTAGACGGTTGTGTGGTTGGTTTGTTGACCTTTTGTGGTCTTGTTGACCTTTTGTGGTCTTGTAGCCTTTTGTGGCGTTGTTGGCCTTTTGTGGCATTGTTGGCCTGTTGTGGCTTTGTTGTTGGGAGCCTCCAATTGAGTTGTGGAGTTAGCCCCAATCTTGTACGGGTTCGGTGACCGCCCTCAAGCGTCCCATAGTGGAGCAAGTGCCCGCCTTTTGTGGTGCGCACTTGGGAGAATAGGGTGAGCCTTTTGTGGCGTCGGTGAGTTGCGTGCTTCCGCATCCGGGGTGAGGCCTTGTGTGGCGTTGGGTGAGCATCGAGCCACCACACCTCGAGGTGAGCCATTTGTGGCGTTCGGAGAGCATTGCGCCATCGCACCTCTCCAACGGAGACGTAGCTTCTTTGGAAGTGAACTTCGGGAAACAAATCTTCGTCTCCGCGTCCATCGGTTATCTCTCAACCAAACCCTTTACTTATGCACTTTACATTGTGATAGCCATCGTGCTTGAAGTATTTATACCTTGCTATCACCTTGTTGCTTGTTTTGCTTAGCATAGGTTGTTGGTGCACCTAGGTGAACTTGGTGGCTAGGTTTTGTGCTCAATAAATTAAACGTTAGTTTTATTCCGCATTTACTTGAGCCTAAACCGTAATATTTTTAAAAAGCCTATTCACCCCCCCTCTAGGCGACTTCCTTTGTACTTTCACCTGCTACCGCACCACCATCTGCTGTCGCGGCAGCCGAAACCCTAAAATAATGTCGCGACAAAGTTACGAACCGGGACTAAAACTCCTCCACCCCCTCCACCCGCGCTCTCCACCGCGACCACGTGTCGCGCCTTTAGTCCCGATTCGTCATACAAAAGGAACTAAAGAAAGAGCCTTTAGTTCCGATTGCTCAGTTCGATTGCACAATCGGAATTAAAAATTATTACAAACCGAAACTAGTGGACTGTTTTTCACTAGTGACTACACTCTAATCGAGCTAGGATGACAGATGTGGCCAACCAGCTGATCGAACTAGCTTCCCTAAAATATTTTAAGGGTCCAGCTGCCATAAGTATCTAGAGCACTTCTAACACGACGATACTCCTCTCCAATAGCAGCAATACTAACTATATACTCCCTCTATCCCAGTTTATAAGACTTACGCGTATATCTAGGTTGTCCGCATGAGCTATATAACATGAATTATATAATATAAAAATTATATTATTAGAAAATATAACATTTGAAGTTTCTAATAATATAGTTTTTATCTTATATATGTCATGCTAAGTTGGTTAATTTGTCAACCTAAAAATACGTGTAAGTCTTATAAACCGAGACGGAGGTAGTACTACTACTTCCGTGTGCATGTATGAACGCTTATGCAAGTACTATGTACTAGGTAGATGTGCGAGCTTCGCTTTGCCGTCTCACGTTAGATATCGCAAGTGAGTATCGAGTTTTTTGTCATGCACTTATTTCTTTTTTATGTCTAGTCTTTCAATACATTAACAATGCGTATATAATTATTTGGTGGAATGATGTTAGCACTTCCCAATCTTATTATTAGAATATAAATAGATATTTCTAGGTTAAAAATAAATAAATGTTTATTTTCTTTCTCTAAGCAGATGATTACTCTAACTAATAAATTAACACATGAAAAATGATCGGTGATATAAAATTCAAAAACAATTGTGCCCATCTGTAGTAAATTTTGCAAATTGATAAGAAGAAGAAGAAGAATAAAAAAGAGAGTTGGGAAGAAGAAAATGACAGCTCAATCCAGGGACGGATTCTACACTCACCATATTCACAACAACGTCTACTCAAGATGTTTGCTTGTTGCTCACAAGTTAAAGGAGAAGAGAGAGCTGAGATTGAAGGAGAGGAGCAGATGAGAGGGGTGGACGGCCCGAGAAGAAAGCGTCTTTCCTCGTCTCTAGGCAAACACGAGCGGAAAGGTTTAGGCGGAGTAACCCGGATAGGCGCCTTCCTCTCCCACGCGGTGCTGCCCCAGAGTCAACGTCTCCACGCCTCCTCTGCAGGCTCAACTTCACGCCAAAAACCTTGTCTCAAGAGTCGTATCCAAGCCCCCCGCCTGACCAGTGCCTGCAACGCCTCATCACCATGCGGCTTGTCCTCCTACGCGACACCTCCGCCTAGAGCAACGGTTCAGTGCACCCCTCCTTGCACATGGCCACACGGTGGTCAAGATGAGGTCGGGGGAGGCAAAATTTAAACGTGCAGAGATCAATCAGATAAGTATTTTTTAAAAAAATTCATCAAATACTTTAGAAAAAATACCTACTTGTAGTCAACAATATGAAATACACGTCTGCAAAAAAATTGAATATACCTTATATTTTGCGCGCAACAAAAGAGACAAATATGACAATTTTTTTAAAAAAGAAGACCCATTCAAAATTGCACTGGTATGAATTTATTTTCTTTTCTAGGACACCGAAATACAAAGTATTTTCACATAAGATTTTGTATGCGTGTATTATAAATCATTATCTATATCTGTATATTTTTGCTAAAACTTTTAAATCTTTAAATTTAAATTTTTCAAAAAAAAAATCCTCCGTAAAGCTGTCCGGGCTCATACTAGAGAGACACATAATGTGCAAAGTACATATCACCAAGCTTAAGCGAACGTGTTTGGTTCGACATTGTAAACGTAATCGTAATGGGAATCGAAATACACCGGTAATGTAAACGGAATGGGGTAAATCACAAACATGTTTGGTTCAGCTCGGGTATCAGGGTATGGAATCACACAGAAGGTTTCACCTGTTAAAAAACAGAGAAGGGTTTCTTAGCGCAATGGATCTTGGCTGCTGCAAGTTGCCCTCGTCACCAGGGTCGCCGACTTGCCGATGCTCGTGCTCTCCGGCGAGATGCCCCAAGGACCATGCTACCTCTTCACGAGTTCACCTCAAGTTCGGGCCGCATCCGAGTGCCTCGCTGTAGCTCGGAACTAGCGAGAACGTGGATGGCGGTGGCTTCCAGATAGGGGCAGGGCCGGGTGCTAGAGGCTAGATCCGGGAGGCACAGGGACTGCGGCGGCTCAGAGCTCCGGTGGACAGAGAGCTTTCTTCCATGGCGGCCGGCCAGGAAGGCTCGTGAGGGCGAGAGAGAGATAGAGGAGAGAGAGAGAGAGAGTCGCGTGAGAGCGACGGAATCGATTACACGGAGGTAGGACCGGAATCAGTTTTGACTAGCGATGTAATCTGATTCCATGGAATCTGATTACGGACAAGTCGAACCAAACAGAAAGTAACGTAATCCAATTCCACCGTAATCAGGTTACGTTACAAAATAGCGAACCAAACAGCTTCATAGTGTAATATACAACGTCGCAGCCTGGCAGGGTGACACTGGCCTTTCTAGGGTTTGATTTGACTTGGTACGGGTATGGAGTCGCGTTGATATATCAAGACGACGACGACCATGCGAAGGTGACGTGTCGGGCAACGTGGACCATGCCTGTGCATTTCCGGCCACTCGTGATATTTCCATATGTGGCATGGTCACGTACACGAGTGCACGCATGCGACCATATATATGTACCGCCACTTGCTAGCAGCAAAATTTAAACGTGCAGAGATCGATCAGATAAGTATATCTAACGGAAATGCTGTGCACACGATGATTGCATGTACGATTCCCAGAGACGGTGATGTGGAACCCGCCTGTCCTGTGCCAAGCAAGGAAATAGTACTACGTGGCAATGACGATGATAATGATGATGACGTGGTGAGACGGCCAAAAGATCACAGAAATAGGCTAGCTAGCACGTACCCTAGGTCCTAACTGAGCTAGTTAAGCTGGTGGCTAGCAGTAGCAGGGACGTAAGAACGTTCCAAGCCATACATATAGATGTTCCAAACTGTGTCGATATACAGTACGTATCAGCAACGTAGAACTGTAGCTACAGTGGTTGCTACAGTTCTGTGTTAGATGTGGCAATGTGGCTAGCTACGAGCCAATCAAGGAGTTGTACACGTAATTGCAATGTACGTACGTACGTGGTCCTAATGTTGTCGATCGGTCTCTATACGAACGTGCCTACTCTCACGTACTCCCTCCTCCGTTTCCAAATATAAAATGTTTTAGCTTTATGAAGCAAATGTATCTAGACTACTTTTATTATATAGGCTCACTCATGTTTGGAGTGAATCTACACACTAGAAAAAGTTTAGATACATTTTTTTTACAAACCTAAAATATCTTATATTTTAAAATAGAGGGAGTACGTGCGTGCACAATCAGTTTGCGAATGAACACGATACTAAAGAGAAGCGAAAAATTACGGTAAACGTGCAGACCACCACGTACGAATTACTTGTACGTACGTGGCACCGGCAGCTAGCTTAAACAGATATTAAGGGGCCGGGACAGTGACAGTTGGATGCATGGTCCAACATGCGCCGCATTTTTTCGGGAGCACAGCAAGAGGACCTGCCGGTTTGCATGGCTGGCCCTCGTCTTGATCTGTGGCCGGCCGCAACGCAACGTGTGGTCTCTCTTGCTGTGCTCCTGAAAAAATGCGGAGCGCTTCTACACGCACCACACAAACAAATAAGCAGAGAATCTGCATCTAGCTCTTGCCTAGTGGGCTAGTGAGTGGCACACTACGTACGTACGGCAACACAGCAACGATCTGTTTTTGTGTCGCGTCACGTGCTTGCCGCGAGTTGTTCGATTTAGTTAGCGCTCTCTCTGTTTTAAAATATAAGATATTTTAGATTTGTAAAAAAAATGAATCTAAACGTGTTTTAGTGTATAGATTCATTCCAAAGTTGAGTGAATCTACATACTAAAACAAGTTTAGATTCATTTTCTTCACAAATCTAAAACATCTTATATTTTAGAACGGAGGGAGTATCTGTTTCTTTTGTTACTCGTATTAGAATTCGCCATTGTCGGTGTTTTCTTGTCTACAATTGGCTACTTCTAGAGATCGGCGGTACCGATCATATTACGTTTATCTCCATTGCATGGTCACCAATTTTTCTTTTGGATGCATTGGCTGCTTCGAGGGGATGACGATGCTAGGTTTGCATTGTATAAAATGTTGAATCCCTAATATTTGTTGTGTTTCTTGGATACAATAGGTTACTTCAAGAGACGGCGGTACTGAACATATTCGGTTTATCTGCATTATTGCATGGTTACTGATTTTGTTTTGGATGCATTGGCTACATCGAGCGGAACCGTAGGACACCAGGTTTGCATTGTAGGAAATATCAAATCCCTAATATTTGTTGTGTTTATTATACTCCCTCCGTCCTAAAATAGATGTCTTAGATTTAAATATTACATTGCATAATCATACATTGGATTCAATCGAATTCTACCAAGAGTAGAGTTGTAATGAAATACTACCGTTCACCACAGTATACCCCGCCATGCGTGCGTAGAACGTAGAAATTAGGATATATAAGCATCAAGAACACTATAAGTGCCAAACTATACGATTACCATAAGCATCAGGAGCTCCTCCAAACTAATTCCAAAAGAAGAAAAAGAAATAGTAGAGGAGAGAGAAGTGTCGCAAGAAAACCATGGATGGATCGAGGTGGGCCACGTACGGGTTTGCTGTCGCGTGGGATCCAGCCAGCCACCGGCAGTACAGCAGAGCGTAGCTGAGCTGCGTGACGTTGCATGAAAGGCGCACGTGCGAACACGTAGCCGCTCCCGTGACCACGGGACGCACGCACGCATGCACGCAGGACCGCATCGATCCATCTCGGTCCCTTTGGTTCTGAGACTACTAGTGTGATGCATCAACCCATCGACGTGTACGACACTACGTGTGTATTTATAATTTTATGCATCTGCTTTGATTTTTTTTTTTGATCCCTCGCAAGTACGATAAATACGTACACGTACGCATGGCGGTGATACCTAAACACGTGCTAGCTGTTGTACTCCCTCCGTTATCTTCGTGAAAGGCGTATATCTCTAATGTATAGGTTCGAAGTAAATCTATATATATATTAAAAAAGCTCTAAATATCGGAGTAAATCTATACGCTAAAAAAGCTCTAAATACATTAGAGATGTATCTCTTTCATAAAACTAAAACATCTTATACTATGAAACCGAGGGAGTACCTAGCCGCCGAGCACCGGCAAGGTGGCACCGCCGCTGCGCCTCTTGACGGTTGTGCGCCCACCCACGGGTGGACGCACCACCGGCAAGGGGGGCAGGGAGGCGTCGAGGCTCCGGCCACCAGTCTCCTTGTCTCCCAGCGAGGTGAAGGGGTTGGTTGGGACAGAGGAGGAGAAAGGGGAGCTCGCGTGAGGGAGGGAGGGGCTCGCCGTCGGCACTGCTGCCGGGCGGCCAACCACCTCACCTAGGTTTTGGTCCACGGGCCGCGGGGGGCTTTTATTCGGCCGAACTGCGCGGACCACCGTCAGATTGCTAGGGTTCGATCGGACGGTGGCAATTCAGTGACGCGGGGCGGTGGGGGTATGCTGGGCCGTCGCGGGCCGTTGGCAGGCCCTAGCCGTCCGCTGGGCGACACGCAGAGCACCAGGCCGCACGTGGGCTAGGGTGCAAGAGGGCAGCGCGCAGTTGGGCCGCGCAGACGGGCTGTACGCAAGCGCTGGGGCGGCAGATTGTTGTGTGCTGCTCACAGCAAAGGCCCAATAGGGCATAATAGTGCAGTTTTTTTGTTTTAATTTTTTTACAGAAGCTGTTTTAATTGTTTTGCTCAGTTTTTGAGTATTTTTTGTATATTTTTTTATTCAATTATTCCAATGAATATTTGTTTAGAGAATACAAAAGTGGCAGAATTTTTTCTGTAAAGTTTTAAAGTTTATGAATGTTGTAATAATGTTTCCGCTGCAAATAGTTGATTTAAATTGCTTGAATGTAATAAAGCGCTTATTAAAATTTTGTTTTAAAAGATGTGATAAAATGTTTTAAAGTTGATTATGCTCCATGTTATTAAATGACCAACGTTATTAATAGACATGATCATGATCCCTTTTATTATGTGTTAAAGGTGCATTTAATTTTATCTCTACCCAACGGTGATATAATTTTAAATGACACAAACAATTGCATGCTTAATTTATACCAACGTTGGATTAAGCATATAGTTGTTTTTTGTTGTCTCACATCTTTTATGGTTTTCAGGAGGTCTCAACCTCATAAGCTGCCTGAAGGACATTCCACTGCTCAGAGGGGATAACTATTCTTAGTGGAGGAAAAAGGTAGATCTGGCCTTTGTCTGTGCCGAGGTGGACTGGGTCGGTGAAACCAAACAGCCAGTCAAGCCTAAGGACCCAGTGAGGGATGATACTGAGAACCAAATGCTGGCTTGGTGGCAAGACTAGCAAGTGCGCAGCCAGCCCACTCGGGTTCAAGTCCCAATGTGGATTGAATTAAACGGGGGTTTAGATTTGGGGTTTTTCTTTTCGTGGCTTTTGCATGCGGGATCTTTCTTTCTGTTTCGATTTGGGGAATTGCCCGAGGAGGATCTAGGGTTAGGGTTTCGATCTACTTTTCTTGGGGATTTTGAGATCTGTTTCTTTGCCCCGAGTGGTTGTCCTTCTTTCCTATGCCTCGGCTTGCCGATGCGCATAGGGATCGAGGGGGACGGCGCGGGCATAAGGCAGGGCGCACTTTAGATCTAGGGATCTTTGATTCTTTTGCTTTTCTATTGAAGTACTATGACTAGAACAGTTGCTCTGATACCATTGTTAGTCCTAGATAGTGCATGATAGATACTATAGGGCTGAAACTAGTAGATCTGAGAGAGAGAGAGAGAGAGAGAGAGAGAGAGAGAGAGAGAGAGAGAGAGAGAGAGAGAGAGAGAGAGAGAGAGAGAGAGAGAGATCGGAGAGGAGGGGTACTACCTGTGCCCTGGCTCGACGAGCAGGAGCCAGAGGGGATACCGGAGTTGGCGCTGCTGCTAGCGTCCATGGGGAATAGGGGCGACGGCGTGGGTGTGGGATGGTGGCAAAGCTTCCCGTCGGCTCACCCTAACCCTAGATCGATAGGTATATCGGTGGGGCGAGCGGCACTACGATAAATCTCGTATCGAGTGCAGCCGGTCCCCCACCTCTTATATAGGCGGCGACAGGGGCCCATCAACCATGATAAGGTTGGGCTCCTCCGATCAGGACACGGTTAGGGACAACAGGCCGTTGGGCTCTATCATGTTAGATATTAATCTAACATTAAATAGCACTTTAGCAGGAGTTTAAAGAAAAGCAGAGTACTACAACCTTATTGTCCTTTAGGTGGGGCCCCTCCTTATCCACACTGCTTGTAGTAGCAACACGCACGGATCGACCGACCGACCGACCAATCGGACGCAAATCAGCCAACAATCTCGATCTGGGTCTGGCTGGCTCCACACACACGCTAATAATTCTTGCATCATCATGCATTTTCTTTCTCTTATTTTCCCGTGATTAGCCCCGTGGCTCACGTACGTAATCATATCGGAGAACTCCAGTAACAACTAATTAACTACGATGATCACCATATATAGCAGTTGATTAATTAATTAATTAATTGGTGTACTACTCTGGATGTCGATCGATCGTCAAAACGCGTGGATGACCGTGCGCGCGATAGCGATATTTACGGTCCATCAGGCTGCAGCTGCCGTGGGGGACGTACACGTGATATCTTTTCTGAGTTCGTCTCGATCATAAAGTGAAATGCGACGTAGAAACTTGTCATGCACGTGCATGCATGGTAAACAAAGCCAAGCTATACGATGCACTCCAGCTAGCTAGACGTGATCTATATGGATGGAACAATCTATATATTGCCGATTAGAATGATGTAGGCAGTAGGCACGACTACTCGGCCAAAAACTAAAAGGTTTCTCTTGCAATGCGCCGGACTTGGGAGCCTAGACCCACGGCATGCTGAAACGCTATAAAACTTTTAAAAGGGGCAAGTGTTGGCAAAACTTCCAGTAAATGGGGTCACTTGGATGAAATTGTTAAATATGGTAATTAGTGTTATAAAAGATAAACTAGAGGGTAAAAACTGCAATTTACAAGTCAGACGAGGTAAATTTTGATTAAACTGCAATTTATTAGTATGTACTATAATATTATGCCAAGAAGGGAGTACACGTAGTGAAAGATGGAGAGAGGAAGTAGGGATAGCTGCTTGCTTTAAATGGCAGGTTAGTACAACAAGAGGCGCAAATGGTTGGCACGTACGGATACCATGTGGCAAATCCAGTCCATACGTCCACTGGCCGCGCGCACCTGCCCCCATTGCGTGACCACAGACACACACACCTGCACCGCACGATCGAACTATTCCCATCTAAGTAGCCCATATCTCTATCCACAAGGTTTTCTTTTTTTTTCCAATCTAGAACTCCATTACTTAAAAAACTAAATTTAGTTCTAGGATGCAGAATCTGTGCTAAATCAGCTGATAGCAGGGTCATTATTAGGACATGCATGCCAGCAGAGTGGTCCATGTCATCTACCTATACCATTTGCTTTTGTGTTTACCTTGATTCTCTTAAGACCGACCCCTTTAGGACTTTATGTCCCTTTCGTGGATGGGCCACCAAATTTATGGATTAACCGATTTCCCGATGCTATATAGTAAGTGGTCCTGGTCTCCTAGAGAAGTAGTAGTATATTTCTTTACCAAGTTATCTTCAATAATGGCCACTTGGCTCAACTTTATCCAAGTTTTGCGGAAGGATGTGTTGGATGTTACTTATTAGCTAGTAAGGGTCAAGTCCATAAGTACCTTGCAAGAACAAGTGAATTAATAACCAAGATGGAGAGTTAGAGACAATGAAAGGAGGATAGGAGAAACTCATCCGAAAATGAAAAATGAACTTTACATGCCACTAATGCAAAAGAAAAGGTAAACACCCTTGTGTGTTGCGCCGTACATCTAGAGACATTTTGGACATGCGATTAACCATGAGTACTCGAAATCACACCGTAGCGGCAACACTAGAGTACATTTTATTGATAACATTGTACACAAACCAATCTATATATCTTAGTTAATTAACTCGGAACAAGCAATTCTCACTTTCGACTGAAATATATCCATCGGAAGAAAATCTTCTAGCTCCTATGCTATGTTGTTTAGACCGGCCAGATGATTCTTGACGATGAATTAGAAATAGTACTACTCCTTTCGATCCATATTAGTTGATTAGACTCATCTAGATACGAATGCATCTAGTCAAATTTTAGTGCTAGATACATTCATATCTAAACAAATTTAAGTCAACTAATATGGGTCGGAGGGAGTAGTAGTTATCTTCCCGGTGTCTAACAAAAAGCAAAACCGGTAAAAAGACCTACATTTACTACACCTGGATAGTACTTACTACTAAAGTTGAATGTGGAAGGAAGAAAAGCATGGACACCGTGGACAGATAATGCAACACAAATTAGAACAAGTACCGGCATATTAATGAGATGGGAATTAATCAGGACACAACCGCCTGATAGCAAGCAGCTAGCAAGCCGATCGATGGACCTGTGGCTGCTGGATGATTAGGTCTGGCATTGCCCTTGCAGAGGTAGCCACGACATGACCACAACTCCCACCACAGAAACCTCATTGTCTCATGCTTCATGTGGCTCTCCATTAGACCACACCTCTCTCTCTCTCATCCATGCGTGTCTCCTCCTTAATCTCTCTCTCTTTCTCTAGGCTAGTGTTAGCTTAGGCCCAACCCCAAAATAAACAAGAGCAGCCGAACCTAAACCGAGAAAAAACCAAACACTTTAGCAGCAAAGTTGATCATCATCGCCACATGCACAAGTACACGACCGTGGTACTACTTGTAGTAAGCTTAGCTAGCTCTCGATCCATGTCCATGAGGAGCGTTCCATGACCAACCCCTCCTCCCCATCTTCTCCGACTCGCCAACGCCGACGACATAACCAAGAAACCACCGAGGTCGACAACGGCATTCAGTTTCCCGCGCGGCCGCAGCAGGAGGAGGAGGAGGTCGACGAGCTGTCGCCGCCGAGGCTGGAATGGGAGTTCCGGCTCGCGGCCACGGTGCCCTCCCCGGCGCTGGCGGGCGCGTCGGACGCCATTGGCAGCGTCGACTTCGACCCCGCCGGCCGCCTCCTCGCCACCGGCGGCATCGCGCGCAAGGTCCGGATATACACCGTCGCCGGCTTCTTGATGCACCCGTCGTCGTCATCTTCGTCGTCGTGTAGCCCGGCCGCGTGCATCTGCGTGCCGGCCAAGCTCAGCAGCGTGCGGTGGCGGCCCGAGGGCGGCGCGGTGGGGTGCGGCGACTACGACGGCGTCGTGACGGAGTACGACGCGGAGCGCGGCGTGGCGGCGTGGGAGCGGGACGAGCACTCGGGGCGGCGCGTGTGGGCGCTCGACTACGCGCCGCACGGCGCGTCCATGGCGGCGTCCGGCTCGGACGACCGGACGGCGCACGTCTGGGACCCGCGCGCGCCCTCCGGGACGTCGTGGGCCACGGCGCGGGCGGGCGGCGCCGTGCTGTGCGTGGAGTTCGACCCCGCCGGCGGGCCGCAGCTGGCCGTGGGGTCCGCGGACCGGCGCGCGGCCGTGTACGACGTGCGCGCGCTGGGCCGCGGCGCGGTGGCGTCCATGGACGGGCACGCGCGCGCCGTGACCTACGTGCGCTGGGCGCCCGAGCGGAGGGTAGTGACGTCGGCCGCCGACGGGACGCACCGGCTGTGGGAGTGGCCAGTGACGACGGCGGCGGCGGCGCAGACAGACGTGTCGGGCCCGGCGCGGGAGGTGCGGTCGTACAGCGGCCACGTCAGCGGGAGGAGCTTCGTGGGGATGGGTCTGTGGCGCCGCGCGGGGCTCGTCGCCAGCGGCTCCGAGTCCAACCACGTCTTCGTCTACGACCTCAGGTGGGCCAAGCCTGTCTGGGTCCACCCCTTCGGCCTCGGCGACGGCGACGCGGGCGGCTTCGTCAGCGCCGTGGCGTGGCGGAAATGCGACGCCGACGGCGGCGGCGGAGGGGCGCTCGTCGCCGGCAGGTCGGACGGCGTGCTCAAGATGTTCACGTGCCAGCCCCGGACTGATAACCAACAACAGGTGGACGACCAATAGCGAGCCACGCTAGCTCTGTGTTTCTTCTCAACTAAGTGTGTGTCATTCATTCTTCTCGCGTTCCAATTTTTATGATTATACTTGTTAGAATTAATACTGGGGAAATGATTACTCCCTCCATCCCGGTTTAAAGGACACAATTTGCAATTCTCTGGGCCCTAGGTGTCATCTAATTGGTCCATTTAATAGCATGAAGTAGAACATGCATGAGGAGAAAAATAGTTAGGAAAGCGTTCACATTTGTTCACACATGTGCATGCAAGCAGTTTATTGTTTTCACACTAGAGTAATTATAGAGATTAAATTCTTTTGTGTCTAAGTATTTTGGGATTGCATGATTTGCAAATTGTGTCCTTTAAACCGGGACGGAGGGAGTATTTTCTTTTCCTATTATTTTCTATTTTTACTTGATATATATCTTGGTTCCCTAACAATTTTTACGTACGCACTGATCATTTTTTTAAGGAATAAATACTATATAATAATTTCGTGACCCTTTTTCACGGTAAAGTTCTTTTTGACGGCTCTTTCATATCTGAGTTCAAACTGCAGTTTTTTATAGAGAAGTGTTCAAACTGAAGTTGATCTCATTTGAGAAATTAGAAGTTTCCTTTGATCGGGTTAATCTTAGCCGCCACATGCTTATGCATCACGGAGAAAGCCTCACTATTTAATTTTGGATCTATTTCAACTAGTACATAATTGTGTTGATAAGACTAGTCCAGTAAGAGCCCGCCTAGAGGATGTCAAGTTTCGATGCTCTACCATGATTATGTTATGCTTCGTATACTGGAGGTGGGTTACCCCGCCTACAAAAATAAGATATCCTACCACACCAGATATGTGGTCTCATCTTGGTCTTATCAAGAATCTGTGCAAGGGTATTGGCTGTGGAGTTAAGAAGGAGGGGGATATGGGATTCCCTACCTCACCGCAGTACGGTCTAAAGCATGTGTCCCAAATAATATTGATAGCAGTATTACCACTCGTGACAAGTTGCATGATCTAACATATCACTCTATATCAAAACCCCTTTGCTCTAGAACCTAACGAAAGAAGGCCGGGTCCAGATGATCATAGGCCTTTCTGAAGTCCAGTTTCATGAACACCCCCTTCTAGGGTCATGCCTTAACCTCATGAATGATCTCATGAAGTGTCAGTGCCTAGTCATGGATTATTTGACCCTTCAGTAAGGAAAAATGGAGGGGGTGGGTAGTCGCTCGATAATACGTGTGATCCTAGTCATGCAAACCTTTACAAAGATCTTCTAGATGATATTGATCATCATAATCGGTCTAAATTGTTGGATATCAGTGCCCCCATAGTTTTGGGGATCTCAGTAATCACACAAGAATTAATAAGGAGAGGCATCACGAAAGTCCTAGTGTAAAATTCATGGAACATAGGCATAATCACCGTCTGAAGTTGCTTCCATAAAGTCTAGAAGAAGACAACTAAAGACCATCCGGCCTAGGAGCCGGGTTGGCTCTCATGCTTGCGGTTCCAAGAAGAACCACGCCTGTGGGAGACGACACCACCCCGGTACGTCGTCGCGCTGCTGAAACCCAATTCTAGAATGTCTAGTTCCGCATCCCAGATGGATCAAGGAGAACGGGATCGTTGTCAGAGACCGGACCTGTGCGAGACCACAGAGGTTCTTCTAGTTGTGGCACCTGGATGTCGTGTGAGAAGCAATACGACCTTGAGGTCGGCTACGAGTACGACTACATCATCCAAATTCACACGAGCGTTAAACACTTTCGATTTACAAGGGCATGCCGCCAAAATCTCTCTTCCGTTACTGCATTAACTCATAGATATATCTTGCATCGGTGTTGCGCTAGATCGGATTTTTTTTGTTCTCTGGTGCCGAACCCCTTCAGTCGACACCGACAATATTAAGTGGTAATTTTTGCGCCCATGTGCCTCCTTTCTACCATCGTTATTATTATCCAGCTTGTGTGATGCTCAGTAATTTATCATGTTGATTGGTAACATGTGTTTATACTTTATACGATGCATGGTACTCCCTCCGATCTAAAATTTATGTAGGTAGAATAAACATGCGATAACTAATTTAGATCAAAGGTAGTATTTACTTTTAATATGCTTGTTAAGGTATGGATCATTAAAGACCTAGGTTTTCATCGATATATAAACCTCTTGTAAGCCACCAGCTGGGATGAGTTGCATTTGTGAAATCTTCCGCGTTTGTAAACACTCCCGATATAGTAAAATTTCGCTGGCTGACGCCTGTGATTTTTTCCTCTCTTTGTTAGAGAGGGTTTTCCACGTTAAATCTGTGTCCCCTTTGCTATGATTTTGTTTTCGTTATTATTTGTCACGATTATAACAAGCATGACTTATCTTCACACATATTAAGAGGTAAAAATGTATTATTTATCCCATGTTGTTGATTTTAGATGGATACAAACTTGCACATGTCGTATGAATGTAAAGAAAAACATGAGCCATTGCTACCACTAATTGATCTCTTGTACTCGCTGCATCCTATAAAGGATTTCGCGGATTTATCAAAATATGTATATATCTAGACACATTTTAGTATATACATGTAAATCTAGACAAATTGCGACATCTTTTTCAGAATGGAGGGAATATAGACCATGAGCAAAAGCGAAGTGGTGACTCCGATTAATTTCCGAAGGGGATATTCCGGAAATAATGTTCGGTGTGCTTGCTATTCAAACACCAAGAACAGTTCATGCTCAGCATGATTTTAGGATAAATTAGAGGCAGGGCACTCGGTGTTTTTAGGCAACCTTTTTTTAGTATGACAGAGGACAAATAGATGGTCGTCACTATCGAGACCCTAGGCAGGGTAGTTTGATCCATTGGTGAAAGTAGTAATAGTAGTAGGTAATTGACGAAGTCCTACAACACGAAGATACCATTAATTTTAAGATTGTCATTAAGTTCACTTATTTCTTTCTTTATTTTCCTAAATAAAGATCTAGCTGTTTTGCAATTCAAAAACAGACACTTTTTCGATCGTTGATCTCTATCCGAATCTCCGGAACAGCCACACGGCTCTGTTCATTCGTGTTTCTTAGATAAACGGAGAGGCATGAGGAAACAGAGAGTCGTGAGGCATGGCAGCGATGTCAGCAGCGACGCCGGTTATAGCTCAACCGGGGCCGGAGGGGGTTGATACGTCGGAAACGTATCTATAATTTTTTATGTTCCATGTTTGTTTAGTATCTAGTTTGCTTTGCTTTGTCTATACTTTTAGGTGTTTTTATATGTTTTTCTAGACTAACCTATTAACAAGATGCCACGGTGTCAGTTGTCTGTTTTCTTCTGTTTTTTATTCCAGAAAAGGCAGAAAATCAATATTCCCGGAATTGAACGGGACAAAAAGCCAAAGTCAATATTTTGGGGAACACGGAGCCTGAATACGAGATGGAGGGGAGCCACCAGGGGGCCCCACCCCTGGCCGCGCGGCTGGGCCCAGCCCGCGCCTGGGGGGTGCGGCGGCCTTGGCTGCCCCCTGCCTCGCCTCTTCGCCTATAAAGACCCCCCGATACAGAAACCCTAAGTATTCGATCAATATTCCACCAAACCGTCTGTAGCCGCCGCCACCATCGTCCCTAGATTATGGGGATCTGAAGCTCTTCACGGCACCCTGCCGGGGGGGAGATCATCCCGGAGGCCTTCTTCTTCATCATGCCAGCCTCCGGTATGAAGTGTGAGTAGTTCCACCTTAGACTACGGGTCCATGTAGTAGCTAGATGGTTGTATCTCCTCCTTTGTGCTACCATGTTTAGATCTTGTGAGCTCCGTTCAAGATCAAGATCATCTATTTGTAATCATGTGTGTTGTGTTTGTGGGGATCCGATGGATATTGAGATTACTATGTCAGATTGATTAATGGTTCTATCTTATTGATTCTATCATGTCTGTGTTGTTTGTGATCTTGCATGCTCTCCGTTTCTAGTAGCTATCTTGGCCAAGTAGATGCTAGTGACTCCAAGAGGGGATACTTATGCTCGATAGTGGGTTCATGCCTCTATTTAATCTAAGGAAAGTGACAGAAATCTCTAAGGTTGTAGATGTGTTGTTGCCACTAGGGAGAAAACAACGGTCTCTTGTTCATGGAATAAGTGGATTGTTTACCTTACACACTTTGCTTAAAGCAGTTATCCGTTGCTTGCAACTTAATACTGGAGGGGGTTCGGATGATAACCTGAAGGTGGATTACTAGTCATAGATGCAGTTGGATGGCGGTCTATGTATCTTGTTGTATTGCCCAATCGAATCTTATAGGATCATGAATGTCTAGTATTGTGTTGTTATGCCTTGCTCAGTCCTGTCAATTGTCCTGCTGTAATTTGTTTACCCAGCATGCCATGTTTGTTTATATTAAGGAGAACACCTCTAGTGAACTATGGACCCCGGTCCAATCTTTACCATTGATACATCTTCCACTGTTACTTTTTACCTTTATGCAAACCACCATTACCTTCCACACCATACAATTAACCCTTTGTTTTCAGCAAACCGGTGAGATTGACAACCTCACTGTTCGTTGGGGCAAAGTCTTGAGTTTGTGTTGTTCAGGTTTTTAAGTTGCTAGCAACACCTTTGAGTCGTTTCCTTCCTCCTACTGGTTCGATAACCTTGGTTTCTTACTGAGGGAAAACTTGTTGCTGTGCTCATCACACCTTCCTCTTGGGGTCTCCCAACGAAGCTTCCACGCACCATCAGGACTTTCTGGCGTCGTTGCTGGGGAGGCTAAGGACGTCTTCACAAGGGGAGTCCTTCACAACCTTTCTCTTTACTTTGTTTTTGTTTTGCTTAGTTTATTTTGCTTGGTTTTGTTTGCCTCTTTTTATTAAAAACTCAAAAAAAAATAGTTTAGTTTGGTTTGCTTTCTCTTATAAAAACACACACAAAAAATTAGTTTGTGCTCTAGTTGCTGCTGCTGTTGGCTTGCTCCACTTTTGCCAAAATGAACTCTGTTGAGAACACCAAGTTGTGTGACTTCACTAGCACAAACAACAAAGATTTCCTAAGTACTCATATTGCTCCACCTGCTCATGATGCTACCTCTTATGAAATTAAGCCTTCTATTGAATCTTGTGATGAGAGAGCAATTTTCTAGTGCTAGTTCTGATGATGATGATGCCCACCTCAAAAACTTTATTGAACTTTGTGAGATAAAAAACTACAAGGATGTAGATGGACATATTATTAAGCTCAAGTTGTTTCCTTTCTCCTTGAGAGGAAAAGCTAAAGAATGGTTGCTATCCTTGCCTAGAAATAGTATTGATTCTTGGATTAAGTGCAAAGATGCTTTTATGTGAAAATAATATCCTCATGCTAAGATTATATCTATGAAAAGTGAAATAATGAAATTTAAACAACTTGATAATGAACATGTTGCTCAAGCTTGGAAAACACTACTAGGGAAATGGCCATTCGTGGCGCACCTGAAAAGAGCATCTGTGGCGCACTAGCCGTGCGCCACGGGCCTTGCGCTACGGCTATCTCCTAGTCGTGGCGCACTGCCTAGTGCGCCACGGATGTGTCGAGATAGGCGTAGCGCACCTGCTAGTGCGCCATGGCTATGTGGGCAGGTGCGCTACGCGTAGGATCTTCTGTGGTGCACTTCCCAGTGCGCCACTAAGCTTCTGAGGTGCGTTTTAGGTGTAGTGCGCCACAAAAGGTAGGTCATGTGCGCCACAGGTGTTTTTTTTGTTTTTATTTTATTTTCGAGCCAGATTATATACAATACAGATTATATACAATATTACAGGCAGATATACACACGCAGATACAAGATATACAATTATATATATAAATACACAATTTGAAAAACAAGATTGAAACAAATACATATAGATAAGTCTCATACATGAATACATAGTATAAGTTACATTGTTCGATCAAGTTACAAAGTAGTTGGTGACATGCGAATACATGTGTCGATCGAACAAGTTAGAGCTCGGAAGCTCGCCTAGACATCTAAACTAGCTAGACACAAACGCAGGATAAACAACCAAAGAAGATAACCATGATCACCGCCGCGACGAAGGTGTAGGTCTTCTTTCGGTTCCTTGTCCTAACTCCCGCTAGATAGCGCGTGTATCTAGCTTCCGCCTCCGCCATAGTGTTGTACCCTTTGTAGCTATTGCCGCTGAAACGGTGCACCTGTCTCCGGCAGTCTTCCCAATCATCGTAGACTCCGGGAACCCGTCCCTTGTACACGACGTACCACGTCATCTATAAGTTGACAATAATAATTAACCGATGATTGAAAAAAAACATATATAGTTAAAGTCGCATATGAAGATACACTTATAGAAAGTACTCCTAAATCAAAAAGACCAAACTCAAAAAGCATGCCTCATATATAACTAGGTTGTTCGACACAGGAATATGCTACGATAGAACTGTCCGCCAAGTAGGATGCACAACACCTGGACCTGTGCATAGCACAAGGCGGACAATCCCATCGCAGCACATTCACATATATAGTGTGCCACGACATTTCAATCATCGGCATTATTCTCGAAAAAGACCAAAGTAACTCGAAAAGAATGCCTCATATATATATATATATATACATAGGTTGTTGGACACAGGAATATACTACGATGGAACTGTAAGCCAAGTAGGATGCACAACATCTAGACTTGTGCATAACACAAGGCTTACAGTCCCGTCGTAGCACATTCATATGAAGGGTTTCGCGGCATAGTAAATCAAAATTTTCTACGGATGCGAACAGAGGGAAAGCCAAGATCTAATCTAGGAGATGCAATCAACGAGAGAGATTGGATTAGATCTTCATACCCTTGAAGATTCGCACAGCGGAACGTTCGTCGGAACGTGGGTGATGTAGTCGTACTCGCTTCTCCTCGTCGCGATCCGATCCGATCTAGCACCACAAGTGGCGGTGCCTCCGTGAGATGCACACGTGCAGCACCTCGACGTCTCCTCCTTCCTCGGACCAGCAAGTATGGTGGAGAGATGGATTGGATCTACAACACGACGGCGTGGTGTATATGGTGGAGAATTTCTGCACCAGGGCTTCGCCTACAAACAGTCGGGAGGGAGAGAGGAAGGGCAGCAGGGCGGCTAGGGTTGGAGGGGAAGGTGTGTGGGGTTGGTGCGCCCCCACCCCTGTTTATATAGAGGGGGGGCGCAGCCCTAGCCCCTCCCCCAAGCCCAAAGGATAAGGAGTGGGGGGCATGGACTCTCCCCTCTTCTAGAAACCCTATCTCTAGTTTAAACGATTTAAACTCTCTAGGATCGGCTGGGCCCTATGGGGCCTTGTGCCCCTGGCCCAATGCGGCCAGGACACTCCCTCATAGGCCCATGCCCCCTCCCGGAAGGTGGGGCCACGTTGGTCCCCTTCCGGAAGGTTCTAGAAGCTTCCGGTACAATACCGATTAACCCGGAACAATTCCGAACTCCAAAAACTGCACTGCCTTATATGAATCTTATTCTCCGGACCATTCCGGAACCTCTCGTGATGTCCCGGATCCCATCCGAGACTCCAAACAAAAATTCATAAACCAATTATCCAATCTATCCTAGCGTCAAGATACGTTAAGTGTGTGACCCTGCGGGTTCGAGAATATGCAGACATGATCTTCTATCAATAATCAACAGCGGGGTCTGGGCACCCATATTGACTCCCACACATTCATCGATGATCATATCGGATGAACCACGATGCCAGGATTCAAACAATCCCATATATATATATTCCCTTCGTCTCGCGATATTTTACTTGCCCGAGATTCGATCGTTGGTACCATCATACCTAGTTCAATCTCGTTCACAGCAAGTACTTTACTCGTTCCGTAATCCGATATCACTTTGTGATTAACTCCTTAACCACATGCTTGCAAGCGGTGTTGATATCGATTACCGAGTGGGCCCGAAGTATATCTCTCCGACTTGGGAGGGACAAATCCCATCTCGATACATACAACCCAACAGATACTTTCCGATCACCTGAGATACACCTTTATGATCACCCTCTCATAGGATGACGTTTGATGACCTCAAAGCTTTCTTCTGATACCAGGGAGTTGTATTATCTCATGGTCTAAGGAATACAATATTTGACATAGGAAAAGCTTCGCAAAGACGAACACGATGACACGATCTAATTGCTTTGCTTAGTTTGGGTTTGTCCATCATATCATTCTCCAATGATATGATCTCATTATCAATTGACAACTCATGTCTATGGTTAGGAAACCTTAACCATCATTGATCAATGAGCTAATCCATAGAGGCGTACTAGGGACACGGTGTTGTTCACAAACCACACAAGTATTAAAGTTTCCGCTTAATACAATTCTAGCATGGAATATAAACTTTATCATGAACAAGAATTATAATAATAACATCTTTATTATTGCCTCTAGGGCATAATTCCAACAGTCTCCCACTTGCACTAGAGTCAATAATCTAGTTTACATCTGGCAACAATCTCACACCCATGGCACTGAGGTGCTGATCATGTTTTACACGTGGAAGAGGTTTAGTCAATGGATCTGCGACATTCAGATCCGTATGTACTTTGCTAATCTTCAGATCTCCATCTGCAATATAATCTCGGATTATATGAAACTTGCGGTTGATATGCTTGGTCTTTGGATGATATCTTGGTTCCTTAGCGAGTGCTATGGCGCTAGTGTTGTCACACAATATCTCCAGTGGGTCCAATGCACTTGGAACCACGCCAAGCTCAGTGATGAAGTTTCTGATCCAAACTCCTTCACTTGACGCTTCTGCAGCAGCCATGTATTCCGCTTCCACTGTAGATCCCGCGATCACGCTTTGCTTGCAGCTTCTCCAGCTCACAGCTCCTCCATTCAAAATATAAACGTATCCTGTCTGAGATTTGGAATCATCCTTGTCGGTGTCAAAACTAGCATCAACGTAACCTTTTACGACAAGCTGTTCATCACCCCCATAGACTAAGAACATTTATTTAGTCCTATTTAGGTACTTTAGGATGTTCTTCCTGGCTGTCCAGTGTTCCACTCCTGGATCACTTTGATATCTGCTCGTCAAACTAAGAGCATTGGACACATCCGGTCTAGTACACAGCATGGCATACATGATAGAACCTATGGCCGAGGCATAAGGCACTTTGCTCATAGCTTCCCTATCATTTACCGTAGCTGGACACTGAGCCTTGCTCAATATCTTACCTGACAACATAGGCACTGAACCTTTCTTTGCCTTATCCATTCTGAACCTTTTTAGAACTTTGTCTAGGTATGTACTCTGGCTTAAAGCTATCAGGCGTCTTTGTCTATCTCTATAGATTTTGATGCCCAATATATAAGCAGCTTCACCTAGGTCTTTCATTGAAAAACACTTGTTCAAATAACTCTTCACATCGTTAAGCATGTTGATGTCATTTCCGATAATCAATATGTCATCCACATATAGTACCAGAAACGTCACCGAACTCCCACTCACTTTCTTGTAGATACAAGCTTCGTAGCAATTTGGAACAAATCCAAAGCTCTTGATCACTTGATCAAAACGAAGGTTCCAACTCCGAGATGCTTGCTTCAGTCCATAAATGGAACGCTGAAGTTTGCATACTTTACTAGCATCCTTAGGATCGACAAAACCTTCGGGTTGCATCATATACAACTCTTCATCAATGTTGCCATTGAGGAAAGCAGTCTTGACATCCATCTGCCATATTTCATAATCATGAAATGCAGCAATTGCTAATAAAATCCGAATATACTTAAACATCGCTACGGGAGAGAAAGTCTCATCGTAGTCAACACCTTGAACTTGTCGAAAACCTTTCGCGACAAGCCGTGCTTTATTGACGGTAACATTACCATCCGCGTCCGTTTTCTTCTTGAATATCCATTTGCACTCAACGGCCTTTCGGTCGCTAGGAGGGTCCACCAAAGTCCATACTTGGTTTTCGCTCATGGATCCCAATTCGGATTTCATGGCTTCTAGCCATTTCTCAGAGTCTGGGCTCATCATCGCTTCCTCATAGTTCGTAGGTTCACTGTCTTCTACTAACAAGACAGTCAAGACAGGGTTGCCGTACCACTCAGGAGGGGCACGCGACCTTGTCGACCTGCGACGTTCAGTAGCAGCATCGTCCGAAGCTTCATGATCCTTGTCATTAGCTTCCTCTATTGTTGGTGCAGGCGACACTGGAACAATTTCAGGTGCTGCGCTACTCTCCAATTCAAGAGAAGGTTCAATAACCTCGTCAAGCTCCACTTTCCTCCCACTCACTTCTTTCGAGAGAAACTCCTTCTCAAGAAAGGAACCGTTCTTTGCGACAAACACTTTGCCTTCGGTTCTGTGATAGAAGGTATACCCAATAGTTTCCTTAGGGTATCCTATGAAGACGCATTTCTCCGCTTTGGGTTCGAGCTTGTCCGGCATCAACTTCTTGACGTAAGCTTCGCATCCCCAAACTTTAAGAAACGACAACTTAGGTTTAGCACCAAACCACAGTTCATACGGTGTCGTCTCAACGGATTTAGATGGAGCCCTATTTAAAGTGAATGCAGCGGTTTCTAATGCATAACCCCAAAATGATAACGGCAAATCAGTAAGAGACATCATTGATCGGACCATATCTAATAGGGTTCGATTCCGGCGTTCAGACACACCATTGCGCTGTGGTGTTCCGGGTGGCGTGAGTTGTGAAACGATTCCACTTGCTTTAAGATGCGTGAGAAAATCATAACTCAAATATTCACCTCCACGATCGGATCATAGAAACTTAATCTTTCTGTTACGATGGTTCTCCACTTCATTCTGAAATTCCTTGAACTTTTCAAATGTTTCAGATTTATGTTTCATTAAATAGATATACCCATATCTACTTAAGTCATCGGTAAAAGTGAGGAAATAGCGATATCCACCGCGCGTCGAAACACTCATCGGTCCGCATACATCGGTATGTATGATTTCCAACAAGTCCGTTGCTCGCTCCATCATACCGGAGAACGGGGTTTTGATCATCTTGCCCATGAGGCATGGTTCGCATGTGTCAAATGATTCAAAATCAAGAGACTCCAAAAGTCCATCAGAATGGAGTTTCTTCATGCGCTTTACACCAATATGACCTGAACGATAGTGCCATAAATAAGTAGTGTTATCACTATCTACTTTGCATCTCTTAGCCTCAATGTTATGGATGTGTGTTTCATCCCTTTCGAGATTTAGAAGAAATAAACCATTTACAAGAGGTGCATGACCATAAAAGATGTTACTCATATAAATAGAACAACCATTATTCTCCGATTTAAATGAATAACTGTCTTGCAATAAACACGATCCAGAAATAATGTTCATGCTCAACGCAGGCACATAATAACACTTATTAAGGTTTAAAACTAATCCCGAAGGTAAAACTAAGAAGAGCGTGCCGACGGCCATCACATCAACTCTTGATCCGTTGCCAACGCGCATCGTCACCTCATCCCTCGCAAGCCGTCGTCTATTTCGTAGCTCCTGTTTCGAGTTACAAACATTAGCAACTGAACCGGTATCAAATACCCAGGCACTACAACAAGGGCTAGTAAGGAAAACATCAATAACATGTATATCAAATATACCTTTGATGGTGCCAGCCTTCTTGTCCGCTAAGTACTTCGGACAGTTGCGCTTCCAGTGACCCTTGTCCTTGCAATAGAAGCACTCAGTGTCCGGCTTAGGGCCAGACTTGAGCTTCTTCTCAGCAGGAGCATTGCGCTTGCCGCCGCCCTTCTTGAAGAGCTTCTTTGCTCCCTTACCTTTCTTAAAGGAGGGCTTGTTGACCATCAACACATGATTATCCTTCTTGATGTCCACCTCCGCAGCCTTCATCTTTGCGAAGAGCTCGGTGATCGTATCAGTGGAGCCAATCTGATTATGAGTCACTACAAAACTTTTGTAGCTGGGAGGGAGTGATTGCAGAACCCTGTCAATCTTGAGCTCCTCTGGAATCGTGCATTCCAGTTGCTCAAGGCGTTGAGTGTAGCCCGACATCTTTATGGCGTGCTCACTAACGGAACTCCCTTCCTCCATCTTGTAGTTAAAGAACTTCTAAGAGATCTCATATCTCTCAGAACGGTCTTGAGTCTGAAACATGGTTTTCAGCTCCTCGAGAATCTCAAAGGGCCCGGGATAGGTTTCAAAACGATTTTGAAGTTCCGGTTCCATAGCAAACAACATGGTGCTCTTAATCACACCATAATCATCTTTGCGCGACTGATAGACAGCTTTCTCATCAGCCGGCGCAGTTGCAGCAGGGGGGTCACCTAACGCTTTCCCAAGGACATAGTCCTTTTGTCCGCCAGACATAATGATTCTTAGATTGCGGAACCAATTGGTGAAGTTAGACCCATTGTTTCTAAGCTTTTCCTTCTCAGCAAAAACGTTGAAGTTGAAGTTGGATTTGGCCATGTGATCTACAGTATTTGCAAGTACAATTTAGACTATGTTCATGATAAATAGTTCAACTTAATCAAATTACTAGATGAACTCCCACTAAATTCAACATCCCTCAAGTTGTTTAGTGAACACGATCCAAATTCACCACACCTAATCCGATCATCACGAGAAGAGATGTGGTTTCAATGGTGGACAACAAAGTGTCGATCATATCATTCATATGACTCATGCTTAACCTTTCGGTTCTTGTCTTCTGAGGCCATGTCTGTACATGCTAGGCTCGTCAAGCTAGACCCAAGTATTTCCGCGTGTGCAAAACTGGCTTGCACCCGTTGTATGTGAGCGTAGAGTCTATAGCACCCGATCATCACGTGATGCTTGGACACGACGAACTTTCGCAACGGTGCATACTTGGGGAGAACACAGTTTTTATCTTGATCTTTAAGTGAGGATACATCTTATAATGCTACCGTCACGATCTAAGCATAATAAGATACATAAAGGATAAACATCACATGCATATAACTTTATGTGACATGGTATAGCCAATCTTCATGCAATGATCTCCATCTTGTGCGTTCCGGCATGATCTCCATCACTCCACCATGATTTCCTTCACCACGAATAGCAACTACAACTATTGCTAACTACTTAGCGATAAAGTAAAGCTATTACATGGCGTATAAGAAGTTGACTCGCAGGTCATACACAATTATAAAGACAACCATATGGCTCCTGCCGGTTGTGTACTCATCGACATGCAAGTCGTGAAACATTACAAAACATGATCATCGCATACAATATACACATCACATCTTGGGCCATACCATATCACAGAAAACACTCCCTGCAAAAACAAGTTAGACGCCTCTACTTTGTTGTTGCATGTTTTACGTGGCTTATGGGAGTAGATGCTAAGAACGATTCTTACGTACGGAAAGCCACAACGGTGATATTATGGTTGCCAAACTCCGGTGTTAATCCCATGACAACTATAGTGAGAGAAACTGACATCCACCAGCCGCATGTGTGGAACAAGCCACACGTCAAGTGCGGAGCCGGTCTCGCGAACGACGTCGCGTAAGGTTGGCCTGGACTGCTTCAATCTCACTATCCCGCGTCATAAGAAGAACACAAACAAGAGGCTTGCAACATAAAACATCAACGCCCGCAACAACCATGTTGCGTTCTACTCGTGAAACACATCTACGCATAGATCTAGCTCTGATACCACTGAAGGGTTTCGCGGCATAGTAAATCAAAATTTTCTACGGATGCGAACAGAGGGAAAGCCAAGATCTAATCTAGGAGATGCAATCAACGAGAGAGATTGGATTAGATCTTCATACCCTTTAAGATTCGCACAGGGGAACGTTCGTCGGAACGTGGGTGATGTAGTCGTACTCGCTTCTCCTCCTCGCGATCCGATCCGATCTAGCACCACAAGTGGCGGTGCCTCCGTGAGATGCACACGTGCAGCACCTCGACGTCTCCTCCTTCCTCGGACCAGCAAGTATGGTGGAGAGATGGATTGGATCTACAACACGACGGCGTGGTGTATATGGTGGAGAATTTCTGCCGCAGGGCTTCGCCTACAAACAGTCGGGAGGGAGAGAGGAAGGCAGCAAGGCGGCTAGGGTTTGGAGGAGAGGTGTAGGGGTTTGGTGAGCCCCCACCCCTCTTTATATAGAGGGGGGGCGCAGCCCTAGCCCCTCCCCCAAGCCCAAAGGATAAGGAGTGGGGGGCATGGACTCTCCCCTCTTCTAGAAACCCTATCTCTAGTTTAAACGATTTAAACTCTCTAGGATCCGTTGGGCCCTATGGGGCCTTGTGCCCCTGGCCCAATGCGGCCAGGACACTCCCTCATAGGCCCATGCCCCCTCCCGGAAGGTGGGGCCACGTTGGTCCCCTTCCGGAAGGTTCTAGAAGCTTCCGGTACAATACCGATTAACCCGGAACAATTCCGAACTCCAAAAACTGCACTGCCTTATATGAATCTTATTCTCCGGACCATTCCGGAACCTCTCGTGATGTCCTGGATCCCATCCGAGACTCCGAACAAAAATTCATAAACCAATTATCCAATCTATCCTAGCGTCAAGACACGTTAAGTGTGTGACCCTGCGGGTTCGAGAATATGCAGACATGATCTTCTATCAATAATCAACAGCGGGGTCTGGGCACCCATATTGACTCCCACACATTCATCGATGATCATATAGGATGAACCACGATGCCAGGATTCAAACAATCCCATATATATATTCCCTTCGTCTCGCGATATTTTACTTGCCCGAGATTCGATCGTTGGTACCGTCATACCTAGTTCAATCTCGTTCACAGCAAGTACTTTACTCGTTCCGTAATCCGATATCACTTTGTGATTAACTCCTTAACCACATGCTTGCAAGAGGTGTTGATATCGATTACCGAGTGGGCCCTAAGTATATCTCTCTGACTTGGGAGGGACAAATCCCATCTCGATACATACAACCCAACAGATACTTTCCGATCACCTGAGAGACACCTTTATGATCACCCTCTCATAGGATGACGTTTGATGACCTCAAAGATTTCTTCCGATACCAGGGAGTTTTATTATCTCATGGTCTAAGGAATACAATATTTGACATAGGAAAAGCTTCGCAAAGACGAACACGATGACACGATCTAATTGCTTTGCTTAGTTTGGGTCTGTCCATCATATCATTCTCCAATGATATGATCTCATTATCAATTGACAACTCATGTCTATGGTTAGGAAACCTTAACCATCATTGATCAATGAGCTAATCCATAGAGGCGTACTAGGGACACGGTGTTGTTCACAAACCACACAAGTATTAAAGTTTCTGCTTAATACAATTCTAGCATGGAATATAAACTTTATCATGAACAAGAATTATAATAATAACATCTTTATTATTGCCTCTAGGGCATAATTCCAACATCATATATATATATATATTGTGCCAAGACATTTCAATCATCGGCATTATTCTCGAAAAAGACCAAAGTAGCTCGAAAAGAATGCCTCATATATAAGATATAACTAGCTAGGTCGTTGGACACAGGAATATGCTACGACGGAACGGTTAGCCAAGTAGGATGCACAATTCCTGGACTTGTGCATATCACAAGGCTAATTATCCCGTCGTAGCACATTCACATATATATATTGTGCCACGACATTTCAATCATCAGCATATTCTCGAAAAAGACAAAAATAACTCGAATAGAATGCCTCATCTATAACTAGCTAGGTCGTTGGACACAGGAATATGCTACGACGGAACAGTGAGCCAAGTAGGATGCACAATTCCTGGACTTGTGCATATCACAAGGCTCACTATCCTGTCGTAGTACATTCATATATATAGTGTGCCACGACATTTCAATCATCGGCATTATTCTCGAAAAAGACAAAAATAACTCGAAAAGAATGCCTCATATATATACATAGGTCGTTGGACACAGGAATATGCTACGATGGAACCGTGAGCCAAGTAGGATGCACAAGACCTAGACTTGTGCATATCACAAGGCTCACAATCCCATCGTAGCACATTCACATATATAGTGTGCCACGACATTTCAATCATCAGCATTATTCTCGAAAAAAGAGTAAGGAAAAAAAGGACCAAAGTGAGCAAAGGACCAAAGAGTAAGAAAAAAACTAAGCATTGATTGATATATAATAATAATAAGCAAAAAAAGTAAGCGATGATTCATAAACCTAATAAGATAAGTATAGTAGCATGTACACTTGTCCACACACACAAAGGTCATCTATAGTTTGTAACTACAACTAGGCCAACATCAAGCCTTCTGGCTCGGCTTAGGGAACGGGAGGACGCCTTGTCTCGTCATGAACTTCCTATAGTCACCCTGCATCTCTAGGCGATCTTCTATGTCATGCTTATTCGGGATATTTCCTCCGTAGAAGATCCCCCCAGAAGTCATGACATCACGAAAGATGATTTCCCCAAACTGTTGCTGGATGCGATACATCTCTTGTCTAATATCTGAATCAGTGATCTTGGCCTTTGCTTCGGCCCACTGTTTGAGATGATCTCGCAGCGTAGAATTCTGCTGGTCAAGTAGGAACGCCCTCATGTGATGGAGTGCGTAGTAGGCTTCCTTCTTACTGTTTTCCGGCTGCTTCACGCAGGGGAACTCCGTTACGTGGTTGAAGACGTGCCTGCCGAACTTGACCTTCGTACGCACGAAGGTGGTGCCTTCCGTCGAGGCAAAGCCAGTGAGAGCATCATCCAGAACTTCCATGATCTTGTCGTAGTTTTTCTTCTTTTCTATACTCCCCGAGTCGAAATACGTGGCGTGGGAATGCTTCAGCTATAATAGATGAGCGTGCAGTGTTCATCTCTGCGCCAAAAATTCAAATGGAATGTGTTGGAAAAAGAATGATGATGATCTAATAAAGCCAATCGATGATGGCGAGTGAATAACGACTTACTCGGGAAAGTAAGGCACAAGAATGTATTCCTTTGTCTTCTTCGCCACGAGGATTCTTTTTAGGTACGAGGCCACGATAAGTCGTTCGGCGGGGGAACCCAAGCAGCCGTCACGCATGTAGTAGGGGTCCACTATAGCGATGCCCGGTGTGTTCTCCCTAATGATCTGCATGGCCAGGCTGAGAGAAAACAGACGGACCATGGTATAGTGCAGCGGGTATAGGTGGAACATATTGAAGATGTCGTCGAACCGCAGGAAGAACAGATCCGCAGGGGCATTGTCGACGAAGCCCAAGCCTGGTGGTGTTGGAATTATGCCCTAGAGGCAATAATAAAGATGTTATTATTATAATTCTTGTTCATGATAAAGTTTATATTCCATGCTAGAATTGTATTAAGCGGAAACTTTAATGCTTGTGTGGTTTGTGAACAACACCGTGTCCCTAGTACGCCTCTATGGACTAGCTCATTGATCAATGATGGTTAAGGTTTCCTAACTATAGACATGAGTTGTCAATTGATAATGAGATCATATCATTGGAGAATGATATGATGGACAGACCCAAACTAAGCAAAGCAATTAGATCGTTTCATCGTGTTCATCTTTGCGAAGCTTTTCCTATGTCAAATATTGTATTCCTTAGACCATGAGATAATACAACTCCCTGGTATCGGAAGAAAGCTTTGAGGTCATCAAACGTCATCCTATGAGAGGGTGATCATAAAGGTGTCTCTCAGGTGATCAGAAAGTATCTGTTTGGTTGTATGTATCGAGATGGGATTTGTCCCTCCCAAGTCGGAGAGGTATACTTCGGGCCCACTCGGTAATCGATATCAACACCGCTTGCAAGCATGTGGTTAAGGAGTTAATCACAAAGTGATATCGGATTACGGAACGAGTAAAGTACTTGCTGTGAACGAGATTGAACTAGGTATGACGGTACCAACGATCGAATCTCGGGCAAGTAAAATATCGCGAGACGAAGGAAATATATATATGGGATTGTTTGAATCCTGGCATCGTGGTTCATCCGATATGATCATCGATGAATGTGTGGGAGTCAATATGGGTGCCCAGACCCCGCTGTTGATTATTGATAGAAGATCATGTCTGCATATTCTCGAACCCGCAGGGTCACACACTTAACGTATCTCGACACTAGGATAGATTGGATAATTGGTTTATGAATTTTTGTTCGGAGTCTCGGATGGGATCCGGGATATCACTAGAGGTTCCGGAATGGTCCGGAGAATAAGATTCATATAAGGCAGTGCAGTTTTTGGAGTTCGGAATTGTTCCGGGTTAATCGGTATTGTACTGGAAGCTTCTAGAACCTTCCGGAAGGGGACCAACGTGGCCCCACCTTCCGGGAGGGGGCATGGGCCTATGAGGGAGTGTCCTGGCCGCATTCCTCATAGGGCCCAGCCGATCCTAGAGAGTTTAAATCGTTTAAACTAGAGATAGGGTTTCTAGAAGAGGGGAGAGTCCATGCCCCCCACTCCTTATCCTTTGGGCTTGGGGGAGGGGCTAGGGCTGCGCCCCCCCTCTATATAAAGAGGGGTGGGGGCACACCAAACCCCTACACCTCTCCTCCAAACCCTAGCCGCCTTGCTGCCTTCCTCTCTCCCTCCCGACTGTTTGTAGGCGAAGCCCTGCGGCAGAAATTCTCCACCATATACACCACGCCGTCGTGTTGTAGATCCAATCCATCTCTCCACCATACTTGCTGGTCCGAGGAAGGAGGAGACGTCAAGGTGCTGCACGTGTGCATCTCACGGAGGCACCGCCACTTGTGGTGCTAGATCGGATCGGATCGCGAGGAGGAGAAGCGAGTACGACTACATCACCCACGTTCCGACGAACGTTCCGCTGTGCGAATCTTCAAGGGTATGAAGATCTAATCCAATCTCTCTCGTTGATTGCATCTCCTAGATTAGATCTTGGCTTTCCCTCTGTTCGCATCCGTAGAAAATTTTGATTTACTATGCCGCGAAACCCTTCAGTGGTATCAGAGCTAGATCTATGCGTAGATGTGTTTCACGAGTAGAACGCAACATGGTTGTTGCGGGCGTTGATGTTTTCTGTTGCAAGCCTCTTGTTTGTGTTCTTCTTATGACGCGGGATAGTGAGATTGAAGCGGTCCAGGCCAACCTTACACGACGTCCTTCGCGAGACCGGCTCCGCACTTGACGTGTGGCTTGTTCCACACATGCGGCTGGTGGATGTCAGTTTCTCTCACTATAGTTGTCATGGGATTAACACTGGAGTTTGGCAACCATAATATCACCGTTGTGGCTTTCCGTAGGTAAGAATCGTTCTTAGCATCTACTCCCATAAGCCACGTAAAACATGCAACAACAAAGTAGAGGCGTCTAACTTGTTTTTGCAGGGAGTGTTTTCTGTGATATGGTATGGCCCAAGATGTGATGTGTATATTGTATGCGATGATCATGTTTTGTAATGTTTCACGACTTGCATGTCGATGAGTACACAACCGGCAGGAGCCATATGGTTGTCTTTATAATTGTGTATGACCTGCGAGTCAACTTCTTATACGCCATGTAATAGCTTTACTTTATCGCTAAGTAGTTAGCAATAGTTGTAGTTGCTATTCGTGGTGAAGGCAATCATGGTGGAGTGATGGAGATCATGCCGTAACGCACAAGATGGAGATCATTGCGCGAAGATTGGCTATACCATGTCACATAAAGTTATACTTTGTTGTCCACCATTGAAACCACATCTCTTCTCGTGATGATCGGATTAGGTGTGGTGAATTTGGATCGTGTTCACTAAACAACTTGAGGGATGTTGAATTTAGTGGGAGTTCATCTAGTAATTTGATTAAGTTGAACTATTTATCATGAACATAGTCTAAATTGTACTTGCAAATACTGTAGATCACATGGCCAAATCCAACTTCAACTTCAACGTTTTTGCTGAGAAGGAAAAGCTTAGAAACAATGGGTCTAACTTCACCAATTGGTTCCGCAATCTAAGAATCATTCTGTCTGGCGGACAAAAGGACTATGTCCTTGGGAAAGCGTTAGGTGACCCCCCTGCTGCAACTGCGCCGGCTGATGAGAAAGCTGTCTATCAGTCGCGCAAAGATGATTATGGTGTGATTAAGAGCACCATGTTGTTTGCTATGGAACCGGAACTTCAAAATCGTTTTGAAACCTATCCCGGGCCCTTTGAGATTCTCGAGGAGCTGAAAACCATGTTTCAGACTCAAGACCGTTCTGAGAGATATGAGATCTCTTAGAAGTTCTTTAACTGCAAGATGGAGGAAGGGAGTTCCGTTAGTGAGCACGCCATAAAGATGTCGGGCTACACTCAACGCCTTGAGCAACTGGAATGCACGATTCCAGAGGAGCTCAAGATTGACAGGGTTCTGCAATCACTCCCTCCCAGCTACAAAAGTTTTGTAGTGACTCATAATCAGATTGGCTCCACTGATACGATCACCGAGCTCTTCGCAAAGCTGAAGGCTGCAGAGGTGGACATCAAGAAGGATAATCATGTGTTGATGGTCAACAAGCCCTCCTTTAAGAAAGGTAAGGGAGCAAAGAAGCTCTTCAAGAAGGGCGGCGGCAAGCGCAATGCTCCTGCTGAGAAGAAGCTCAAGTCTGGCCCTAAGCCGGACACTGAGTGCTTCTATTGCAAGGACAAGGGTCACTGGAAGCGCAACTGTCCGAAGTACTTAGCGGACAAGAAGGCTGGCACCATCAAAGGTATATTTGATATACATGTCATTGATGTTTTCCTTACTAGCCCTCGTTGTAGTGCCTGGGTATTTGATACCGGTTCAGTTGCTAATATTTGTAACTCGAAACATGAGCTACGGAATAGACGACGGCTTGCGAGGGATGAGGTGACGATGCGCGTTGGCAACGGATCAAGAGTTGATGTGATGGCCGTCGGCACGCTCTCCTTAGTTTTACATTCGGGATTAGTTTTAAACCTTAATAAGTGTTATTATGTGCCTGCGTTGAGCATGAACATTATTTCTGGATCGTGTTTATTGCAAGACGGTTATTCATTTAAATCGGAGAATAATGGTTGTTCTATTTATATGAGTAACATCTTTTATGGTCATGCACCTCTTCTGAATGGTTTATTTCTTCTAAATCTCGAAAGGGATGAAACACACATCCATAACATTGAGGCTAAGAGATGCAAAGTAGATAGTGATAACACTACTTATTTATGGCACTGTCGTTCAGGTCATATTGGTGTAAAGCGCATGAAGAAACTCCATTCTGATGGACTTTTGGAGTCTCTTGATTTTGAATCATTTGACACATGCGAACCATGCCTCATGGGCAAGATGATCAAAACCCCGTTCTCCGGTATGATGGAGCGAGCAACGGACTTGTTGGAAATCATACATACCGATGTATGCGGACCGATGAGTGTTTCGACGCGCGGTGGATATCGCTATTTCCTCACTTTTACCGATGACTTAAGTAGATATGGGTATATCTATTTAATGAAACATAAATCTGAAACATTTGAAAAGTTCAAGGAATTTCAGAATGAAGTGGAGAACCATCGTAACAGAAAGATTAAGTTTCTACGATCCGATCGTGGAGGTGAATATTTGAGTTATGATTTTCTCACGCATCTTAAAGCAAGTGGAATTGTTTCACAACTCACGCCACCCGGAACACCACAGCGCAATGGTGTGTCTGAACGCCGGAATCGAACCCTATTAGATATGGTCCGATCAATGATGTCTCTTACTGATTTGCCGTTATCATTTTGGGGTTATGCATTAGAAACCGCTGCATTCACTTTAAATAGGGCTCCATCTAAATCCGTTGAGACGACACCGTATGAACTGTGGTTTGGTGCTAAACCTAAGTTGTCGTTTCTTAAAGTTTGGGGATGCGAAGCTTACGTCAAGAAGTTGATGCCGGACAAGCTCGAACCCAAAGCGGAGAAATGCGTCTTCATAGGATACCCTAAGGAAACTATTGGGTATACCTTCTATCACAGAACCGAAGGCAAAGTGTTTGTCGCAAAGAACGGTTCCTTTCTTGAGAAGGAGTTTCTCTCGAAAGAAGTGAGTGGGAGGAAAGTAGAGCTTGACGAGGTTATTGAACCTTCTCTTGAATTGGAGAGTAGCGCAGCACCTGAAATTGTTCCAGTGCCGCCTGCACCAACAATAGAGGAAGCTAATGACAAGGATCATGAAGCTTCGGACGATGCTGCTACTGAACGTCGCAGGTCGACAAGGTCGCGTGCCCCTCCTGAGTGGTACGGCAACCCTGTCTTGACTGTCTTGTTAGTAGAAGACAGTGAACCTACGAACTATGAGGAAGCGATGATGAGCCCAGACTCTGAGAAATGGCTAGAAGCCATGAAATCCGAATTGGGATCCATGAGCGAAAACCAAGTATGGACTTTGGTGGACCCTCCTAGCGACCGAAAGGTCGTTGAGTGCAAATGGATATTCAAGAAGAAAACAGACGCGAATGGTAATGTTACCGTCTATAAAGCACGGCTTGTCGCGAAAGGTTTTCGACAAGTTCAAGGTGTTTGACTACGATGAGACTTTCTCTCCCGTAGCAATGTTTAAGTCCATTCGGATTTTATTAGCAATTGCTGCGTTTCATGATTATGAAATATGGCATATGGATGTCAAGACTGCTTTCCTCAATGGCAACATTGATGAAGAGTTGTATATGATGCAACCCGAAGGTTTTGTCGATCCTAAGGATGCTAGTAAAGTATGCAAACTTCAGCGTTCCATTTATGGACTGAAGCAAGCATCTCGGAGTTGGAACCTTCGTTTTGATCAAGTGATCAAGAGCTTTGGATTTGTTCCAAATTGCTATGAAGCTTGTATCTACAAGAAAGTGAGTGGGAGCTCGGTGACGTTTCTGGTACTATATGTGGATGACATATTGATTATCGGAAATGACATCAACATGCTTAACGATGTGAAGAGTTATTTGAACAAAAAAATTTCAATGAAAGACCTAGGTGAAGCTGCTTATATATTGGGCATCAAGATCTATAGAGATAGACAAAGACGCCTGATAGCTTTAAGCCAGAGTACATACCTAGACAAAGTTCTGAAAAGGTTCAGAATGGATAAGGCAAAGAAAGGTTCAGTGCCTATGTTGTCAGGTAAGATATTGAGCAAGGCTCAGTGTCCAGCTACGGTAAATGATAGGGAAGCTATGAGCAAAGTGCCTTATGCCTCGGCCATAGGTTCTATCATGTATGCCATGCTGTGTACTAGACCGGATGTGTCCAATGCTCTTAGTTTGACGAGCAGATATCAAAGTGATCCAGGAGTGGAACACTGGACAACCGTGAAGAACATCCTAAAGTACCTAAATAGGACTAAAGAAATGTTCTTAGTCTATGGGGGTGATGAACAGCTTGTCGTAAAAGGTTACGTCTACGCTAGTTTTGACACCGACAAGGATGATTCCAAATCTCAGACAGGATACGTTTATATTTTGAATGGAGGAGCTGTGAGCTGGAGAAGCTGCAAGCAAAGCGTGATCGCGGGATCTACAGTAGAAGCGGAATACATGGCTGCTGCAGAAGCGTCAAGTGAAGGAGTTTGGATCAGAAACTTCATCACTGAGCTTGGCGTGGTTCCAAGTGCATTGGACCCACTGGAGATATTGTGTGACAACACTGGCGCCATAGCACTCGCTAAGGAACCAAGATATCATCCAAAGACCAAGCATATCAACCGCAAGTTTCATATAATCCGAGATTATATTGCAGATGGAGATCTGAAGATTAGCAAAGCACATACAGATCTGAATGTCGCAGATCCATTGACTAAACCTCTTCCACGTGTAAAACATGATCAACACCTCAGTGCCATTGGTGTGAGATTGTTGCCAGATGTAAACTAGATTATTGACTCTAGTGCAAGTGGGAGACTGTTGGAATTATGCCCTAGAGGCAATAATAAAGATGTTATTATTATAATTCTTGTTCATGATAAAGTTTATATTCCATGCTAGAATTGTATTAAGCGGAAACTTTAATACTTGTGTGGTTTGTGAACAACACCGTGTCCCTAGTACGCCTCTATGGACTAGCTCATTGATCAATGATGGTTAAGGTTTCCTAACCATAGACATGAGTTGTCAATTGATAATGAGATCATATCATTGGAGAATGATATGATGGACAGACCCAAACTAAGCAAAGCAATTAGATCGTTTCATCGTGTTCATCTTTGCGAAGCTTTTCCTATGTCAAATATTGTATTCCTTAGACCATGAGATAATACAACTCCCTGGTATCGGAAGAAAGCTTTGAGGTCGTCAAACGTCATCCTATGAGAGGGTGATCATAAAGGTGTCTCTCAGGTGATCAGAAAGTATCTGTTGGGTTGTATGTATCGAGATGGGATTTGTCCCTCCCAAGTCGGAGAGATATACTTCGGGCCCACTCGGTAATCGATATCAACACCGCTTGCAAGCATGTGGTTAAGGAGTTAATCACAAAGTGATATCGGATTACGGAACGAGTAAAGTACTTGCTGTGAACGAGATTGAACTAGGTATGACGGTACCAACGATCGAATCTCGGGCAAGTAAAATATCGCGAGACGAAGGGAATATATATGGGATTGTTTGAATCCTGGCATCGTGGTTCATCCGATATGATCATCGATGAATGTGTGGGAGTCAATATGGGTGCCCAGACCCCGCTGTTGATTATTGATAGAAGGTCATGTCTGCATATTCTCGAACCCGCAGGGTCACACACTTAACGTATCTCGACGCTAGGATAGATTGGATAATTGGTTTATGAATTTTTGTTCGGAGTCTCGGATGGGATCCGGGATATCACGAGAGGTTCCGGAATGGTCCGGAGAATAAGATTCATATAAGGCAGTGCAGTTTTTGGAGTTCGGAATTGTTCCGGGTTAATCGGTATTGTACCGGAAGCTTCTAGAACCTTCCGGAAGGGGACCAACGTGGCCCCACCTTCCGGGAGGGGGCATGGTCCTATGAGGGAGTGTCCTGGCCGCATTGGGCCAGGGGCACAAGGCCCCATAGGGCCCAGCCGATCCTAGAGAGTTTAAATCGTTTAAACTAGAGATAGGGTTTCTAGAAGAGGGGAGAGTCCATGCCCCCCACTCCTTATCCTTTGGGCTTGGGGGAGGGGCTAGGGCTGCGCCCCCCTCTATATAAAGAGGGGTGGGGGCGCACCAAACCCCTACACCTCTCCTCCAAACCCTAGCCGCCTTGATGCCTTCCTCTCTCCCTCCTGACTGTTTGTAGGCGAAGCCCTGCAGCAGAAATTCTCCACCATATACACCACGCCGTTGTGTTGTAGATCCAATCTATCTCTCCACCATACTTGCTGGTCCGAGGAAGGAGGATACGTCGAGGTGCTGCACGTGTGCATCTCACGGAGGCACCGCCACTTGTGGTGCTAGATCGGATCGGATCGCGAGGAGGAGAAGCGAGTACGACTACATCACCCACGTTCCGACGAACGTTCCGCTGTGCGAATCTTCAAGGGTATGAAGATCTAATCCAATCTCTCTCGTTGATTGCATCTCCTAGATTAGATCTTGGCTTTCCCTCTGTTCGCATCCGTAGAAAATTTTGATTTACTATGCCGCGAAACCCTTCAGGTGGCACCTTAACCACGAATACCGGGTGCGAGGGATCTTTCTCCGATAGAAGGCGTCTCTCTATCGTCAGCATGCCGTCATGCACACTCTGCAGTTCCGAACTGGCGAGCTTCCGCAAATTCTTAGGTAGCATGGGCTCACCCGCCACATGAATCCTCCACATAATACCCTCGGGTCTTGGTGGGCCGTCCCGAAACCTGATCGGATTCGCAGTTGTTGACGCCACCGGCTGGCTCGAGCTGCTAGATTTTCTTTTCCTGCCCTTTTTTCCTTTTGGAGAGCGGGCAGGCACCGCAATCTGAGCATCGGCCGCCCTATGTAGTATGTCAGGGCTTAGAATAAAGGGCAGGTTGGTTGTATCAGCTGGCTCTGTAAAGGCGCAAGCTGGAGGCGTCTCCTGAGAACCAAACAGACGCTTGGTGATAGTGGCTTTCTCTGTGGGGCCACCAGCTAGATCTTCGTTGCTAAACTGAGTGTTGAAGAAGTGATCATTCCAGTCTTCGTCGTCCTCGGCCGGATCCTGCGCCATGTGCATATCATCAACATGATCATCCGACCCATCGCGTGGAGGTGACAGCGAGGGCGTTAAGGGGGCCTTGCCACCGCTTGTCGCTGGCACGACAGGCGGTGCTGTTGTCTATGGAGTGATGGCCCCCGCCGTCCCCAAACGGATCATGCTCTTTGGCCATAGCAAGAATAAGCCGAAGCAAGTTCTAAGGACAGACGGCTCTTCTTCATCCGCTCTTGGGGGTTGAATGGGAGGTTCCAGGTCGTCGCAGCCCCTTAGCACCCGACTAATTTTAACCCTGTGCACGCTATCTGGCATCGGCCTTGAGTGGAACGTGCGCAGCAAGGGTTGAACGATGGTACCCTTGGCAACATCCATCAGCTCGTTGTTCACGTAGCATAAGAGAGTGCAAGGAACATCCGTCTGCGGAAAACATGTACGGCGTCGTCAGAGATGCCATAAGAGTAATAGATGGCATGAAAGGCGGTAATTAAAGCAATTTGTTTACCGTGATGGTGTCGAGATCGTCTAATGTCGACGCACCGCATATGGCGACGGGCGTGCAAGAGACGGAAGGGTTGCTTGATGGCGCGGTGCTGGCCGTCGGTGTATTCTCCCTACCGACGGGTGCTTGGAGCTCCGGTGCTACCGCGACGATGGCAGGGGGCACCAACATGTACTCCGGCGCCGCGGTGATGGCAGGGGGAGTCACCAACACTTGAGGCGCCGCGGTGCTAGCGGGCGGATTCACGAACACGTAGTTCGCCTGATTCGTCGGCGCCGCGTTGTTCGAGTGGCTGCTGACCATGCTTGGAATTAGGCACGGCCCTACTCGACCACCCGCACTCCAGTTCGCTATTGACTCCACCAAGGTAGGCATGAAGGACGTGAGGGTGATTGCCAGGTTGTCTTGGACGATCTGCGGGATCCGCGCCACTTGTGCCTTAAGTTCTTGAACCTCGCGGTTTTCCTCCTCGCTCCTTCCCGACGGTGCCACATGCGTCCTCGGCGGTGGACCAAAATGATCCACCCAATTCTTACCCCCGAGGCCGGCCAGCCGACGACGGCTTCTTCGCAACCGGCTCTATTTTCTTGGCCCGGTTCATCGCCCTGTTAAAAGGGTTATCCCACCGGGTGGCCGCCGTCGACCCCTGGGATGAGGAACCCTGGGATCCATGACTAGCAACAATTTCCTCCTCCTGCAGAAGAAGTAACAGTGAATCATTTAGATCATCGATTAGATTGCAATCGAGTTGATCCGCGGTAATTAGATTATACTTACCACAATTTCCTCGAATTCCTTCACCGCAGGATCCGCGGTGAGTTGTTTGGTTTTTGGGTCCACATGGCAACGGGCCCTGATGAAGTTACGAACCTGCCCGGGTTCGAATTTAGCAAAGGGGTTTTCTATCCCCTTGGATATATACTCTTCGTCCTCCTTATTCCATTTGGCCTCTGCGGTTCTGTATCCACCAGATCCGAGATGGTGATGACCTATATTCATCGCCTGCAGCACCTTTCCCTGATTACTATTGGCCAGGGCTCTTTCGGATTCACACCTCTCCTTGAACTCCCGCAACTGATCTTCGGTGATCTGCGGGGCAATCTTCTGGATCTCCTCAAGACTTTTGCCTTCTTTATAGATCTTCTTCTTTATCCAGGTTCTCCAGCTGGTCAGGGCGGTGCTCATCTTTGTGAGGGCGGATTTGTTTACTTCGTTCCCATGATAATTTGTGTTCTGATACTGTGCGGGGAACTTGTATCTTGCGTGCAGCTTCTCGAAGAGGAGTGTGCGCAAGTGGCCATTATCTTTATGCCGGAGATTCTCGGTGTTGATCGAGATGGTTGTCCGGGTGATCGCCGCCACTTGCCCACCGTACCCTTTGACGACAAGGGCGGCCAAAGGAACCCCTAATGGGCTCACTTCGGTAATTTCCTCCCTGACGGTGCCGACCGTGTTTGGGCGCCGGTCCTTCGGCTTCTTCTTCTTTTTCTTAGGAGGATTGCTACCACTCCCTGTGCCCTCGCCACCATCAGTGGTTTCATCATCCGCCGTTCCTTCGGCTTCTTCCTCCGTGTCTTCCATCTCATCATCCTCGCTCTCCGAAGGATGGTATTCTTCATCGTCTTCTAGTCGCTGGGCCGCCTCCCAGAATGTCAATTGTTTATTCGGAGGTTTGAGTTCTCCTTCAGCGCTGATGCGCTTAGAACATCCAGCCTCGTCGTTGTCACACATCTTTGCACTAATAAAAAACAAATAATTAGTTAAATGCACGGAAAAATCCGGCATGACCTTTGCTAATTTTCTTAAACTAGGAGTGCCCGATTTCTACCGAAACGGAAGTTAATCAACATTCCGGCAAAAATCAGGACTCATTTCATACAAGAACCTGCATACGGGACATAATAAAGTGCTTCATACAAGCACAAGAATAATTTCAAGTGCTACAACAATAACAACAATCCTTGCTGTCATTTGCTTGCAATAAGAAAATGAGAATACACCATATACACCATAACAAGCACAAGTTCAGCAAGCAAATGACGACAACATAATTTTTAGTTCTGTGAACAAATGAAAGCAAATGACAAGTATACACAGTTCAATTCAGTTCACCTTGGCAAGCACAAGCTCGACATCTAACTTGACAGCAACTACAGGTGCAATGCAGACTTGTTTTAATTTTGATGCAAGAAGTTACTGGACTAGAATAGAAGATACTCGCATGCAGATGCATGCAGCACAGCCACTGCCACCCCAATCAGGGCAATCAGGGCACTCAAACTAATACCATGTTTCATTGCAAAGAACTACAGATAGGTCATTGTGAAAAAAGAATAGCGCAAAGGGGCACTGCATATTGGCAACAACTGAAGAGAAACTAATTGATGCACTTTTCATTTTGACCAAAGTACAAAACTTATAAAGAGGGAAGAGAATTAGAAAATCCATCAAACTAAATCGTCAATGTTCCATAAATACCGTTGGCAAGTTTGTAATGAAAGAAAAAACAATTCAACACTTACACAGTCCATAGGTTTTTCCTAATCTGATCAACCAATGGCTCAGGCTCTCTGTCTATTATTACTGGACTTGATAAAATATGACCATCTACTGCTATATTCATCTACTGGACTTGCAAGAAGTTACTAGACTTGATGCATGAGTGATGTTTTATTTCATGCTTGGGTTAAAGAATATATGACCATCTAGTGCTATATTAATCTACTGCACATATCTTTGTTCTACTACTGCATTTTCATCTACTCTGAACCTAACCTAAACCTAACCTGAATCTTGCTACTCTGAACCTAACCTGAACCTAACCTGAAGCTTGCTACACAGAATAAACTCAGGACCCTAACCTTAAGCTTGCTACTCTTAACCTTGGCATGTGCTTGACTAGTAGAGGAGCAAACTGCTGCATCCAGACTTAACTACATCTGACTGAGACCTCATACAAACACGACGACAATGGCAACATCAAGTGATGATTAAGCACCAGATTTCTAAGTAGAACCCAAAGCTCCAGATTTCTAAGTGTTGGCCTCGAAACGAAAGCTACTACTGTATGTGTCCCTGTCATTTGTCCCTGCATTGTATCTCTGAAGCTACTACTGCAGAACTAGGAACCCTAACTAAGCTCAAGCCACTGCAAGCCAAACCTGCAAATCACCCCTGGAACTTGAGCTAAGCGAAAAGTCTACAGGCAGAAACCCTAGAAGACGAGCCTGGACGCGAAGGCACCGTGAGCTCGGCCTGCCCCAATGGAGAAGGAACGGTGTGGGCAGGGAGAGAGGGAGAGAGGGGAGGCTCACCTCCTCTGAGACGAGGACGACGACGAGCACGTGTGAGAGGCGGTGGCCTCCTCCTCCTCAGCCTCGAGCGGCGGCGGCCTCCTCCTCCTCGAGCGGCGACGACCTTCTCCTCCACGGACGACCTTCTCCTCGACGCCTACCGTAGCGCACTTGTCCAGGGTGTGCTACGCCTATGTGGGTTGGACTATCACATAAGAGGGCGGCCACCCCACTAGTTAACACTACCACTGTCTTATCCCACTGGTTCTGCCCACTGCTCTATTCTAAACTTGTGAGCACCCAGGTTTGAATCCTGGTGCCCCACTTTTTTATTTTTATTTTAAAAATACTTTTAAATGTTCTAAAAAATGCCCAAAAGTGGTGATATATGCCATGGAAGTTTTGTTTTGTTTTTAAAATACTTTTAAATATTCCAAAAATGCACAAAAGTGATAATATATGTCATAAAAGTGGTACAAATATGATTCAAAGTATAACTAAATTTCATAATAATTTGTCCATGAATATTACAATCTTTTTCGACCACGCGTTTTACAATATTTTTTGAGCTAGCATTTTACAATATTTTTCCCTTCTTTGTCGCGGTTGAATAATTTAGCCCGGCACTTTAATGTTTCTTCTTTCGAACGGGCTACCTTTTTTGGGTAGGGTTGTCCTTTTTCTTCTTGTGATGTATGTTGCTGCATCGTAGTCGTCGTCATCTTCAATCTTTGGATCGCCGTACTGGTCGAAGTCTTGCTCGTTGGCGACTCCATCCATTCCGATGATGTTTCTTTTTCCTCTCCTCACGACAACACGGCTAGGCTTTGTCGGGTCGGTAATGAAAAAACATTGGTCCACGTTGGTAGCCAGTACCCACGGTTCATTTTTCGCGGCCACGTTTGCACCGGCGGCCTTGGATTTGGCTGCTTCGGGTATAACCATGGTTGTGAAATACCGGTCTTCTCTTTCGACTCTCTTTGCCCATGTGACACGGAACATCGGCACCTTTTCTCCACAGTAGTCGAGCTCCCAGATCTCCTCGATTCTTCCATAGAATCTTTCCTTCACGTTGTCATCGGTGTAGAATTCCGACGTTACGCTTGAGTTCTGATAATCACACTTGTTGTCCTTTTCCTCCGTGTAGAATGTGTAGCCGTTGATATCATACGCCTGATAGGTCACCAGGTTTTGCATCGGTCCCTGCGACAAGTTGAATATGATCTTTTCCGTGTCAGAAGAATGCGATCACGGGGGATTATCAAGGAGTGTCTGCCTAAACCAACGCGTGAAATCTGAGTTGTGCTCTTTGATTATTTCTCCATGCGTCCTCTGTATGCCCCGGTCACTGTACTTCTTCTCGATTAACCTTTTGTGCTTCTGTACCCAAGGATCGACCAGTTCTAAATGTTGTAGCGCGACCAGGTTTGCTCGATCAAAGTCTGCGCGTCGAAAATCGAAGTCTGCATGCAGTATGCGACGACCCTCTCGGTGACTAGATCTGTCAAGCTTGCCAAGGTGCCTGTTAACGGGAAGACCGACAGGGTTCTCGATGTCTAGATAATTCGTGCAGAAAGAGATGCACTCTTCGACCAGAAAGCCCTTGGCTATGCTTCCATCTAGATGGGACTTGTTGCGAACGTATCCTTTGATGTGTCCGTTCATCCTTTCGAACGCCATCATGCTGCGGAGGAACATCGGCCCGAGTTGTACGATGTCCTCCACGACATGGACCAGCAGATGCACCATAATGTCGAAGAATGCGGGTGGGAAGTAGACCTCAAGCTCACATAGTATCACCACGATCTCCTCCTGTAGCCTCCCGAGCTGATTCACGCCAATCGACTTCCTAGAGATGACGTCGAAAAACTTGCAGAGGCCAAATAACGTTTCACGGACGTGCTCGTCCATTATCCCTCTTAGTGCGATCGGAAGTACCTGTGTCATTAGAACGGCACAGTCGTGAGACTTCATGCCACTGAACCTCTGCTTTGCCTCGTCTAGGTATCTGCTTATCTTGCCCGCGTAGCCATAAGGAAATTTGACTCCTAGAAGGCACTTGAAAAACTGTTTGATCTCATCCTGGCTTAGAGTGAAGCAAGAAGGAGGGCAGTAATATTTGTTCTTCTTGAACTTTTTACCCTTTCGACGACCTTGTGTCGTCTCCGACTCATGATCATCGTCATCTTCCTGATCATCAGGAGTAGTGTGCGTCCTCCGTGAAGCTCCTTCCGGATACCCAAGCATATCAGGTCGTGCCTTGCTTTCGGACCATCTTTCGTCCTATCTGGCATGTTGATTATGGTGGCGACCAGACTCTCGCACATGTTTTTCGTGATATGCATGATGTCGAGGCTATGAGGCGTGCGGAGAAACTTCCAGTATGGCAACTCCCAGAAAACAGACCTTGTTTTCCATACCTTCATCAGCGGCTTGTCTTGTTGCTGCCTCTTTCGCTTCTTTCCAGGCTTAGGACAATCTTTCCAGTTTTTCAGCAACTCTTCCACTTCTTCGCTGCTCCTACGCTCTAGGATTCCTCGGGTCTCGGATTTGCCATCGAACAGGTCTCCACGTTTTCTCCATGGATCATTCTTGCCGAGCCACCTCCGGTGCGCCATGAACACGGTTTTTTATGACCCTGGATCTTTCTAGTTGGAGATAGCTTGTGTTATCCATGCACCTAATGCATGCGCAGAATCCTTGGATAACCTACCCCGAGATATACCCGCAACCTGGATAGTCTTGCACCGTAGTGACCAACGCGGCTCTCATAGTGAAATAATCTTGTGCGACGGCGTCGTAAGTATTGGCTCCAGATTCCCATAACGTGGCTAGCTCCTCTTTCAACAGCCCGAGATACAGATTGATGTCGGTACCAGGTTGTTGCGGCCCTTGAATTAGCATACTCATTTGTATGTACTTCTTCTTCATGCACAACCATGGAGGGAGGTTGTACATCCATAAAAACACGGGCCAAGTGTTGTGCGTGCTGCTTTGGCTACCGAACGGATTGAGTCCATCGGTGCTCGCACCAAGCCTGATGTTCCTCGAATCTCCACCGAATTCTGGGAATTCGAGGTCCAATGCTTTCCACTGGCTAGCATCTGAAGGGTGCGTCAGCAGCTCATCCTTTTCAGGGTCATCATCATCATCTCCTGGCTTCTTCCTTTCCGCATGCCATCGCATGAGCTTCGCTTCCTTAGGGTCCGTGAAATAGCGCTGCAGACGAGGAGTGATAGGAAAGTACCATACCACTTTTCGATGTGCTTTCTTCCCTTTCTTGTATCGACTCACGCCGCACACCGGACATGTGGTTTTCTCCGCGTCCTCGCCCCGATAAATGATGCAATCATTGATGCATACGTGATATCTAACGTGCGGTAGATCGAGAGACAGACGATTTTCTTGGCGTCCTCGATACTAGTTGTACATGTGTTCCCCTCTGGGAGACGATTGTGCCAGAATGCCATCATATCGTCGAAGCTTGCGTCGCTCAATTTGTGTTTTGCCTTCATCTCCATAGCCTTGAGCGTTACATTCAACCGGGTATCATCGGGCCTGCATCCTTCATACAATGGAGTAACCGCGTCTTTCTCAAGTTGCGCAAGCTTGGCTTTCTCTCTAGCGGCAGCCCTGGCATTACTCGTCTGCTTGAGAAGCAGCTCTTGCACATAAGGGTCCCGCACCCAGCCTGACGTTGTTCCATCGTCATCTGCTCCTCCGGCATCTAGATCATCATCATCCCGGTCTGCTTCCGCACCTTCACCATCTCTAGGAGACTCTTCATCTCGCCCGTTCTCGCCGTGGTGATGATCATCGTCATGTTGGCCACCTTCACCGTCTCCATCGTCTTCGTCATCGCTTATCCAACGAGTGTATCCATCCATGAAACCATGGCGGAGCAGGTGCGCCTGCAGATTCCCGGAATCTAGGTTGATCACCCAGTTGAGTTTGCATCTTATGCACGGACATCTTATATCCGTCTTTTTATTTCGTATCATGTCGGTCGTCGCACATTTCAAAAATCTAGCCACAATGCCTTCGCTCATTATGCGGACCATTTTTGCCTGCACGGTGTACACAGTACAATTAGAAGTCTATTAGAACCACATAATGAATGCATGCATGCAATGGTCGATAGAAAATTTCGGCATGACCTATCCTAAAATTAGGACCTTTGCGAAATGCCAAAGTCTTGCCAAAATGGAAATGAATCAACATTTTGGCAAAACAAATGGCAACTTGTTCACATACAAACACAAGAGAGAGAGACCGATCCATACACACATGAACATATCATTATCCTCTCCATAAACACATGCATGAGCATCATCGATACTCTCCATATACACACACATATGACCATCGATCCTCTCATACACACATCATGAGCATCGATCATCTACATACATATGAGCATATCATCCATATACACATGAACACATCCTTACATGGACAACTTACCGAGATGAGAGACCAATCGCGAGAAAGATGGAAAGGAGAGGTGTGCGCGAGACCGGAGAAGGAGATGAGAGACCGGAGACCTTCCTCTATTACTTATGTAACATCCAAGGCAAGTTCTACATGCTAAAAATGGTAAATGGGTGGAGAAATTGAGGTGGGAAGGAGAAGATCCTGACTAGATCTAAGGAGGAAGAAGAAGGGGAAAGTGAAGTGTGGGGTGGTGGATGGTCACACATGTGCACATAAAGTGCAGCTATCAAAAAAAATCGCCACATCCGTGGCGCACTCTGCCCTAGTGCGCCACAGTGAGTAGTAACATCTGTGGCGCACATGCCATAGTGCGCCACGGATGTGTCTAGCCGTTTCACAGCAGAGAGGGGCATGCGCTTAGGCGTAGCGTACCCCCTCCATGTGCGCCACGGTTGACACTAACAACCGTAGCGCACCTACCCTATGTGCGCTATGGATGTCTGGCGTGCGGCCAATAGGGCCCTGGCCCACACATATCTGTGGCGCACTATGGTCATGTGCGCCATGGTTGTTCTAGTTACTAGTAGGGAACTGCCCATAGGTGAGCCACGCCTGTTTTAGCCATGGGGCACTTCAACCATGTGAGCCACGGATGTGCTGATTACCTATAGCCATTTTCCTAGTAGTGAAAGAATGAAATCTTTGGTTAAGAATTGTCCTACTCATGGACTTACTACTTGGATGATTATCCAGACTTTTTATGCAGGTTTACACTTCTCTTTAAGAAACCTGTTGGATTCAGCTGCTGGAGGTACCTTTATGACCATTACCTTGGGTGCTGCAACAAAGCTCCTTGATAATATGATGGTTAATTATTCTGAATGGCACACTAAGAGAGATCCACATGGTAAGAAGGTAAATTCTGTTGAAGAAACCTCCTCTTTGAGTGATAAGATTGATGTTATCAAGGCTATGCTTGTTAATGGAAAAGCTCATATTGATTCAAATAATATTGCCTTAGCCTCTTTGGTTGCTCAACAAAAGTAAGTTGATCTGAACTTCATTAGGAATAATAATTTTGGCAACAATGCTTATGGTAATAACTATAGGCCTTATCCTCCTAATAATGGCAATACTTATCATGGTAGATCTGGAATGCCTAGTGAAGATAGGATTCTAGAAGTTAAAAGATCCATTAAAAACTTTATGCAAATGCAATATGAGCAAAACAAGATATTCACTAAAACTATGGAAGAACAATCTGCTATCTTGAAAAATATTAGTCATCAACTTGAGAATTTGAATAGAGAAATTACGAGTTTACAGTCAAAAAATTTGAGTGCTGAGAAAAATATTTACTCTTTGTCTAAAGCACAGTCCTCTTTGATTAATAAAAATTGGAAAGTACATTTGCTGCTACTCATGCCATACAAGTTACTATTGATGAAAATGTTAGACTTTTAGCCCAACTACATGCTAAGTGGGAAAGAGAAGCTGAAATTGCTAGAAACAATAGTGTGTGCACTATCACCACCACCAATATGGATGCCACTAAACCACAAGAAGTCCATATTCCTCTTACCACAATGCCTAAACCCAATGAGTCTACTACTAGTGATGCTAAGTTTGATTTTGATCTTGATGGTTACAATACTTCTGAAGTGATTATGTTCCTACAAAAGCTTGCTAGAAGTCCTGATGCTAGTGATATGAATGTAGCTTTCACCAAACACATTACAGATGCTCTCATTAAAATTAAGGAAGAAAAGTTGAAACACAAAGCCTCTATTCCTAGGAAATTAGAAGATAGTTGGGAACCCATTATTAATATGCAAGTGAATGACTTTGATCTCAAAGCTTCATGTGACCTTGGTTCTAATGTCTCTATTATGCCTAGAAAGATTTATGAAATGCTTGATTTGCCACCTTTGGAAGATTGTTATTTGGATGTCCCACTTAATGATAATGCTAAAAATAAACTCATGGGGAGTATTAATGATGTTCTTATTATGGTTAACAATGCTTATGTCCCTATTGATTTCTATGTTTTGGATGTTGAATACAATGCTTCTTGTCCTATTACTTTGGGAAGTCCTTTTCTTAGAACTGTTGGTGCCATCATTGATATGAAAGAAGCCACCATTAAATATAAATTTCCATTCAAGAAAGGTATTGAACACTTCCCTATGAGGAGAGATAAGTTGCTTTTTGCTCCTCTTTGAAAGCAATTTTTGATGTTAATGCTTCTTCATATGAAAATACTTGATTCTTGCTTCTTGTGCCCAACTTAAAGGCGTTAAAGAAAAGTAATTATTAAGAGATAACCCAAAAGTTTTCTTGAGTCTTGGAAGTTATTACTTTAGTAATGACCTCTCCTTATCTTTTTAGTTAGCTTTTTGTGCCAAGAATAACCTCTAATGAGAGGGTAGTAAGATTTGGGGAGTTGCTGTCCTGAAACAAATTTTTGTACTCCACCGTAAACATTCGTGTAAAATCTATATAAGTCGGATTGAGCTGATATTTTCTGAATAAATCCTCCAGTATGTTAGATAACTTTAGTTAGTTCAACACTTTTTGATTTGAGCAACATAAGGTCTTCGAAAAAATCGGTTTCTACCTGTTGGTCTGTTTTGACAGATTTCTGCCATTATTTGCATTTGCTTCTTATTGATTCCTTTTTGGGTTATTTTTAGGAAATTGAGCTTTTTGAGGGAATTGCTACAGTAGCTTGTGTTTTTAGTGAAAGTTTTTCTGTTCTAAAGCTAAATCCAAAGGTCTATTATCTTTTGAATACACTAACGTTGCTAATGAAGATTGTGTGAAGTTTTGTATGAAGGAAAATTTTCAGGTGTAGAGAAAGAATGATGTAATGAGATAAATAATGGACAAAAGCTCAAGCTTGGGGATGCCACCCCGTGTCACCCCAAGAAATATTCAAGAGGTACAAGCATCAAAGCTTGGGGATGCCCAAGGCATCCCCTTCTTCATCAATAAATATCTCAGGTCTTTCTAGACACTTCGTTTTTATTGTTTCATGCACAGTTGTGTTGTTCTTGGAGCGTCTTAGTTTTCGTTTGGTTTGCTTAGTTTTCTTGAATAAAATAGTCTGGACCCCCTTTCTCGTTGTGTTGTTTCAAATAAGTTCATTGGTGTTGGTGAGGAATAGAAAGTTCTTGCTTAAATAGTACAAGAGGAGCTTGCTTTGACTGTGACTTAGACTTTATCATGTCATGCTAGGTGTTGTTTTGACCTTATGCTTAGTGATTATTGTTGTAGCATGACTTGTTCCAAACAATTGGGATTGCTTAGTGTGTCTTGAAGGAATCATGCATTGTTTTAGCATATAAAAGCATAGTATTGTGGTATTCTCCTTTGATGATTTGTTTGGGTTGACTTGGCACACACAATGTTATGACTATGAACAAGTCACCATAGCCTCTATGATTATTTAGTCCTTGACTTGTGGTACCACTTTATGCTTTGATTAGTAATGTTTTTTCGCACTGCATGATTATGGCCATTATTGCTCTCTTAGTTGGTCGCTCCTATTCTTTTTGCAAGCCTCCACTTATATGAGTAAGTTCTACTCATGCATCCAACTCCCAAGAAACCAAGTTATTCCAAAGTGTCCACTATAAATTCCTATGCATGGTGTGTTACACCATTCCAAGTATATTCTTGTTTTCATCTATCTTACAATTAAAAAGTATTTTGTTATATGAAAACTTATTGATTAAAGCTCTCACGAACTTGATGGAACACTTTATTTTTCTTGTACCTAATAAACTTGAACCATTGTGTCATCTATGTTGTATATTCTTGCACTTATACGTTGGAATTAGCATAACCGTGTTGTCACGGGGAATGCTTTCAACATTGCACTTGTAGTTTGTACACAGTTGATATCATGCTCTTTTGTCTATGGATGTCGTCGTTGTTAAATGAAAGGGTTGCTTGTAAGTCCATGGAGTTATCTATGTGTGTTAGAGAAACGCCTGGGCCGCTAGCCTAAGCCATGTCTAATCATGGTGGAAACTTGCAGGATCACCATAATGACATCTATGAAGCTTTATTTTTATAAAAAAAGAGACATATTGAAAAGAGTAAAGTGAGAAAAAAGCACCATATTCCCATGGGAAATAAGAAGATTGCTAAGATGCTCATTGTCTGCTTGCCTTGTCATTTTGATTATGGGATAGCTCCTGTATCATGTGCAAGGGGTACCCCGTTGGCGGTTCTCTATGATACAAACGTACTTACTATGACAAGAACTTACAGGTAACTAAAGTTGAGTAGCATGAGGAGCGGCCCTCGTATTCAAGGGATATGAGTTTGCCAACTTATACTTTGTCGAGCATATACTACATAGTTTGTTCACTTTAACCTTAATCACTTGAAGATGCTTATGATAGGGGCAATGAGGGATGAAAGCTAACAAGTACCATAATTTTTGGAAGCTCTTTTTGAAACTTGAAATCTTTGCTTCCCTTTATGAAGGGCCTTTCTTCCACTATTATAATGAGTCTTCAACTTCTATCCTTAGGCACCAATTAAGAGAGCATAGTTGCCGTTCTTAGTTTTATGTGCATTGTCGCAAAACTTATTGATTGATGCATATTGTTGATATTACTTGTTCTTGTGCTATTTGTATCTAGTCACACTTATGAACTTTGAAGGTGTCCTATGCATCTATTTGCTACTCCATGAGGGACAAGCTGAATGCCACTATGTTATGTTTTCTGTATGTGAAACAAACAAACGTTTTTCAATGCATGTTATTCATGATCTTTGTTTTTGTAACCTTTCATGTTGCATGCATAGTCGTTGGCTGTGTGTGGTGCACTTTGTTGGAAACCCCAAGAGCAAGGTGTGATGAGCACAACAGCATGTTTTCCCTTAGTAGAGACCGAGGTTATCGAACCAGAAGGAGGAAGGAAACATCTCAAAGGTGTTGCAAGCAACGTGGAAACCTGCACAACACAAACTCAAGACTTTGTCCCAACGAACAGTGAGGTTGTCAAGCTCACCGGTTTGCTGTAACAAAGGATTAACTGTATGGTGTGGAAGGTAATGGTGGTTTGCAGCAAGTAAACAGTAACAGTGGAAGATGTATCAATGGTAAATATTGGACCGAGGTCCATAGTTCACTAGAGGTGCTCTCCTTAGATAAACAACATGGCATGAAGGGTAAACAAATTACAGCAGGGCAATTGATAGGAACTGAGCAATTCATAACAATGCAATACTAGTCAGAAAGATCCTATGAGATTCGATTGGGCAATACAACAAGATACATAGACCGCCATCCAACTGCATCTATGACTAAAAGTCCACCTTCGGGTTATCATCCGACCCCCCTCCAGTATTAAGTTGCAAGCAACAGACAACTGCTTTAAGCAAAGTGTGTAAGGTAAACAATCCACTTGTTCCATGAACAATAGACCGTTGTTTTCTCCCTAGTGGCAACATCACATCTACAACCGAAGAGATTTCTGTCACTTCGCTTGGAAACTAGAGGCATGAACCCACTATCGAGCATAAATAACCCCTCTTGGAGTCACTAGCAACTACTTGGCCAAGATAGCTACTAACAACGTAGAGCATGCAAGATCATAAACAACACATACATGATAGAATCATATAGACAAAACCATTAACCAAACTGACATAATAATCTCAATATCCATCGGATCCCCGCAAACACAACATGCATGATTACAAATAGATTAGATCTTGATCATGAACGGAACTCTCAAGATCTATACATGAAAGCACAAGGAGGATATACAACCATCTAGCTACTGCATGGACCCGTAGTCCAAGGTGGAACTACTCACGCATCATACCGGAGAAAAAGGCCTTCGGGATGATCTCCCCTCCAAAAGGGTGCCGGGAAGAACTTCAGATCCCCCTGATCTAGGGACGATGGTGGTGGCAGCTACAAACGGTTTCGTGGAGTTTTGATCGGGTGCCCAGGGTTTCTGCATCGGGGGCTTCTTATAGGCGAGGAGGCGAGGCAGGGGGTGCCTAGGGGGCCCACACCCTCCCCAGGCGCGGGCCAGGCTTGGCCGTGCCCAGCGGGTCTGGCCGCCCTGTGGCGCCTCTCTGTCTCCCCTCTGGACTTCGTGTCACCCACAGTAAAATATTGACTTTGGCTTTTGTCCCATCCAATTCTGAGAATATTGATTTTATGCCTTTCTAGAACCAAAAACAGAAGAAAACAGGCAACTGTCACCATGGCAACTTGTTAATAGGTTAGTTCCAAAAAAGATATAAAAACACCTCAAAGTGTAGACAAAGCAAAGCAAAGTAGATACTAAACAAGCATGGAACATCAAAAATTATAGATACGTTTCCGACATATCAAGCATCCCCAAGCTTAACTCCTGCTCGTCCTCAAGTAGGTAAGTGATAAAAAGAATATTTTTTTAGGTGACATGCACAATCAAAACCAAGATCAAACCATTTGCAAGCATTGAAAGATGGGATCAAAGAACTCTAAACATGTGCATGAAAGATGGAGTTCTAATTATAAGACAAAGTAACTATGCATGCAACATGAAAGGTTACAAACAAAGATCATGAATAACATGCATTGAAAAACGTTTGTTTGTTTCACATACAGAAAACATAACATAGTGGCATTCAACTTGTCCCTCATGGAGTAGCAAATAGATGCATAGGACACCTTCAAAGTTCATAAGAGTGACTAGATACAAATAGCACAAGAACAAGTAATATCAACAATATGCATCAATCAATAAGTTTTGGGACAATGCACATAAAACTAAGAATGGAAACTATGCTCTCTTAATTGGTGCCTAAGGATAGAAGGTGAAGACTCAATATAATAGTGTAAGAAAGGCCCTTCATAAAGGGAAGCAGGGATTTCAAGTTTCAAAAAGATCTTCCGAAAATTATGGTACTTGTTAGCTTTCAGCCCTCATTGCCCCTATCATAAGCATCTTGAAGTGATTAAGGTTAAAGTGAACAAACTATGTAGTATATGCTCGACAAAGTATAAGTTGGCAAACTCATGTCCCTTGAATACGAGGGCCGCTCCTCATGCTACTCAACTTTAGTCACCTGTAAGTTCTTGTCATAGTAAGTACGTTTGTATCATAGAGAACCGCCAACGGGGTACCCCTTGCATATGATACAGGAGCTATCCCATAATCAAAATGACAAGGCAAGCAGACAATGAGCATCTCAGCGATCTTTTTATTTACTATGTGCATAGCTTTTTATTGAGGATGCTTCAAAGATAGCTCATTATGGTGATGTTGCAAGTTTCCACCATGATTAGGCATGGCTTAGGCTAGCGGCCCAGGCGTTTCTCTAACACAAAATACATAACTCTATGGACTTACAAGCTCCCTTTTTATTTCACACCGGTGACATCCATAGACAAAAGAGCATGATATCAAATGAGTATAAAGTATAAGTGCAATGTTGAAAACGTTCCCCATGACAGCATGGTTCTGCTAATTCCAATGTATAAGTGCAAGCATATACAACATAGATGACACAATGGTTCAAGTTTATTAGGGGCAAATAATATAAAGTGTGCCATCAAGTTTGTGAGGGCTTTAATCACTAAGTTTTCACATAACAAAATATTTTTTAATTGGAAGATAGCGGAAAACAAGAATATACTTGGAATGGTGTAACACACCATGCATAGGAATTTATAGTGGACACTTTGGAATAACTTTGTTTTTTGGGAGTTGGAAGCATGAGTAGAGCTTACTCATACAAGTGGAGGCTAGCAAAAGACTGGGAGCAACCAACTAAGAGAGCAATAATGGCCATAATGATGCAGAGCGACAAAACATTACTAATCAAAGCATAGAGTGGTACTACAATTCAAGGACTAAATGATCATAGAGCCTATGGTGACTTGTCATAGTCATAACATGGTGTGAGCATGTGCCAAGTCAACCCAAACAAAATATCAAAGGAGAATACCACAATACTATGCTTTTGCATGCTAAAATAACGCATAATTTCTTCAAGGCACACTAAGCAATTCCAATTGTTTGAAACAAGACATGCTACAGCAATAATCACTAAGCATAAGGTCAAAACAACACCTAGCATGGCATGCTAAAGTCTAAGTCACAGTTAATGCAAGCTCCTCTTGCACTTCCAAGCAAGAACTTTCTACTCCTTTCCAACACCAATTAACTTATTTGAAACAACACAGCAAGAACGGGGGTCCAAACTACTTTATTCAAGCAAACTAAGCAAACTAAGCAAAGCAAGCGAAAACTAAGACGCCCCAAGAACAACACAACTGTGCATGAAATAATAAAAACGGAGTGTCTAGACATACCTGAGCTTTTTATTGATGAAGAAGGGGATGCCTTGGGCATCCCCAAGCTTTGACGCTTGTATCTCTTGGATATTTCTTGGGGTGACACCGGGGTGGCATCCCCAAGATTGAGATTTTGTCCATTCTTCATCTCATTGCATCATTCTTTCTCTACGCCTAAAAATTTTCCTTCATACAAAACTTCACACAATCTTCATTAGCAACATTAGTGTATTCAAAAGATAATAGACCTTTGGGCTAAGCTTTGGAATAGCAAAAAAATTCACTAAAACACAAGCTACTGTAGTAACTTCTTCAAAAATCTCAATTCCCCAAAAGAGAACTCAAAAAAGGAATCAATAAGAAGCAAATGCAAATAATGGCAGAAATCTGTCAAAACAGACCAGCAGGTAGAAACCGATTTTTTTGAAAATATTCTGTTGCTCAAATCAAAAAGTGTTGAACTAACAAATGTTAGATAACATACTGGGGGATTTATTCGTAAATGTTCAGCTCAATCCGACCTACAGAGACTCCTCATGGATTTTTATGGTGGAGGACAGAAATCTATTTCGGGACAGCAACTCCCCAAATCTTACTTCCCTCTCATTAGAGGCCATTCTTGGTACAAAAAACAAATAAAAAGGATAATGAGAGGTAATTACTGAAGTAATAACTTCCAAGACTCAAGAAAACTCTTGGGTTATCTCCCAACAAGTACTTTTATTTAACACCTTTAAGTTAGGCACAAGAAGCAAGAAATCAAGTATTTTCAAATGAGGCATTAGCTCTCTTGTTCTTTCCTTTCTTACCTTTCTTCTTATCTTTAGGGAAAATATGATTGCTTACTGGAGGAGCAAAAAGCAACTTCTCTCTCCTCATAGGGAAGTGTTCAATACCTTTCTTGAATGGAAAATGATATTTAATGGTGCCTTCTTTCATATCAATGATGGCACCAACAGTTCTAAGAAAAGGTTTTCCCAAAGTAATAGGACAAGAAGCATTATATTCAACATCCAAAACATAGAAATAAATAGGGACATAAGCATTGTTAACCATAATGAGAACATCATTAATACTCCCCATGAGTTTCTTCTTAGCATTATCATTAAGTGGAACATCCAAATAACAATCTTCCAAAGGTGGCAAATCAAGCATTTCATAAATCTTCCTAGGCATAATAGAAACACTAGAAGCAAACTCACATGAAGCTTTGAGATCAAAGTCATTCACTTGCATATTAATAATGGGTTCCCACTATCTTCTACTTCCATAGGAATAGAAGCTTTATGTTTTAACTTCTCTTCCTTAATCTTAACAAGAACATATGCAATGTGTTTGGTGAAAGCAACATGCATATCACTAGCATCAGGACTTCTATCAAGCTTTTGCAAGAACAGAATCACTTCAGAAATATTGCAACCATCTATACCAAAATCAAACTTAGCACCACTAATAGTAGACTCATTAGGCTTAGGCATTGTAGGAGGAGGAATGGGGGCTTCTTTTGGTTTAGTGGTGATGGTGCACACACTATTGTTTCTATCAATTTCAGCTTCCCTTTCCCACTTAGCATGAAGTTGGGCTAACAGTCTAACATTTTTATCAATAGTAACTTGTATGGCATGAGTAGCGGCAAAGGTACTTTCCATGGTTTCAGGTTTAGCAGCCATTTTATTAATCAAGGAAGACTGTGCTTTAGACAAAGAGGATATATTTTTCTCAGCACTCAATTTTTTTGACTGTAAACTAGGAATTTCTTTATTCAGATTCTCAAGCTGATGACTAATGTTTTTCAAGATAATAGATTGTTCCTCCATAGTTTTAGTGAAAATCTTATTTTGCTCATATTGCATCTGCATAAAATTATTAGTGGATCTCTCTACTTCTAGAATCCTTTCTTCACTAGGCATTCCAGATCTACCATGATAAGCACTTCCACTAGGAGGATAAGGCCTAAAATTACCATAAGTATTGTTGCAAAATTTTTGTTTCTAATGAAGTTCACATCAACTTGCTCTTCTTGAGCAACCAAAGAGGCCAAGGGAACATTATTTGGATCTAAAGGAGCTTTCCCATTAACAAGCATAGCCATAATAACATCTATATTATCACTCAAAGAGGATGTTTCTTCAACATAATTTACCTTACCATGTGGAGATCAATCAGTGTGCCATTCAGAGTAGTTAACCATCATATTGTCAAGGAGCTTTGTTGCAGCACATAAAGTGATGCCCATAAAGGTACCTCCAGCAGCTGAATCCAACAAGTTTCTTGAAGAGAAGTTCAAACCTGCATAAAAAGTCTGGATAATCATCCAAGTAGTGAGTCCATGAGTGGGAAAATTCTTAACCAAAGATTTCATTATTTCCCAAGCTTGAGCAACATGTTCATTATCAAGTTGCTTAAATTTCATAATGTCACTTCTCATAGATATAATTTTAGCAGGAGGGTAATACTTTCCAATAAAAGCATCTTTGGACTTAGTCCAAGAATCAATACTATTTCTAGGCAAAGATAACAACCATTCTTTAGCTTTTCCTCTCAAGGAGAAAGGGAAAAGCTTGAGCTTAATAATATCTCCATCTACATCCTTATACTTTTGCATCTCATAAAGTTCAACAAATTTATTGAGATTGGCAGCAACATCATAAGAACTAGCAATAGAAAATTGCTCTCTCATCACAAGATTCAACAAAGCAGACTTAATTTCATAAAAGGTGGCATCGGGAGCAGGTGGAGCAATAGGAGTGTTAAGGAAATCATTGTTGTTTGTGCTAGTGAAGTCACACAACTTGGTGTTCTCAGCAGAGTTCATTTTGGCAAAGGTGGGCAAGCCAAATACAACAGCAACAGCTAGAGCAGGAACTAATTTTTTTGTGTTTTTGAATAGAGAAAGCAAACAAAACTAAACTATTTTTTTTGGATTTTTTTGAATAGAGAAAGCAAACAGAACCAAACAAAAGAAACTAAGCAAACTAAAAACAAAGTAAAGAGAAAGGAAGTGGAGGACTCCCCTTGTGAAGGCGTCCTTAGCCTCCCCGGCAACGGCGCCAAAAAGTCTTGTTGGTTGTGCGTGGTGCACTGATACGCCCAATTTGCATCACCATTCTATATCATAATTTACCTCTATTCATTGATATTTGTCTTATTACGAGGTATTACTTATGGGTTTTCATCTATTTATGCATGTTGGATGATTCTTGGAGGATGGACTGCCGGAGTCTGGATTCTAATGGAAAAGAAGGCGTTTCGGTGCAATTTCGTGAAGATTAGAAAAATACCAGAAAAATATGGAAACATATTATTTCACCAGAAGACGAAGAAAGCCAAAAGGAGGAGCGAAGGGGGGCCGCAGGGGGCCCACACCCCCTAGGCACGGGCCCACCTGAGGCCGCGCCTGGGGTTGGTTTGGCCCACCTGCCCGGCCTCCGACTCTCCCCCTTCGCCTATAACTTCCCTTCGGAACCCTAAGGCTCAGGGAGCAACCACAAATAGATTTCCGCCGCCTCTGGGGGCGGAAAACACCGAGAGAGAAAGATCTCTCTGAAGGGAATATGCCCTGAGAGGCAATAATAAAGTGTTTATTATGTGTATTCCAAGTATATGATAGATGTTTATTTTGCATGCTATAATTGTATTAATACGGAAACGTTAATACATGTGTGTTTAATAAACAAACAGAAAGTTCCTAGTTATGCCTCTCTCATAAACTAGCTCGTTGATTAACAAGATGATCAAGGTTTCCTGATCATGGACATTGGATGTTGTTAATAACGGGATCACCACATTAGTGTAATGGTGTGATGAACATTCATCCGAAGTATAGCATTACGATCAAAGTCATTGAGTTTATATTGCTATAACAACTTACGAAGTGATCCTAATCCTTAGACCATGAGATCATGTCAATCACTAACACCGGAAGAGTTTCTTGATAACATCAAACGTCACACCGTAACAGGGTGATTATAAAGATGGATTCAGAACTAATAAAGTGTTATGTTGAGGCTCATGGATCGAGAGTGGAATTTGTTCATCCCGATGACGGATAGATATACTCTGGGCCCTCTCGGTGATATCACATTGATTAGCTTGCAAGCAAGTGATTTGATCACTAGAATGTTATATCACAGGAACGAGAAAAGAGTGCATGTCGGTAACGAGATCAAACTAGGTATGGAGATACCGATGATCGAATCTCGGACATGTAATATATCGTGAAACAAAGGGATTAAGATACTAGCGTAAAAGGTTCCGACGATCACATGAAAGTCATCGTTGAATGTGTGGGAGTCAGTATGGGTCTCCAGATCCCGCTTCTGATTATTGATCCGAGAGGGGTCTCGATAATGTCCGCATTATTCACGAACCGTAGGGTGACACACTTAAGAGACACCGACATCCAATTGGAGCAAATGTTTCATGCCGAAAGAATGAACAAGCGCAGGAATTTATTTCACTAGATACCGAAACAGGTTTTCGGGTGAAATTGCATAAAGTGGTTATGCATGTGAAATAGAATTCTATCAAGGGGTTATTTGTGAATGTTTGTCATTAAAGTAATTGACAAAATTCTGAATAAAATAAAAGAGTTTTATTTAATGAGAGTTTGCATTAAATTTGGTGGAAATTTAATGGGAATTTGAGTGGACTTTTGAGTGGAGGGAATTTAAAGGAGATTTGTGAGTGGAGTGTCCACCCACATGAAGAGGGGAGGGCAAGGGGGCAGCCCCCATGCGCCGGCCACCCCCTTGGGGTTCCCCCCTCCTCCTATAAAAGGAGCCCCCCTCCTCACTTGTCTCTCACACCTCCTCGTGAAGGATCTCTCTCCCCCTCTAGAATTTATCCCCCATGGTCTCGGACTAGCGAGATACATGTTCCCGGTGGCTATTCGGCAAGAAAGAGTTGTGCTTCCGCTGCATCGCTGGAGCGAGGAGGCGGAGGTTGCTCGGTGCCTCGAACGTGTGTGCGAGCACGGATGCGCTGCTGATTTGCGGCGCTAGGACTTCCTCTCGATCTTGAGATCGGCAAGAGATCGTCTACATCAACCACGAGTTAAACTCGTTAAGCTTTGTCGGTCTTCAAGGGTATGTTCTCTACGGATATACATCCGCCCGTTGTTTGTATCTAGTAGATAGATCTTGGTATATAGTTCACATCGTAGGAAATTTTTTGTTTTCTATGCTGCGAACCCTACAGTGGTATCAGAGCCGGATCTATGCGTAGATACTTTACACGGGTAGTACACATATGAGTATGTGGGCGATGATGATCATGTTGTTGCTCCTTTGTTGTAATTTTGGATATTGGTGGCATAGTGGGATGAAGCGGCCCGGACAAACTTTACATGTCCTCGCACATGAGACCTGTTCCACGCTTGTCATGCAACTAGTTTGCATAAGTGGCTAGCGGGTGTCTGTCTCTCCTACTATAGTCAATATCTATTTTGCAAGCGAGTTGTCAACAATTTGATTATCCTCGTTGTGGTTCATGTTCGTAGGTAAGAACGGTTCTATCTCGAAAGCCCTAAGCCACGTAAAACTTGCAATGGATAAATTAGAGGCGTCTAGTTTAGATTGTTGTTGGGCTAGTGTTATGATATGGTAGTGTTGTAAGTAGGAGTATGAGATGATACTCTTACAACACACATAGCGTGTAAAATCCATAGACCTTGGATTTACACATATAGGTATGATAGTGATCATACCACGATGCACATGATAGAGATCATCTGCGGGAACCATATAATTTCACTAATAAACATATGATGTTTGATAGCATCTTATATTGCTTGTTTAGCGCTTTGTTAGCATAATAAGATGATCCCTCATTTAAATATCCAGATAAGAATGTGTTCTTCCTTTAGTATGCACCGATTATGTTTTCGTCGCTCCAAGACATCACATGATGATCGGGTGTTCTTGGATCCACGACCATATTTCGGGTGTAAAACAGTTACACACGCGAATACTAAGGTTCTAACTTGGCGAGCCTAGCATGTACAGACATGGCCTCGGAACACGGACCGAAAGGTTAAGCATGAGTCATATAGTTGATATTATGCCCATTTGATGCTCTCCTTTGAAGCTATACCGACTCACGTGATGATCGGACTTGGTGTAGTGGATTTGGTTCATGTAATCACCAAAAAGGCACGAGGGATGTCGTTTTTGAGTGGGAGTTCATTCGTAATATAGATTAGTTGAACTCAATCTATCATACACTTAGTCTAAACTTTACAAATTCTGTTGTAGATGGCACCACCTTCTTTTAATTTCAATGTGTTCATGGAGAAAGAGAAACTAGCAACGAAAGGTAGCAACTTGACCGAATGGGCCATGAATTTGAGGATTCTCCTCTCTGCTGCACAAAAGCAATATGTGCTAGAAGCGCCGTTAGGCCCCCCACCTTTAGATGATGCCCCTGACGAGGAGAAGAATGTCTATCAGACTCGTCAGGAGGACCACAACTTAGTTCATTGCAGCATATTGTATGGGCTAGAGCCGGAACTTCGAAAGCGTTTCGAAAACGGCAATGCATTTGATACAATGGGTGAGTTGAAAATGATTTTCGACACACATGCTGCTGTAGAGAGCTACAACGCTTCAGAAAAGTTCTTTAGCTGCATGATGGAAGAGCATAGCTCCGTTAGTGAGCATGTACTCAAGATGTCGGGTTACGCCGATAAGCTTGTGTCCTTGGGAATATCGATTCCCATTGACTTAGGCATCCATCGTGTTCTGCAGTCTCTGCCACCTAGCTATAAGAGCTTCGTGATGAACTATAATATGCAAGGCATGAAGAAGTCTCTCCCCGAGCTTCTGTCAATGCTTAAAACTGCAGAAGTGGAGATCAAAAAGGAACATCAAGTGTTGATGATCAATAGGAACACTGGTTTCAAGAAAGACAAGAAGGGAAAACAGAAGGGAAGTAAGGGCGGCAAGCCTGTTGCCGCGCCTGAAAAGAAACCCCGAGTTGGACCTAAGTCTGATTCCGAGTGCTACTATTGTAAGGGGACTGGCCACTGGAAGCGCAACTGCCCCAAGTATCTGGCAGACAAGAAGGCCGGCAAGGCAAACAAAGGTATATATGATATACATGTTATTGATGTGTACTTGACTAGTGCTCGCAGTAGCACCTGGGTATTTGATACCGGTTCAGTTGCTAATATTTGTAACTCGAATCAGGGGCTGCGGAACAAGCGACCGCTAGCAAGGGGTGAGGTCAAGATGCGTGTCGGCAATGGATCAAGCGTTGATGTGATCGCGTCGGAACGCTGCCTCTCCACTTGCCCTCGGGATTAGTTATAAACTTGAATAAATGTTATCTGGTGCCTGCACTGAGCATGAACATTGTATCTGGATCGTGTTTGATGCGAAGTGGTTATTCATTTAAATCCGAGAACAATGGTTGTTCCATTTATATGAATGAAATCTTTTATGGTCATGCACCGATGATGAATGGTTTATTTCTATTAGATCTCGATGATAATGTTACACATATTCATAATGTTGATGCTAAAAGGATTAAAATTAATGATGATATATCCGCATATATGTGGCACTGTCGTCTAGGTCATATTGGCGTTAAACGCATGAAGAAGCTCCATTCGGATGGACTTTTGGAATCACTTGATTATGAATCATTTGATACATGTGAGCCATGCCTTATGGGCAAGATGACTAAAACGCCGTTTTCCGGTTCAATGGAACGGGCGACAGATTTATTGGAAATCATACATTCTGATGTATGTGGTCCAATGAGTGTGTCGGCGCGAGGTGGATATCGTTATTTTGTTACTTTCACGGATGATTTGAGTAGATACGGTTATATCTACTTGATTAAACACAAGTCTGAAACCTTTGAAAAGTTCAAGGAATTTCAGAATGAAGTGGAAAATCATCGTAATAGAAAGATCAAATTTCTACGGTCCGACCGTGGAGGTGAGTATCTAAGTTACGAGTTTAGCACTCACATGAAAGAGAGTGGAATTGTTTCACAACTCACACCTGCCGGAACACCACAGCGAAATGGTGTGTCGAAACGTCGTAATCGTACTTTATTAGATATGGTTCGATCTATGATGTCTCTGACGGACTTGCCGTTGTCATTTTGGGGTTATGCACTAGAAACTGCTGCATTCACTTTAAATCGGGCACCATCTAAATCCGTTGAAAAGACACCGTATGAATTGTGGTTTGGAAACAAACCTAAACTGTCATTTCTTAAAGTTTGGGGATGCGATGTTTATGTGAAGAAACTTCAACCGGATAAACTCGAACCCAAAGCGGAAAAATGCGTCTTCATAGGATACCATAAAGAAACTATTGGGTATTCCTTCTTTCACAGATCTGAGGGCAAGGTTTTTGTTGCCAAGAATGGATCCTTTCTAGAGAAAGAGTTTCTCGCGAAAGGTGTGAGTAGTCGGAAGGTAGAACTCGAAGAGGTTGTGGAACCTTCTCTTCAAAGTATGGCGAGTAGCGCAGCGCCGGAAGTTGTTCCGGAGTTGGATCCACCTGTTGAAGAGGGAACTAATGATAATGATCATGAAACTCTGAAAGAGAGTACTACCGAACCTCGCAGGTCAAACAGGACGCGTGCAGCTCCCGAGCTGTACGGAAATCCTGTCATGAATTTCATGGTTGATGAAAATGATGACCCTGCGACGTATGAAGAAGCGATGATGAGCCTGGATTCCAACAAATGGTTTGAAGCCATGAAATCCGAGATGGAATCCATGTATGAAAATCAAGTTTGGAACTTGGTGGAATTACCTCACGACCGAAAGGCCGTGGAGAACAAATGGATTTTCAAAAGGAAAACTGATGCTGATGGTAATGTGACCGTCTATAAAGCTCGACTTGTCGCAAAGGTGTTTCGACAAATTCAAGGAGTTGACTACGATGAGACTTTCTCTCCCGTAGCGATGCTAAAGTCAGTTAGGATTATGTTAGCAATTGCTGCATATTTCGGTTATGAGATATGGCCGATGGATGTCAAAACCGCGTTTCTCAATGGTAATATTGAAGAAGAGTTGTATATGATACAACCAAAGGGTTTTGTCGATCTAAGGATGCTAACAAGGTGTGCAAGCTTCAGCGATACATCTATGGATTGAAGCAAGCATCACGAAGTTGGAATCTCCGCTTTGATGAGGTGATCAAAGAGTTTGGATTTGTCCAAACTTATGGAGAAGCTTGTATTTACAAGAAAGTGAGTGGGAGCAATGTGGCATTTATGATATTATATGTGGATGACATATTATTGATCGGAAATGATATAGATCTTTTAAACAGTGTTAAAAGTTATCTAAACAGCAAATTTTCAATGAAGGACCTAGGTGAAGCGTCATACATATTAGGCATAAAGATCTATTGAGATAGATCTAGGCGCCTAATAGGGCTATCGCAAAGTACATACCTTGATAAGATTTTAAACAAGTTTAAAATGGACGGAAGTAAGAAGGGGTTCTTACCTATGTTGCAAGGCAAGACCTTGAGTAAGACTCAAAGTCCGGCTTCAGCGGAAGAAAGAGAGATAATGGACAAAGTCCCCTATGCTTCAGCCATAGGCTCTATAATGTACGCCATGCTATGTACAAGACCGGATGTGGCGCATGCTATTAGTTTGACTAGTAGGTACCAATCGAATCCAGGTTCGGAACACTGGATAGCGGTCAAGAATATCCTTAAGTACTTACGAAGAACTAAGGATATGTTTCTTGTATACGGAGGTGAAAAAGAGCTCGTCGCTAAGTGTTATGTCGACGCTAGATTTGACACCGATCCGGATGACTCTAAGTCTCAATCCGGATACGTATTTCTCATGAATGGTGGAGCGGTTAGTTGGAGGAGCTCCAAACAACTTGTGGTAGCGGGATCAACAACGGAGGCCGAATATGTTGCTGCTTCAGAAGCGGCTCAGGAAGCAGTTTGGATGAAGGAGTTCATATCCGAACTAGGAGTGGTGGCAAACGCGTTGGACCCAATGGTGATCTATTGTGACAACAATGGTGCCATTGCCAATGCCAAAGAGCCAAGGTCTCACAAGCATTCCAAGCATATTAAGCGCCGGTTTCACTCCATCCGCGAGCATGTCAAGGATGGAGATATAAAGATTTGTAAAGTACATACGGATCTCAATGTAGCAGATCCGTTGACTAAAACTCTCCCTAGAGCAAAACATGATCAACACCAAAACTCAATGGGTGTTAGATTTATCACTATGTAACTAGATTATTGTCTCTAGTGCAAGTGGGAGACTGAAGGGAATATGCCCTGAGAGGCAATAATAAAGTGTTTATTATGTGTATTCCAAGTATATGATAGATGTCTATTTTGCATGCTATAATTGTATTAATACGGAAACGTTAATACATGTGTGTTTAATAAACAAACAGAAAGTTCCTAGTTATGCCTCTCTCATAAACTAGCTCGTTGATTAACAAGATGATCAAGGTTTCCTGATCATGGACATTGGATGTTGTTAATAACGGGATCACAACATTAGTGTAATGGTGTGATGAACATTCATCCGAAGTATAGCATTACGATCAAAGTCATTGAGTTTATATTGCTATAACAACTTACGAAGTGATCCTAATCCTTAGACCATGAGATCATGTCAATCACTAACACCGGAAGAGTTTCTTGATAACATCAAACGTCACACCGTAACAGGGTGATTATAAAGATGGATTCAGAACTAATAAAGTGTTATGTTGAGGCTCATGGATCGAGAGTGGAATTTGTTCATCCCGATGACGGATAGATATACTCTGGGCCCTCTCGGTGATATCACATTAATTAGCTTGCAAGCAAGTGATTTGATCACTAGAATGTTATATCACAGGAACGAGAAAAGAGTGCATGTCGGTAACGAGATCAAACTAGGTATGGAGATACCGATGATCGAATCTCGGACATGTAATATATCGTGAAACAAAGGGATTAAGATAATAGCGTAAAAGGTTCCGACGATCACATGAAAGTCATCGTTGAATGTGTGGGAGTCAGTATGGGTCTCCAGATCCCGCTTCTGATTATTGATCCGAGAGGGGTCTCGATCATGTCCGCATTATTCACGAACCGTAGGGTGACACACTTAAGAGACACCGACATCCAATTGGAGCAAATGTTTCATGCCGAAAGAATGAACAAGCGCAGGAATTTATTTCACTAGATACCGAAACAGGTTTTCGGGTGAAATTGCATAAAGTGGTTATGCATGTGAAATAGAATTCTAGCAAGGGGTTATTTGTGAATGTTTGTCATTAAAGTAATTGACAAAATTCTGAATAAAATAAAAGAGTTTTATTTAATGAGAGTTTGCATTAAATTTGGTGGAAATTTAATGGGAATTTGAGTGGACTTTTGAGTGGAGGGAATTTAAAGGAGATTTGTGAGTGGAGTGTCCACCCACATGAAGAGGGGAGGGCAAGGGGACAGCCCCCATGCGCCGGCCACCCCCTTGGGGTTCCCCCCCCTCCTCCTATAAAAGGAGCCCCCCTCCTCACTTGTCTCTCACACCTCCTCGTGAAGGATCTCTCTCCCCCTCTAGAATTTATCCCCCATGGTCTCGGACTAGCGAGATACATGTTCCCGGTGGCTATTCGGCAAGAAAGAGTTGTGCTTCCGCTGCATCGCTGGAGCGAGGAGGCGGAGGTTGCTCGGTGCCTCGAACGTGTGTGCGAGCACGGATGCGCTGCTGATTTGCGGCGCTAGGACTTCCTCTTGATCTTGAGATCGGCAAGAGATCGTCTACATCAACCACGAGTTGAACTCGTTAAGCTTTGTCGGTCTTCAAGGGTATGTTCTCTACGGATATACATCCGCCCGTTGTTTGTATCTAGTAGATAGATCTTGGTATATAGTTCACATCGTAGGAAATTTTTTATTTTCTATGTTGCGAACCCTACACTCTCCTGCCGGGGGAATTCCTTCCCGGAGAGGGGAGACCGTCGCCATCAACACCATCATCAAGCTAGGCTTCACCGGGATCATAATCATCATCATACACACCATCATCTCCACCAGCACCATCATCACCACTCCGTCCCGCTATAACAATTGTGTTGGATATTGCTTAGTTCATTAGGGGGAACTTTCCCGGTTTTGATTAGTATTGTAGTTGATGCTTGTAAGTGGAACCATTGGATTATTATTTATGTTCAGATTGTTATCCATTATCATATCATCTTTGATCTTGATCCATATGATGTCTTGTGAGTAGTTCGTTTAGTTCTTGAGGACATGGGAGAAGTCATGTTGTTAGTAGTAAATCTGTGATGAGTTATTATTTAATGGTTTAGTATTTAAGTTGTGGTGCTATTCTTATAGTGGTGTCATGTGAACGTCGACTACATGATACTTCACCATTTATGGGCCTAGGGGAATGCATTGTGTATTTGGCTACTAATCATGGGGTTGCCGAAGTGACAGAAACCTGAACCCCCGTTAGGACACCTTTGCACAAGGGAGCGTAGGATCTCAGAGTTTAAGGCTGTGGTTAGATTTATATCTTAATTACTTTCCTATAGTTACGGATGTTTGTAGGGGGTTTAATCACAAGTATGTATTAGTCCTAGGAAGGGCGGTATGTTAGCACAGGTTCACCCACACAACACTTACAAACACCAGAGAAGAGTACTCAGCTATTTGAAGCGAAAGCACTTGATAGAATTCCCATGTGTCCTCGAGAATGTTTGGTCCTTATAAGTATTTTCATCGGCTTGTCCTTTTCTAAGAAAGGATTGGGCCACTTGCTCCGTTTGTTTGTTACTTCTGTTACTTGCTCTTTGTTTTGTTGCCTTGTCAGAAAACCACTAAAAATCCATTTTCTAAGTATTCACAGGGATTTCCTGCTCCATACCACTATTCAGCACCTTTTGCTCCTCGTTGGGATCGACACTCCTATTTATCGAAAGTACTAAGATACACCCCCTATACTTGTGGGTCATTTTCTGGCGCCGTTGCCGGGGAGTGAAGCGTTATTGAAGAGTGGAACTGGTAAGGGAAATTTCGACTATGAGTATTTCCTTTTGTTACTGTTTGTTGCTTTGTTTCCAATATGGATAACCCACTTGGTTTTTTGTTTGGGAGAACTACTACCACTGAAAGGGTAGTAGATGAACCACCACCTGTTGAGATAGATCCTTTTAAGATACCTACAAGTATTGTTAATCGTGTTATGGATAATTATTATTTTGGGGATGGAACTGTCCATCCCGGTGATCACTTGCTTTTTATCCATGAATTATGCGGGTTGTTTAAGTGTGCAGGTATCACAACTGAACAAGTGAAGAAGAAGTTACTCTCCATATCCTTGAAAGGGAGAGCTGATGCATGGCATAAGCTGCTGAAGAATGGACAATCCATGGAATGGGAGGAGATGGCATCCCTCTTTTACTCTAAATTTTATCCTCCCAGTGAAATCCATAAGGATAGAAGTCTTACATATAACTTTTGGCCTCTTGATGGAGAGAGTACAACTCAAGCTTGGGGGATATTGAAGTTACTAATGCTTAAATGTCCTATTCATGAACTCCCTAACAATATTATTCTCAATAATTTTTATGCTAGGCTTTCTCTTCATGATAAAGATTTACTAGATGCTTCTTGTGCTGGATCATTCACACGTATGAAAAAGAAGCTAAATGGGATCTCTTAGACTGTATTCAAGATAACACTGAAGCTTAGGAGAATTATAAAGGAAGAAAGTCAGGTATAAACTATGATTATGAATGCATTAAATCTTTTATGGGAACTGATAGATTCCGTGATATTAGCAATGATTTTGGTATCGATTCCCAAAGTATTGCCAGCTATTTTAAGGCCTTTGCCTCCTACATTGAAATTCCCAAGAAGAAGTGGAATAAGTACCATGCTCCTTATAAAGATGTTGTTAGTCATGCTCCTGTTAGAAGTACCCAAGTTTGTACTACTGATCATATTGTGCCTGAACCTCATGTTGAGAAAATGCCTTTCCCGGCCAAGGTAAAGGAGTATTCTATGATTATTAGTGCGTATAGCAAAGGTACAATAAAAAATGTGGAGCCTGGTAAGCATTTGAGTGAAGAACCTCTGGTAGCTATTGTGAAAGACACTGTCACTAGAAATATAGAGGATGAGCATATTATCTTCTATGAAGACGCTTCTAATATTATTTCTCATCCTAGTAAGGCTAGAAAAGCTAGTGTTCATGTGCTTTCTGTTAAAATTGGTGATCATTGCTACTATGGTTTATGTGATACTGGTGCTAGTTCTAGTGCTATTCCTTACGAGCTTTATAGGGAAATTATGCATGAGATTGGTCCTTGTGATCTTGAGGACATTGATGTGGTTATTCACCTTGCTAACAAGGAAACCATTTGCCCCATTGGCATTGTAAGAGATGTGGAGGTTCTCTGTGGTAATATTAAATATCATGCTGATTTTCTAGTGCTCAATTCAGCAGCTAGCAAAATTTGTCCTATCATTTTTGGTAGACCTTTCTTGAACACTCGTGGAGCTATTATTGATTGTAAGAAGGAAAAAGTTCTAACTAAGTTTGATGGAGATTCTTATGAGTTTAACTTTTCCAAATTTGCTAAAGCTCCTTGTGAAAATAGCTTGCCTAATAAAGATTTCAGGATGGAACAACTTGCTTCTATTGATCTAGCCTATGACCTTGGACCTCTTTTTGATGACTGTAAGTATGCTTATTCTGATGATAAAGTTGTTTCCAATGACAGTTATATTGTCAAATTTATTCAAAGTGCTACTGAAAGTTATTCTGAGAGAGGGAAACATGGTTTTATGCATCTCAATGATGTTAAGTTTCCCCGTTTTATGTTGAAAGCTTTAAAGTTGCATCTGTTTTGTCTTCCTATGCTTATGGCCTTTTGTTTCAACAATTCGTCTTCTCATGATACCCCCATGCATAGGAAGTGGGTTAGACTCAAGTGTGTTGGTTATTTGCTTCTTGATGCTCTCTTTCATTTCAAATATATAAATCCTATGTGAGCATCTTTGGAAATTTCAAGCCTAACTTAAAGGCATTAAAGAAAAGTACTTGTTGGGAGATAACCCAAGAGTTTTTGTCGAGTCTTGGAAGTTATTACCTCTGTAATAACCGCTCCTTATCCTTTTTGTTTTGGTTTTTGTGCCAAGTTCAACTACTTTTGTGAAGTAGAGGAGTTGTGAAAAGTGGTTGTCCAGGGATAGATTTTTGTGCCGCATTGTAAAAATTCGTGAGGGAGCTCAGTACTTCGGATTGAGCTGCATTTTTCTGAGCTTGTTCTCCAAGGTGTTTCCCAACTTTCATCAGTTCTGCACTTTTTGATTTGAGCAACAGAAGGTCTTCGAAAAAATCAATCTTTACCTGCTGGTCCGTTTTGATAGATTTCTGCCATCATTTACATTTGCCTCTTATAGAAAGCTTTTGTTTTGATGGGTTTTCAGTTGAAGTGTTTACCAAAGGTTTATTGTTTTTTCTTACACTAATGTTGTCATTGAGTTTGTGCAAAGGTTTTGTATGAAGGAAATTCTCAGGAGAAAGAGGAAAGGATCTACAGAGTTCGTCTTTGAATAGGTAAAAGTGGTGAAAACAGAAGGTTCATGAAACCCTAATCTTTTTATATTTTTGATGTTTTTAATACATAAGGGAATTTACGAGACGAAACTGAGGAGGAAACGGATCCCGGGGTGGACAAACCCACCCCAGGCGCGGGCCTAGCCTGGCCGCTCCTGGAGGGGGTTTGCCACCCTCAAACTCCGTCTCCGCTTTGTTTCTGTATCAAAACCTTCCTTATGCATTGAAACTTCGTAATATATACCTCCCCCCGAATCCCCGAGGTTCGTGCATCGTGTTCTCGTCGTGTTTTCGTTTCGATCTGTTTCTGTCAGGAAATCTTCTCAAGTTTAGAGCACCATGGCCTCCGTCGACGACAAACGGAAGAAGCCCGAAGAAGAAGAACCTCAAGTTCCAAAGGAGGAAGAGATTCCGGTAGGTTATGAAGGAGACATGGAGGAGGAAAATCAACCGGACACTTGTGCTACCGTCGCAAGCATTGGTTTGGTGGCACGACCTACCAAGCTTAAGAGGACACCACGGATGTCTACAGGAGGGAAACCTCCACATCTCTTCTACAATCCACAGCCGTCTCCTCCATGTAACAAGAGACCCTTCCATACACTTATACATGAGTATCAATATCAACATGTGCCATAGGAAAGTTTGCCTTCGGTTTGGGATATGCGTCGTTCTAACAATGCAGAGAAGGATCATGCTAAGGATGAAGAGTGGGGAAAGAATAACAATAACTGGGACTCTCGGACTAACATGATCATGAACCGTATAGAGCAAAACTTGGAACTAATCCGTACTCTTACTTTTGAGTTCGAGGAGTTGAAGAAACTTATTGAGGAGCTTATCAAGAGGACACCACCGCCACCAAAGGAGTGATTCGTCATCAAGTTTGGCATCCCCTTGGCTTGTTCCAAGCTTGGGGGAGTGCCGCGGTATCACCACCATTATCTTTTGTCTTTTACCTTTTTAGCGGATTCATATCTATGGTAGAGAGGTTATTTTATAGTTTGGTTTGCATGTGGAAGTATCTCTCCTTTAGTTGATTATCTATGTATCCCTTGGTGTGAGTGCCTTTATTGAATATTAATGAGAAGTCTCATATTTTACTTTTTGCACTTCTTATTTTTAGTTTGCAATCTCTATTATATGATGGATCTTATTGATTAGTATTGGCACCACTTTGGGATCATCAAATGGATCTAAATTGGTTTTGGCAAACCGAGTTCTGGTCAGTGGCATTACTATGAAAGAGAAAAAGAAAGAAAAAAGCTTACAGGTATTTTGTATCATTTGTTTTCTTTCTTGTTGGCTCATAAGCTTAGTATTCTTTATTTAGGCTTTTGCTATTCCTAGCAAATTCTCAAGATTCATCTACCTTTCAAATTAAAAAGTATTTTGTTATGTGAAAACTAGTTAGTAAAGCTCTCACGAACTTGATGGCACACTTTATTTACTTGCCCCTAATAGACTTGAACCATTGTGGACATCGAAGTTGTATATGCTTGCATCTATACGTTGGGATTAGCAAAACCGTGCTGTCACGGGGAATGTTTTCAACATTGCACTTGTACTCTGTACACAGTTGATATCATGCTCTTTTGTCTATGGATGTCAACGATGTGAAATAAAGAGGGGACTTGTAAGTCCATGGAGTTTGTATTCTGTGTTAGAGAAATGCCTGGGCCGCTAGACTAAGTCATGCTCAATCATGGTGGAAACTTGCAGCATCACCATAGTGAGTCATCTATGAAGCATCCTCAATAAAAAGCTATACACATAGTAAATAAAAAGATCGCTGAGATGCTCATTGTCTGCTTGCCTTGTCATTTTGGTTATGGGAAAGCTCATGTACCATGTGCAAGGGGTAACCCGTTGGCGGTTCTCAATGATATGCAAATACTTATAATGACAAGAACTTAATTGGACCCAAAGTTGAGTATGCATGAGTGGCCCTCATATTCAAGGGACATGAGATTGCCAAGTTATATTTCATCAAGCATATACTCCATCGTTGTTCACTTTAACCTTAATCATCTCAAGATGCTTATGATAGGGGCAATGAGGGCTCAAAGCTAGTAAGTACCATAATCTTTTGGAAGCTCTTTATGACTTGTAATCCCTGCTACCCTCTAAGAAGGGACCTTTCTCCTAGTTACCAGTTTGAGTCAGTAAACCTACTTCCTCTTTATCTCCAACAAGCTTTTGAGTTGTTGTGTTTCAAGCATTCATATGGTGATTTATTCAATCATGTTCTTTATCTTCCTTGTTTGCACAAAACTCTTATCTATTGAGTATTACTTTGAAAGCCTTCACTTGTGAAAAACCTTTTTGAGCAAAGAGTATTCCTATTTTGAAACTTCTACAAAAAGCTTTTTGTGAAACTGTTTGCCAGGTGTTCTCTGACCAAGAACAAGTTTTCCAAATCCAATTATGATTTATCTTTATGTATCTCTATTGTGAATACTGTACTTGGTTGCAAGCTAAGTTATATAATGGTGAGTTGCTTTCTTCTATGAGTTGTGCAATGATAAGTGTGATGCCTCTTGTTCGTATTCTTTTATCGACACTTCACTCCATAAACCCGTGGACATGTTTACTGAGCTCAGTTTTTGCTTGGGGACAAGCAAAGTCTAAGCTTGGGGGAGTTGATACGCCCAATTTTCATCACCATTCTATATCATAATTTACCTCTATTCATTGATATTTGTCTTATTATGAGGTATTACTTACGGGTTTTCATATGTTTATGCATGTTGGATGATTCTTGGAGGATGGACTGCCGGAGTCTGGATTCTGATGGAAAAGAAGGCGTTTCGGTGCAATTTCGCGAAGATCAGAAAAATACCAGAAAAATATGGAAACATATTATTTCACCAGAAGACGAAGAAAGCCAGAAGGAGGAGCGAAGGGGGCCGTAGGGGGCCCACACCCCCTAGGCGCGAGCCAACCTGAGGCCGCGCCTGGGGTGGGTTTGGCCCACCTGCCCGGTCTCCGACTCTCCCCTTCGCCTATAACTTCACTTCGGAACCCTAAGCCTCGGGGAGCGACCACAGATAGATTTTCGCCGCCTCCGGGGGCGGAAAACACCGAGAGAGAAAGATCTCTCCGGCAGACAGATTTCTGTCAGCGGAATTCCTTCCCGGAGATGGGAGACCGTCGCCATCAACACCATCATCAAGCTAGGCTTCATCGGGATCATCATCATCATCATCATCCACACCATCATCTCCACCAGCACCATCATCACCACTCCGTCCCGCTGTAACAGTTGTGTTGGATATTTCTTAGTTCATTAGGGGAAACTTTCCCGATGTTGAATACTATTGTAGTTAATGCTTGTGAGTGGAACCATTGGATTATTGTTTATGTTCAAATTGTTATCCATTATCATATCATCTTTGATCTTGATCCATATGATGTCTTGTGAGTAGTTCGTTTAGTTCTTGAGGACACGGAAGAAGTCATGTTGTTAGTAGTGAATCTGTGATGAGTTATTATTCAATGGTTTAGTATTTAAGTTGTGGTGCTATTCTTATAGTGGTGTCATGTGAACGTCGACTACATGATACTTCACCATTTATGGGCCTAGGGGAATGCATTGTGTATTTGGCTACTAATCATGGGGTTGCCGGAGTGACAGAAACCTGAACCCCCGTTAGGACACAATTTGCACAAGGGAGCGTAGGATCTCAGAGTTTAAGGCTGTGGTTAGATTTATATCTTAATTACTTTCCTATAGTTATGGATGTTTGTAGGGGGTTTAATCACAAGTATGTATTAGTCCTAGGAAGGGCGGTATGTTAGCACAGGTTCACCCACACAACACTTACAAACACCAGAGAAGAGTACTCAGCTATTTGAAGCGAAAGCACTTGATAGAATTCCCATGTGTCCTCGAGAACGTTTGGTCCTTATAAGTATTTCCACCGGCTTGTCCTTTGCTAAGAAAGGATTGGGCCACTTGCTCCGTTTGTTCATTACTTATGTTACTTGCTCTTTGTTTTGTTGCCTTGTCAGAAAACCACTAAAAATCCTAGGGGGAGGTGCGGCCCAGCTCGCGCTTGGGGGGGTGCGGCCTCCCTGGCTGCCCCCTGCCTCGCCTCTAAGCCTATAAAGACCCCCCGATACAGAAACCCTAAGTACCCGATCAATATTCCACGAAACCGTCTATAGTCGCCGCCACCGTCGTCCCTAGATCGGGGGGATCTGAAGCTCTTCCCGGCACCCTGCTGAAAGGGAGATCATCCCGGAGGCCTTCTTCTTCATCATGCCAGCCTCCGGTATGAAGTGTGAGTAGTTCCACCTTAGACTACGGGTCCATGTAGTAGCTAGATGGTTGTATCTCCTCCTTTGTGCTACCATGTTTACATCTTGTGAGCTCCATTCATGATCAAGATCATCTATTTGTAATCATGCGTGTTGTGTTTGCGGGGATCCGATGAATATTGAGATTACTATGTCAGATTGATTAATGGTTCTATCTTATTGATTCTATCATGTCTGTGTTGTTTGTGATCTTGCGTGCTCTCCGTTTCTAGTAGCTATCTTGGCCAAGTAGATGCTAGTGACTCCAAGAGGGGGTACTGATGCTCGATAGTGGGTTCATGCCTCTATTTAATCTAAGGGAGGTGACATAAATCTCTAAGGTTGTAGATGTGCTGTTGCCACTAGGGAGAAAACAACGGTCTTTTGTTCATGGAACAAGTGGATTGTTTACTTTACACACTTTACTTAAAGTAGCCATCCGTTGCTTGCAACTTAATACCTGAGGGGTTCGGATGATAACCTGAAGGTGGATTACTAGTCATAGATGCAGTTGGATGGCGGTCTATGTATCTTGTTGTATTGCCCAATCGAATCTCATAGGATCATGAATGTCTAGTATTGCATTGTTATGCCTTGCTCAATCCTGTCAATTGCCCTGCTGTAATTTGTTTACCTAGCATGCCATATTTGTTTATCTTAAGGAGAACACCTCTAGTGAACTATGGACCGCGGTCCAATCTTTACCATTGATACATCTTCCACTATTACTGTTTACCTTTCTGCAAACCACTATTACCTTCCACACCATACAATTAACCCTTTGTTTTCAGCAAACCGGTGATATTGACAACCTCACTGTTCGTTGGGAAAAAGTCTTGAGTTTGTGTTATGCAGGTTTCCAAGTTGCTAGAAACACCTTTGAGTCGTTTCCTTCCTCCTACTGGTTCGATAACCTTGGTTTCTTACTGAGGGAAAACTTGCTGATGTGCTCATCACACCTTCCTCTTGGGGTCTCCCAACGAAGCCTCCACGCACCATCAGGGGCGGCGGTTCGCGAGGCCCTGATTCATCCGGTGGAGGGAGGCGCCCCTCCGGAGCCTCCTGTAGCTGGATTGAAGAGAGAAGCGGGTCGCGCCCCTCTTTCGTCGGTCGGAAAAGAGATCTTCGATTCGGTAGCGGGGAACACAAGCGCGCTACCGATGTGATGGGTATTCATCCATCCTTCTCCTTGCTAATACCATCTATTGTAATGTTGCTCTAATTATTTTAGGTCTCGGTTTGTGCTTCGATTTGGAACGGGCATTGGCCTCGCTGCTGCTATTTGTGGGCACGACATGTGAGGGATTCATTGATTCCTTTTTCCCTGTTTTTGTGGCTATATCTAGTGCGTGTTATGATATGAAGCTAGGTTCAATGGTGTGGGTCACTAGTTCTCTCTGTTATTGGGATTTTAGATAAACAACCAGTACAGTTCCGTATAAAGTCATGTCAGATACACAAACTTTTCATTTGAGCTTTTTTCTAGGTCAAATACTACATGATAGTACCATAAGTTTGGGTATCGTTTTAACAAGTTTGAACCTCATTACCAATATATGAAAATTGCAGTAACCCATACACTGAATTTTATAACTATTGTAGTCTTTGCTTTGTAGGGTTGTGTTGATTCTGCGGTGGGAGTACCTGGTTTTTTGTAGGGAGTGTGGCAGATGTAGTTGGAGATCTCATATTTTGGCGTTAGGGAGTTCATGCTCATTTGGTTTAGTATTTCCGATCTTGTTTGTTTGAGCTCGGTGTTAGTGTAACTTAGTTCATGGTTTTTTTTATTGCTCAAGGATGTTGATTACATTAGGATTTTAGTTGATTTCATAGAAAATGTAGTATCCCATTGCCCTCTGTCATGATTGCCAGTGAAGTGATTATATTTTTGAAGCTAGAAGTCTTGAGGAAGAACACCATGCAAGAGACAGGTAGGAGGAGAATTTACATTTCCTCTGTTCGGCTTGTTTGTTTTCAGAGTTGCGGCCTGGTTCTTGTAGACCAAACAGGACGCACCCTCACCGCACCTAACATGTTGCTTACGAGATATCCTAACTCGCACTAGACCATACCACGTTGCCCCACTATTATAGCATGTACGGTATCAGTTTTATGATGTATGGTAGTGCTTTTTATATCGATGGCAGATATTTTGAGTGAGTTAGGTTCTGTTTTGAGTGATATCTGTCGCGTCTATGACTCTCTGTTGAGGCCATGTAACAGAACACTTTGAAACATGATTGCAGTTCACAATATCCTAGTTCCGGGATATGTTTTGTCTCTTCCTAATTAGTATGTTGACACAACTTTTTCATTTTTTCCGACTCTACAGTTGGAAATAATTCCAAAATACTAGTTAGACAGAGTAGGGATGTGGCTGTGCATATTCATTCCTGTGAAGAGGTTTATATACAGGCTATGCTGAACATTTCCCGTTCATTGTATCATGATTCTTAGTTGATATCCATGTTGTGCTAATGTTTTTGGTTACATGTTTTCTATTAAATAGGTTAGTTGTTATGAGTTGTATGTTCGTACTTATGCTTGTTGACCATATGATGTCTCTTTCAGTTTGATAACTTGTATAGGATTTTGATGGTGTGGTCACATGGTTTGATTTGCTAGGGTCACTATAAGATATCTGATTACTCATCTTGTTTTAGTGATCATAATACAAGGAGGTTTGGTGATAGTTTGTCAATAGGCAGTTCAATACTATGTTGTTCACGATATTATAAACCCGATTGTGAAGTATCTTATATTGACAGTCTTGATTATGGCTTATCATCAAGTGACAAAGTACCATATTCTTTCCCTTTTTCTTTTTCGCGTTATTTTTTCTTTTTTTGTAGGTGGTATTTCATAACTTTTTTGTTCTTCCATATCAGGAGAATGCAAGGCCATGCCGAAAAATACATTTAGATTATGCTTTATTTGAGTTCTTCCGTAAAGAGGTTAGTTGCTCCGAACAATTATTTTTTTGGGGAATTATTAGATCGATTTGCTTATCCTTTATATGTTTTTTTTGTGTATTTTTTATTATCCTATTTTTATTTTTATTAGGCTATCAAATCTCTGAAGAATAATTTCTCCAATTTCTGCTGTCACTCTGGTATGTAGGCGCAGGTTGGATTTGATTTGCCTTTTTATATATGGATTTGCTTATGTTTGAATTCATATTGTGTATTATGACATGTTCCTAATAGTCATAGGTTTTTTGGGTGGTCTGTTCTTGTGTTTTTTTAGCATAAAATGTTAAGGGGCATGATGATTTTAGAAAAGAATAGACCGTAACAACGCATAATATTTTACTAGTTTGGACTAGATATATTCGTATCTAGATAAAATTGAGTCCATTAATATAGACCGGAGGAAATAGCAAAAGCTGAAAGCTACTACTCCCTCCATCCTAAAATAGATGTTTTAGATTTATTAAAATTTAGATAAATCTAGACACTATTTAGTATATAGATTTATTCAAATTTTAGAAAACTTAAGACATCTATTTTAGAACGTATGGAGTACCTCTGTTGGAACAGAGGGAGTAATGTTTTTTGTTTTGACAAAGATTCGTGATGTTTGTATTTGGCGCCAAAGGGTTTTAGATATCGAGGCAACTTGGTACGAGCATTTTGGGCCACCTGGAGCGCTTCAAGGCCCAGGGCTCTCACAATCTGGGCTTCTTTTATGGTGCAACGCTGCTCGGCAAAACAGATCAGCAGTCTTCGTTAGCTTCGCACACGCGGTCCGGCCAAAAAAAAAACGACAGGCGGCGACCGTCTTCTCTTTCCCCTTTCGTCGCCGCCGGTGCCGCCGCCACGCCATCGCCTGCGCCATGCTCTGCCTCCGACGCTCCATCCTCACCCACCTCTTCTCTTTTCCCGCCGCCACTCCTGTTCCCCCACTCCACCGCCTCCTCTCCGCCGCCGCGCCCCGCATTTCACCAAACCCTAGTTTCGGCGTGGAGGAGTACCTCGTCCAGAACTGTGGCCTCACCCGAGCCAAGGCAACCAAGGCCTCCCTGAAGCTCTCCCACCTCAAGTCACCCGCCAAGCCCGACGCCGTCCTCGCCTTCCTCGCCGGCCTGGGCCTCTCCAGCGCCGACGTCGCCGCCGTCGTCGCCAGGGACCCGCAGTTCCTTTGCGCCAAAGTGGAGAAAACTCTGGCCCCTGTCGTCACCGGCCTCACCGGAGTCGGTCTCTCACATAATGAGATCGCGCTCCTCGTCTCGGGCATCCCAGAAAAATTCCGTTGCAGATCCATCGTCTCCAACCTACCGTACTTCTTGTCACTCTTGGGCTCCTTTGAGAACGTGCTCCGGGTGATCAAGCAAGGATCTTACCTCCTCTACTGCGACCTCGAGAATGTAGTAAAGCCCAATGTTGCGCTCCTACAGGAGTGCGGGTTAGATGATTCCGAAATCGCCAAGTTGTGCCTATCTTCGCAACGGTTGCTCGTCGCCAAATTGGAACACGTCCGGGCAATGGTGGCATGCGCTGAAGGTATAGGTGTGCCCCGTGGATCCAGGATGTTCAGGAAGGCGCTGCATGCTGTTGCATTCCTCAGTGAAGAGAAGATTGCTGCCAAAGTGAATTACTTGAAGAAAACGTTCAGGTGGTCGGACGCTGAGGTGCGCAATGCTGTTTGTAAGGTTCCAGTGCTGCTCGCATTGTCCAGGGACACGCTGAAGAGAAAGTCAGTGTTTCTTATCTCTGAGATGGGGTTGGAACCAAAGTACATTGCTCAACGGCCGAGAATCATCACTTGTAGCTTGGAGGGCCGGCTTAGGCCTCGGCACTATGCTGTAAAGTTTCTTAAGGAAAATGGATTGCTCAAGCGTGACTCAGGCTACTCTGCAGTTGTCAAGCTCACTGAGAAGGCTTTCATGGAAAAGTTCATATGTCCTCACAAAGAAGTGGTGCCACACCTCAGTGGATACTATGCGGCTGCTTGCAGAGGGGAAGTGCCAACTGTGTGTGGCACAACAAAATGTTGACTCTGCGTAGTAAGCTGGTAATTCATACTTCTTTGTTCTTTGCCTAACTGGATGTTGTTTGTCGGCTCTATTAGATGCTGGTACAGTCGTTGCTAATGCCTAATGAAACTGATAATTGGATTCTGGAATCCTCATATGTAATTGTATTACTTAGTAGAGAAGAAACCATGGCTTGGTTATGAACTTGATCATCCCCATACCATGTTACAGGGGCGGACCCAAGTGTAGCTCACTGGGGGCCTAGGCCCCCACTCAAAATTTTAAATTCCTTTAGTATTTATTCATATATGAGAGAAATTTCTTCAGATTTTACAAATTAATTGAAGAAATGCCCCCAGTCACTTCATTTGCCCCCACTCGAGATTTTCTCTGGGTCCGCCCCTGCGGCATGTTATTTAACACTTGGAAGTACGAAAGTGTGAGAACAGGTCATTCTGCATTGCACTAAAATTTCTATTTTCAATTTTTAATGCATTCCTGGTGATGTTGGCTTCTACCTATGTCGTAGGTGTGCCCTGTGACTGAAGCATCTTGTTAGGCAAGAACACTTTGAATCTTATGCAATGCAGAGCTAGGCAGTAACAGATGCAAGCTGGCTTCCACTCGATGGGATCTGTTTTTCAGTGCTATAAAATTTATCTTCACAACTATATAGAGCTTGTACTTTTGACCTTTGTACCAGAACTTATTAATCGAAGATGTGATAATGGATGAGAGAATTATCAGCTATCTAGAATTCACTGCCCCGAGAAAATCCCTGAATCTATCTGCAAATTTAATATTTTTGTGTACATTGTGCCCTTGATTCCATGGTTTATACGCTTCTTAGTCCATGTGGTTCACAGAACTTTCTTATGCTATTTAGTAGCTTATGAGATGACAACAGAATTATCTTACTGCTTGTTCTCTACAAAATCCAGTGCCTTCATATATGGTTGTTGATTGGTCTACTATAATGCTTGAGAGCTTTAGTTAGTGCCCCATTAATTCAATAGGTAATCTTGCAGTTGAGATATTAAGAATCAAGAGATATGTTGTAGGCATAGATTAATTATCATTTACATTTCCTGGTCACAGGCCACCGTAGTTCCCTGCTATATTAGCATTCTCATTATATGCGGGATTTTTTGGAAATCTGTGGGTATGCACATGCACTTCCTCATGACAAGTAAACATCCCTTTGACTATATGCTGATTTTTTTAATCTATAATTCTAACTATGCATTGAAGTTTAGGCCCTTTTATTTGATTGTAGGGCCGTGGCATCATACCTTCTGAAATCCCAATCACTTTGTCCAGAAAAAGATAAACTCGTAATAATGTGAATCTGTTTGGAGAGATTGTCTTTGTGCTTCTGTCTCAGATAACTGATAAGAGTAATTTGAATATGGTTCAGAGCATAAGTATGCATGAGAGGATTGTGACTGAGTTGATTATTTCTACTAGTTAGAATATGTGAGATGAACACGGTCATATTAGTAGAGGCATTATATTGACTCATACCAGTATCGATTGATGGGGATGCCATCATAGTGTATAATAAGCGCTGTTTTCTTATCAAACGGTTCCACATTGCTGCCACTACACATAATTTTGTCATTCTCATTTGCACCTTATTGTTTCATGAGACCTCCTGTTTCAGTCACTCCAGCTGTCAAAATTATCTTACTGTTTGTTCTCTACAAAATCCAGTGTCTTCATATATGGTTGCTGATTGGTCCACTATAATGCTTGAGAGCGTTTGCCTGTCGTAGCGAGATGTAGTATTAAGTTTCTGCACTATCAGTAGGTTAACTTGGAGGGCATTTATCCTACCGTTGGACTCAGACGCAGTAGGTTAACTTAAAGTATGGTCTTGTGCTCTTGTTGGATAATGTGACTGGTCGTTCTATATGCTTGCCAATTTATCGCTACAACTGCATGTGTGGCATGGAATTTGTCAGGCATGCTGAATTTTAGGAGAAAGGCTTGCTAGGTAATCATTTTATAAGGATGACTATGGTCCTGTTAAAGATTGACTTGCAGCACTTATGTGCTCTCTCTGTTTATACCTGTCCTGCTTGAGCCAACGCTCTGTTTGTGCTGAATCGGTATGGTGATTCAGTTTTTGGTTGAAGTGAAGAAGCAAACATTTGCTGGGAAAATAATAATTTTTTCTACTAGCAATATTTATGTAGGTACTTATAGTATTATTTTGTAAGATCAGTCGTAGCTGTTTTTTTTACAGTGGATAAATGTTTTTTTCTGTTTTTTCTCCCTTTGATTTTGTGACTCTGTAGGTGCTGGCTGTATAGTTTGCTTGTTCTCAGTGGAGAGATCCTGTCCGCCCGGTGTGTAGGCAAGGGGCAGGGTTATATCCTCGCGTGATGTTCAAATTGCAAACAGACCATCGCACTCTCCAAATGCAAAAACATCCTCAAACTCCTCTCACCAGTCACTAGCACGAGGGTTTCCCGTTTCTGTACTGACCTAGGTTGGCTATATTAAGTAGTCACTGCAATGAGCAGCCAGTTAGTGCAGTGTTGCAAGCGAAAGCGCAAGTGCAGTGTTGATGGGAGTTCATTAGAAAGTTCAAACTTCTCACCTGCCTCTGTCTCAGTCCTTTGTGACTCATGCAAGATGCAATCAACCCTGCATAGTTCGTTGATTGCTTAAGTTTCCTCACTTAGTGACCGAAATTAGAAATCTGTTATACTATATACTACCTAATTTGTGCTACGTATTCCATTTTCAAATTCTGTTGTGATCAATAATGTATCTGTACCAACGGGACAACAGGTACATTTCAGTTTTTCTTGCCGTGCTTTTCCAGCAAGCAATTTATGTAGATCTGTTGCCTAATACTAAGTCCTATTATTTGTCCCGCTTTGCTCACAAGCTCTTGAATATGCACAGATGTAATTTTGGGACATTGGGCAGGTGTTGAGCAAGGGGCCGTTAGGCCATGATGCAAGCTGAAGCGCACAATTCACCATGATCAGAGTATTGCTGATGCAAAGGAGGTGAGGTTCATCTGTTGATGGTTAGAGATGGCATCGTAATTGTGATGCAACTTAATTGTTGGCTAATAAGTTGAGTTGGTGTGCTTTTGGCTCTGTTTTGGTCTGTAATATGGTCATACAGTACCAGTAGGATGAGACCTGTGGAGTGTTCTCGTCTTCTGTGCCTTTGATCCGACATTAGTGGTTTGGTTGTTTATTTGCCGGATAAGACAGCGAAAGCATTAACGACGTTTAGTTTCTTCGGAATGGCTTGTTTAACGATAGCTCTGTAAGAAGTCAAAGCCATTTGTATGTCGTGCCTTGTTTACCTTCTAAGTGTCCTCGAATATTCGCCAGCCTGAAGCCAGGAATTACCTGCAATCTTTTTAAGCTAATTGCAAATTTACTTTGAAGCTTTCTCCTGTTGTATACTTAAGAAAAGGTGTTTGATCAACAAGTGTTTGAAACAATCGTTGTGGCAGGATCTATTTTACTGTCACAGGATGACTTACGTACACTATTTTGTTCTTTTGTAGATATGTGGACACTGGACAATGGACACACTCAAAGGCTGGTGCAACCTGAATAGCCAAGTCTCGCAATAAACTGGCTGCTCCATCTGTCAGCTGGTGGCATGTTCTTTGTGCCCACTGCAGCCGTTGTTGTTGTTGCAGACAAGATGGATGAGCCTTCATCCTCACCCCAGCGGAAACATGTTCATCGCCCCTCACCAACAGCACAATTTTAAGCACCAAGGTTGTCTACTATTCATCGGCATCTGAGCATGGAGACATCGCCAATCTGAATCAGGATCACAAGCGGCATCATGGAGTAGACTTATTCTGACCAATTTAGTGACATGGCAGGGGTTATAGATCATGCCTGGCAGTTCAGAAGTTTGATAGAGGACCTTCACCAAGTTGAGCTCAAACAGGTGTCAGCTCAGCATGTTGATCAGGACATTGTCCGATCTGCACTAAACCTGAGGTGCCCAGAGTTGTACTACTACTAGATAGGTGCAGTCTTGGTATTCGACTATTCTGTAGCCATTTTTACATGTGAGAAAGAGCGGCATTAATTGTTTGAAGACACAAACAACTTCACCCTCTTATTTTTCTCACATGTAGATAGGTGCAGATAATCCGCATCAAGGCATTAATTGTTTGAAGGCACAAACAGCTTCACCCTCTTATTTTTCTAGAAGAGTAGAAGAGAGATAATATGTCTATTCTAAAGTAAAGGGAAAGTACTTGTTGTTATATCGCAATTGTTCCCGTACCATGATATATTCTTTCGAGATGAATCAGTTCTTTTGCCCCTCTTCAAGTTCAAACACATGAAAGAGCTCATTGCTCCTAAAATGTATATTTTGTGATTTGATCCTATTTGCTCTTGGTTACCTAACAATAATTTCAAAGCAGTAGATCTATAAACGGATCTACTAGCATAATTGTCTTCTTTCTTATCCCTTCAAATCCCAGTTGTCTTCGTGAATCACTGGATCTAGATCCCTTAGGATATCTCTTCTTAATTTATAAAGGATTACAAAAATCATGTAAAATTTTCACTGAGAAACTATAGATACAGAGGAACCAAACTCCAAATAAGTTTAATTAACATACAAGCATATAAATGAAAAACCGAAGGGTACGCCCATACCCAAATAAAAATGTTGCTACTGAAAGAATTGTTACACTAGTGTAAATATGAAGAAAATTATTAGCACAGACGTTCGGAAACAAGTACATACATGAGTTCATGTACTCTGAATTGAAACATTGTGAAAATACGATAATACAAATAAGCTAACTAAACAAGCATTATACAGAGTTATGAAATGTGGCAAATATGCTCAAATAAACAAGTTTCGGCTAGAAAAAAATGATTCTTTTCATTTATTGTTTTCCTTTTTTTCGCGAGACTTGGGTTCCTGACAATTCTTACGTACGAGCAGATATACTACTCATCTTAGTGCTTGTTAAGAAATACAAAATATTGTGATAGATTACACAGTGAAGTTTTTTTTAGAGATGATATTTAAGTTAAACTCATCTCACGTACGTACTGTTCAATGAGAGAAGAAGGGCGCTTTTGGTTCTCAGCCACAGTTTGCCAAGCCAAACTTTGGCAGCCACAAGTTGTTTGGCTTGTGTTTGATTTTTGCCACACTTATAGTTTGCCACACTTTATTAATTATGTGGCCCACTTGTCATAGAGTTATTTTTTTTGCCAACTTTTGCCAAAGTTTGGCTTCCAATTTGTTAGCCATACTTTGTGGCTGCCATACTTTACCAAACTTTGGCTTGGCAAACTATGGCTAGAAACCAAACAGGTCCGAAGAGATTAGCAGATTCCTTGGTCCATAATGGACGAAGAGATTACCAAAAGATCGCCAGATTCATCGGAGTGCCAAATGGACAAAGCGTCTAGAAATTCAGCAGATTCTAAAAGTTTAGAAAAGACTTCAGATTCTAAATCATGTGACAGTAGCATAATCGAAATGGAGATATACCTTACGAATGTTTCAGCTTAGGAAAAGATTATTTCCTTTCATTTTTATTCTTCTTCACTCCTGACATTTCCTATGTAGGCAAGATAAAATGTTTTTTTGACAGTAAGCTCAAATTCACGTTTTGTTTTTCGAGAATTAATATAAGCTCATAATGTCTCATCTCAAACAGCAAGCAAGCACCACCGTTGGATCAAGTTAATCTGAGCCGCCAAGTGAGGAAGCAAGCACCACCGTTCAGGAAGGTCTTCTTCCCCAAATCCACGGGCTCACTCACTCACTCACTCACTCACACACAGACACTCCTTCCCCACCGAGCTAGGTAGGTTCCGGCGGCGGGATGGGCGGCGGCGCGGCGGATGAGCGCCAGAGACGCGTGGTCCCTCTCGTGGAACCCATCCTCGACCACCAACGCCTGGAAATGGCCTCGCTGCCTATCCCCGACGAACTCCTCGGGGAAATCCTCCTCCGGCTGCCCACCCCAGCCGACCTCGTCCGCGCCTCCGCTGCCTGCGTCGCCTTCCGCCGCGTCGCCGCTGAACGCTCCCTACTCCGGCGGTACCGCAAGCTCCACACCCCGCCCCTGGTCGGCTTCCTCGAGCTGGACCAGTCCGCCACACCCAGCCCCATCTTCCACCCCGCGATTGGACTGAACCAGTCCGCATCGGCAGCCAGCGCCGTTGCTTTGGCCGGTGACTTCTCCTTCTCCTTCCTCCCCGCCCCCGCTCGCAGCTGGGTCCTGCGGGACACCCGTGACGGCCGCGTGCTCCTCGACAGGCCAATTCGCGTCCACAACAGTTTTGTCGCCTTCCCGGAGGTGGTGGTGTGCGACCCCTTGCACCGGCGGTACCTCCTGCTTCCCCCAATCACTTACGACCTAACGGCATTGGTGGAGGACCCATTCTTGACAAAGAAAAAGCAGCTCTGCGTCCAGACCTACCTTATGCCTACCTGCGACGGCGAGGACGCAGACGAGACATCATTCAGAGTGATCTTGATGGTACAGTGCAAAACTAGGCTAGTCGCCTTTTTCTTCTCTTCCAACACCGGAGAATGGGGAGATGTTCTGTCTCGCCGTTGGAGCGATTTGAGTGCTGGCTTGACACAGTTGTCAGAAATGAATAGGTTCTACTCGTGCCACTATGTGTATGGCTGCTTCTACTGGGCGACAGCTGATTGCGAAGAAAGTAATTTACTAGTGCTAGATACCAAAACAATGGAGTTCTCCATTGCTAAACCCCCACCAGAAGCCAATAGTTGCTGTGATTTGGCCATGGTGGAGACAGGGGAAGGAAGGCCTGGGATGCTTGTTCTAGAAGATAGTGGATCCGACCTCACGTATTTCATCAAGCAAATCGATGGTGGGAGCTCTAGCCAGTGGCAGAAGGTGAAGACAATCTCACTGGGTTTTTGGGCCTATTTGGTATATAATATGGAGAAGTACCCGCTCCTGTACGCCGGGCAAGGGCAAAGCTCACTGCTCGAGACAGACTGTTTCAGGCTGGACATCAAAACGTTTCAGCTTGAGAAGGTGTGCACTTTAGGGTCTAGCTTTGATAGTATGTGCGTCTATAGCAACTTCCCGCCATCCCTGTTGTCGTCACCAACAATATCAAATGGTAAGCTGCAAAGTTATCTACTTTTTATGCCACTTCATATAGTTCATTATTGGCTTTGGCAGTTCTTCTTGACACGATTTGATTAGTTAGTTTTCTCTTCTTTTGGCAAGGCTAATCAAGCTCACTAATATAATTGGTATTATGTTCGCATTTTAAGGTAATTAATCAAGTAAAAGGAAGGATTTTGAACACTATCAGAAGCTTCTTGACACCTCGTGTATCATAAGAACACTATATCCAAATAATTATTTTGAAGAAATGTTTTTTGATATTTGACACTGAAGCAAATGGAGAGGAATACTTGTTCAAATCCACTTCATTTATGTTCATCTTGGAAACATTGATTCCAGTCAAGCAGGCCTTATACTGTCTACTTTTATTTTGATAGATATAAAGAGTCTCAGATTTTTTTGGTCATATTTACACCTATAGATTTATCTCATGATATCAAGTAAATCTACGTAACTGATATTTTTTGGAAATAAGAAGCTTAGCCATTGCTACAAGTAGTGCATGTCCTGTATACCAAATATGATGTTAGCAGAATTGGAGTGGTGGGCTTGATTGGTTTCTCGAAGTACCGTATAAAAAAATGTGCTTAATGGACTTGGCATTCACATAGCAAAAATTGCTTGCCAGCTTGTGATCAGAAGCCATTGATTTGAAATCAGCTTTTCAAGATAAATTATAACAGGGCAATCATGCTATCTTTTGACAGTTTGAACTCCTCGCCTTCCTCTATCTCTGTTGTTCAACTCAAATAGTCAATGCAAGCAAACACTTTAATGAGATGACAGGGGATGCACGTAGTTTGTTTATTGTCACTATTGATATCCCTGTTTTTTGTTTCCTCTGGCGACTTAAGTTAGAAATTTGTTATACTGCCAAACTAGCTAATTTATGAAGTACTGCAACGTGAAGCTACCATTTTCTGTGAATTCTAATTATTGTTGTCTGGCTAGTTTGCAAACTAGTACAGATGCTAAACTTGAGAGTTGATTCTCCATGTATTGTTTGTGCTTTGTTTTCATCCCCTGTATTTTATATCAGCCATTGCTCCTCCCTTGTTTTTCTTCTTGTTTCATTGTTTACCTTGGCTTTTCTTGCCGTGCTTTTTTTTCTCTAAGTAAGGTGCCGGCTGTTGCCTGATACTAAGACCAACATTTGTTCCTCTCTGCTGACAAGTTCTTGTATATATTATCTACAATTTGAATACGCTAAACTTTGAGATATTGGGCAGGTGTTGAAAATGGGCCTGAGATGGAGATGCTGGGACAAGGCTGTGCTGCAAGTTCAGGCGCACAGTCATCACCGCCAGAATAGTGCTGCTGTGAATGCTGGAGGTGAGGCAGTGTGCCGAGGATCACAGAGGAGGCTTGTGATGTTGTGATGCAACTCGACAATGGTTTCTTTTGTCTCTTGTTTTGTTGCAATATGTATGACCATCTAGAAACAACAGCCCCGCAGTTTATCCTGTACCTAAGAGTTTATCTAACGTGCCTTTATCCGACGATGGTTGGTGTGCCAGCTGATAAGGTAGTGACATTTAATTTCAGCACATTCAGTAGCAGGCTAAGTAAGACTATGTAATAACTAAGAAGTCAATGTGGCTGCAATCTCTGTTGTGTGCGCGCCAATCTCTGTACCTGCTATTACGAGTAAAGTTGTGTGTCCCATGGAATATCCCAGGTATGCTGAACTTAGGCTGGGCTGCTGGGGGGCATTATCAACTGTGCATTGCTGAACCACTCTATCCTGCTTATGCCTGGGAGTCATACTTAACATGTTTGTGTCAATCTGTTATTGCTTATTTGCACAGTGAGGAGATGAGACTGTTTGTTTGTGTGTGTGAGGCACTGAGGCTTGCTGACTTGCTGTGGCATTGGTGTCATAATTATTTTCAAGTTGCTGAACCTTCCAAGTGCCAACGCTGGGTTCTGAATCTAAATCAGTGTGTGTCATAATTATTTTCTTGAAAAGAAGAGAGAAAACTTATTTTCTTTCTTTCTTCTATTCTGTGACTTTGGTTCCTTACAATTTGCATGTACGTACTGATCTACAGGCAATTTAATGAACTTCGTCTCATAACAGTTCAGCTAACGAGCAGGCGATCTTGCAGGCTAGCTAATGACCAGCTGCAACACATTCTCCATGTGCTTTATCTCAGGCTTTGCTTTTTCCCTAGCTTTTTGTCACACCCCGCCCCCTTGCCGCTATGATTGGCGACGTGAGGCACGATCGATTGCTGGATTCAGGAACAGAGAGATCAACAGAGGAGTGAGAGATAGCGAGGAGAGCGGTTCTGTTCCATTCTTCAGTTCATCCATGCCGTTTCCTGTACAGCTCCTCCCATTATGTACTCCATGCATCCATCCTCCTACTGACAAGGCCAGCCCATGGCCCAAGGCGACAAGGCCTAGTGCGTTCATATGTCTGGTCATGACACTTTTCTTCTTGTTTATTGCTTCATCTCTTCTTGCCGTGCTTTTCCTGTAAGCAAGGTATCGAGTGTTGCCTGATACTAAGACCTAAACACGTAATTTTGACATATTGGGCAGGTATTGGGGAAGTTCCTAAGAAGCCAACGCTGGAACAAGACGTAGAGGTGCAAAAAGGTAGGTCAGGACCAAGAAATGCTAGTTCAGACATTTTATTTATCTTTGCATCAGGTTGTCCATGACCCTGATGGCCATGCAAACTGTTTCACATGTTAAGTAGTGAATGAACAATGAGGAAGTTCAGACACAATTAGCGAGGACCTATAAATACCTGAAAATCTCTCTCCAAAAAAAATACAAACAATAGCCAATAATATGCCCCATCATGGGGTGTTACATCACCAGTCTTGGACTCATGGTGTTGGACCCCAAGTGTAGTAGAATGATGGTTAAAGATACGCGTATACATATAGGTTTTAAGAAAAACAACAGCAGCAATTTTCTTCAGTCTCTCCGGGGCTTTTGCCTCAATTGTCAACGAGAGTAGAAGATATAACAGATTGAGAGTCCTAGATTTGCAAAGTGACTTCTCTGTAAGTTCAGAAAAAAAGTATGTGCATGAGAACGTATACACTGAAGTGAAAATGTGCAGAGAGTAGGGTATGGAATCGATGATGACACAGTAGAACAATCCAATCATTACTGGAGATAGGTACCATCAGACAAACACCATACACAGGTTTGAGCTGAGAACATGATTTTGTAGGTTCTTGAAAACTTTGTATTATGTATGGGGAAATCTAAGTAGCGACCAGTCGCTAGAAGTAAAAACCTGGCGGGCGCTGCACTGCTGTCCCACGTCCGATAAAACGAATCAAAACTAGTAAAGAATTAAATCGAAAATTTAAAATGTTTTATAGAACAATCCGTTCATCCGAATTAGGATCCGTTTTCAGCATTAGGCTAGTCGCGACGAGATCTTCGAAACTAGATCCCATGTTGGTACGTTTCGATGAAAAAAATTTCGACCAAAAAGTTATCCACCCCTAACACGTGAGTTATCCATGTCAAAATATATAAGTTATCCACCAAATATCATACAAGTTATCCGTTGTATAAATGAGTTGGGTCGAGGTGTTCTTATATTTCTCATGTGTATAATTTTTATATATCTCTTGTCTTATAAAACCTCGATTAATGCATCGGCGAGCGATGAAAACTCGGTACCTAAACGGGCAAAGCCGAACCACTAGATTATTGATTACCCGCCACGTTTGCTCATTTTAATTCTGGGTGGTGGGTGGTGGGGCATACGATCTCATTTATTATATCATGCAAAAAGAAGTTTGGATTTAATTCCTTTTAAAAATATATGCTTGATGTTTGACGTGGTAATCTTTCGAGGTTGAGTCGCTCGTACGCCTCTCGTAGAAACGAACGACAAAGCTGAGCCGTTAAAATAACTTTTGTATTTTATTTTTAGTTTTAATTTTTATAGTGATGGATAAATTACATGTTATTGGGTGGGTAACTTAAATGATGAAGTATGGATAACTCTCGTATTACTAGTGGATAATTATTATACAATGTCATGAATAGTTTTTTGTTTATCCCTGGATAACTTTGTACAATTTCCAGGATAACTTTAGTTCTCTTTGTGGCCATAATAATTTTTAAGCCTTGGTTACATCCACCGTAGTTAACTACATGTATAATAGACTTACTTGATTTGGACACGTTAGCCTAGGTGTTAGGATATCGTGTCTTTGAGGTCGACGCGGTGAAAGAAAACTTATATCGTTGAAGTTCACATTTACACGTGTGCATGCATACAAAAAGTCAAACATAAGATCCGTTCATAGGGTGGATAGCTTACATAACTCAGTATGGATAACTTTTGTGTTACAGGTGGATAACTTTTATGTTCGGAAAAAAGTTCTCGAAACATATCAATATGGGATCTAGTTTTAAAGACCTCACCGCGACTAGCCCAACAGTGAAAACAGACCCAAAATCGAATATACGATTTGACCTACAAGTCATTTTGAATTTGAAGATTTTCGAAATTAAATTAGACATCAGCTATTTTGTCGTTTTGTGATTAACAACTAAATTGCCAGTTATTAGACTTGGGTCATCTCATGCATAGTATATATTCACCGCATGCATGTTCGGCCGTGAAAAAACGCCCGCTAGATTTTGTCGTTCGTAGAACGATTGTTGGGTAGCCGTGTCCTTATGTATTCCATTTGGGATAGATTACACAGCTAATCTCATACCGTATCATATTGGCCTGAATCTCTCATCCGAAACAGCAGATGCTGTCTTGTTTCGATGAAGTTAATCTGAGCCGCCAAATGTGTAATCAACGGACCAGATTAGCCTCGGAATGATGTTCTCAGAGTTGCTGCAAAGAAGTCGGGCTCCTTCCTTCTTCCCCCAAATCCTCCCCCACAAAAGCTAGGGTTTCCGCACCGACGAGATGGATTCCGGCGGCGGCCCGGCGGACGAGGCCCACACACCATCCTCGGCCACGAGACCCATCCTCCGGCACGGACGCCACGAAATGGCCTCGCTGCCCATCCCCGACGAGCTCATGGCGGAAGTCCTCCTCCGGCTGCCCGCCGCAGCCGACCTCGTCCGCGCCTCCGCCGCCTGCGTCTCCTTCCGACGCGTCGCCGCCGACCGCTCCTTCCTCCGGCGGTACCGCAAGCTCCACGCCCAGCCCCTGCTCGGCTTCCTCAACCAACACAAAGTCTTCTACCCCGCCATCGCACCGCACCCCTCCGCATCGGCAGCCAGCGCCGTTGCTCTGGCAGCCGACTTCTCCTTCTCCTTCCTCCCGGCGCCCCTCGACGACTGGATCGTGCGGGACATCCGCGACGGCCGCGTGCTCCTCGACAGACCCCCTCAGCACGACATCGACAATAGATACAGCGTCGTTTTCCCGGAGCTGGTGGTGTGCGACCCCTTGCGCCGTCGGTACATCCTGCTTCCCCCAATCCCTGATAACCTAACCGCTACCGTGGAGGACCACCCACTCTGGCTAACCCGGCACCGTTACTGCGAGACCTTCCTCGCCCCATCTCACGATGATGAAGACGAGATGTCATTCAGCGTGATCTGGATGGCGCAGTGCAGAACAAAACCGGTCGCTTTTGTCTTCTTTTCTAGCACCGGTCAATGGCAAGCCATCCCGTCCAAGAGCTGGAGCGATTTGCTTGCTGGCTCGCTCTCATCCACCGGGAACCCTCTCTTCTCCCGCCGTCAATACGCCTATGGGAGCTTCTATTGGGTGACCGATTTCAGGGAAAAATTGCTTGTTCTTGACACCCAGAGGATGGACTTCTCCATTGCTGAAACCCCGTCCGAAGCCACAGCTTTGGCCTTGCCTGGTGTGGCCACAGCCATTGTGGAGGCAGGGGAAGGCAGGCTAGGGATGTTTGTGCGCCAATGCTATGAAAATTGCCTCAACTATACCATTAGGCGGATCAGCTGCGACGGTTCTAGCCAGTGGAAGTCCGAGAAGACAATCCCACTGGATTTTGACTACTTCTTCATTGGTTCAGCTGGGAGGCACTTGTTCCTATATGAGTTAAGCGGCCCATCTCTCGATGCAGGATGTTTCTCGCTGGACATCAAGACATTCCATCTTGAGAGGGTGTTTGTTTCAAGTTCACGCTTCCCCAACCTCTACGCATACAGCATCTTCCCACCATCCTTGTTGTTGACACCAACCGTACCAAGTGGTAAACTTTATATTGCATCCTACTCTTTCCTTCCATTCATTGCTGCTTCATACTTCATTGTTTGATTGGTAGTTTCTTACTTACACAATTTGGTAGTTGTTACCCTTTTATGTGTTTTTGTGGCAAAGCTAATCAAGCTCTCGACTATTTTTTTTTCCTGTTCCTTGCCATATCAAGGCAAGTAGATAAGTAAAACAAAGGATCCTACATACTGTCGGCAGCATCCTTGAGGCATTGTCAAAATGTAAAAAGCACTGGACCACAAAAATGTAGGAGGGGTACAAGGTTAAATCAGAACATTGCTTCCAGTTCACCTTTTGATTGCTTTACTTTAGAAACCATTATTCCAGTCAAGCAGGACATATATTGTCCACATTTCCTTTTTTATAGATATAAGCGGACAGAGAACTTGTATTTGGTCAATGTTAAACCTAAATCATTGCCAAATGCAATCAATATTTTTATTAGAACTAGAGGCTGTGGCGCCTCTTTGCACATCCTGATCTGTAATATTATTCACACTGTCATGAATCATGTGAATGTGGTAATTTTTTAACCCCGTCCATTTATTTCACAAAATATTGGGGGCGCACCTTTTGGTCGGCTTTGGTCATTTCTTAGTTTGATTTGTCACAAGGATCCCATGTTTACAGGGATACAAATCAAACTTATTCACCTCAAAGAATTTTAGTTTACCTGATTTCGAATGCAAATTCCCAGTGAAATCCGTAAATACCAAATATAAGAAATCTGGATCTCTTTGATTATTTCTAACGCAGCTTTCAAAGTCGTATAGGGAAAAAAATTCTATGCAATTGATCTGCCTCTTCTTTTTATGCGACAGCACATTCATAGTTAGTTTGGCAACTCAGTATATACATATAACCAAGATACCGTGCCTTCCAGGTACTTCCTCTAGAAACCTGATAGTCAAAAGGCAGAATCTAAATATACTTCGTATAGAACTAGCACACTCATGGATTGCCTAAATCGATGTATGAGAAAATTAGGAAAGGAGCAAGCACATATATATAGGAAACCATCTGTTCCTTGGCAGCATTACAACCAAAAAATTGTGAATTGCCATCATTATAGTTTTCCTTACTTACCCCTGTGCTTAATTGGTGATACTCTATTTACTGTCACATATAGTCATTTATGGGGCCTTGCCAATTAAGGGGCAATGGTAGATATGAAGTCATTGGATCATCCAAAATTAGTGGCTCGTATTAACTTGGGAGCATCTTAAAAATAATCAATTTTGTTAGTTAAAATATCCTCTCGGTATAATAAGCAGCTAGAAAAATAACATTTTTTGTCTTTGCAAGTAAAACATAGTATCCCTTTCATAAAAGAGGAATTAAAATATAGTACCCCCTGCTGTAACTGCTGAGTTCCACAGCTTTCGAGGGAATTTAGAAACTGTTGCATTTGTATCTTGGAACTTAGCCTTGTAAACTGTTCCATATACTCCCCTTTACCATCACAAGATCTCTAAAAAGCGATTAAGTCGCCACAAAATCAAGTGAGTATTGATTAGGTAGGTAGGTATCTGCTCCCGTGAGTATCTATTATACTTTGTAAGCAATATATGTAGTGAGTGTTGTCTGATTAAGAAGACCTACATCTTGTTCCTGTTTGTCCACAGAATCTTGTATATCTGCAATTTGAGTACAAATAATTTTGAGACCTTGAGCAGGCGTTGAAGAAGGGGCTGAGAAGGAGATGCTAGAACAAGGCTATATGCCGCATGCTCAAGTGCGCAGTTGCCACGGGTGACAGAGTAGTGCTGTTGGGTTTGCCGGATAAAGGTAGCGAGACCGTTATGTTTCTGCACACTCAGAGTAGGTTAATCAAGGCAAACGTAGCTTGGTCAATGTGATTGTAAACTTGTTGTACGTCTACCGATCTCAGTATGTTCTATTCGTAAGATTGGTATGCTGAATTTTAGGAGAAATGCCAGTAGGGATCTGTTGAAAATCAGCCTTGCAGCATTTCTGCACTCTTATGTTTATCAGCGCCTGTCCTGATACGCTCTCTTGGCACAAGGAAGTGAGCCAGATGGTATGTTTTCACAGTGATGAGGTGAAGCACATAGTTATGTGCTTATTTGAGCTGAGCTCAATGAGATTACCCGAGCTTGAGGTGAAGCATGCTGTGTGGCGCCGAGATGGCGGTTGCGCCATCCAGCCACGGTCAACCGACGTGCTGGAAATGTTTACGCAGGGGAGACAACCTAGTGGCAAACGCTCTGCTGCTGCATTCACAAGCTGATGATGTTTTTTTCTTTCCTGACCTAGTGGCAAACGCTCTGCTGCTGCATTAAGCATTTACTCCAATATAAGCTGCGACGCTATTTTTTTCTCTTCTGAACCTGAATCACTGGAGGCAAACTGACCAACAAAGACGAAGAAGGATGAGTTGTGGTATTTTTTTCAGTCATCACACGCTGATGATGTTTTTTCTTTCCTGACACAAGACGAAGAAGGATGAGTTGTGGTGCACGATGAAGATATTTTGGTCGCAGCAAGGAAATGACGGGCTGCTCTCTGGCGCTTGCCCAAGCAGGCGCAAGCCCCAGAAGGGGGGCGGAATTTTGGCCGGATTTTCCGGTCCCGCCGGATAATCCGCCCCTTAGGGGGGCCGGATAATCCGTCCCCCTGCTCATCGCCAAGGCGCAAGCTCCAGAGAGGGGGCGGAGTTTTGTCCGGACTTTCCGGTCTGGCCGGATAATCCGCCCCTCAGGGGGGCCGGATTATCCGCCCCCCTAAGAACTTCACCAAGCTTCACCAAGGCGCAAGCCCCAGAGAGGGGGCGGAGTTTCCCCCGGAGAATCCGCCCTTGGGGCGGAGTTTTCCCAGGGCGGCGGATAATCCGCCCCCAAAGTTGTGCAACGGCCAAATCTGGGGAGGGGGTATTTAAGCCAGCCATCCCCCTCCTGCCAGAACTCTTGATTCATCTCGAAAAAGAACAGATCAGATCTGAAAGCTTCATCCAAGAGTGCTCCACCTAGATCCACCCAAAGGCCCCATCCCTTGGGGAATCGAAGGAGGAGAACTCGATCTTTATCATCAGCAATCAAGCGCTTCATCTCCTCTCCATTCATTTGGAGAACCTCCGATCTAGTATTTCTTGCAAATATCTAGATCCTCGTTTTTGTTTATATTGATAAACCTTGTTCTTGTGGCAGCTTGTTGTCATCTCGGGAGCCCCAATTCGGTTGTGGGTGTGTGCTCCGATAGTGTTGTAAAAGGCACCGGTTCCCGCCTCGAAGGGATTCAATAGTGGAGAAGGTGGATCAGGCCTCTCGTGGCGAGATCCATCGGAGAATAGGGTGAGGCGTATTGTGGCGTGGTGGTCTTAGAACCGCCCACCCCTCCAACGCAGATGTACTTCCCTTAACAAGGAAGGAACCGCGGTAAAACAAATCCCTGTGTCTCCGCGTGCTCCAGTACGGTTTCCTCGCTCCTCTTTTACGTGCTTAGTAGTTAGGGTTACATATAGGGAAATTCTCGTAGTTGCATATCTAGAGAATTTACTTTGTGTCAAGCCTAAAATTGAAAAAGTATTAAAAATTGGTTAGCACCTATTCACCCCCCTCTAGGTGCCCATACGATCCATTTCAATCATATCATCCATGAGTGATAACTAAATTTGCATTCATAACAAACATCACATTTTCTAGGAGATGGGAAAGCTTCGGCATAAATTGAGCTCTGCATTGAGTTCAGAACTCACAGTATTGCAATAACAATTATAAATGAAAGAAAGAGAGGGGGGGAGGGAGCTGCAATTAGCTAACCACCAACATGAGAAAGAGAAATAGGAAGAAAGAGAGAACCGGAGCTGAGTGTACCTTGTTGGTAGTTGTACCTAGGAGTCGGCGAGCTGCTGTTGCTGCTTCCTTTCGGTCACAGCAAAACCACCGTATTGTGGTGACCACCATCACACCAATTAAATAATGGTTGCTCCAGTCTGTTCACAACAAGAAAGAAAATAATTTATAACTAATTCCTAAAACAACAGAAAAGACTAAAATGGGAAATGACTGGAAAATGCCAAACTCAGTGCATTCATAATTATGCACATATAGACATGGCGAGCTAAATATACATATAACCCATACAGATTTGCATTTGATACTTAGCATTCAACAAAGTAGACGAAATGTAACCCACACATTACACTAAAAAGCCAATCGAGAGAATGCAGCACTAAATGATTACAATCTAAGCAAAAAAACTCATAAGCTTGTACTTAATTTCGAGCAACCTACAATCAAAAACTAGTGCAATACGTGTGGTTCTGTCGTATGTAGCTGAAGAAAAATATGTGCCCATCCTACTTGAAATACGGTAGCAAAAAAAAGGAAGCATCACATAACACAAAGAGAAATGCTACTTCCCATTTTTATTCCTATTGGATCAAACCATTAAACATAGTCCATATTAGTAGCAGCTGGCGCCTAATTTACAGGAAGAATCCATGGCCCATCCCACCAATTACACACTCCTCATAATGCACTATGCATCCACCATATCCATTCACCCGTCCATCAAGCATCTAGAAAATGCATAAAAAGTGAAATTCGAATTAGTTCATCATAAGAAGATAATCAATCATGGATTCTACACACACAAAAACATGATCTAATCAGGAAAGAACACTGTTTCCGATTATAATAGCACTACAAGTGTATATTCAGTGTAAGATGCTTCCACTAGCTGACCAGTCCTGTTCAATGAGCTTTATTCATTGTGTTTGCTTTCATTTGGCTAGATCTGCTGCGACGCAGTTATAATATTTAGAAAATAGTAATGAGAGAGAGAGAGAGATTGCTGGTGGTTAGATGCTTTGTTCATTTGCAACATTAATATGGTCCAGTACAGAGACACATTACTCTAACTCGTATAGTCCTGACTAGTAGAACTACAACTGCCTCCCACCATACGTTCCCAATGCATGCTCACTACATATTTGGCAACCAAAGAAGGCAGATGCCGTCCGGGGACGCGTCTTCCCTCACACGAAACGAGAGGCACGCGTCTTCTTCCCCCTTGAGAGTCGGCCGCGTGGCCCCGGCGCCTCCCTCCTTCCTCTCCGGCGGCCTCGCCGGCCGGAGAGTAAGGGGGGAGGATGGCCGGCAGTTATATAGTACTAGTAGTAGGTGTTTAGGCCTTGTGCCGGTGGGCTCTTTGCCCGTTGTTAGGAGCGGAAGTCGAGGTCCTGCTGGCTGGATCTTGGCTCTAGGGTTCTTCTTCCTCTTGAGCTCGCTTCTCTGGTGGGAGTTGGTGTCGGAGGAGAGAACAACTGCTATTTCCAATAAAGCCAGATGCGGCCACCATCTCCTGTGGAGGACGGGAATCGCGAGCGGGCACCCTCTGGCCGGCCTCGGTGGCGAGGGGAGGGAGCAGGCCGCTGCGGTTCTGTCTGAATCGGAGTCATGGTGGGGTGTTCTTCAGTTCTTCGGGGATTCTGGTGAGTCTCTTCCTCCGGCCGGCCGTGGAGGCGAGGGGAGGAGAAGAAGAACCTTTGTTCGCTGCAGATCTGAAGCACCATGTAAGGGGGACGCTGGTGCTGCGTCTGATTGGAGCATTTCCCCGACGGCTTCTTCGCCGTCGTCACCTGATGCTGATTGGAAGCTGCTCCAATCTTCGGGGAGTTACTATCTGGCGTTCCTTCGACGGCCGTTTGTCGTCCTCGCGCCGGAATCCATGGCTGTAGGGCAGCCTCCCCTCCCTTCGGCGTCGGCTATACTCAGCTCAGGCCGACGTTTCGGGATCCTCATTAACCTCCAGGCCAAGTTGCCATTCCAGAGGCTTGATGGCGTTGTCGTTGTTGGCTCCCTCCTCTCGATCCCAAGTGGTTTCGTCCCCGGCGATCGTGAGGATGACAACGGCGGCGCTCAGCGCGGTGGTGTTGGAGCTCAAGTCCTTGATTGCGTTTCTTTGACTCTTTCTGAGGACTGTTGTGCTTATTGCAGGGACCTGTTTGTATTTTTATTTGTCTTTATGTCCCTTTTTGTAATTTGTATGCCACCGCTTTGGAATGAATGATAGCACCAGGTCCTCCGGGACCGTTTCTGTTCAAAAAAAAAAAAAGAAGGCAGATGCCAGCCAACTGGGGGATTATAGGCCGATCAGTCTCATTCACCTTGTCGCGAAGGTCTTTGCGAAGCTGCTTTCCCTTAGGCTCGCCCCCAAACTTGCAGATCTGGTGAGCCCTGAGCAGAACACATTTATTTCTAGACGCAGCCTTCACGATAACTTTGTGCTGGTGCGACAATCTACGAGATTGTTACACAAACTGGGAGCACCCGGCGTGCTGCTCAAGCTTGACCTCGTGCTGTTACACAAAGGAACTAACAAAGAATTCAAGATACAAACCTACAATAACAACAAAATCAGAGAAGACAACAGGAGGCACCTTAATAATAAGGTCCGTAGTCGTTCTTGTCCCCGGCGTCGTCCGAGTGTAGCAAGTCATCATTCCTGCACCCCATCCTCGCCTTCGCTGCCGCCTTGGGCTGTACCACCACCATTCGAAGCTAGGTAGGGCTTTTGGAACGCTAGCAGACAAGGAAAGTGTGGCATTTCATCAGCATTCAGAACTTGTAAAAAGCTTCCAGTATTATTAGACAATTACGGTTCTCAAATATTCACGTGCAAAGCATAATTACTCAATTGATGATATATATTTTAGTAAATAAAGCCTGCAGCGGATGGCCCTGCAATTCCATTTGGTCAAGCATAATTACTCAACCGATGGTCTGGGATTTCACCCACAGCTCCAACTTCTTGCGGAAGAACGACGTCCCGTGGCTTGCTTGCTGCTGTCAGCAGCCTGGCCTGGCACGACAGTAATCTTGCGGAATCTATACAGCATATGCATTGGCCACGTTAGTACGACTGACTCCACTGATCGATGCATGCGTATATACAAGTCCAAATATAAAAACAAAACAAAAAACAAATTATCAGATCCGTATGTGGGAAAAACAACCGTTCGTGGGAAAAAAAAGGGAGCAAAATAATCAGATGCATCTCACGGATCCATCCACAATCATAGATGCACCAGCGGTTTCTCCATGAAACAGAACATAACTGAACAGATGGATTACCTACCTGCTGCAACATCTCCCGAAGCCACACCACCAAAGTCTTCACCATGCCTATGAAGATCCTCGCCGCTTACTTTCTTCCGCCAGTCGGCCATCATATATACCTCCTTTCTTCCGCCAAGATCTCCGGATCCATATGTACCGACGACGGAACAAAAAATATAAAGGGAGCAAACTCATCACATGCATCTCACGGATCCATCTACGATGGAGGGGAGTCAAAGTCTAAGTCCGTCGGTCGCACGCGCTAGCCGCACGCGGTACCTTACGACGGGATCGTACTTATAGGGATCTTTTGGGATGATTTGAAATTATTTCGGGGGAAGGGAAGACAGAGAGGGCGGGAAGAAGGTAAAGTTTTCAGGGTCCCCTATCTGCTCCCGCCGCGCGCACCAGGTTAGCAAGTAAAACGGCAAGGGGCGAGGCCACCAAGCGATCCTAATCAATCAATCCCGCTAATTACCGATGTCTCGGTCAACCGCACCACCTTAGACGACGATAGAGTTCAATAACAATCTAGCAGCGCGTCGCGCTAGATTCCTATACTAGTTATAATTAATTGTAGTCAGTCGTCGTGGATGCATGTGTGTCATATATACGCTGGCTCACCCTGTGTATGTTTTCTACTCCTATCATTCCAAATTAGTCGACACAGATTTTTCTAGATTCACATATATCTGCACTTTATTAAAACGTAAAGAGAAATTTGTTTCAATCAATTTGGAACGGAAAGGCGAGTAGAATCAAACAACACACACGAGTTGTGCTCCGCTTGTGTTTCCCCCGTATTGTTGCCGGCAGCAGCCAGTGCAGTAGGATCAGTAGCGTACAGGAGATGGAGGCAAAGAGGGTTGGCGCTTGAGAAGTGGACCAACGACACGTGTATTTGAATTCAGATAGCAAAATGGCACACAAGTTTTGAATCTAATACAGTCACAAATACTCAGACTATTTGAATAAACACATGTACGCTACTTAGAAAACCAGAGAGAATCCATCATGCCCTGCTCTTTCCTCCTCATATCTATCTATCTATTATATACTAAAAGCAATATAAAGGTGTTTTTCGAGGCACTACGTTGATCCACATCATCTAAATTATTTTTGATAGTTAGATTTGAAATCTATGGTTACGATTTAACTAAATAACGTAACTTAGTTAGTATACACATATGCAGAAAATCTGTCACGTCTTTGATCGGTTTAAGAAAAAAAGTTTCTCTCTTGGACAACACATTCACCGATCAATCTCCACCAATGGTTGTGCCGATGTACCAAAAGGAGTCCGTGTGCTGATAGAATCGAACCAAGGAGTCCCGGCCGGCCGTTGCCAGTTCATCTATTGGTTGAGCCGTAGAAATACAAGTCCCGAAGTCCGAATAATATACGTATGTGAGTTTCTCGAATAACATGTCAGACTGGGTCCCATGCACAGCCATTTATTAGTAACTTTTTTTTGATGGAACATGTATTAGTAACTTATAAGCATATCCCTTGAAGCGCTGCATATCAGCCGGATTACAAACAACTTTGTTTGTTAGTTATATAGTCTATAATCCAAGTCAGTTTTTAGAATTAACTGATGCACACGATCAACATCTATAATGCAATATAATACCGTTACTATTACAACCATCATAATATGTATTTATTTTTTAAACTATAATGCATTCGGAATTAATTATATGACCTAACGAGTAAGATTTTTTGGTGTATGTATTGAGATTCGTGAAAAATAAGTCCGGATGAGTTACAATAACAAAAGTTTCAACCCAAATCACTTAACAAGATAGATTTTATTTTATGAGATGTACTATAATACATTTATTTACCCATTTATGTCGAAGGCAGCTAGCAATATGTCATAAGGATCAACGTGAGTTTTTGCTCTTTGTTGAAAATCTGTACATAATATGTTTTGCAAACATTTAGATGCACATGAACTATTTGCATTCATCCAAAAATCAGGACGCACATAATCTGTGTATGCATAGACACAATACAAATTACTTCCGTATAAGTAACATTTACATATGTGTAATCTGAGATGTGTACATGGCATGTAATAAGTAAGTATTCGACTAATCGCAACCTACATGAGAGAAGTGATTATGTATAGATAAATTAATGGTGAAGGTATCAGCCAGACAGAGCTATAGCTCTATGGACTTAAGCTACCTTGGGGTTACTAACCAAAGAAATGCCGAAACGTTAATTTCGAGTGGCTTAAATGGGCTGTTGTAATAGTATTGAAATCTCAGATAGATTCCTGAAAGACCAAGAAAATGTTTACACCTCCAAAACTTTAGGAGATTCTCATAATTGATCATCCAAAAATTTACAACCCTAGCTTTAAATAAACATACGACATGGCTACAAAAATTGCGACAAGCTTATAAAACACAAGATGATTTATTTTCATGAATGTAAAAATTATACAACTTCTAAAATAATATAGGTGATATCCAAATGTTGAGAAGAATATTTGAGCGGTACAAGGATGAGGACGCAAAAATTCAAGGGCTAGCTAAATTATTCAACCAAAGTTCAAAAAACCAAACAAAAAATTATTAAATGCACAATTATGGATTCTAAATTTTATGATCCAATTTTAGAACATAATAGGGAAAGAACAGAACAACTTCCATAGTTTTACATAAAACTTAAAACTTCAAATGATTTTCCAAAAAGAAAATACATTTCCAAAAATTTATGAACAAACTAAAAAATAGTTTAACCATGTCTTCTAAAATTCTTTATTTTTCACATAAAAATGGCAACTACTCATCCTCTTGCACTATCTCAAACTGGAAGTGAGGTCATGCTACATAAACTCATGTTGCATAGCTTATTCATCCATGTACCGGTAGGGATTGACAAGTGACGCATCACAAGGCATGCTGACTCACAGGCATAGGGTAGTTGGCCCGAACAACATCGATGAAGTGTGTATGTGTAGAGTGGGAGAGTTTGTATAGCATGTGACTTGAGAGATAGAGAGGGGGAGATATAGAGAAGAATGGATATGGTGGAGAGTGAACAATAAGAACTAACGGCTCAGAGAACCGTAGTACGTCCCGCATGTTTTGGTGGATTATTTGAAGCATGCAAATCATGTATTAACATACCGATATAGTACCTCGCTACGGAGAAAAATCAATGGATGATATATGCATTATAATCTTAAATGAAACACATTTGCAATGGTATGATACATACATTAGATTAATCACCCAAAATGTGTATATGTAACATGTCAATAAAATGATATGACGATTTCTATTTTTTCCCAAAGCCTAACAGAAAAAGTGAGGATAAGACAAGATTGAATATGATCCACAATATGACAAATGTACATGAAGCGTTTGCGGATCACGGGTTGATTAATAGTACAGTACCCTAGCTAATATCATTGATCACAACTTTTTTAGGGACACACTTCTCAAAAGACAGGGTGCTAAATTGGTGCTTAATCCCTTAGTCGGCAAGGAGAGAATTAAATTTCCTAAAGGACATGCCATATGGAGTTGGATACATGAAGTAAACCACTATATGGTCACACCAGAATAATGATCGAGCCAAATTTATTGGTACGACTACATATCAACTGTCATGATAGACAATGCATGTTCCTAATAATGAATACACATAAACTATACGTGACATGTTGATCTATGGTTACTTTGCCTCCTACAATCTTAGTGGATGATCAATGTGAGATGAGCTGGCGGAGATGGTGGAATGCTGACCGGGTGCCCGTCTTACTTGTATGAACTACAGACATTCATTCTACCACACTAAAAAGAAAGTTAAAATCTTCACTATTTCAACTTTGATAAAGCATCTCTTTAACATAGATTTGGAGCAGTAGAAATGTGGACATGGTCAATAGTTTACAAATTATAAGAGAGAACAATAATTTATTATAGCATACACAAATGAATAAAGAGAGAATAATAATTTATTATAGCATACACAAATTTGGAACTCTATGATGTTACTTTCAATATATTAAAGATGAGTCCCTCGCAATTGCGAGGGCCACCCTGCTAGTTATATACTAAAAGCAATATAAGGGTGTTTTTCGAGGCACCACGTTAATCCACATCATCAAAATTATTTTAACTGTTAGATCTAAAATTTACGGTTAAGATTTAGCAAAAGATTACGTAACTTTATTGTAGAGTCCGTATCGGTCCAGGTCTAACACGTACACCAGTTCCCTGACCCCTTTGATTCCGATCTGAACAGAATAGGATTACGGTGTCCCCTCCACCTCCATGTATTACAGTACTAAAGTACGCCGCCGCGTTCGCCTCGGTGCTCCGATCCCCGCCAGTCGGCCGTCCACCCTACGTACGCACACCAGCGAGACTTGCTTCATGCCCTTATGCATCCAGGAGCTATGACCGATCAAGGACTCACCCGATTGATGCATGCAGGAGCTAGGTAAGTACGAGGTCGACCCAAGACGGATCAAGATTCCATCCGGCCTGTGCATCAATACCGAGGCCCTCGGGTTATTGTCTAATGTTGCCTGCACAATACAGACCAAGAAGTATGCATGCAGGATCTAGGTAAGTACGAGGTCGACCCAATACTCTTGCACACAGTGGATCAGATACTACCCAAAAAAAAAAAAAATCATCAAAGACTTTCCTCTTCCAAATTTCATTGAGCTAGGTACTAGCAAGTGATACATATATTCGTTTACCGCTCCATCTATTCATGTATAATACGCTGTATATCGCATATTTGTCTAAATTCATATGTATCTATACAGTAATATGTGTTTAGATACATGCATATTTAGAAAAATCTATAACATATTATTCAGAACGTAGGGAGTACACCAAGCGACCACTAAAGTTTCCTTAGCACCCTAAATGTAAAACTAGAACCTACATACGAAAATATTCAAGAAATATTCAAGAAACGTATGCCTCTTGCAACTTATTTCTTCTCCCAGCTGAAAGCTCTTTGTTTTATTTTCCATGGCTTCACAATTTAAACATTCAAGTCCATAGCTATAAATGAGATTGTTATTATCTGAAAGTTTATCTTGCAGTGTATCCATCCGGAGCATGCATAGATTTGGCCCGTACAACAATTAATCACCGTGTGATTGAAAGGTGATTTTTTTTACCTCTATCAATATTTTGAGAAGAGTCAGTGGATTTAGTTTAAGAGTTTCTAGGTTTCATTTTGAATTAAGCAAATAAATAATAAATTCTTACATTGTTGATAGGCTCTCACATCCATGAGAAACTAGAAAGTTTACACTAAACGATCATACACTCCATTGTTAGAAGGGCCTAATAGATGATATATCCAATATGATACATCCAATATTTGCTGGCATTTTGCACCCTTAGGTTTGGAGGGTGTGAAACTCATCTTTAGGCAAACCTGACTAAATAGCTTATTTCCCTAAATATGTGGTTACAGTGATTTTCTGTTTTCTTCATATATGTTTTGAAATGTACTACTCCCTCCGTCCGAAATAAGTGAATTGGATTTTTCTAAATTCGCATATATGTATACACTAAAACGTGTCTAGATACATGTGAATCTAGACAAATTCAAATCACTTATTTCCGGATGGAGGGAGTATTATGCGATAGATCTATCTCTGTTTTTGCCAACAAGACAGAGACCATGGCAAGGATGTGATGAAGTTCAAATGGAGTTCACTACATGGAAATCAGACTTGCACTCATAAGTGTCTTTCTTTTAACCATATTTCCGATAACTTGACTAAAATAGCATATTCAGTTACATGCAACTTCTCAATGTAGGTTTAGTCATGCATTTACAAGATTAGTTTGTCACTTTGGTTCCCAACATATGCATTAGTATGGAAATCATTTTTTTTTTACAAATTCCAAGTCATCAGGACTATTGTAAATTTGGGTTCTTTCCTAGGTAAAAAAAAGGCTTACTATGATAATTCTTGAGAATAAAGTAAGAAAATGACTGTGTTCCTACTCAACATTTAAAATTCTATTTCATTTTCTAAAGTTTACATACACAGAGTCACCGTGTTATTATTTTCTTGATACAGAAATCTATCGGATGGAGTGCCACTGAAATCATCAAAGAAACTATGAAAGGGTTATGCAAGCTTTTTTCCATTGAAATTACCAGTGTTAAAAAAATGTTTTTGGTATCATGCCATGAAGACATGTCAGGTGAGTACAATCAAATATAGTCAGTGTGCTCTTCTATTGATCATATTCATTGCTACTAATCTTATTTTTTGCAAGATGTTAATAGTACATTTAGAACCATCTAAAATTATAATACTAGACTTTGATAAGTTATTGCATAAATAATTAATACTAACAATACCTTATTGGAGAGAAATATGAAATTATGGGACGGATTTTCCCAATATAAGTTAGTCGACGTTGCGATACTACAAAATAGCTAGGACCGCTTTCAGTGTGGTGTATTCTTTAAAAAGGTAAAATTATACTTTTTTATAACGGTGAAATCACATGGGGTTAAGTACTAAGCTAGAGTGTACAAAATATTAGTAGTACTTTAAGTTCTAATGTTACTGTATAGTGATATATTTTTTGGTAACATAAAATGTTTTTGCTCTTTACCATTTTAGCAATACTTGAAGTGTAGTATTAATATGATACCCTTATAATTTTCCTCTTTCACCACTCTCTTTTAATCCCGATGTATGTGCACATGCATGGACATAAGAATCTTTAATATAATTGTTCATCTCTGATCTCTACGATGTTTCTAGGAATGGACTATACTGATGATTCCACTAATTTAAGATAACAAAGTTGTTTTTTCACACAAGTGATATTTACAAGGTGTCACATTTTTGGTAATTATAGAGTTGTATTAGTTATAATTGTTAATAATTACTTTTATTATGAAATTATTTATATAACGCTTTATATAACTGAAGGCGAAGGCCTCACATTTGCGAGGGCCACTAAAAGCAATATAAGTGGTTGTTTCGAGGCATTACGTTGATCCACATCAACCAAATTATATTAAAAGTAGGATCTTTAGTTAAAGGCTGGGATTTAATTAGGTCGACACGTACCATCTAACTTATATGAACGTAATTGTTTGTTACGGAAGTTGTACCCCTAGAGTCGTATTCAAATACAAGACATGCCTACCGGTCATGAATTTTTTTAAAATTAGGCATCATATATGTAACTGTTTGTTACGGAAGCGGCATCCATAAAGTTCAGGTTGTGCACGGACTATCCTATGTAATCATATATAGGAAGACGACATAATCATTAGTTACTAGACCTAAACCATAGTTGATAGGTCCAAATGTAGCAATTTAGGATCCGCATTGGTGCAACAAATCTGCATGCAGAATAAATAAATAAATAAAGTACATCGTGGTTCAGATTAATTTCTAGAACCTTGGAATAGCAAGCAGTCGATCTATGTTTCAAGGACTCAAGACATATGTCCAAGAAGATAGAGGAAATATATGATTTTCTAAAATATACCAGTTTTCCTTTTACCAGCGGTCCAATAATGTATTTCTCTGTTCACACAGAGAACCATGAATGACATTGTGATTTGTATAGGATTTATTTTTATTTAATCTAGGAAGACATAATGCATATTTTTCCTCTAGGATATAAAATTATTATAACATAGTGCTTTTCTATATATTTGGATAAACGAGGCCGAGAGCCGTCAATCTAGCACAACAATTCCTTGAAGGTTCTTTTTTAATCGAGTAACATTATTATTTTCTACTACGTTATATTTTTTAACAAAACATTGATTTGTTTATAGATATCCATGAAAAAAACTGTAAAACCAACTAAAAGGAAAATTAGCATGCACTATGTATAGATTGGAATAGAGCTCGGATTAAATAAGGAAATGGGCGGAAAGAGTTTGCATGCAAATCAAATGTGCGGTTGAAAATCTTAAGACTAATCATAAAATAATTAGGTCGCTAGAGAATTACTTTGGCCATGTTTGCACGCTGATGATCTTCTATTCATACATAACTAGAAAATAATCTTTCTAGACATGTAGACAACATTTTTAATACAATTATATCAACAGAAATTCACGGTACCAAACAATCTATTAATAAGAAAATAAAGAAGGAGCCTACTATTTTACATCTTACATGTAATATTCAATATAAGAATGAAACAAAAATTGGTATTTTTGTTCCATAAGAATTGGTATTTTGGTTCCATAATAATTTATATGAAAATTAGTACTAATATCTAGGAGTCGAACTATAGTTAATATAAGATATCTGGAATAATATGTTAAATGAAATAAGAAATTTGGTTTCATTCAATTCAATATAAATAAGAATAGTTCTGGCACAATGATCAGAAGAAGTCATCCATAAGATTCATGATCTATATCCACAATGCAAATTCTATGGTTTGGAATAACTATAATATCAGGAAGCCTGGTGTCATCATCGACCAAATCCTTTAAACCTGTACGTGCTTAAAAACCCCAAATTATGTCTTTCATGTCAATGTAGCAATGTTATGTCATACAACAAATATGTTTGAAAGGGATAGTAAAATCATAAGATTGAAGAGCATGTGATAGTGGGGAGAGAATTAAATACTCTAGATACGAAAAATAACACTCAAAGAGTGGGATCCCTACTAACATCATATGTCAAAAAAAATCAATGGACAATAGTACTCAAACTGGAGGTTGCCCAACTGCTACACTATCCCTGAACTACTGAGCCAAAAAAGGCATAAGAAACATTAGATCCATGGACTAAACCCACATGGTCATGGAGTAGAGTGACAAATCCAAACTTATTGGTACGACACCATCTCACCGATAGGTCAAGAAAGATACTTAAAGCTACACAAGAGAGGTAGATATATGACTACCCTACCTCCTGACACCATAGCAAATTATCAAGATGAGAGGAGGCACTAGAGATTGAAACTGTGGACTATTGACTTGGTGTGTTTCTTAATTTTATGACTTAAAGAGTTTGAATGTTTTCACTGAAGTAAGCAGACCAGATCCTTCAAAATTTCAAACATATTATATTTAACTTAGATTAAAAGTAATATGCCAATGGACATATTCTTGACACATTGATTATTGTTAGAGAAAATATCAATAGACTACAACACAATCTACCATAACCAAGAAATTCTCACATCTATCTACTATATAGTTAGGCTATGGATCTATATTATACCATGTATAATAAATTGAATATCCGTGAAATTTGAATTGATTTAATTATCACATTTGACATGATAAAAATGATGCCCTCGCAATTGCGAGGGCCACACTGCTAGTTCATATATAATAACATACTCTCTGCAACAACAATCTCAAAGAATCCATGTGAATCTACCAAGTACTCAAGAAGCCCGAGAATCCGAATTTTAAGAGTTCACAACATAGCTTTTGTTTCCCTCAATCACAACCACGCATAGATATCCCAGTTACACATTTTTAGTTAACACGCTACTTCAAAAACACGGAAGAGGATTTAGATCTGTCAGCTGATGCCACTTGGTGAACTATTTCCTCCAGTTATGCCGAACCTAACTGGGGGTAACTCCGTACGAAATCCCAACTGGGTACATCTCATAACCGTGTAAAGGAATTAATTCCCAACTGGGTACATCTCATAACCGTGTAAAGGAATTAATAACCTACAAAGTGAAAATGCACAAATATATGTTTGTAGCTACCATCTTCTCATCAGGCTATACCATGGTCGAAATATTCTCATCATCTTCTACCATCAACACATATAACATATTCTCACCAGGTTCGAGCCATGGTCCTGCATTGTAAATATATATCAATGTCAATTCTAGATGTACACAATAGCCCTCAAGACAATAGCTCAGAGAGAAGCTCAAGTTAAGAGCGGAAGCAGGAAGCTGGATGCTCTTGAAACTCGGTTGAGATATTATCGAGAGCAGGCGACCGAGGGGCCTTTGCTCTTCTTTACCAAGCTGAAACTTTTTTCCAAGCTCAATGCAAATATGACATAATATTCAGAATCATACAGAATTTACATGTACTTGTAGTACTAGCATCAATCAGTACACAAGTCAATGTAGAGCGTAATCCCCAAGTACGATAGTAGAAGATAGCAAAAGCATGATTATGCAAGAAAAAGGGAACATTACTAATAGTCCAAGTGCGCCGCCTCCGCTTGCATGACCATCCATTTTTCTCACAATCACATCATTAATAGAAGCACTTTGTTTAAAATGCTTTTACCTGATCGAATGCAGCCTGACCAATACTACCATCCATCACAAATCTCACCATGCCTGGTGTTTCTGCAAAGAACCAGAAAGAGATGGTTGATATCGTCGACAATAGCTGAATTAAACATTGTCATACTATGATGGTGTAGATACCATTGCTTCTACGACTTGGCGCATTTCCTCAAAGAGTGGAGCCTCTTGCTTCTGGAGTCGATAATGACGAGATAAGACTTAACAGGGGTCGACTCTATGCAGCTACAACCCCTCGACAACAATCTTAACAGGGACCAACTCCATATAGCTGCAAATTTAGAAGACAACTTTATTTAGTGAGAATTAAAGCAAGACAAGCTTTCATCCCATAAGTAAGTACGGTTAGACCAAACATTAGATAGAACATATTAATTATAGTCACCTTCCAACATATCACAAAAAGTATCTTGACTTAACCACCAAAAAAGGCATGAACAGAGTGCATATTTGAGTGGTCAATCATGCCAACATAGCATAAAAAATGCAATTATTAGTTAAGTATTTTATATCTAGCTACAGGATGATGCTTGCATTTGATAGAAATCAGAAGCACATATGATTGCTTCTTTTACAAATGATAATCGGGCAGAGCAATCTTTCAAAAATGATTGCTTCTTTCATAAATATTAGATAGAAACAGGTAACAACAGATTAAAATGCTAGCGTAACACCAGATTAAACATGACAACACACTGGAGCACCCAGAATATGGCTACTCAAATTCTGTTCACAAGCACACAATCACGATTCATTGACCACACCGTAAAATCGACGACACAACAAGAGGGAGGCCACGCAGCAGATTGGGAGATCTAGCTCGTTACCTTGAGGATGGCAATCTTGGTGGAGCTGTTATCACGTAATATCCACTTTGAGAACGAGTAGAAGGATAGGAGTCAACCAGCACTTGCACACACTTGTTGGTGCTGGTAGCGAGGGTTCATTTCCTGATTAGAATATCCAGGTCTGTACCAGATAGAGATCAATCACATTCATATTAATACACAGATAGAAATATATCAATCGTGCCAATTAATCAAGATGACATCCATGGTTCACAGCTTAACAGGAACTCAATCGAGTTAGCCCACCCCCAAAGCTAGAAATATATATCAGACAAGGTAACCTCGAGCTGTAACCATAGCCAAAAAAATTAAACCAGCCAACTACTTGTGGGCTGTCCTAGTGTTTGCACATGGTAGCATAATGAAGCGGTGCCCAGATAGGATCAGTACATGATCATCTAGTCCAACCCAAGCTCTGATCCACTAGGTCTTTGTAAAACATATCGGCATGCATATCACTAACAGGAAGAACACTGGATGTTAGATTGATCCACTTGGTGATTCCGAGAAGAACTAAACTACACATCGCAAAGAACAACACTAGGAAAAAGACCAAAGAATGAAGGATCTATACCAACTCGATGAAGATGGCGAGCAGCAGTCTTGGGTTGTCATCCTGCAGCTAGGTCAGGGCAGCAGTGTTCCAGCGTGGCGGCGGCGCTGGCCTCGGTCAGGCCTCAGTGAGACAACACAGACACCACGTTTCCAGTGGGGATGATTTCATTAGTAAAGGCCAAGTTGCTACATAGTAATCAAATTTAAAGATTAGCTAGTCATTTTCACTAAAATGCTACCATGTACAGAACCACAATTTATGTCAGGCTCATGCAAGACGTTGCAAAATTGCACATCATAACCATTTGACAATATCTAGTACTATAATCTCCCAGAAAAGATTCATAAACATTGCAACATTGCACACCATATAACAGCCAACATTGCAGGAGTTGATGAGATACAGGTTAACAAGTATTCTAGTTCGATCTTGGAATTTCCAGGTGAACGCAAAGCTTCTTATACCATACCAAATGCTACCAGACATAAGATCACAATCTTAAGCCATTAAGTAACCGGAAAACAGTGAAATCTTGCTTTATGGGGCAACTGAAATCCTTCCGGTGTGTTGTAACAAGCAACATATGAGCAAAACATGCAATGGAGTTCAGGGTAACAACAAAGTTACCTAGACAAACACTCACGACAGACAAAAATAAAGCATATATTCTTTAATCTGGAACAGCTATCCCTAGGTACCCAAATAACATGATGACTAGATGAACTGATCAAAATTTAAAACACTAACAATATCAAAGCAAGACACTAATGGTGCAAAATACATTAGTCAACTTTCATGATAGTTTTACGATAGTGCCAATTGATAAAACTCGACTTAGATTGCAGAGGCTATACTATATAACCAGCGATTACGCCTCAAGAACTTGCCACAAGAATAAAATATCTTGTGCCGCGATTTTGACCTGCTACATCTATGAGTTTTTCCCTAAAAATTGACCCACGATGAGCTGAAGCAAAAAAACTTCACTCCAAAATAGATTAGATGAACTCCCCAAAATAGCTCTAAACCTTCTTTATGAAATTTAGAACATGTGCACATGCATCCTAAATAATAAAGCCAAGTCTAGGCATAAATAATGACTTACGTCTATTAGAAGCACTTTGACAGTTTCACAAACATGTCTAGTGTAGTTTGTCGTACCGACCAAAACAAACCAGTGAGAAGTGAGAGGAAGGGAGGAAATCCGCAACCTGTAAGGTGAAGTAGAGCATGTCATTAAGGTGAGGAAGGAGACATATCAGATGGTCCAATCGTGCCCTCGTGCGTCATCTCAGAAGACCATCATCACAGGGATGCCCTTTTTCGTCTTCGTGCTACTGCCTATGGCCCTGTTCCTTGGCATGGACCATCTCGTACTACTCGTACCGTCCAGCTGCAGCCGTCGCTCGTTCACTCCTGCTCCTCGCAGGCAGCACGGACACTTGAAGAGAAGGAGAGGCGAGGGGCGCTACCGTAGAACTTTTTCCATGTTGTCTTGGCCAAGTAAAGCGACACAGGAAGAGGCTACAAAAGATGTACTAGAGCTCTGATGTTGTTTCCTGAAAAATTGACAAGTCAAAGGTGATGAGATGATTGCTCAATATACGATCTACTCATATTATTTGAAGCTGCAGCAAGCTAAACAAGATTTTTATATGCATATTGCATGATCAAGCCCATCACAAGACGGACATCACACAACACTTCTACCTACGTTTGAATTAGAAGTTCATTTCTCCAAAGGAAAATAATAAATTTCATCAATACACAAGGGAGAAGCCTCAACATGGCCAAAAGACAGAGCTAGCAGAGATGGACACCCTGGGGCAATTTGTAACAGCAAAATAAATATTTTCATTCAACTTTGTGTGTGTTCGCCTCATAGTATGTCCTGTTCTTTGACAAACTAATTTAGATAATAACCACACATCTAGCAAAGATATGCAATGCAGAGTTTGACAGATTGCTTCACAGGAAAAAAATACAAGCTAACATATTTACTTAAACAAGTTTGGCAGTTCAAATATATATGCACATGCTCTGGAAATAAGTTGGAAGTTTATATACAAATAGGTGTGAAATGAAGGGACAACGGAAGAACCAGATCGAACAGGTGGATCATATCATCCATGAGTTACAAATAAATTCGCATTCATAACAAACTTCACATTTTCTAGGAGATGGGAAAGCTTCAGCATTAATTTAGCTCTGAGTTCAGAACTCAAAATATTGAAATAACAATTACAAATGAGAGAAAGAGAGAGGGAGAGGGAGCTGCAATTAGTTGACCACCAACATGAGAAAGAGAGATAGGACGAAGAACTGAGCTGTGTACCTTGTTGCTAGTTGTTAGACAGTGGATATCGAGGGGAAGGCAAGAACCTAGGAGTCGGCGAGCTGCTGCTGCTTCCTTCCAGTCATAATAACACCACCGTGTTGTGGTGATCACAACCACCACACCGGTTAAATAATGGTTGCTCCAATCTGTTCACAACAATAAATTTTTGATAACTAATTCCTAAAACAATAGAAAACATAAAAATGCGAAATGATCAAATGACTGGAAAATGCCAAACTCATTGCATTAATGATTATGCACATATAAACATGGCAAGGAAAATATACATATAACCCATACAGATTTGCATTTGATAATAGCATTCAAGGAACCTGAGATAGTGTAACCCACATATTACACTAAAAAGCCAATCGAGAGAATGCAACTACACTAAATGATTACAATCTAAGCAAAAAAGTTCAAAGCTTGCATTTAGTGTTGAACAACCTACAATAAAAAGCTAGTGCAATATGTGTGGTTCTGTCATATGTAGCTGAAGAAAAATATGTGTCCATCCTACTTGAAATACGATAGCAAAAAAAGGTAGCATCACATAACACAAAGAGAAATGCTATTCCCCATTTTACTCCTATTGGTTCAAACCATTAAACTAAGTTCCTATTAGTATGGTATCTCAATATATATATGACACAATCTCCACCTCTTGAGGTAGCAGCTGGCACCGAATTTGTAGGAACAATCCATGGCCCATCCCACCAATTCAACACTCCTCATAATGCGCTATGCATCCACCATATCCATCCACCCGTCCATCAAGCATCTAGAAAATGTATAAAAAATAAAATTCTAATTAGCTCACCATAAGAAGATAATCAAACCTGGATTCTACAAACAGAAATCATGATCTAATCAGGAAAGAACAAGCATGCCTTCTGATTTGGGATAATATCATTACAAGTGTATATTCAGTGTAAGATGCTTGCACAAGCTAAACAGTCCTGTTCAATGAGCTTTATTCATTGTTTTTGCTTTCATTTGGCTGGAGCTGCTGTGACACAGTGATATTATTTAGAAAATAGTAACGGGAGAGAGATTGCTGGTGGTTAGTTGCTTTGTTCATTTGCAACATTAATATAGTTCAGTACGGAGACACATTACTCTAACTCATATAGTCCCTACTAGTAGAACTAGAACTGTATTTGGCAACCAAAATAATGTGCAAGATTGTTCTCTTGACACTTCACAATTACTACTCAAAGTGGCAGGCTACCACAAGCACTAACAGTTGAATTACTACATTGAAGTAAACTGGAATTTGTTTTTACCATAAACAAGTGGTAGAAAGGAACTAACAAAGAATTGAAGATACAAACCTACAACAAAAATATCAGAGAAGACAGCAGGAGGCACCTTACTACGATCCATAGTCGTTCTTGTCCCTAGCGTCGTCCGAGTGGAGCAAGTCATTGTTTCTGCACCCCATCCTCGCCTTCACTGCCGCCTTGGGCTGTACCACCACCTTTCGAAGCTAGGTAAGGCTTTTGGAACGCTAGAAGACAAGGAAAGAGGAACATTTCATCAGCATTCAGAACTTGTAATGCTTCCAATATTATTTGACAATTAAGGTTCTCAAATATTCACACACAAAAGCATAATTACTCAATTTATGATATAGATTGTAGGAGATGACTCTATTTTGTCAAAGAAATGCCCACCATCTACGGATTTCGAAGTGCCTTTACACTCTCTGGGAGGCCTCCTGATGGCTATGGTTTTTCAGCATGTCTTTTGGAAGGCTTTTATGCTTGTCGCCATTTTCAATCTAAGCAAAACAAATCCTAAGCTTGTACTTAATTTCGAGCAACCTACAACCAAAAACTAGTGCAATACGTGTGGTTCTGTCGTATGTAGCTGAAGAAAAATGTGTGCCCATCCTACTTGAAATACGGTAGCAAAAAAAAGGAAGCATCACATAACACAAAGAGAATTGCTACTTCCCATTTTTTTCTATTGGATCAAACCATTAAACAGAGTCCCTATTAGTATGGTATCTCAATATATTTGTGGTACGATCTCCACCTGTTGAGGCAGCAGCTAGTACATGGTGTACAGGAAGAATCCATGGCCCATCCCACCAATACCACACTCCTCATAATGCACTATGCATCCACCATATCCATCCACCCGTCCATCAAGCATCTAGAAAATGCGTAAAAAGTAAAATTCTAATTAGTTCGTCATAAGAAGATAATCAATCATGGATTCTACACAAACAAAAACATGATATAATCAGGAAAGAACACTGCTTCTGACTTGGGATAATCATACTACAATTGTAAATTCAGTGTAAGATGCTTGCACTAGCTGACCAGTCCTGTTCAATGAGCTTTAATCATTGTGTTTGCTTTCATTTGGCTAGGTCTGCTGCAACGCAGTGATAATATTTAGAAAATAGTAATGAGAGAGAGAGAAATTGCTGGTGGTTAGATGCTTTGTTCATTTGCAACATTAATATGGTCCAGTACAGAGACACATTACTCTAACTAGGGTGTAGGAATGTTAGAGCAAATCTAAATCAACCTAGGACCGGCTTGTATTGGAATAGAATTGCGTGACAGTACAAGATTGGGTTTTTCGATTCAACATACACCCGGGCAGGGGCAGCGTCCTGCAACACCATAGTGTGAGGTAAGACGAGGGACGTGGGGTCTCACCGGCGAGCACATCGGAGTGGTCGGAGCATAGGCACTGCTGCTCGTGGTGAAGGTGGTGGAACTTGGTGGCGGTGCCTGCGTCCAGTGGCTCCCGTACGTCCTGGTGGCCGGCGTCCCCTCTCGGGGCCTGACTGAAAGAATCCCTCCATGGTGTCGACGGGGGCAGGGTCGCCGGGTGACCGGGGACGGCCAGGCCCAGGCGGAGGAGCGACCGTCGACGGGTTTGGCATCGCGGGCGAGCAGCGACGGCCACGGCTGGTGCAATTTTTAAGAGGCACAATAAATATTTGCAAAAGATAACGCTAGCAAAGATTAAAATGGGAAATTATTGGAAAATGCCAAACTCGTTGCATTCATGATTATGCACATATAAACATGGAAAGGTAAATATATATAACCCATACAGATATGAACGGGTCGAATGGTGGCAGCGGGGATGCGCCGGCGATGGAGGGCGGCCGGCGGGGATGCGTCGGCTGGGGGTGGCTGCGCTGTCTAGGGAAAGAGAGAGGAGGCAGGGAATCGAGAGGAATAGGCGCGGCGGCGACTAGGTCGTATGTTTAACAAACAAAATCTGGCTGGCTGGCTGGGTTTTAGGCCTTTGGATGCTTCAGATCGGTTTGGGCTGGGCCAAAATCTTCTCTCTCCTTTTCCAGAACTTTTCGAGCTCAAAATCTTCCCGCTCAAAATAATCAATCATGTGTACACACGCAATGCATGTGCGACTACGTAGCAATCAAAATGGCTATATATATACACACACACACGCACGTCCAGCATATGCATCCGTGTACGTATCCTCTTTGATCTGGAGGGGATCAAAGTTTTGTTATCCGCATGCATGCAGGTGAGATCTAATGCGACATCGTCTAAGGTAGCTCGGACTAACTAGCTAGCTAGATGGTACCAACATCGACGACAAAGGCACCATCGGCCTTATGGCGCGCGATAGCCCAATTTCTTGTCAAAGTAGTTTTTTTTCTCGGTCGAATTGTCTAGTAACCTATCGCTACCCAGACTTATCGTTGCCCCTACCCACCGAGAAAGATCGATACCGGTCACACAATAAAAAGCCGAGGTGTTCAAATTTAAACGTCTGAAATCCAAGCAAATTTTAACAGGTTATTTTAACATGAAAAACAGCATGGCTACACCCATTTAAATTATAAGATTGTCAAAAAAAAAATAGTGTTGTTGTGCATCAGAGCAATAGTTAATCCGCCCAAAAACTGCTTTACTACATAGGAAAATCAATTTAAGTATGGCTACTATGTAGATATTGCATCTACGTTAATGGCATGTTTGCTCTATGTTGCCGTATTTGCAAACACAGTCATAGGAGTAAGTAGACAAGCTTATTAACAAGCCAAAATTTTAGCGACCCTGGCTGAACTAGAGTTTTGAGCTCGCTAAGTTAAGAAGTCAAGTAGACCCCACTAGCAAGGATAACCTCGTACACATAGAATGGCGGTGTTTCTTGAGAACTAATAACGAAAAATGGTTAAACGCACAAACATATTCGAAACCCTCCCTCCTAGGTCGCTCTCACGCGATGGAGGCTCCGAAGGGCACCCAACCCTAGACTAAACAACCACCCACAGGTCCTCCTCTCTAGCCACCAGTGCCGGCGGTAGTGGTCGTGCCCGGCGCCGAAGGCGAAGCGCAAGGAGTGTGCGACCTGTCAATCCTCTAAGCATGGAGAGGCAATGGCTCGGTGGTTGGCATGACACGGCATGGCGGAGTTGCCTGTCAACGGGTGAGGCGACGTCTGGCACGAAGGAGGAAAGGAGAGGACGAGGTGGAGGGAAGGGGGAGGGCGGAGGTGCGGGCGATGTCGCTCGGGAGATACTGTCGGCGGCTCTGCGGGCCCAATCAAGGCCCGTTTCAGGCATGTGTGGCGGTGGCGCTGGTCTGCGGTGGAGCAGGCGAAGAGGAGGGCAGTGGGAGCGGTTCTGGGCGATGGCTCTGTGGACCTGATCTGGGCCCTTACTAGGCTGCTATGGCCACATCAAGGATGAGTATGAGATGGTAGGGAAGCGCATTCGCGTGGAGATGGCGGCCGGCTTTACTGACTGTGGAGGAGGGGAAGGTGGTGCAGGCTCCCTGTTTTGGCCGGCTTTACTCAAGTGGCAGGATACCAGCAAGTTTATTCATACTGTACTAACGGTTGAATTACTACATTGTAGTAAACGGGGATTTGTATTTACCATAAACAAGTGGTAGAAAGGAACTAACAAAGAATTCAAGATACAAACCTACAACAACAACAAAATCAGAGAAGACAGCAGGAGGCACCTTAATAAGGTCTGTAGTCGTTCTTGTCCCCGGCGTCATCTGAGTGGAGCAAGTCATCATTCCTGCACCCCATCCTTGCCTTCACTGCAGCCTTGGGCTGTATCACCACCATTCGAAGCTAGGGAGGGCCTTTGGAACGCTAACAGACAAGGAAAGTGCATCATTTCATCAGCATTCAAACCTTGTAAAGCTTCCGATATTATTTGACAATTACGGTTCTCAAATATTCACATGCAAAGCATAATTACTCAATTGATGATATATTTTAGTAAAGCCTGTAGAAGATGACCCTGATTTGTCAAAGAAATTTCCACCATCAACAGATAACAAAGTGGCTTTACACTCTGTGGGAGACCTCCTGCTGGTCTGGGATTTCTGCATGACTTTTGGAAGGCTTTTATGCTCGTCGCCATTTTTCCTCTCAGATCTAGAGAATGCAATTTTCCTTAAAAACACTATATTATCTTGTTCTTATTGTGGAACTACAAACTGCAGTTTTCCATTTGCTCATTTAAGATGGAAGCAACTAATTTACATTTCTCCAGAATAAGAAGGCGAAGCTATAACAGCAAGAGATTGCAAACATCAAAAATAAGCAAGTAGCGCTTCTCTTCTAGGAGAACAACAACAACAACAACAACAACAACTACTACTACTACTACTACAACACCTGACCCTAGACTAAACAACCACCCACAGGTCCTACTCCACTAGCCGCCAGTGTTGGCGGTGGTGGCTGTGCCTGGCCGCCGAAGGCGGAGTGCGGGGAGAGTGCGACCCGACAACCCTCTACGCGTAGAGAGGCAACAGCTCGGTGGTTGGCATGACGCGGCATGGCGGAGCTGCCTGTCGGCGGGTGAGGCGACGTATGGCGTGGAGGAGGAAAGGAGAGGACGAGGAAGAGGCGGAGGTGTGGGCGACGTCGCTCGGGAGATGCTGTCAGCGGCTCGGTGGGCCCAATCAAGGCCCATTTCAGGCATGTGTGGCGGCGGGTGGAAGAGGGGAAGGTGGTGCACGCTCCCTGTTTTGGTCGGTGCAGGAATAGGTGGTGGCAATGACGAGCTGTCTAGGGGCAATGGCACGCCCATGACTGTTTGCACCTTGCTTGCTTAGACCTGCAGTGCGGGAGCAAATGGCACCGTTGTGGGGTGTTGCATCCTCCCATCGGCTAAGAAGAAGAGGAAGTAGTTGCAGAAGTGGAGGTGTGCGGCGGCTTTCGGATATAGGAGCCCCCTCCCCCCCCCCCCCCCCCCCCCACACACACACATGCAAGGAGCGTCCAATGATCCCTTTGTTCTTTGCTCGTGGATTTAAAGAGGCACATGTCCTTCTATCTTGGCATGCATGTCGTTCCTCTCTAGCGTCGTCGAGGTTGGGCCAAAGCTTATGGCAGATCTGGTTGATGCAGCGGTTTTCTTGGAGCTAGTGGAGTTGCTCTGGTGTATGCCCGGTTGGGTGCGTCTTGTGTTTCCGCCTTTTGACGTCTTGTATGTCTTGTGGGGTTTCACATGTGCCTTCCCGTTGTTCGAGTTTCCGCCTGGTTTTCCTCTATAAACCAAGCTGTTCGTTTTCTATATATTCATTAGATTTAAAAGTTCTGCTGAAATCGAGAGGAAGAGAAGCGGCGGCAACTAGGTCGTCGTCCATTAGACAAACACAATCTGGCTGGCTGGCTGGGTTTTGGGCCTTTGGATGTTTCAGATCGGTTTCAGCTGCGCGATCCGCGGGAGAGGCTCGCGATCACGTTTGGGCTGGGCCAGAATTCCAAGTTCGGTCTCACCCCCAAATCTTCCCGCCCGCTCGGTGGCGTGAGCTCGCTCCTTTCCAAAACTTTTGGAGCTCAAAATCTTCCGGCTCAAAATTATCAATCCTGTATACACATGCAGGCGACTACGTAGCAATCAAAATGGCAATCTATGTATGCCTAGTTGGAGAAGGTTCTCGATGGCTAACGGGGAGCTAGATAGTTATATGTGTAGGCATCCTCTCGTCTCGGGACAGGCTCCGAGAATGAGTTGCCTACGTGTATGTGACTATTAATTTGGATGACACCTGATGATGATCTTGATTAAAGAAGGCCTCACCGAGATGGCACCAACACCGGCATGTCGAAGGCACCATCGGCTTATGGCGATAGCCCAATTTCGTGTCAAAGTATTTTTTTTTATTGGTCGAATTGTCTAGTAACCTATCGGTACCCGGACTTATAGTGGGCCCTACCCACTGAGAAACATCAATAACGGCCACACGATAAAAAGCAGAGGTGTTCCAACTTACATTTCTAAAATCCAAATGAATTTTAACGGGGTATTTCTTTTTTAGAATATGGGTTATTTTATTTAGAACAGCGTGGCTAGACCCATTTAAATTGTAAGATTGTCAAAAAATAGTGTTGTTATGCATCGGAGCAATAACTCATTCGCCAAGAGCTGTTTTACTAGCTAAGAAAATCAATTTAAGTCTGGTAATGTAGAAAATGCCCGTACATTCTAAGGTAATGGCACATTTGCTCTATTTTGTCGTATTTGCCAACACAATTATAGGAGTAAGTAGACAAGTTCAACAAGCCAAAAATTTGAGCTTAACCAGCCGAGCTAGAGTTTTGAAATCGCTAAGTTACGAAGTCGAGTAGACCCCACTAGCAAGGATAACCTCGTATATATATAGATTGGCTGTGTTTTTTGAGAACTAATAACGGGAAAATGTAGAAATAAGAGAAATGATATAGATGACACATCTTCTCGAGAAAAGAAAAAAGAGGTAGATGACATGTCCCAGAAATGGACATCAACCGGGGCTTCATTCCCCATTTTAAAAAAAAAGCTATACATCCACAAGGGCCACGACACAGTATATACTTGCATTATACGACATGGAGAAACTCCACGCTAACACGTGTCCGACCGGGCTAAGCTAGCTATTGAGGGCGTGTTTGGTAGACTAGCTCACCCCAGAATCTCCCACCCCATCCTGATGTTCATTGTTTGTTAGCTCGGTTTCATGGTCTGGGCACTGCTCAACCGATACGAAAAAGGCCTCTAGGCACTGCCCAGTTGCGAAGTGGAAAACGAACTTCACATCTCAGCCCTGCCGCGTCGCTCGCCCGTCCCTCCCCCTCCCCCCCCCCCCCCCCCCCCCCCGACCCGACCTAAACCGTCCTCGACCTGGCAGCAGGACCGGCGGTCGAAGCTCCTCCGCCATCCACGACCTGCACTAGCAGGACCGACGTCCCTAGCACGACCGCACGCGAGCTTGTCTCGCCGGCGCTAGCCCGTATCCGGCAGTAAACCATACGCGAGCTCATGAAGAGCCGATTGCTTTTTTTGTTTTTTGTCCAAGGACCTTAGTGTAAAATGTTGGACAGTAACGTGTCTTACCTCACACAAGCCACCAAACAATGTCTCAGTCCAACTCTGTTTCAGCAAACCGAGCTACCAAACACGAAGGAAAATCTGAGCTAAGCTTGTATGAGGGCAACATGTACGAGTGGAGATAAGGATTCTGAGTTGGCACAGTCTACCAAACACATCCTGAGAGCTTCCGTCTTTGTCTTTTCGTCCTCGCCGGAGTCCCGAGTTGTGCACCTGCCCGGTAATCAGCTTTGCTCGTGGCATCAACCATGTGCTGAAGACGAGAATGCAACATGGTCGTGCGCCCTGCATATCTCGATCGGATATGTGTAGTGGTACATTTTTTTTGCGGGTTGTGTAGTGGTACATTGATTAGCTTCCCACGTGACATGAGCAAGTTTCTGGGCTAGCTTTTTTCTTTCTATGGCAACTTGTTACCTTCAAGTTTAATTTGATGCAGAGATAATAATTAGTATAACTTTGGGCCGATATCGCCACCCTCGGCTACGGTGGCCTCCCACTGCCACCAACGTGATGAGACGACACAAGGTGGAGGACCACGCGACCAATTGATCCGGATACCGTCACGACCCGAACAATTCACCGACTATGAGAATTGAGTCACCCTCCTTTGAACACCCGTTCCCGATGCGGCTAACGGAGACATGGATCAAGCAGCTGCCGCTTTTGACTCCGTAGGCATCCATACATAATTAAAAAGAAAAAAAAAACATGTGATTTTGAGCAGAAAAATAAATTCAGAAACTATGAATAATAAGATGGCCAAAGTGGGATAGATGCTTACGTATAATCCAAAACATATTTATGGAGTACCTCTTTATTTATTTTTTCGAATATGGTTAAGAAAATATCAAGGGAAAAATGTTCCATGTCCAAGACGTACCATAGTATGTACCTAATATTGAAGAAAAAATGATTTTTGAACTTATTTCTTCACGCATTTTGCATGTTCTCAGACTAATGCCTCGAGAGGAAGAAAATGCAGCTAGCTAGGTTTTAATTTATGGACTTGACTGATAGAGAGCAGCTAGCTAGGTTTTAAATTCTAGAGGCACACATGCGCACGCAGCAAACCGAAGCTAGCGAGTAGATATATGCATTCATGCATGCTTAAGTCGATCATGTACTAAGCAACCAAATAAATGAACATATCACATACTATCCATCACCCAGGATGCGTTTGATGATCAGACACCGGCAATAGTTAAGATAATTATTCCAGTAAAATTATTAAAGTATTCGAAAAGTACATGCTATCATAAATATTATGTTTACATTTGAATTCGCATAACTGTGAAAAAACTTTGAATTTCAATAAGGTTTATGCATGTTATTTAAAAAATCAAAGCTTCCTTGATAGTTTGTAATATTATCGATTTTGCTATAGTTTCCATGTTATTTTCCTTCTATTAAGTTTGCTAGTTTATCTTTGAGCACTTTCTTGTAAAACTTTATAAAATTTCTAATATAATTTTTTTATTTTATTTAATCCTATGTGTATTTCCCTTAGGAAGACACATGATCTCTTGGAAGTAAAACCCCCACCCTCCCACCCATTTTGACGTCGATGCTATCACACAGTCTATCGTCTCGACACACATGGCACTTTTGACACTTCTAGAACATGGTTTCGATCGAAACCCTAACCCGTGGGCATCGTCGGTCTACCCCTTTGACCGGGTTCCAACAACATTTGGCCATTGTATTTTTCCCTTGGTCCTTATTTGGTTAGGTAATAGCTATACGGAAAACCAAGTTTAAGCCTAGCTAGGATCTCACAAGATTCCCTCCGGTTGACCCTAAAATGTGAGTATGGAGCTATAAGTCCAGAACCTTCCAATAGTCTGTGAAGGGATCACACCTAGGAGGCTGTATATATCCTCTTTAAACGTCCCACCACATTTACCTACATATATTAGGGCCACATGCAATTTTGGGAGGGATTTCGATCCTCCAGAGCGCGGTTTAGGATGAAACTCTATATCATGTCCCCTACCGGTCTACCCCTTCGACCGACTTCCAATGGCAGTTGAACGATGAAATTTTCGCTTGGTTTGTGTTTATTTAGGTCATAGTAGCAATGAAAACAAAGGTTGACCCCAATATCTCACTAGATTCCCTCTAGTTGACCCGGTGTGGGAATTTGCTGTGATAAGTCTAGAACCTTCCTAAGTGACATCGCATGTGGTTCACACCTAGGAGCAATATGTTGCCTCATGTCGGTGCTAATGAGAGACCATGATGTGGAAGGCTCTAGCACATCGATCATGTCGCCGCACGTGCTGAAGAGTGGTTATGTGGCATGTGCGGGTGGACATCGCTCAACCTACATAATAGGATTTCGTATAAAATCATGCGAGGAATGGTCGAAACCCTCAACTCTTGTATTAGGTCCTAACATTTATATACAAGGCGGTGTAAACAAGAAATTTCAATGCACAATGCCAAAATGACACTACCTTCACTAACAGGAATATCTCGTATAAAGATTTTTAGGTTTTATAATGCAGAACTTCTGTTCGTGGAGACCCACCCAAATCTTGTAATATCTTGTTATCATTTTGGTTGTTCTCACATGTGATCACCAACTTTGATGGAATGCTAGGGGTAGAACAGAGTTTCCGCCGAATTTGCATGAGGAAGGGTCGGAAACCCTACCCCTCTTGTAAGTGATCCTAATATGGATATATGAGGGTGGCTTATATAAAGATAAAATCTCAATACCCAACTTTAAAATGACAATTGTTTCACAAAATAGGACTATCCTATATGAAGATTTTGAACTTATAATGCAAAACTCAGACTACAAGGCCAGTGTGTCGAGGACTGGAGGTGGTGTTGATTGAGGTTGTGGGGCAACTCAGACAGTTGACCACAGTTTGGTCAGTAATAGTACTATGTAGGTTGCATATGGCTCTGTTTGGGTTTTAATATGGTCATCTAGAATTAATCTATGGTGATGTTTTGCGCGCCTTGATGTGACAATGGCTGCTGCCGTGACCCTCGGATAGGGTGGCTTGAGCGAATTCTCGTTTCTGCAACATCAGAAAATAAATTAAGGCACCGTGTAAGAATTTAAAGTGATTGCAAATCTTGTTGTGTAGCTGTAGCTGTAGCTGTTACTTTGGTTGCGTGCAGAAATGATTTGATCATGATCAGCGTAATATTCTGCCGAAATTCTGTTGGCTGCAATGCTGATGCTCTTGTAACAGCGGAGTTTAGCACTGTTCTATGTGTTTTGTACTCTGCTGCTTCAACAGATCGAGATGCCAGATGTTAGGTTGTCTGTAAACATTTCTGTCATTTTCTTAGGGCGAAAGAGAGCTTCACAAACATACAGCTTTCTTTGCTCCGCACAATTGGTAAAACTTCAGGATGTATCTGCCTGTCTACACCAGGACAATTATAGCAGCTTCACCTGGTCATATCCCTGTTAGATTGTTCAGAGCCAACAAAAGCCGATTCAGACCGACGCCATCTGAGCATTGGTACCAACAAAACAGTACGCACCATGTCGATTCATTTCCATTTTTTCTTTCCCATTATTTTTTTCGACCGGTACGTTCAAGTTAAATTCATCTCTCTGCCTATCATAAGTCCAAAGCCTGTATCAACTCCCCCCCATCGCTGTTGTCGTCACCAACAATATCAAATGGTAAGCTATGTTCCGAGTGTTGTCTGATACTATGTCCCAGCTTGTTTTCCTCTTTATTGACAAGCTCTTGTATATCTACACTGAATACACTTAACTTTTGGTATATTGCACAGGTGTTGAAAACAGGGCTGAGGAGGAGATGATGGAACAAGGCTGTGCTAGCTGCAAGATCAAGTGCAGAGTCACCACTCACCATGGTTAGAGCAGTACTGATGGAAATGCTGGAGGTCATTAGAGATGCTAGTAGGAGGTTATGCAACTAGAAACAGGGCACCATGTTCTCTTTTGACAGTTTGAACTTCTCACCTTCCTCTATCTCCGTCTCATTTTAATGGGCTGGGCGGACGCCAGAGGATGCTCATAATTTGTTGATTGTCAGTACTGATATTTTTTTTTTTGAACGAGTCAGTACTGATATCCCTGCCTTTTCCCCATTATATATGACTTAAGTTAGAAACTTGTTATACTTCTATGCTAGCTAATTTATTAATTACCGCAACAAGAAAGCTACCACTTTTCTTTGACTTCTAACTTTTACTGTCTGGCTATGGTTTACAACTTGTATTGCAAACTACAAACGCGAAACTTCAGTGTTGATTCTCAGCGTACTGTATGTGCTTTATCTTGATCTGTCAATGACGGCTGTGTATGTCCGTCCGATAAGGTTAATGAAGTTAAGTTCCAGCACAATCAGTAGGTTAAGTAAGACTGTAGCCAATCAATGTGGTCGTAATATTGCTATATTCGCCAATCTCGGTACCTGCTAGTAATACTGCATGTGTGTCATGTTTGCGTCAACCTATTGTGGTTATTTGAGACGAGGTCATGTGTGTCATGAAAGTAGAGTGAGTGCGAGGCGGTGACGGTGCCCTTGCCCTTGTCACCTCCTGGCAGGACAGCTATCTTTAAGATTTTGACCTGCCAATGCTTGTTTGTGAATCACCGGCCAGTCGGACGGCGTTCTGAAGATGTTTTCCTGCTTCTGACGCCGGTTTCTAAATGTAATTTGGTGTGGGTGTGCGTTGTTCATTATTTTCTTTAGAGAAGAAACTAACTTTCAAGTTCCTTTTTGATTCTCTGGCGGCTGGATCATCACAGTTTTTATGTCTGATCTACAGTTTCATGGAGGTTAACATCGCCTCACGACGGTTTTTTTCTTTTTCGAAAAGGGGTAAAACCCCGGACTCCGCATCGACTGATGCACACAGCCTTTTATTAAAAGTTCGGTATCCAAAGTCGACAATTCACACGACGGTTTAAGCTCCGCATTATAGTTCAACAACAACATAGAGAGCTATTGTCTAAATTTCCTTGTGCAACGGAAGATACATGGTCTGACGCAGCTCATTTTTGAAGACTACAGGTAGGCACGTTCACTTACGCTCTGCCTTATATTGAAACAGTTTTCTCTTGAGATTACAATAACAACACAAAAGCAAAAAACCTCAGCCCCGAGCGTCTACCACACCCTAAAACATTAGCACAGATAAAGACTTGGAACAACAAAATTAAAAAGCAACTAACCACCAACAGCTTCAGCTGTCATTTGAGTGGAAGAGACTCCGCAAGAAACACTTCATAACCTCAAAGAAAAAAAGGAATTTGCTACCCGGCGACCAGTCTTCAAATGATAAATTCTGGCAGGCAAACCAGACAGATTTCCATGCATGCAAATGAAACTAAAACTGCTGATGTCAGCCGCGTTTAATGCAAATATTCGAAAATTCAAAACGTTTTATAGTTCAATATGCTTATCCGATTGATGATCCGTTTTCACCGTTGGGCTAGTCTCGACGAGATCTTTGAAACTAGATCCCATGTCGATAGGTTTCGAGAATTTTTTTTTCGAACCAAAAGGTTAATCACATGTAATACCTAAGTTATCCAGACGGTACTATATAAGTTATCCACCAGTTAACACATAAGTTATCCATCCTATGAACGGGTAATGTGTTTGAGTTTTTTATACGCAAAAAACACAAATATGAAATCTTCCAATTTGGAATCCGTTTTTGTCGAGTCGACATAATAAATATGGTGTTATACTCTATCACCCACCATCCTAAGTCATAGTCTAACGGCTCGGCTTCATCACCCATCGCCACGACGACGAAATCTCGATATCCTAACACCTAAGTAACAATGTCTCAATTAAATTAAATTATAGCTCACATTTAATTAACTAAACTAAATATACCTGGACAATCAAGATTTTATATAATACAAAAATTACCCACATGAGCAATGCGATAACGTCTCTAAACCTATTTATATGATGGGTAACTTATATGTATCAGGATGGATAACTTAACTATTATGATATGGATAAGTCATGTGTTAGGGGTGGGTAACATGACTTTTATTTGCTCCAAAAGTTACTCACTAGTAATACGAGAGTTATTCAGGCTTTAGTGTAGAAGTTACCCACCAAATAGCATGTAAGTTATCCATCACTATAAAAATTTATTCATATATAGGATATAAAAATTATTCTAGTGATTCGGCTTCGTCGTCCATCGTCGTTCTCGCGGCGTACGTGCTACTCAATCTCAAAAGGCTATCACGTCAAACATTAAACATATTTAAAAAAAATAAAATCTAAGATTTTTTTACATACGATATAATAAATAGAGTCTCATACCCTACCACTCACCATTTTAAGTCGTAGTGAACAAACATAACATTCAACCAGTAGTCTAGTGGCTCGGGTTCATCGTCCTTCGTCACTATGACGGCATAGGGTGATGAAGCCTCAAAGGGTGTTAGGATAATGTATCGCCGACGATAAAGTCTCGATACCATAACACCTAGGATACCATATTCCTGTAGGGTTCGCAGCATAGAAAACAAAAATTTCCTACGATGTGAACTATATACCAAGATCTATCTACTAGATACAAACAACGGGCGGATGTATATCCGTAGAGAACATACCCTTGAAGACCGACAAAGCTTAACGAGTTCAACTCGTGATTGATGTAGACGATCTCTTGCCGATCTCAAGATCGAGAGGAAGTCCTAGCGCCGCAAATCAGCAGCGCATCCGTGCTCGCACACACGTTCGAGGCACCGAGCAACCTCCGCCTCCTCGCTCCAGCGATACAGCGGAAGCACAACTCTTTCTTGCCGAATAGCCACCGGGAACATGTATCTCGCTAGTCCGAGACCATGGGGGATAAATTCTAGAGGGGGAGAGAGATCCTTCACGAGGAGGTGTGAGAGACAAGTGAGGAGGGGGGCTCCTTTTATAGGAGGAGGGGGGGGGACCCTAAGGGGGTGGCCGGCGCATGGGGGCTGCCCCCTTGCCCTCCCCTCTTCATGTGGGTGGACACTCCACTCACAAATCTCCTTTAAATTCCCTCCACTCAAAAGTCCACTCAAATTCCCATTAAATTTCCACCAAATTTAATGCAAACTCTCATTAAATAAAACTCTTTTATTTTATTCAGAATTTTGTCAATTACTTTAATGACAAACATTCACAAATAACCCCTTGCTAGAATTCTATTTCACATGCATAACCACTTTATGCAATTTCACCCGAAAACGTGTTTCGGTATCTAGTGAAATAAATTCCTGCGCTTGTTCATTCTTTCGGCATGAAACATTTGCTCCAATTGGATGTCGGTGTCTCTTAAGTGTGTCACCCTACGGTTCGTGAATAATGCGGACATGATCGAGACCCCTCTCGGATCAATAATCAGAAGCGGGATCTGGAGACCCATACTGACTCCCACACATTCAACGATGACTTTCTTGTGATCGTCGAAACCTTTTACGCTAGTATCTTAATCCCTTTGTTTCACGATATATTACATGTCCGAGATTCGATCATCGGTATATCCATACCTAGTTTGATCTCGTTACCGACATGCACTCCTTTCTCGTTCCTGTGATATAACATTCTAGTGATCAAATCACTTGCTTGCAAGCTAATCAATGTGATATCACCGAGAGGGCCCAGAGTATATCTATCCGTCATCGGGATGAACAAATTCCACTCTCGATCCATGAGCCTTAACATAACACTTTATTAGTTCTGAATCCATCTTTATAATCACCCTGTTACGGTGTGACGTTTGATGTTATCAAGAAACTCTTCCGGTGTTAGTGATTGACATGATCTCATGGTCTAAGGATTAGGATCACTTCGTAAGTTGTTATAGCAATATAAACTCAATGACTTTGATCGTAATGCTATACTTCGGATGAATGTTCATCACACCATTACACTAATGTTGTGATACCGTTATTAACAACATCCAATGTCCATGATCAGGAAACCTTGATCATCTTGTTAATCAACGAGCTAGTTTATGAGAGAGGCATAACTAGGAACTTTCTGTTTGTTTATTAAACACACATGTATTAACGTTTCCGTATTAATACAATTATAGCATGCAAAATAAACATCTATCATATACTTGGAATACACATAATAAACACTTTATTATTGGCTCTCAGGGCATATTCCCTTCAGTCTCCCACTTGCACTAGAGACAATAATCTAATTACATAGTGATAAATCTAACACCCATTGAGTTCTGGTGTTGATCATGTTTTGCTCTAGGGAGAGTTTTAGTCAACGGATCTGCTACATTGAGATCCGTATGTATTTTACAAATCTTTATATCTCCATCCTTGACATGCTCGCGGATGGAGTGAAACCGGCGCTTAATATGCTTGGAATGCTTGTGAGACCTTGGCTCTTTGGCATTGGCAATGGCACCATTGTTGTCACAATAGATCACCATTGGGTCCAACGCGTTTGCCACCACTCCTAGTTCGGATATGAACTCCTTCATCCAAACTGCTTCCTGAGCCGCTTCCGAAGCAGCAACATATTCGGCCTCCGTTGTTGATCCCGCTACCACAGGTTGTTTGGAGCTCCTCCAACTAACCGCTCCGCCATTCATGAGAAATACATATCCGGATTGAGACTTAGAGTCATCCGGATCGGTGTCAAAGCTAGCGTCGACATAACACTTAGCGACGAGCTCTTCTTCACCTCCGTATACAAGAAACATATCCTTAGTTCTTCGTAAGTACTTAAGGATATTCTTGACCGCTATCCAGTGTTCCGAACCTGGATCCGATTGGTACCTACTAGTCAAACTAATAGCATGTGCCACATCTGGTCTTGTACATAGCATGGTGTACATTATAGAGCCTATGGCTGAAGCATAGGGGACTTTGTCCATTATCTCTCTTTCTTCCGCCGAAGCCGGACTTTGAGTCTTACTCAATGTCTTGCCTTGCAACATAGGTAAGAACCCCTTCTTACTTCCGTCCATTTTAAACTTCTTTAAAATCTTATCAAGGTATGTACTTTGCGATAGCCCTATTAGGCGCCTAGATCTATCTCTATAGATCTTTATGCCTAATATGTATGACGCTTCACCTAGGTCCTTCATTGAAAATTTGCTGTTTAGATAACTTTTAACACTGTTTAAAATATCTATATCATTTCCGATCAATAATATGTCATCCACATATAATATCAGAAATGCCACATTGCTCCCACTCACTTTCTTGTAAATACAAGCTTCTCCATAAGTTTGGACAAATCCAAACTCTTTGATCACCTCACCAAAGCGGAGATTCCAACTTCGTGATGCTTGCTTCAATTCATAGATGGATCGCTGAAGCTTGCACACCTTGTTAGCATCCTTAGGATCGACAAAACCCTTTGGTTGTATCATATACAACTCTTCTTCAATATTACCATTGAGAAACGCGGTTTTGACATCCATCTGCCATATCTCATAATCGAAATATGCAGCAATTGCTAACATAATCCTAACTGACTTTAGCATCGCTACGGGAGAGAAAGTCTCATCGTAGTCAACTCCTTGAATTTGTCGAAACCCCTTTGCGACAAGTCGAGCTTTATAGACAGTCACATTACCATCAGCATCGGTTTTCCTTTTGAAAATCCATTTGTTCTCCACGGACTTTCGGTCGTGAGGTAATTCCACCAAGTTCCAAACTTGATTTTCATACATGGATTCCATCTCGGATTTCATGGCTTCTAACCATTTGTTGGAATCCGGGCTCATCATCGCTTCTTCATACGTCGCAGGGTCATCATTTTCATCAACCATGAAATTCATGACATGATTTCCGTACAGCTCGGGAGCTGCATGCGTCCTGTTTGACCTGCGAGGTTCGGTAGTACTCTCTTTCGGAGTTTCATGATCATTATCATTAGTTCCCTCTTCAACAGGTGGAGCCAACTCCGGAACAACTTCCGGCGCTGCGCTACTCGCCATACTTTGAAGAGAAGGTTCCACAACCTCTTCGAGTTCTACCTTCCGACTACTCACACCTTTCGCGAGAAACTCTTTCTCTAGAAAGGATCCATTCTTGGCAACAAAAACCTTTCCCTCGGATCTGTGATAGAAGGAATACCCAATAGTTTCTTTAGGGTATCCTATGAAGACGCATTTTTCCGCTTTGGGTTCGAGTTTATCCGGTTGAAGTTTCTTCAGATAAACATCGCATCCCCAAACTTTAAGAAATGACAGCTTAGGTTTGTTTCCAAACCACAATTCATACGGTGTCTTTTCAACGGATTTAGATGGTGCCCGATTTAAAGTGAATGCAGCAGTTTCTAGTGCATAACCCCAAAATGACAACGGCAAGTCCGTCAGAGACATCATAGATCGAACCATATCTAATAAAGTACGATTACGACATTCCGACACACCATTTCGCTGTGGTGTTCCGGCAGGTGTGAGTTGTGAAACAATTCCACACTCTTTCATGTGAGTGCTAAACTCGTAACTTAGATACTCACCTCCACGGTCGGACCGTAGAAATTTGATCTTTCTATTACGATGATTTTCCACTTCATTCTGAAATTTCTTGAACTTTTCAAAGGTTTCAGACTTGTGTTTCATCAAGTATATATAACCGTATCTACTCAAATCATCCGTGAAAGTAACAAAATAACGATATCCACCTCGCGCCGACACACTCATTGGACCATATACATCAGAATGTATGATTTCCAATAAATCTGTCGCCCGTTCCATTGAACCGGAAAACGGCGTTCTAGTCATCTTGCCCATAAGGCATGGCTCACATGTATCAAATGATTCATAATCAAGTGATTCCAAAAGTCCATCTTCTTCATGCGTTTAACGCCAATATGACCTAGACGGCAGCGCCACATATATGCGGATATATCATCATTAAGTTTAATCCTTTTAGCATCAACATTATGAATATGTGTAACATTATCATCGAGATCTAATAGAAATAAACCATTCATCATGGGTGCATGACCATAAAAGATTTCATTCATATAAATGGAACAACCATTGTTCTCGGATTTAAATGAATAACCACTTCGCATCAAACACGATCCAGATACAATGTTCATGCTCAGTGCAGGCACCAGATAACATTTATTCAAGTTTATAACTAATCCCGACGGCAAGTGGAGAGGCAGCGTTCCGACGGCGATCACATCAACGCTTGATCCATTGCCGACACGCATCTTGACCTCACCCGTTGCTAGCGGTCGCTTGTTTCGCAGCCCCTGATTCGAGTTACAAATATTAGCAACTGAACCGGTATCAAAAACCCAGGTGCTACTGCGAGCACTAGTCAAGTACACATCAATAACATGTATATCATATATACCTTTGTTTGCCTTGCCGGCCTTCTTGTCTGCCAGATACTTGGGGCAGTTGCGCTTCCAGTGGCCAGTCCCCTTACAATAGTAGCACTTAGGTCCAACTCGGGGTTTCTTTTTAGGCGCGGCAACAGGCTTGCCGCCCTTACTTCCCTTCCGTTTTCCCTTCTTCTCTTTCTTGAAACCAGTGTTCCTATTGATCATCAACACTTGATGTTCCTTTTTGATCTCCACTTCTGCAGTTTTAAGCATTGACAGAAGCTCGGGGAGAGACTTCTTCATGCCTTGCATATTATAGTTCATCACGAAGCTCTTATAGCTAGGTGGCAGAGACTGCAGAACACGATGGATGCCTAAGTCAATGGAAATCGATATTCCCAAGGACACAGGCTTATCGGCGTAACCCGACATCTTGAGTACATGCTCACTAACGGAGCTGTGCTCTTCCATCATGCAGCTAAAGAACTTTTCTGAAGCATTGTAGCTCTCTACAGCAACATGTGTGTCGAAAATCATTTTCAACTCACCCATTGTATCAAATGTATTGCCGTTTTCGAAACGCTTTCGAAGTTCCGGCTCTAGCCCATACAATATGCCGCAATGAACTAAGTTGTGGTCCTCCTGACGAGTCTGATAGACATTCTTCTCCTCGTCAGGGGCATCATCTAAAGGTGGGGGGCCTAACGGCGCTTCTAGCACATATTGATTTTGTGCAGCAGAGAGGAGAATCCTCAAATTCATGGCACATTCGGTAAAGTTGCTACCGTTCGTTGCTAGTTTATCTTTCTCCATGAACACATTGAAATTAAAAGCAGGTGGTGCCATCTACAACAGAATTTGTAAAGTTTAGACTAAGTGTATGATAGATTGAGTTCAAATAATCCATATTATGAATGAACTCCCACTCAAAAACGACATCCCTCGTGCCTTTTTGGTGATTACATGAACCAAATCCACTACACCAAGTCCGATCATCACGTGAGTCGGTATAGCTTCAAAGGCGAGCATCAAATCGGCATCATATCAACTATATGACTCATGCTTAACCTTTCGGTCCGTGTTCCGAGGCCATGTCTGTACATGCTAGGCTCGCCAAGTTAGAACCTTAGTATTCGCGTGTGTAACTGTTTTACACCCGAAATATGGTCGTGGATCCAAGAACACCCGATCATCACGTGATGTCTTGGAGCGACGAAAACATAATCGGTGCATACTAAAGGAAGAACACATTCTTATCTTGATATTTAAATGAGGGATCATCTTATTATGCTAACAAAGCGCTAAACAAGCAAGAATAAACCCATGTATCAATCCACAGAGATAGCTTTCACAAACATTATTTGAAACGCACTATATATACCGAGGTGTCGAACATACTCTTAATCAATCTCTATGTGACCTTAGTACTAGTAATGTAGTAACCGCACATGATGGACCTTCCATGTTTAATTTGTAAAGAACAAGGAAATTATAGGCAAGGACAAGTGAGCATCAGTAAAGTGCACTAGTAGGTAGGCATCACTTCAACCCTTTCTCCGCTTCTTCGGGTCGCTTATTTAATTTAGCAGCTATCGCAAGTAGTAAGTGTCAAGCTTTATGCACTTGCCAATGCAACCAAAAGTCCGAACTAATGGAAATGGCTAGTGCATCCACTTATACACTTTAACACCCCCTCTCACGTGTGACTGGAAGAAATCGGCACGTGCAACCGGAAGAAAGCGACGGCACGCGAAACTCACGTATGACTCACGATACCTATACGTGGACACAGAGGGGTCTACAACAATTTTAGGATAAATTGTGAAAGCCAGGACTCGAACTCAAGACCTTAGGCTCTGATATCATGTCAAGCTTCATGCACTAGCCAACGCAAAAAAGTCCGAACTAATGGAAAGGGCTAGTGCAATCCACTTATACACTTCAACAATAAGAAGCATTGGTATGAGTGTCTCATATCTTGCAGTTGCTAGCCTTCGCGTCTTACATACACGCATAACGTTTTGAGCAAGCATCACGAGTCTTCTTCCTTGATATAGTGCCGTACAAAAGGATCACGGGTCAGGGCATACCATTACGCAGTAGTTCAGTTTGAAGTGTTCGCGTAGGAAGGGTAGGCAACAAGCGACCGCGAAAGAGCTCCCCGTGTCGCACCCCAGGGCGGCACCGGGGGCGATCTTATCGCCGCCAAAGCCCCTCCTCCCACCACTGGATCATCTTTGCCGCTGTCGCCGGCCCTCGCCGCGGCGGTGGCGGGCCTAGCTGTCGAAGGTGGCTAGGATGGTGGTGCGACGGAGGCGATCGCTGGAGCTGTTGGGGCGGCGGCAGCCGATGCGCAGCGACCTGGGTGGCGTCCCTGCGTCGGGGTGGAGGTTCCCCGTGGCAGCGATCTAGTGGAGGAGACGCTGGAATTGGGGATTCCTTTGAAAGACCTAGATTTGTCCTCTACCCGGATTGACGGCAGGATCCAGACGAGGCCATGGTCCTTCTGGCCATGGTGGGCACGAGCCGAACCCGCAAAGTGAGGTCACGGGGCGCGATGGGAGATGGGTCCGATCTGGTCCTCTATGTCCGATCTGGTACTTGTCTCCAGCCCTGCCTTGCCTTCTCCTTCGTTGTTCTGATCAACGGCGTGGGGGCCTGCTGGTGTGCTTGAATAATGGAGGTGGTCCTAGGGTTCCTCCCGCGCGAATAAGAAGATCTGCTTGATGTTGGCCCTCGTGGATCTGGCTGGAGTGTCGAGTTCCGGAAGGCTCCACCGGTGAACTCCCATGGGCGCATCAGGCCTAGAGATTGCTGGATCAAAAGATATTCGGTCGTGCGTACCTTGTTTTTCTGGCCGTTTGGTTTCAGCGGGAGCATTGCAACTCTGCTATTTGTTCTCATCAAGTGCCATTCATCGATCCATGGTGAAGTCAGATGCGGAGAATGTCAGGAAACGGAAACATGAGGGAAGCGATGGTGATTTGAGTCTTTGTGACGACGACGAACTGGCTATGTGATCTGTGACTCGTAGCAGCGACTGTTTGTGGGGAGACAACACATGAGGAGTTCCTAGTCTTATCTTGCAGGGGTGAAAATCCAAGGTCTGGCCTTAACTGGTTATGTCTGGCAATGATCTTGTTGAAGGCATTGTTTTGCGAGCGAGGACTTTCTCCGGGGTGAAAACCTATGATCTTTGATCGGACAACGATGGCGTTTTTGTACTGTTCCATTTTTGAAGGCGTTGTTATTGGAGTGGAGGACTACTGGTATTGTTCTGGTGGTGTCAGTGTCGTTGCTGTGAGGAATAGTTCTCTATAACAGGACTTTTCTTTTTTGTAATTCTTTTTCCTTTTTTCTAGGCTGTGTGCATCCGTAAGGCCGCTAGGGAATGCGTTGTTGCAGAGGCTAGGTGTAATTGGTATCCCTGTGATATTAATATATACTCTTTTCTAAAAAAAAGAAAGGATAGGCATTGGCCATTAGGACACCAGGCCAAACGGGGCAATACAAGGTCTTGTTCCCTCCAAAAGCGGGTATGGCAGGAGGCGGCAGGCAGCGTAGGAGGCGCGTTCGATCTGGGGCCACTAGTAAAAATACTCCTCTAACCGATAGCCGTTTCTAACCAAGTATAAAACTTAGAGGAGTAAATCAGATGATCACCGCAAAATTCAATCAAATTTTACCGAATTTTGGTCGATTCAAACTGAATTTGAGCTCGCCGTAGTTAGAATTGTGGAACTCGACGTTCTTCATGTTGTACGGCGCTTCCGGCGACTGTAAGCTGCCGATCAAGACCTTCCGCTGGGTGTTGCGGTCGGTGATTTTGGCGACCCATGCCCCCCACGATCGCTACCGCATACCGTGGTAGACCGGCATCGGCGGCACCGGCAAGTCAAGGGTGCCGACGGAGCGCCAAGGCTGCCACCGCCGTTTCGGGGGCGCTAATCGAAGAGGGGATTGGGGCTGGGAGCGGGAGCGATGCCGGGCTGTAGGGGGCTGCGCCAGCGGCGTGCGCTAGGGATGGGTGGCGGGGATTATGGCCGGCGAGAGGATCCGGCCATCGGTGGTCTCTGGTGGTGGCTAGGGTGGCGGTGGCATTACTAGCAAAACGGCTATAGGTAATCCACATTTCTATGGCGCACTTGCTAGTGGTGTCCCACGGTAAAATAGGCGTGGCGCACTGCCCACAGGTGCCCTACGGCTAACTGTCATAAGCGTGACGCACATGGGGGTGGTGCGCCACGGCTATGTGTGGGCCATGGCACATGTGGCCACATCACACATACCCGTAGCGCACTAGGTTAAGGTGCGCTACGGATGTGTCACTTATCCGTAGGGCACCTTGACCTAGTGCGCTACGGGCATGTTTGCTGCTGCAGCTGGGTCAACTTAGCCGTAGGGCACTCTGCCCTAGTGCCCTACGGCTAAGTGGCATGCAACAACTCCACACCCCACCCCCCGCCCTCCCCCCCCGTGGATCGCCTTTTTAGGCTTTGCAAAAAATAAAAGAAAATGATAAACACTTTAAAAAATTAAATCCTTTCATATTTAGGTAGGTAATGTGGAATAACTTCTAGTAAAATTAACAAACATGAGTTTTGACTTTATTTGCAAAAAAAAGTCATGCCACGGTAAAAAGGCCGTAACTTTTGCATACGATATCGAAAAAATCGTATAATATACCAAAATGACGAGAACGAGATTTCGTATCTGCTTGCGACCACCTCTGGTCGTTTAGCGATTTTTTAGATTTTCAAAATTCGAAAAGAGTAAAAAGTTAAGGTCAAAAGACCGTTTTTTCCTGCAGAAAAAAAAAATAGAGGGCGACTTACCCGTAGCGCACCACCACCTAGTGCGCCATGGATAAGCTTGGGCGGGATTCAAATTTCGAATCCTCACCCCGCCCACCTACCTTTCCCTTCCCCCTTTTCCCTCTTCCTTTTCCTTTCCCTTCTCCTTCTTCCTTCTTCCTTCTCCTTCTTCCTTCTTACTTCTCCTCCTTCCCCTTCTCATCTCCTTGCAGTGACAACGCGACGACGGCCTCCTCCTCTCCTTGCAGTGATGGTGGCGCGGCGGCGGCGTAACGGCGGCCTCCTCCTCTCCTTGCAGTGACGGCGGCGTCCGACCTCCCTTCCTCCCTCTCTTCCTCCATCTCTTCCTTCCTCCCTCTCTTCCTCCCTCTCTTCCTCCCTCTCTTCCTCCATCTCTTCCTTCCTCCCTCTCTTCCTACCTTCCTTTCTCCAACCACACCCTTCCTACCACCTCGACGCCGGCGAGGACTAGAGCGGCCACGACCCCTCCCGCACCTCCCTGCCACGGCCATGCTCCGGCGAGGTGACACGACTGCGGTGGCGATGCACGGACCCGATTGCTTTTGCAATTCAAAACGAGGGTGTTTTTTGTATTTTTTTTGTTTTTTGAAAAACACATCTGTGGCGCACCCTGTACCCCTACCCGTGGCGCACCTTCACGCCTATCTCGATATAACCGTGGCACACCATGCAGTGCGCCACGGCTACGAGATAGCCGTAGCGCGAGGCCCGTGGCGCACTGCTAGTGCGCCACGGGAGGCCTTTTCAGGTGCGTCACGAATAGGCGTTTTTTTAGTAGTGTGGTCGTCGGAGATGAGCAAGGGAGCAAGCGACCAGCTGTGTCGGCCTTAACGTCACTGGATATTTGCGGCAAGCACATGGCAACCTGTAAGCAAGCATAGCTTAAGCAACTTGTCAATTACCTTTGGTCCAAAGCCGCAGAACTACAGGATCATTATCATAACCCGATCCAATGTTGCAGAGGATGTCTGACTCCTGCTATGCCCTTCGGTAGTTTAAGGGGAGGCAGACTCAATACTGGCACATACTGACATTTTTCGGTGATTATCACTAATAAGATTTGTTGCGTGTACACAAAATTAAGTTAGTGGGATCGTCTATTAGTTTCTGGCATGTGATGATATATAGAACATAAATGGATTGACAGATGGTTATTTAGACGGTTAGGAATAAGTGATGACGTGGACATCTCGCGTGTGCTAAGATAGACAGATTAAATGGCACTTTAGTGGGATAAAAAACATTGCTCCGAAGTATTCATATTAAATTTTAAAAGCTAGTGAACGCATCAAAAATTACTGCTAGTGGCTGATGTGCCCACTGAAGTTGTCTATGGACAAAGACATTTTGTTCTAATATTTCAGATCATCCATAAACCTAAATAATTCCACGATTTTTTTACATTTACCAGGATTTAACATCAGTGAATATGTAAAATAGTTTTATCCATAAATTAATCTTTTTCTTGTGATTCAGAGAAAATTGGTTGGATGCACATGCAAGCAGAATAATGACCGTATATCAAGGTGTCAAACATACTCTTAATCAATCTTCTGTTACGTTAGTACTAGTAAGGTAGTAACAGCACATGGACCTTCCATGTTTGCAAAGAACAATGGAATTATAGGCAAGGACAAGTGAGCGTAAGACTAGTGCCAATGGGGGTATTATAGGTGGTATCATGCAGCACATGCATGCACCACGGTATCATAACATATAGAATTGGAAAAACTAATCCCAAAAAAATCGTGTACATAATTTTACATTGAGATTCTACAAAACAATAAACATATTAATACTATGATACTACTACATGATACTATGTATTGTAAAGATAGTATCATATACTAATATTATATACATGACACTATTATATGATACTTTCTATCGTGACTAGTCTAAGTGAAGTGCAATAGTAGGTAGGCACTTCAACCTTTTCAAGTACTTCTTCAGGTGGCTGCATTAATTTAGTAGCTATGTAAATAAGAAGCTAGCCTTCATCATCTCATATTTTGCAGCAAATCGAGAGAAACGTCCAAAGAGCAAAATGAGTCTGCTGCATTGCTTGTATACACGCCAAGCGCTTTGAGAGGTAGCATTGACATGAGTGAGACAACCGAAAATGATTAAATCAAGTGTTTGCATGGGAAGAGTAGGCATTGGAACACCAGACATCACGGCTTTTACATCAGGGTCATCTTCGATTGAAGGTTCCTGTACATCTGGGCCATCAGGGTCATCTTCGATTGAAGGCATAATATTACCACTATAGGAAAACGTCAAGACGCCGACGGCCAAATCCTATGCTGACGGTTTTTAGATGGAGCCATCAGGCCGACGGCATAGGGCACAAGACGGGCAGCCCAATAAAACGGCTATCGGCCCAGGGAAGCCGTCAGTTTAGGACATGATGGGCTGACGGCAGTCGTCGATGTAGAACTGGCCATCGGGTCAGGATCTGATGGGTCGTCGGCATAGGGTGGCCACGTGGCCCAGGAAGTCCTGGCCGTGACGGCGAGGCAACGACGTTAAACCTACGGTACGGCTTGGCTGTCGACATACTTCTACACCTAAGTAGTCGGCCCAGGTTTTTATTTTTGTTTTTATATAGACATACATTAATACTCATGAATTTATTTCTCTCAATTACCGACAAGTGCTTCTTAGAGCATCCCCACTCATTGGGCGTTTCCAGGGCAAAATCCGGACCAAACTTTGGCCGGACGAAACACGTTTTCGGCCTGGGAATGCCGAGGTTCCCACGCACGTTCCCAGACCGAGTTCCCGGGACGCCCGTTTCCGCTTAAATTCGGCTCAAATTCGCCTGAAGTTCGTCCATATTTCGGCATAGTTCGGCATACTATGAATACAGAACATTTTTTGGCCTAGTTCGGCATACATTCGGCCATAGTTTGGGGAAATTCTAAACATAGTTCGGCGTAAATGTAAACATAGTTCGGCCTGCAGTGAAAATACAACATATTTCGGCCAGTTCATGCTCGGCATCTACGTATTGCCCCTGCGTATCCATATGTACTCAACAAGATCATCCTCCACCTGTTGATGCACCGTCGGATCTCAGATCTCCTGACGGATGGCGATGAAGGCAGCCCAAGTTGGAGGCACCTGATGATCAGACTCGGCAAGAGGACCCTGTCTTTAGTATGGCTCGTTCTGCTCGAGCAAACTCACTAGAACCTTCCTCTCATCTTTAATGATCATGTTGTGCAAGATCACACAACAGTTCATCAGTTCTCACATCTGATCTTTCGACCAGGTCATAGCAGGGAACCGGACAACTGCAAACCTCTGCTGGAGCACACCAAATGCCTGCTCCACGTCCTTCCTGCAAGCTTCATGTTCCTTGGCAAACTGAGAATGCTTGGGGAGCATTGGGTTTGAGATAGTCTTCACAAATGTTGGCCATCTTGGATAGATGTCATTTGCTAGATAGTATCCCTTGTTGTACTGGTGCCCGTTGATCTCAAATTCCACAGGGGGAGCATGACCCTCAACAATCTTGGAAAAGACAGTTGAGGACGTTGATGTCGTTGTTCGATCCTGCCATGCCAAAGAAGGAGTGCTAGATCCAAAGATCATGTGTAGCAACTGCCTCAAGTATCACAGTGCAACCTCCTTTGTGGCCTTTGTACATTTCTTGCCATGCAAATGAACAGTTCTTCCACCGCCAATGCATGCAATCTAAGATTCCAAGCATACCAGGAAATCCTCTACTTTCATTGATTGCGAGGATCCAAGCAATGTCTTCAGCAGTGGGTGATCTCAAGTACTGTTTCCCTAACACTACAATCACTGCCCTGCAGAACCTGTACAAGCAATCGATGGTGGTGGACTCAGCCATGCGGAGATAGTCATCGACACTATCACCCGGTGCTCCATATGCAAGAAACTTCATTGCCACGGTGCACTTATGTAGTGAGGAAAACCCAACCATGCCGGTGCAGTCCTTCTTGCAAACAAAATAGGGGTCGAACTCTCAGATGGCATGCACGATCTTGAGGAAACTGGGCGAGAGTGGCGAGGATCTCTATGTGATCTGCATCTTCGGCGACCTCGGCATTCTCCTCCAGAAGTACGGCGAGTGTCTGCTCGTCGTCGGAGTCCATGGCCAAACTGGCCAAATGCCGAACACTTGGCGGGCGTGGTGGTGGGAGCTCACAACGAAGCATTGCTACAACAAAGTTCGGGCGGCGAAAGCGGTGGTGGAACGGGCGGCGGAATGGACGGCGACTACATCGATCATATCTAGAGGCGTGGGCATGTCTCGGCGTGGAGGAGCTCCGCTAGCGAAGTCATGGCGACAGAGGCGCTAGGAGCTCTTCTCCGCAGTTTGGGTGAGTGGAGTGGGGGGAGGAATGGGACTGTCTCACCGACAGAGCTGACCCACGCCCATTTTCGCTGTGTCCGGCATTCCCAGGATCCTGGGTACGGCCTGAGAAGCCCGGACCAAAGTTTGCCCGAATCCAGACGAAAAGAGGTTCCTGGGAACGCGACCGGGCCGATTTTTGGCTTCCAGACCTATTTTCGGCGTCCGGATTGGTGTCCTGGGTAGCTGAGTGGAGATGCTCTTAACTTGTTCAATCTCATTACCGACAAGTGCTTCTTAACTTGTTCTGTGGTATTCCATCCCCATAACCTAGTCATACGTTGCGCAGCTTCATGGATGTAATCTCATTGAGTGCGCCTGGCGTATCTTCCCGTCACAAGGTGAACAAATCCTGATCTTGATGCATACTCTTTAACCTATCCCTCTGGAATACCTGACATACACCTTTATGATCACCCTGTTACGGTGTGACAGTTGATGCAATCAAAGCAGACTCGGATGATGGTGATTAGATATAATCACACGGTCTAAGGAGTATGATATATACTTTGTTTCTAATTTTTGTAGCGATGAACTTTGTGACTTGATCATTTTGCAATACTTATGTTGGGTACATATACATCACATTATTCACCTGTAATAATATGACCTTATTGTCAATTAGCATAAATGCTCCATGATCAGGAAACCTTGATCATCACTTGACCAATGAACTAGTTGAATAGAGGCTACTAGGGATATGGCATGTTTACATACCACACGTGTATCAATGTTTCCTATTAATACATTTATAGCATGGTATAAAACTATTATAAACTAATAAAATATGGTAATAAAAATCCTTTATTATTTTCCTCTAGGGCATGTTTCCAACATATGGAAGAAGTAAATGGTATCTTTTGAATATGAGTTTCTATTAGAGTTTTGCTATGTTTATGCTATCATCGATCATATTGTTTAAGTGTGTAAGATATAACTGGAAAAAGGAGAAACACAATCTCTTTGCACATGTCTCAGATATATCCCACCAGACTCTTGTATTGGTGCAACGAAATATAGCTGCATATATGGCTCAAGTCCTCTTAATGTTTAATGCATAAGTGAAATCAGTCCAACTTCACAATTAACAAGGGACAAGATTGGTCCATGTTTTCTCCTTCTATTTGACAAACACTTAAATTTTCCTTCTTAACAAAAAAAGGGAAAACACAACTTAATCAGAAAAATCTATTGGGGCCACACATTCACCTAGTATTAAGACATTAAATCATTTGAATAAACCTATGAAAGAATATTTCCATGTATCAATCCTCGCCCTACCTGTGACATAGGTGTAAAATATACTTTTAGTCACACTTTATTACCTTTAATAAATACTAGTAAAATTAACTAGTAACCCCCTTAAACATTGGTTTTAGGAGGCTATTGACTAAAAATAAGTGAAACTCATGGGTATACTTATGCCAAAGATTAATGAGGTATCTTTGAATAACAAACCTGATGCTTTATATGGAAATTAACACCTTTTGGAAAAAAATTGGTGAAAACAATGTATGCTGATCTCATTAATGGACATACAAGATACTTACGCAAATATCTTGGAAGTTGAAATCCCACTACAAATAATTTTTTATGTGGTTCCTAAGTAAAAATGTGTTGTTAACTAGAGATAATCTAGCTAAAATGAACTGCAATGGGAGTAAGAAGTGTTGCTTCTGCGACATAGAGGAGACAATATAGTAACAATTATTTCTCTCTTATTCTTTTGCTAGGTTAGTTCGGAAAATTATTTTTTCTACATATACCAGCACCAACCAATATAACAAACATGGTTGGGAATTGGTTGAATGAAATCAACAAGGACATTAACACTAGGATACGCATAGGGGTTTCCGCTTTAGTAAGGTTGATATGAAATCGTAGAATTGACATCATTTTTCACAAGGACTCTACCAATTTTTTGCTGGTTATCCATATGACCGTACACTGGATACATCTACGGCTCTTCATGCTCCTGGAGGATCAGCGGGAATGCATGGTTATCGGATGCAACCTACTGCTAACGGTAGCTCGAGATATCTTCTACCATACTTGGTGGCCTATTAATAGGATTCAAGATGTTTAGATTGCTGAGCATTTTTATTGTTTTTCGATGGTTGGTTTTTGTATCGACCTTCTCTGGCCCTTGAGATGTAAACTTATAAACTTTAAAACTAAGTAATAAAAGGCTATGTGCATCTATTGATGCAAAGACCAGGTCCTCCCCATTTCATAAAAAAACTAGTAACCCCACATGAATTGTCAATCTTTCCAAAACAACAATAGATCCACAAGAAAGGACAAATTAAACTCAATGAAGTTCGAGGTAGTAGGTAGGTACATAAACGTTCACTACTTCTTCGTCTGGCGCTCGACGGCATTTGTACATATATATTTAAGTTAGATACCTACCCTTTATCTCATATCCTGCGAGATATGTCCATAGATAAAAAAAGAGTTTGTCGTTGCATTGTTGGTATACATACAAAAAACTTTTTTCTAGCATTGGCATGAAGGATATACAGAGATAGCAAGAAATGATCTCAACAAAGTGTTTGCATGGGAAGGGTAGGCATTGGGACAAGATACTACACTCTTTGTCGTTCTTGAGGAACATTAGGGTATTAGGGGTATTCTTCTTGGACTCATCCATTATATTAGCGATGCTAATTAATATTCATCCAACTGATTTGGCACTCTAGCAATATACTATATATGATGGTTTATTCTTATTTAGTGGGATTACATCTCATAAGACACGGCGTTACTGATGCCCCAACAATAGAGGTGAATGCAAGTTCTAGTGGGATCTAACAACCAAGATGTGATTACACTAGTAGAAAACAGGCTATCCGTTCGTGCCCCCTAACATCAGTAGTCCTGGTTGCTCCACGAACCGGGACTAATGCTGACACACGTCCCGGTTCGAGCGGGCACGGTGGCCGGAGGCATGCGTCCCGGTTGGTAAGGGGTAACACAAACCGGGACTAAAGGTTGGACGTTAGCCACGTGGCATGTCACACACACCTTTAGTCCCGGTTTGTGTTACAAACCGGGACGTATGATCCCGCCCTATATAAATGTGACGCCCCAGCCCTCTGCCTCTCCTTTGTTTTTTCTTGGTGGAAGGTGTGAGAGGTGTGCTAGTTTATTTTTTTCCTATGCATGCATTCGAGGTGTTTGATGAAATGTTTGAGTGAATGATCCTGTTTAATTTCTCACAGAACAAAAATATAGAAGATGTCCGAGACGCACTTGAGCTTTCTCCTCTTTATTTCCCTCGATCGAGGTTAGCAATCTTATCTTTTCTCTGTCATTGATACAATGCATGTGTGTCGATGTGAATTGGTCATTTCACTATTTATGATGTCCTGTTTTTGATAAACTTACTTATATGATGCAGATGAACGGTCGGGAATGGATGTACGGTGACCGGCGTGTACCCGGGTACATTAAGGCGTGGATAAATTTATCGATGTGGCTACGGCAAACAAAGAGAATGGTTTTATACGTTGTCCATGTGTTCAATGTCGGAACAACAAGAAGTACTCTTCCTCGAAAATCATTTGCGGCCACCTGATTATGAAAGGTTTCATGTCCAACTATAATTGCTAAACCAAGCACGGGGAAAGAGGGGTTATGATGGAAGACGGTGAAGAAGAATATGATGATAACAACTATCATCATATGTTTCCTGAATACAGTGATACTGCAATGGAAGACAATGAAGAGGAAGGAGGTGAAGAACGGGCATCAGATGAGCCCGCTGATGAACTTGGTAGGGTCATTTCTGATGCAAAGCGAGATTGTAAAACAGAAAATGAGAAGTTGAAGTTAGAGGGCATGTTAGAAGATCACAAGAAATTGTTGTACCCAAATTGTGAAGATGGCAGCACAAAGCTCGATACCACACTGGAATTGCTGCGATGGAAGGCAGAGTGTGGTCTAACTAACTCCTCATTTGAAAAGATGCTAAAAATAATGAAGCCGAAGTTTCCAAAACATAACGAACTTCCCGAGAGTACCTACGAAGCAAAGAAGACTCTCTGTCCTCTAGGATTAGATGTGCAAAAGATACATGCATGCACTAATGACTGCATCCTCTACCGCGGTAAGGAGTATGAGAATTTAGATAAATGCCCGGTATGCAATGCATTTCGGTATAAGATCAGACAAGATAACCCTGGTATGGTTCCTGCTAAGGTTATGTGGTATGCTCCTATAATACCAAGGTTGAAACGCATGTTCAGAAACAAAGAGCATGCCAGGTTGTTGCGATGGCACAAAGAAGACCGTAAGAAAGACGGGAAGTTGAGACACCCTGCTGATGGGTCACAGTGGAGAAAAATCGAGAGAGACTTCCCGGACTTTGCAGGTGACGCAAGGAACTTATGGTTTGGTCTAAGTACGGATGGCATAAATTTTTTTGGGGAGCAGAGCTGCAGTCACAACACCTGGCCCGTGACTCTATGTATCTACAACCTTCCTCTTGGTTGTGCATGAAGCGTAAGTTTATTATGATGTGGTGCTCATCCAAGGCCCGAAGCAACCGGGCAACGACATTGATCTGTACCTTAGGCTATTAGTTGAAGAACTCTTACAGTTGTGGGGCAAACCAGGTGTACATGAGTGGGATGAGAACAAACATGAGCCATTTGATCTACGAGGGTTGCTTTTCGTAACCATCAATGATTGGCCTCCTCTTAGTAACCTTTTAGGACAGACAAACAAGGGATATAAGGCATGCACGCACTGTTTAGATAGGACTGAAGGTACATATTTGCATAAATACAAGAAGGTTGTGTACCTGGTGAATCGACGATTTCTTCCGACCAATCATCCCGTAAAAAAGAAAGGCAAGCATTTCAAAGGTGAGTCAGATCACCGGAAGAAGCCTGAACTCCCTGTTGGTGATGATGTATTTGGTATGGTCAAGGACATAGAAGTAATCTTTGGAAAGGGTCCCGGCGGTCAATCAGTTCCGAACGACGTCGCTACAGGACACGCACCCATGTGGAAGAATAAATCTATATTTTGGGAGCTGCCATATTGGAAAGTCCTACGTGTTCGCTCTTCAATCGACGTGATGCACGTGACGAAGAATCTTTGCGTGAACCTGCTAGGATTCCTAGGAGTGTATGGGAAGACAAAAGATACACCAGAAGCACGGGAGGACCAACAAATTATGAAAGACCCAAAGAACATGCATACACAGAACAAGACGGATAAAGGGCGTCATTTAAGTCGTGCCAGCTATGCTCTTACCAGAGCAGAGAAGGAAATCTTTTTTGAAGTTCTTTATAGTATCAAGGTGCCGTCTGGCTTCTCATCTAATATAAAGGGGATAATAAATATGGCAGAGAAAAAGTTCCAAAACCTGAAGTCTCATGACTGTCACGTGATTATGACGCAGTTGCTTCTGATTGCATTGAGGGGGCTTCTACCGGAAAATGTTCGAGTACCCATTGTGAAGCTGTGTGCATTCCTCAATGCAATATCTCAGAAGGTAATCAATCCAGATATTCTGCCAAGGTTACAGAAGGATGTGGTACAATGTCTTGTTAGTTTTGAGTTAGTGTTCCCACCATCCTTCTTCAATATTATGACGCATCTCCTGGTTCACCTAGTGGAAGAGATTGCCATTCTCGATCCTGTATTTCTGCACAATATGTTCTCCTTTGAGAGGTTCATGGGTGTCTTAAAGAAATATGTTCATAACCATGCTAGAACAGAAGGAAGCATCTCCAAGGGATATGGAACAGAGGAAGTCATTGAGTTTTGTGTTGACTTTATTCCTGACCTTAAGCCGATTGGTGTTTCTGACTCGCGGCATGAGGGAAGACTAAGTGGAAAAGGCACACTGGGAAAGAAAGCAATGATATGTAGGTACGAGGATTCTTTCACTAAAGCACACTACACAGTTCTACATAATTCCACCTTGGCAGCTCCGTATATTGAGGAACACAAGAATATTGTACGCTCCAAAAACCCGGGGAAGCCTGAATCATGGATTACAGATGAACACATGAAGTCTTTCGGTGGTTGGATACGGACACATCTCTTGAATGACACCACTGTTGGAGATCAGCTATACTTGTTGGCCGCGTCACCATCTTCTACTATATTGAATTTCCAAGGGTACGAAATAAATGGGAATACATTCTACACGATCGCCCAAGATAAAAAGAGCACCAACCAAAATAGTGGTGTCCGCTTTGATGCAACATACGAGAATGGACAAAAGGACACATACTATGGTTACATAGAAGAGATATGGGAACTAGACTATGGAGTCTCTTTTAAGGTCCCTTTGTTTCGCTGTAAATGGGTCAACCTGAATGGGGAAGGGGTAAAGATAGACCAGTTGTACCGAATGACAATAGTAGATCTCAACAATCTTGGTTATAGAGATGAACCATTCGTCCTAGCCAATGATGTGTCTTAGGTTTTCTATGTGAAGTACATGTCCTCCAGACCGAAAAAAAGAAAAAAATATGCAAACGAATACATCATATGATGAGCCAAAGCGTTACATAGTTCTTTCAGGGAAAAGAAACATCGTGGGAATCGAGGACAAGGCAGACATGTCAGAAGATTATAATAAGTTTGATGAAATTCCGCCCTTCACAGTGAAAACTGACCCAAGCATTCCGTTAAGTAAAGAAGATGCTCCATGGTTACGTCTGAAGCGATCATAAGGAAGGACATATGCCAAGAAATTCATGCTCATATTGTGTAACTCTAGTTCATGTCTGGCCGAGATATCTTATGATGTTTGCAATTTTCCAAGTTTAATAAATGTATTGAGTGTTAGTCCCGTTTTTTGGCTTGACCGGGACTATATATAGGGGGGCCTTTAGTCCCGGTTTTGTAGTCTCAATTTTTAATATTAATAAATGTCTTAAGTGTTAGTCCCGTTTTGTGGCTGGACCGGGACTAAAGGGGGCCTTTAGTCCCGATTTGTAGAACGACTTTCCCGAACTATGAAGAAGTTGTCCCGATTCGTACTTATCATTAAGATCTGATCTCCAAACACGCGTGGTCACATATTAGGGAGTGCCTCTATGACCAGTTTCTTGGAGATGCCGGAGGACTGGGATCCGGCGACATATCCCTGAAACTGGTCATAGTGGTGTCCCTGCTCTCGCACACCATCTTGCAGCTTGTAACTTCTCTAACTAGATCAATACACCTGGGAGCTAACTAATTTCACATATTAGGGAGTGCCTCTATGACCAGTTTCTTAGAGATGTCGGAGGACTGAGATCCGGCGGCATCTCCCTGAAACTGGTCGTAGTGGTGTCCCTGCTCTCGAAAACAATATTGGATATGCCTAAATCTGGCTGGAGGACTGGACTCACAAGGATGCCTATTTATAGTACAAGCAGCTCGGCATAGTGTCGACATTACGACATAATGTCGACACTCACCCCTATTATTAGTGCTGACTCGTGTTTTGTCCCGGTTGGTGTCTCCAACCGGGACTAAAGGTTCATCTTTAGTCCCGGTTGGTGACACCATCCGGGACAAGGTACACGCTGCACGACATAATGTCGACACTCACCCCTATCATTAGTGCTGCCTGGCCCAGCCTGCCGAAATCCCTCCAACCGGGACTAAAGATGAACCTATCAATGTTGTTGTGCCCATATTATGCATGCATGTGGACATTGGTATGGAGAACATTGTTGCAGGAGGAAGTTTTCCTTTTCGTCGCACGGAAAATCCATTTTCCATTTTCCGAGCGCAAAAAACGGGTCGTTTTGTGAAGTAACCACCAAAATGCTGTTTCAGAATGCTACCGTCCCATTTTTATAAAATACTAGACCACCTTACATGTACTATCTCCCAACCGGGACATCTCAAACCTTTTCTTCCATCCCGGGTAAAAAGGACAAATGTCTGCCGAATCGGCAGGAAGTGGGTCCGGTTTGTACTACAGGTACATGATCTAACGCCCGTGATTTTTTGAAAAAAATCATTTTTAGACTCGCAATATGTGGTTACTTCAGAGATCCAATGCAAGTTCTAACGATGCCCATCCCCTATCTTCATGCACGCCGGTTCGACCATAGTTAGAAATTCAAAAAATTCAAAACAGGCATAAGAAATTCAAAAAAAAATCCGAACATGAAAATCCTCCGCGTGGTGTCATATTATGTGACATAGTTGAAAGAAAAAATACCAGACTTGGTATATTGATCATGTCTTGAAAAAACCTTCACAAAATGACCTATCATGTTCGAGGTTTCATGGCTTTCAGTCCAAATGACCGATGTTATGTGCTGAATTACGGCATAGTTTGTGATGATGTGCCCATATTATGCATGCATGTGGACATTGGTCTGGAGAACAATGTTGCAGGAGGAAGTTTTCCTTTTTTTCGCACGGAAAAGCCCTTTTCCATTTTCCGAGCGCAAAAAACGGGTCGTTTTGTGAAGTAACCACCAAAATGCCGTTTCAGAATGCTACCGTCCCATTTTCCTAAAATACTAGACCATCTTACATGGACTATCTCCCAACCGGGACATCTCAAACCTTTTTGTCCATCCCGGGTAAAAAGGACAAATGTCTGCCGAATCGGTAGGAAGTGGATCCGGTTTGTACTACAGGTACATGATCTATCGCCCGTGATTTTTTGAAAAAATCATTTTTAGACTCGCAATATGTGGTTTCTTCAAAGATCCAATGCAAGTTTTAACGATGCTCGTCCCCTATCTTCATGCACGCCTGTTCGACCATAGTTAGAAATTCAAAAAATTCAAAACGGGCATAAGAAATTCAAAAAAAAAATCCGAACAATGAAAATCCTTCGCGTGGTATCATATTATGTGACATATTTGAAAGGAAAAATACCAGACTTGGTATATTGATCATGTCTCGAAAAAACCTTCACAAAATGACCTATCATGTTCGAGCTTTCATGGCTTTTAGTCCAAATGACCGATGTTATGTGCTGAATCACGGCATAGTTTCTGATGCTGTGCCCATATTATGCATGCATGTGGACATTGGTACGGAGAACAATGTTGCAGAAGGAAGTTTTCCTTTTTGTCGCACGGAAAAGCCCTTTTCCATTTTCCGAGCGCAAAAAACGGGTCATTTTGTGAAGTAACCACCAAAATGCCGTTTCAGAATGCTACCGTCTCATTTTCCTAAAATACTAGACCACCTTACATGGACTATCTCCCAATCGGGACATCTCAAACCTTTTCATCCATCCCGGGTAAAAAGGACAAATGTCTGCCGAATCGGTAGGAAGTGGGCCCGGTTTGTACTACAGGTACATGATCTATCGCCCGATTTTTTGAAAAAATCATTTTTAGACTCGCAATATGTGGTTTCTTCAGAGATATAATGCAAGTTCTAACGATGCTCGTCCCCTATCTTCATGCACGTGGGTTCGACCATAGTTAGAAATTCAAAAAATTCCAAACAGGCATAAGAAATTCAAAAAAAATCCGAACAATGAAAATCCTTCACGTGGTGTCATATTATGTGACATAGTTGAAAGGAAAAATACCAGACTTGGTATATTGATCATGTCTCAAAAAAACCTTCACAAAATGACCTATCATGTTCGAGGTTTCATGGCTTTCGGTCCAAATGACCGATGTTATGTGCTGAATCACGGCATAGTTTGTGATGATGTGCCCATATTATGCATGCATGTGGAAATTGGTATGGATAAAGATGTTGCAGGAGGAAGTTTTCCTTTTCGTCGCACGGAAAAGCCATTTTCCATTTTCCGAGCACATAAAACAGGTCGTTTTGTTAAGTAACCACCAAAATGCTGTTTCAGAATGCTACCATCCCATTTTTCTAAAATACTAGACCACCTTACATGGACTATATCCCAACCGGGACATCTCAAACCTTTTCGTCCATCCCGGGTAAAAAGGACAAATGTCTGCCGAATCGGCAGGAAGTGGGTCCGGTTTGTACTACAGGTACATGATCTAACGCCGGTGACTCGCAATATGTGGTTTCTTCAGAGATCCAATGCAAGTTCTAACGATGCCCATCCCCTATCTTCATGCATGCCGGTTCGACCATAGTTAGAAATTCAAAAAATTCAAAACAGGCATAAGAAATTCAAAAAAAATCTGAACATGAAAATCCTCCGCGTGGTGTCATATTATGTGACATAGTTGAAAGAAAAAATACCAGACTTGGTATATTGATCATGTCTTGAAAAAACCTTCACAAAATGACCTATCATGTTCGAGGTTTCATGGCTTTCAGTCCAAATGACCGATGTTATGTGCTGAATCACGGCATAGTTTGTGATGATGTGCCCATATTATGCATGCATGTGGACATTGGTCTGGAGAACAATGTTCCAGGAGGAAGTTTTCCTTTTTGTCGCACGGAAAAGCCCTTTTCCATTTTCCGAGCGCAAAAAACGGGTCGTTTTGTGAAGTAACCACCAAAATGCCATTTCAGAATGCTACCGTCCCATTTTCCTAAAATACTAGACCATCTTACATGGACTATCTCCCAACCGGGACATCTCAAACCTTTTTGTCCATCCCGGGTAAAAAGGACAAATGTCTGCCGAATCGGTAGGAAGTGGGTCCGGTTTGTACTACAGGTACATGATCTATCGCCCGTGATTTTTTGAAAAAATCATTTTTAGACTCGCAATATGTGGTTTCTTCAGAGATCCAATGCAAGTTCTAACGATGCTCGTCCCCTATCTTCATGCACGCCTGTTCGACCATAGTTAGAAATTCAAAAAAAAATCCGAACAATGAAAATCCTTCGCGTGGTATCATATTATGTGACATATTTGAAAGGAAAAATACCAGACTTGGTATATTGATCATGTCTCGAAAAAACCTTCACAAAATGACCTATCATGTTCGAGCTTTCATGGCTTTCGGTCCAAATGACCGATGTTATGTGCTGAATCACGGCATAGTTTCTGATGCTGTGCCCATATTATGCATGCATGTGTACATTGGTACGGATAACAATGTTGCAGGAGGAAGTTTTCCTTTTTGTCGCACGGAAAAGCCCTTTTCCATTTTCCGAGCGCAAAAAACGGGTCATTTTGTGAAGTAACTACCAAAATGCCGTTTCAGAATGCTACCGTCTCATTTTCCTAAAATACTAGACCACCTTACATGGACTATCTCCCAATAGGGACATCTCAAACCTTTTCATCCATCCCGAGTAAAAAGGACAAATGTCTGCCGAATCGGTAGGAAGTGGGCCCGGTTTGTACTACAGGTACATGATCTATCGCCCGATTTTTTGAAAAAATCATTTTTAGACTCGCAATATGTGGTTTCTTCAGAGATATAATGCAAGTTCTAACGATGCTCGTCCCCTATCTTCATGCACGCCGGTTCGACCATAGTTAGAAATTCAAAAAATTCCAAACGGGCATAAGAAATTCAAAAAAAATCCGAACAATGAAAATCCTTCACGTGGTGTCATATTATGTGACATAGTTGAAAGGAAAAATACCAGACTTGGTATATTGATCATGTCTCAAAAAACCTTCACAAAATGACCTATCATGTTCGAGGTTTCATGGCTTTCGGTCCAAATGACCGATGTTATGTGCTGAATCACGGCATAGTTTGTGATGATGTGCCCATATTATGCATGCATGTGGAAATTGGTATGGATAAAGATGTTGCAGGAGGAAGTTTTCCTTTTCATCGCACGGAAAAGCCATTTTCCATTTTCCGAGCACATAAAACGGGTCGTTTTGTTAAGTAACCACCAAAATGCTGTTTCAGAATGCTACCATCCCATTTTTCGAAAATACTAGACCACCTTACATGGACTATATCCCAACCGGGACATCACAAACCTTTTCGTCCATCCCGGGTAAAAAGGACAAATGTCTGCCGAATCGGTAGGAAGTGGGTCCGGTTTGTACTACAGGTACATGATCTAACGCCCGTGATTTTTTGAAAAAATCATTTTTAGACTCGCAATTTGTGGTTTCTTTAGAGATCCAATGCAAGTTCTAACGTTGCTCGAAAAAACCTTCACAAAACCCTAAACCCTAAACCCAAGTTTCTTCCCGCCATTTCTTCCCGCCATTTTTCTTCCCGTCATTTCTTCCCGCGATCATAAGATTGACTATATGTATTAACTGAGCCATTTTTGGCACACATATGTATCTCAACATGGAAATCAATGTCATATTTCTTCTGTTAACAGTATATGTATTAAATGAGGCATTTTTCTTCCTGCCATTTCTTCCCGCCATTTTTCTTCCCCCCAGTTCTTCCCACCATTTCTCCCCGCAGTTTTTCCCGCCAGTTCTTCCCTCCAGTTATCTTCCTGCCATTTCTCACTATATATATGTAGGGTTGGCCTTCATTGTCATTGCACATCTCTAGACTCATATCTGCAACCTCATCACTCTTTCCCATTGCTTCCACCGTAGCACTAACCCCTAAGGAGGCGGAGGCGCTTTACGCCTTGAACTACCCCTGCCCGCCGGGCTACTGTGTCCCCGTCGGCTGGATGCTGAGCGCCGGAGGCGTGCCGGTTCCTCCTATCCCTCTAGGTGTGGCGCGCCGGATGGCCATCACGAACCACTACTACTTCGAGCTCACGCCGGAGCAGCGGAGGAATGACAGATGGCATCCTGGCTATTTCCTGACTTGGGAAGCCTTCTTCGTGGATCAGCGTGAGAGGGTGCTCGCCAGGCACGAGGAGGACGGTCCATCTCCTCCGAACTTCAACGAGGCCGGCCGTCGGCTGTGTTGGTGTGGTCGGACTCTCTAGAGCGTCATGGCCTACGACATGGCCGCCGACTCTAACCCCCGCCTGCGCTACCCTCAAGTCCAGCCCACTCGTACTCAGCCTTCAAGGTTCAACTACGGCGACCCCGACGACGACAGCGACGACTAAAGTGGCGAGTATTACAGGTGTAGGCAGGAACATGACTAAATCACTCCAATATTTCAAAACAAGTTCGGCCGATTGAGGCTTAATCTGGCCATGTATCTTAATTTTCAGTTCTTCTGTGTAACTTAATCTTCAGTCGTGCTTTATGTAACTTAGTGTTAGTTGCGTTATGTACTTTAATTCCAGTTCTATCCTAATAAAATTTTCTTCCCGCCCATTATTTCCTGTCCTTTTTTTCCCGCCAATTAATATATAAAAAATATAAGTTAATTCAAATCCAAATTAAAAACAGAAAATGGTTTTGAATTCTTTATTCAAATTCAAACACTTTTTATGTCTATAGTTTTTATAAATTCCAAATTAATATCCAAAAATATAAGTTAATTCATTTTTAATTTTAAATGGTTACATTAATTATTTTTAATAACATAAAATGGTTTTGAATTAGTTATTCAAATCCAAACACTTTTTATGTTTAAAGTTTTTCTAAATTCCAAATTAATATTCAAAAAATATAAGTTAATTCATTTTTAATTTTAAATGGTTACATTAATTATTTTTAATAACATAAAATGGTTTTGAATTAGTTATTCAAATCCAAACACTTTTTATGTTTAAAGTTTTTCTAAATTCCAAATTAATATTAAAAAATATAAGTTAATTCATTTTTAATTTTAAATGGTTCATAGTTTAAATGGTTACATTAATTATTTTTAAAAACAGAAAATGGTTTTGAATTATTTATTCAAATTCGAATACTTTTTATGTTTAAAGTTTTTCTAAATTCCAAATTAATATTCAAAAAATATAAGTTAATTCATTTGTAATTTTTAATGGTTACAATAATTATTTTTAAAAACAGAAAATGGTTTTGAAGTTATTCAAATCCAAACACTTTTTATGTTTAAAGTTTTTCTAAATTCCAAATTAATATTCAAAAAATATAAGTTAATTCATTTTTAATTTTAAATGGTTCATAATTTAAATGGTTACATTAATTATTTTTTAAAAAAGAAAATGGTTTTGAATTAGTTATTCAAATTCAAACACTTTTTATGTTTAAAGTTTTTCTAAATTCTAAAGTAATTATCATTAAAAAATATTACAAATTTAAACCCCAAAATAAAAAACAAGGCGGGAACAGAGAGAAAATTTCTGAAATTTTTTGAAAACAGGATCATATGTCCCGGTTGGAGCCACCAACCGGGACTAAAGACCCCTGCGCGCCCCTTGGTCGATGAAACAAAGGGGAGTATACGTCCCGATTGGTGGCTCCAACCGGGACGTATGACCCTTTAGTCCCGGTTGGAGCCACCAACCGGGACAAAAGGTCCTTTGGTTATAACTGGCTCGCCTCCTCTTCTTCTTCCCCATCTCACTTCTCTGCTTATCACCGACGCGCGCATAGGAACCGCCCCCGACGCCGACAGGCTGCCCGAGCTCGCCGCCGCCCTGGCCGCCTCCGTCCTGTCCTGTGGTGAGCTCTCCGTCCTCCTGGACCCTCTCCCGTCCTCCCTCTCGCTCTGTTTCGAGCCTGCGTTGAGCGTTGCACTTCGCCGCCGCAGTTCATGCTTGCCGGCGTAGATTCGGCTGCCCTCGCACCATGCCGAGCCTTCCCGACCCGCTGCTGGTGCTCAGGCACCCCTCTGTTCTCCTCCTTGCTCTCTGTATCGAGCCCGCGTCGTACGCCTCACCCCGCCGCTGCAGTTGTGCTCGCCGCCGGCGTGTCCCTCCACCAAATGGTCCAGCGCCGCCAATTTGTGGTCTCCCTCGATGATTCGCATCGAACGAGCCCAGTCTCGCTAGCTCGCGTGCCCACAATCGGCACTGGCGTCGCCCACCTGAGGATCCTCATTGCTGATGTCATGCTGACATCAGCATGAGGCAATATAACATGGGGCCTAGTCGTCAGTGGCTGGGGGTAGCCTCTGCCCCGGTGACAAATGACCTCACCCCTATGCTGATGTCACAGTGATGCAGTAATTCCATTTAAATTGATTAAACAATTCCGGAAAATGTAATAATCTTGTAAATTCAATAAGTAATTTATTATAACTCAGAAAAATATGTTCAATATATCAAAATGTTCAGAAAAGTGAGAACTATCTATTTAAGCTATAATCATGCATTGTTCAACAACTTTCATAACAAGTTTAATTAGAAGAACATAGTAACCCCTCATAGGTGATTCCGAAGTTTCTCCGAGTTAGGGTTTTCACTCCTCGAAACCTCGATTAATTGTCGAGCATGCTTTAGGGTTACATTTCAATGCAATTCAACTTGTCATATCATCATACTTGCTTGAGCATTGCATCGATGCCATGTGTTGATTGTTTCCCTTTCTTTCCGGTGTTTGGTTCTTCCCGGTAGAATACGATATCGAGATCAAGATTGAAGCCAGAGATCAACACCATCGAAGCTCGAAGATAAATACTTGACCAACTGTAATCAAGCCCCACCATGATATAATCCTATGATTTCGAAAGCATTTCAATTCTTGCCATGATGCATACGATTCTACTGTGGTATTTTATCAATAGATAGAGTGTCCTATCTGTTGCATTACTTCCTTTGAGCTTATATTACCTGATCCACTGCTCCTAGCATATTAGGTTTATTAGTTTAGATTATTAGGTTTATTATTAGTTAGGTATTATTAGGTTTATTAATTAGTTAGGTATTATTAGTCTTCGGCCCCACTGGTCAGTCACTGTGGGTAGCCCCAGACCCGATGAAAAACTACCCCCATGTGCGGATGTAAAGTGACATAGTAACTGTTTTAAAATGGTTTAATATTTTCAGAAATTGATATAAACTTGTAAATTCAATAACTAATGATTTATAAGTCAGAAGAATACAAATAATATATCAAAATGTTCAGAAAGTTGAGAGATATGTGTCTAAGCAATCATAATACATTGTCAAGCAACTTTAAACCCTAGTTTAGTTAAAGAAACATCGACACCCATTATGTACATGTGGGTTCGCCGGTGTGTCCTTGCTAGGGCATCCCGAACCCTTTTAAATCGATGTTGCACCTAGGGTTAGTGTAGGATCTCTAAATCTGACATGTCATACATATTGATTGCGCATTGTATTATGCCATGTATTGATTGCCGCCTTTCTTTCCGGTATTGGTTCTTCACGATAGGATCCGAGCCCGATGGTTTCTCCGAATTAGGGTTTCTGATATTGTAAATTCATTTTTATTATTGTGTTTGTATATATTAGGGTTTCACCGAATTAGGGTTTATATCTCTCAACACCGTACCTAACATTCCCCCTTAGCCGCTTTGACTTATCCGTTTTTCCACCTATGCAGAAAATATGGACCCACACGACAGAGATGAAGAAAAGGAAGATTTGATCCAAGGTGTGATCCGCGGGGAAGAAAATTTAGATGTATCGACGTTTCTGAACAACTCCGGTGAGGGTGATCCTCTTTTTGCCGGAAGATACGACTTGTTTGAGGTTGAAGGTGATGCCTTCCGCGAGGGAGAAGGCGATGCCTTGTGTGATCAAGAAGACGACCGCTCCGACGAGGTGCATGTAATATAATTAATTCATTAATTAATCATATGCTATCTATATAGAAATAGTAACGACGATCTTTCTTCTTTTAGCCCTTCGGATCGAAGAAATCTACTAAAAAGAGCGGACGAGGCCCAACCAAAAAGTTGGAAGACTATGAGAGGTTCAGGATCAAATATATCGGTGATGAAGGCAAACCGATTGCTCCCGAAGTTGTCGCAAACAAATTTGTGGCACAATGCGGAGTAATTGTTAGGGACTTAATCCCGATCACCATTCGAAATTGGAATAGGCATGTTGATGCGGAAGAAGAGGGAACATGTTTATTTGTCCCTAACATGGCCAAAGATTTACTATGGAAGAGGATCATGCTTAAATTCAAACTACCGAAGATAGAGCTGGATCCAAATGCGGAGGATCCAGTTGAGGACGCCTTAGAACATGGGAGAGCCATGGAGGATAAGGTCAGGGAGTGGGCTATGAAGAAGATGGCCCAGTGTTTCACTAACTGGAAGAAAAGATTGCACCTTGACTATGTCGTGAAAGAGAAGACTCCGGATTTCAAGAAGATTTAGTTTGAGAAGATAAAACCATTCTGGGCTGAGTTTGTGAATTACAAGACATCAGAAAAAGCTAAGAAAATGTCTGCAACGAATAAGCTGAATGCTGCTAACAAGAGGTATCACCATACTATGGGGCAAGGTGGCTACAGGGCTGGCATTCCTAAGTGGGAGAAACTTGAGGATGAACTGCATGCTAAAAAGATCATACCAGAGACAGACGATTGGATCGAACGTGGAAGGAATTGGTTTTACGGGCATGGGGGCACGTTGGACTCAGAAGGGAAGTGTTTATATAACATACGACATAAAGAAGACCCTTTGCCAATCGAGAAGATGAGAAAAGCAGTAAAGGCTGTTAAAGATGGGGACTTCATTCCCGATAGAGAGAATGATGAGCTCACACTTGCCCTTGGAAATAAGGAACATGATGGACGAACACGAGGCACAAGCGGCTCCCAACCATGGAGGACTGGGTTTCCCGAAGAGAGGAAGAAATATCCTGATAGAAGCCGTCAGAGGAGAAAGGACAAGGAGAAAGTTGAAGCAGATATTCAAAAAGAGCGAATGCGTATAATTGAAACGAATAAAACAACAACAAGATGAAATTAACGCACTTAAAGAGCAAAGTACTATCGGCCCATCTCAGCAGCACATGGTGGTAGAACCTGCATTCGATGCTACCGGCCTATCGAATAATCGAAAAAGCAGTGTGGCTTCCATCGAGGTCCCGGGTGATGACAATGACGATGGTGCACTGACGATGGATCATGTTGGCTACCCAGTGGATGATATCACACAGATGACACACTACGAGCTACATGTCAAAGTTGTGAACATATCAATGAAGGTGGAGGTCATCTATGCCTTACCAATTGGACCCACACCAACTTACCACTGTCGTCCGGTTCCATAGGGCTACGCTGTTGTCGGGGTGGATGAAATCATGCCCACCTTTGAAGTTTTGAAGCTTGACTACCCTGCAGGTGAAGGGGATGTGACTAAACTGGGAGAAGCAACAAACGTCACCATTCTATGGCCAAAGGAATGTATCGTGCTTCCAAATCACACGCCAAGGCCATCTTCGCTGCCGCCTCACCCGTCTCCAGCGAGGTCATCGCCGTCGTGGCAGCTCTCTTTGTCGCCTCACCCGGCTCCGTCGCCTCACCAATCTCCGGCGCAGCCATCGCCGCGGCAGCCATCACCGACGCCTCAGGATAAAAAGCGTAAGCGTACCACCGCTACTCTGCGTCGTGGTAAGCGATCGTCGAAACATAAACAAGAGCCTCTTCCAAAAGTACCAAAGGTTCCTCCCAGGAGAGCTTATGACTGTACTGAAGAGGAGACTACGGCTATCGTTGATGCGGAAACGACAACGTTTTTCGCTAAGCTGAGGCGGCCGAAAGAGCCAGAGTTCCCCAACACCAAAGAAGAAAAAGCCCCAGTGTTCAAAATGCTAAAGATTCTTCATCAACCCGAGCCAAAGCTATCATCAGACTATGAGTGTTCTATTCTACATGCGGCACAACAAGCCTCGAAGAGCAGTACTGATGCAAGCGAGAAATCTATTGCCCAGCTCGGAGAACAAGCAAAATAGTCTTGCGCTCCTCTCAAGGTGATTTACCATACCAATGTGGGGTCGAGCAAATATGCGGCCGAAGAGCAGTATGATCCAGAGGTAGTTGCACAATATGGAGAAGCTGCCGCTGCTCAAGGTGTGAGTATTGCCTAGTACTTATCCCAGTTAGAGTACATCCCCGTGTGTGAAGTAGCATACAAATACCAGTACGACAAACCTCTCGTCAAACCTGAGGAGGTAAATAATCTTCCAACAAAAATGCGAAGATTGCATAACTGATACATGCATGCCACAAAGGCCGGGGCTAACTGGATAGTGCTGAGGGTTACAAAAAAGCATTATGGGAAAGAAATAGATGACATGATATCCATTGAATTTGATGAACTATTTCAATTATTCAATCAAGACGACTTGGACAAATCGATCATCAGTGCCTATTGTCTGTAAGTACTAATTCTGTAATTAATTTTGTCTCTAGCTATCTCACCTCGTTTATTGCATGTATATAATCATACTATAATTTGCAGAATGAAGATTCTCGAATGCAGCAGAGGACAAATCTATGACATTGGGTTCATTGATCCATATTGGGTTCATCAAGCTAATCTCAAAACCAACCCCTATGATACGGAGGATAATATCGTACACGCGTTAAGGTTTCAAGAAACCAGAAGGGAAATACTATTTCCTTACAACTTCGAGTGAGTGTTATTGTCTTGTATACACTTTCTATTTCGCTTACTCGATGTTAAGTATATAATTGATTAGTTATGCATGCGCAACTTCCACTATATTTTGTTAATCATTCAACTTGACAAAAGGCGTGTACTAGTCATGGACTCGGAACATAAACCCCCTGAGCAGTGGAAGGACATGCAGATGCTTCTCCAGCGGTAATTCTAATCATTACGATACTATATCGGCAACGTTCATGAATTTTATGATATCAAGTAATTAATAACTTCTTTTATTCATTTTCTTCTCCGGACAGCGCTTGGAAATGGTTCACCAACAAGGCTAGGGGTGTTTGAAAAGAGGAGCTTACATTTCAACCACTAGATGTAAGAACCACTAGCTATATTCGCGCATCTCTTTGATTCTAGTTTTAATATCGTTATTATCATGCTTGATTATTTTTTTGATTAAACTCTGTTCTCGTAAAGTGTCTAACGCAAGGACCAGAGAACAATTTATGTGGATACTATGTTTGCGAGTTCATCCGTCAGACGTGCTGTGAGAAGGGCAGAAATTTAGAGCAACTCCACGTACGTAAACAATTTCTATAGTTTTTAATTACCATCAAATTGTGTTTAGTTTCATTCATATAGGTTGGCTCCTTTTTTAAATCAGATCAAACGTTTACGGGACGGTCTTCTGCCAAAGGATCGCATACGAGCAATTCAGGAGGAATTGGCGGGATTCTTGGATGCAGAAGTCCTAAACCCAAAAGGAGAATACTATTCGGGTGTGTATAAATAATAGGGATTGTACAAAGAGCTTATTTTGTATGTAGTGCATGAACTCGTGTATCGAATGTAATATGTTCAACACTTGGATCTATATTGTCATGATGATCTTGTGTAATATAATAGTTTCTTCATTGATGTGCAAAACACTAAATAAACAATAAAACAACATAAAATGAATTCACTGCCGCGGCACAAAAAGTGGCCAAAATGCTGCTGCGGCAAAGAAATGTGTCAAATCTCTGCCGCGGCAGAGGATTATTTGTCCTGGTTCGTGTTACGAACCGGGACAGTTGCTCCTCCCCCTCACTCTCTGCTGCGGCCACGTGTACGCCGTTTTGTCCACCAACCGAGACTAAAGGTTGGGACTTTAGTCCCGATTGTCCCGTCCCGGTTAGGAAAACGGGACTAAAACCCCTTACCAACCGGGACACATGGGGCTGTTTTCACTAGTGTTAAATAGCTTCTGTGTGGGAGGAGTAAGCTAAGTTAATTATATGGGACTAGGTTTTCGGTGCTGCATATGTCGTGTAGCTTTTAAGTCGTTGTATGCCGATATATCGGTGAAGGTGGCGACAATATTGGCGATGTAGTTTCTGCACAAATATCTAAGTTAACTGACACTGTAAGAAGGGTCAAGACTTTGTTCTTGTTGTATATGTGACTGTACATCGTCGTAGTTTCTGTTGCTACAAGCGTGTGGAATGGCACAAATATATAGTTGTTTTTGTTTTTGTTTCAAACGGGAATGATGCGGCCTCTTGTGACGGGGCTCTAGTGCAGCATTGCTCCGACCAATTTGATGTCTGTGAAGATCATCTTGCTCGAAGAAGTGTAGTCTGGCGCCGTAGGATTGCAATGTTCTTTTCTGCTAGGTTTGCTGTTGATCTCTGTTATGTACTCTGTGACTCTGTCCCGGGACAATCAATAGATGGAACTCGCTGAGTGCTACATATGTCAGGAAAAAGGAAACATTCTAACATTCTTTGCAAAAGGCGGTTCATCAGTCTCATGGCAGTTCCTAGGCCGACACCTCCTAGCACTGTTTACCGTTTCTTCCCCTCGGGTCCATAAACAAAACGCACATTAGCGACGGCGAGCCTCCTTTTCTGTTTATCAGCCTTGACATACCAAGCTAGAAGTACACTTATTCATTGTACATGCTTGAAGAAATCCTGTATCCACCTCATAATTCTGTTCTGTTCATTAACAACACATACATAACAAATTAACAATATGCTTTTTGAACAGGAGAAATTAGCACCATGTTTGTAAAGAGCAATGGATTTATAGGCAAGGACAAGTGAGCATCAATGAAGTGCAGTAGTAGGTAGGCACTTGAACCTTCTCACCACCTCTACAGGTCGCTGCATTAACTTAGCAGCTAATGGGGATATATAAGAAGGCTAGCCTTCCTCTCATATCTTGAAGAAAATCAAGAGAAATAATGTACAGATAGAAAAAAGGAGTCTGCTGCAATATTTTTGGTATAAACACATAACGTTTTGCGCTAGCATTGGCATGAGTGAGACTGACAACAAATGTTTAAAGCAAGTGTTTGCATGGGAAGGGTAGGCATTGGGAGAGAAGGCAACACCTCCGTTAGATCAGGGTCTTCTTCCATATAACAGTGTTGTACACACCGTTCCTGTGTCCAAGCAAAAAAAAAGACAGTTCCAGTGTCAGGGCATCATACTACTATATATGTACTCCCTCCGATCCATATTAATTGACTTTGATTTGTCAGAATTTGAATGAACCTATATACTAAATAGTGTCTAGATTTATTTTAATCTAGACAAATTTATGTCAATTAATATGGACGATGTATGGCAGATCTAGACAAATAGTCATCCAAACGCGTTATGGCAGATCTATCTGTAAATCACGATGTCATCCATGTATGGAGAAGATATCTCTCGCTGTGTCCTCCAAACACGTACAACACTTCACAAACAAGTCGCGCAATTCCATATGTTGGAGAGAGGTCCATGATCGGAAGATCGCCATGACTCGATATATAACCTGCAAGAATAATGACAAGCGCTCCACCCTAAATAAAGTCTCATATTTTTCCTCAATCTCATTCAGCTAGTTGCCAAATACATTGACTACCGAGCGTGGAGAAGATAAACCAGAGGCTATTTGGATGATTGACCATATAGCACGAGCGAATTTACATTGAAAGAATAAATGGCGTATTGTCTCATTATGGTGACAAAAAATACATTGTATACTTTCATACCAATTCCTCCTAACAAGATTATCTTTTGTGAGAATGACCCCTTTACGGAGATACCAAGTGAAAATCTTTGTTTTAATGGGTATTTTCATTTTTCAAATTTTACTATTATCATCGACTGTAATATCGGGTTGGATCAAAGCTCTATACACACTGCCGTCTCCAGAAAATGGGGGCCCCTGTGCAAAATTTAAATCTAGGCCCTATGTTTTGACCAAAAAATTAAATCTTACTTTCGATGCACTGTGTTATAAACTCAATCTGTATGAAAGGGCAAGCGAATATTTTCCTTTTTTTTAGAAAATGAATTCAATATGGGACTGAGCCGTTGTTCCCACTCTTTGTAGCACCGGAGTCGTAGTTTGTATTTCTAGAAGATATGATTCTTTCTAATTTATAAACATAAAAAAATCGAATTCTAGCACAAAGTAAGTTTGGTCATATCAAGATAAATTAATAAAATAATGGAAGAAGATTGATTGACCAACCTTTCATCGGCCTTCAAATCGATAGTTGGGGCATCGTAGCAAAACTAGGACCAATCGATCAATTTTAGTGGCGGCAGGCCGAAGGCCTATGGCACGAGCGAACAATGCTAGAGCGAGGGAAGATGGCAACATGGCAAACTGGCAACGGTGTGCTGCCGTTCCAGACGGGCTTATAGCTCCTATGCGACGTGTTTACATGGAATTGGAAGGAACACGACATCGTTGAAAAGAATAGCTCGCACGCGACACTTCTGAAGCGGCAAATAGCTCCCGTGCGACACTTCCACTTAACCCCACGAGACCGTCAACGAGTTCGAATCAGCTGAGCACAGTAGGACCCACAGCCTCTCCACGTCACGGCGGAACTCACCTGATGTCCACCTCATATCGTGGGACCCACCCTGTGGTTGAAGAGAGCCATTGGCCCCGATCCGTCCCCGCACCCGAGCACTCCCGCCACCGTTCCAGCATCTCATCCCCTTCTGTTTTCTTCTCCGGCGAGCAAGTGCGGCAACGCCGGCGAGGGATGTCGAGCTCTGCTTCCTCCCACCGCTCATGGCCTCGGTATGGTGCGGTGCCGATGAGAAGGTGCCCCGATTGCCCCCGTACCACGCCCCTGAAGCGGCTTGTCACATCCACCGACAAGAACGGCAACATTGGTCGGGAATTTGTGAAGTGTGAGAGCAAGCCCGAGCCGGGAAAGGTGAGATCTGAGTGTTCCGAGCGCCAATTTCTCGCTTTTCTTTCGAAATTTCATGCATTTCATCGAATTTGGGATTTAGGGTTCATCTCTGCGATTTCAGGAACTGCCAAAATGTGGGCATTTTGAGTGGCTTGATGAGTACATCGAGCGAATTGGGATGGAGGTAGCATCCCGGGAGCTCGAAAACCCGTCCGTGGTGGAGCAATTGGGATGTGGCAACCCCATTTCCGCTGGTACTACGGTGGATGCGGAAGTGAAGGCCGAGCTAAAGAAGATGAACAAGCAGCTAAGGCAAATCATCGAATTGAAGAAGCAGGACAATCTGATGGCCGGGTTTTTTTATTTTTGTGTAATTTCTCTCGGATTAGTTTATCTCCTCATCGTTAGTCATTAGACAGCGCAGTCAGTGTTCGAGTGATGCTTTGTAATGGATGTAATGGTCTATGTCTTTGGATTGAATAAAATGCAACACAAATTCGGGCTAATTTTGAGCTGCTCTGTTTTCGAAATCAGTGTTTCTTCAGTTTCGTCAGTTTCGTCAGTTTCGTCAGTGTTCCTTTTATCAGTGTGCAGGGGGCGCCCGTGTGCAGGGGAGGGGGAGGGGTTGAAAAGTAAAAAAACAATTGACGAGGATTGAAAAAGGCTAGGCCCAAATATAACTTAGCCATGCCAAAATGGACGTATCCAGGCCCAATAGTAACCATATGTTGATTGGGCAAAAAAAAATGGTACTCACGTTACAATCTAAATAGGAACGTGTGGATCTGCAGATACTCGTGCTCAGGTTGCAATCTTTTTTTTGCAAAAATAAATATATAAATGAAGTCCAAGGACATCCATTTAACTAACATAACTTGGGCGCTCCTTTAACTTATGTAAATATGTAAATGTCTTATTTGAAAATGAACCATGTGTTGTATGAACTTGTTTTTGTGTCTTTTGTTTTATACACTTGTAAATATATAAATATTGCACGAGTATTATATGAACTTGTTTTTGTGTCTTTTGTTTTATACACTTGTAAATATATAAATATTGCACGAGTATTATATGAACTTGTTTTTGTGTCTTTTGTTTTATACACTTGTTGTTTTGGGTGTTTTGACAAATGACAATACAATAAACACAGATTACAATGAAACAAGGGATGGAATAGGCGCAATAATATTACAATAAAACACAGATAACATTACTTATATTAGATAGGGGGGATCGATAACATTACAATAAAAATAAAAAGGTACAATAATATAGAAGGGGCGGAATAGGCGCCCCGCCTAAACCCTGGGCTAGCCCCTAAACCCTAACCCCCTACTCCATCGGCGGTGGAGGCGGTGCCGGTGCAGCCGCATTCCGGGCCGCTTTCCACGCCGCCAGCCTCTCCCGCTGGTCCCGCTTCCGTTGCTCCTCCCAGAAGGCCCGGCCATTGGCCTCCCGTTGCTCCTCCTCCCGCTGTCTGCGCCTTTTCTTCAAGGCGCGCTGGGCCGCCTTCTCCTTCCACTTGGCCATGCGAGCCTCCTCCCTTGCCTCCTCCTTCGCCGCCTTAGCCCAGTAGGCTTCGGAGGGGAGGTCGCCGCCGCCGGGGAGGTTGGGGACGGGGTTGTGGACGATGGGGCCCTGGTCTCCCCAGGGGCAGGGCGGGGACTTCTCCTTCTTGCCACGCTTGGGGCGGGGGCGGCGCGTGGGCTGCTCCCACCACTGCTTGTGGTCCGGGTGGTTGTCCTCGTCGCTGAGTTCTTCGTCGGAAGGGAGGCGGAAGGGGGAGGTCGCCATGGTCGGAGTGTTTGGGGGGCGGCTGGGAGGAGGCAAAGGGACGGGCTCGAGGTTGAAGAGATGAGGGGCAAGATGAGATGAGGAGGCAAAGGCGTTTTGCCTATTTATTGAGGGCGGAGCGTGAAGGGCGGCGTGGGAATCCAGCGTCGCGTTGGCGCAGACGCCGAGACGAGACGCGTGCGCCCGCGTTTCCCCTGCATGCATGATCAATGCGAAAGAGACGGGAAGCGGGGCAGCGGGCGTGATCAATGCGAAAGAGAGAAAAAAATAGCTAGGATGCGATGCCCCCACCCCTGCATGCATGCATGTGCATTAATGCGAAAGAGAGAGAAAAACGTCCAAGGTAGTTGTTCATTGGCAGTGAAAAATAAAATATTGACTTTTTGTATGGCGCATGAACCAGATGGAAGTAAATTTGACTGAAGAAAGTTGTTCGACGTACACTTATTTAATGGGGCAGCGCTGTTGCACGCAAAATAGCTAGACTGCGACGCTAGGGGCAGCTGCTGCATGCATGGTGCAGCCCGCCCAGACGCCGAGACGAGACGCGTGCGCTGCGTTGCGTGTGGGAAGCAGGCGTGATCAATGCGAAAGAGAGAAAAAAAATAGCTAGGATGCGACGTACTGTAACCCCTGCACCGCCGCCCCCCACCCTGCATGCTGCATGCGGGCATGGTGCAGCCCGCCCCGCCCAGCGCCCTCGCATGCCACGCTCGGTCCAACGGTCTCGAGTGTGCCAACGCTGTACGTTATATTTATTACATATTTTAGATTTTGATATTTTTCTGCTGGTCATAGTGACATGCATACTCCCTCTGTCCACAAATAAGTGTACGTTTGGCTTCAAAATTTGTCCACAAAAGATGTACTTCTACCTTTCCAATGCACTTGGGCATCCACTATGTAGTCCATAAGGCTATCCACAAGCCAACTTAGGTAGTAACATGCATGTACATGCAATGCCAATTAGGCAAATTGGTGACATGGCATGACAATTAATGAAGAAAGAGAGAGAGGTAGTAACTTAGCTAGTTACCATAACATCACACATACCAAGATCATATGAGTCTACAACCTAATTAATTAGCTCTTGCATGACACCATACATATGTTATCACCCACTATGAAGGTAGTAACATCAACTAGTAACATGTGCAAGTTACTAGTCTTAGTTACTTAGCACTATGACCAGCCTAAGGCTATCCACAAGCCAAAATAACATAGATGTCGTATCATGCAAAGTCTCGTTTATTACAATGAACCTGAGGGGAGTAAGTTTGATTGGAGAAAGTTGTTACACGTAAACTTATTTAATGCGACGGAGGGAGTAAATACGCTGCAGCGCTGTTGGACGTAAAATAGCTAGACTGCGACGCTAGGGGCAGCTGCATGCCCGCATGGTGCAGCCCGCCCCGCCCAGCGCCCTCGCATGCCACGCTCGCATGCCACGCTGTTGCACGTAAAAACGATGACGCCAATCATATTCCAGAATCATCCATCCCACGGATCGCCAAGAGCTAGCCACGAAATCCTTCTAAGAGACGCCAACCAATCAGGTTGCAGAACAAGCCCTTCCACGGATCGCCCAGAGCCACCCGCGGAATCCTTCTAGAAGACGCGATCGGACGGCCACAGTGTCGCGCTAGGGTTAGATCTACGGTCCTCATTCGGCCTTAGGGTTAGCGGGGTTTAGGATGCAGTCAACGGGGTTTCACAAGTTTGACCAAACATTCAAATGTGCATAACTAATTCAAAAAAAATCAAAAAAATACAAAACCTTCGCATGGTGTCATGTTATGTCACATAGTTGTGAGGAAAAATATCAAACTTGGTCTATTGATCATATTTCAAAAAAACCTTCACAAAATGACCTATCTCCTCCGAGGTTTTCTGGCTTTCGGGTCAAATGACCAATAATATGGCTAGAATCAAGGCATAGTTTGTGATAATGTGCCCATATTTGGTATGCATGTCTATAATGGGATGACTAACAATGTTGTAGCACAAAGTTTTCCTTTTCGACGCACAGAAAAATCATTTTCTATTTTTTGAGTGCCGAAAGAGGGGGGGATTTGTGAAGCAACCACCAAATTGAAGTTTCAAAATGGTAACATACTATTTTTCAAAAATACTAGACCACCTAGAATGTACAGTTTCCCAACCTGAGTATCTCAAACCTTTTATTCCATCCCTGGTGAAAAAGACAAATCCTGCCGAATCGGCTGGAAGTGGGTAAGATATGAACTACAGGTACATGATTCCATGCTGATGATTTTTTGTAAAAATAATTTTTAGGTTCACAACATGCTATTTCATCAGAGATCCAATGCTAGTTTTGCGAGCCTCAGCCCCTAGCTAAGAATATTTATGAAAACCCTTCAAGTTTGACCAGACATTCAAATGTGCATAACTAATTCAAAAAAAATAAAAAAAATACAAAACCTTCGCATGGTGTCATGTTATGTGACATAGTTCTGAGGAAAAATATCTAACTTGGTTTTAGAAATGGTCGAAAAAAAACTTGCTTAGAAATGGGGTGGTTTACCCTAGCTTTGGAGCCCATTTCTACCCCATTTTGGGTGAGGGTGAGTTGTACTTCACAAAAGGGATCAGGGTGAGGATGAGTTGTATTGTACATGAGAAAAACGTTGGAATCTCATACAAACATAGAAAAGTGACATAGCTACATATGTTGAAATTCAAATTTACCATCATATTTGAATTTTGTCCAAATTATCAACAAGTGACAAATTATTATAATAACAAATGTTTACAACAACAAGTGCCAAATTATTACAACAACAAGTGTCAAATGTTTACAACAATAACAAATGTTTACAATAACAAATGTCTATTTCTTTTGGCTCTTCTTACCCCTCGTTTTCTTCTCCTTCACAAGTTTCACACCACACAATAGGTTTATGCTCTTCTTTTTCTTACCATTACCATCTGGCCTCCCCACAGCACGTCCAAGAGTCTCCTTCACCTCCTGCACCTCCTCAACAACCTCATGATCATGATCCAGAGCCTCATCAACATGGTCACTTTGCACCAGAGCCTCAACAACATGGTCACTTTGCACCAGAGCCTCAACAACTTGGTCAGTTTGCACCAGAGCCTCAACAACAGGCTCATTTTGCACCAGAGCCTCAACAACAGGCTCATTTTGCACTAGAGCCTCAACAACAGGCTCATTTTGCCCCTCATTTTGCACCAGAGCTTCCAAATCAGAAACGGTGTGCCCTAAAGCCTCAACAGTTTGCACATCATCCTCCAAAACAAGTTCAGATTGCACCTCAGCAGCACCAAACATGATCTGGTTAGTTCTCTTCTTTCTTTGGCCATTGATTCTTGCCCTTTTCACTGGCCAGCATTCGTCAACAACAAGAGGTGGGCCTTTTTCTCCACGCTTCCTCCTGAAAACAAGCAATTTAGCTGGGGGAGAAAAATCATCAACAAGAAATGGGATAGATTTTGGATGAACATACTTTGGCTTTTCAGCAGTGTATCTGCACTTGGTAGAGCCAGCTCGGTGTCCAAGTTCTTCACAGAGTTTGCATCTATTCTTGTTACCTTTTTGGGCCCTTTTTGGCTTGGCATCTTTCTTTTCATCTTTCTTTCCCTTCTTGCTGCTCCCACCTTTCTCAAACCAAGCCTTGAATCTACTCTGCTTGGGCCTGCCAGCCTTTCTTTTCATCAAAGGAGGACACAAGGAGAACTGAATGTCCACTTCAGGCCACTGAGACTGATCTGTAAGTGCTGGAATTGGTGTTCCATATGCAGCCTTGAATTTTGCTACAGAATAATACTCATGCAAATATGGGTGCATATTTAGCTTGTGTTTGGAGGCCAAGAAAAGTATGGCATGCTCACAAGGCTTCCCAGTGTGTTGCCACTCAAGGCATGTGCATTCATGCAATTGAGTGTCAACAACATGCCTCCTGCCAGTCTTTGTATCTCTGACTTCAGCACCCCACAATGAGGATTTCTCAACACGCAAATGTGCAAGATTTCTGCTCCTGTTGACCACCTGCTGCACAACATCAGGAAGCTTATCTCCTTGAAGAACATCACCAAGCCTTCTTCTCAATTCCCACAACCTCATGATCATGATCCTGATCTGGTCAACCATGTCATGGACAGGCAAGTCTTTTAACTCCTTCACTTTGTTGTTGAAACTTTCTGCCAAATTATTGTTGATATGATCACATTTGATGGCAGTGTTAAAACCAGACCTGTACCATAAAAGAGAATGGTAGGTTTCCAACCATGTACAAAACTTGACCCTATCCTCCTCAGAGCATGCCGCCTTAATCTTCTCAAGGTGATATGAATGTGTCTGCCTGGTGTAAGATCTTGCTGCTGGCCACATGCGTCCAAAATCATCTCCTCTGAATTTTTTGATCAAATTCATCCACATATGGCCGAAGCACTCCCTCTGCTCAGCATGAGGGAAAACAATCTTCACTGCATTTTCTAAACCTTTACATGCATCTGTGTGCACTGCCAATGGAGAGACTGGCCCTATGCATCTTTTCAACTGCATCATGAACCATGTCCATGATGCCTCTGTCTCAGACTGAAACATGCCAATAGCTACAGGGAACATCCAATTGTGTCCATCTAAAGCATTGCATGCTGCTAGTTGACCATTCCACTTTCCAGTCAAGAAAGATGAGTCTATACTCAAATATGGACGGCAACCTGCTTTGAAGCCATCGATGCAAGGCTTTAAAGCCATGAAGAATTTAGAGAAGAAGACTTTCCCATCAGCTGTTACCTCAGTATCTATCTCCACAACACTGCCAGGTGACCTCTTCTCTACTTCTGCTTTGAAGTTATAAAGCATTCGAAAGGTATTTACCCAATCACCATATAGCTCTTTCATTGCCCTTTGCTTTGCCTTCCACACTGTAGTATAATTCAGCTTAATGGGGTACTGCTTTTCCAAGTCTATTTTCAATCTCTTTGCAGTGCTGTTTGGTGTTGTGGCTAAAATGGGCTTGATCTTTTTAGCAACCCATAATTGTGATGTCATCTTTGTAACTGTTTGAGAACTTGTAATGCAAGTATGAGGTTTTGGAATTTGATTCACTCTTATTGTCCTTCCATCAGGTTGGCGTCTAGCAGATATATACCACTTGCAAGGCTTGGCACCACCATCATAACCTATGCATTTTGCATAGAACTTCTTTTTATCAGTCCACATAGTCTTGGTAGCAAACTCACGTTTGACTGCATATGTCCTGAAACACATCCTGAATTCATCCATGCTTGGAAACAATCTCCCAACTTCAATAACTGGGTCCTCTTTGTCATAAACTGTTACTAGCTCATCATCATGTGCATCATCTACATGAACTGCAGCATTTTCCAACAACTCTAGATCTATATCTGCCTCTTCATCTCTTAAATGGTTGTCACCATCATTTGCAGCTTCATCCCTCTTCTTCTCCTTGTCTCTGTCATCTATAGGAATGCCAAAAAGCTTTGCCATTTCAATGTCATCTATTGGTGCAATGACCAAATCAGTGCGGTCATGTATCTCAACTGAATTCCAATCAACAGTTACAATCCTTTGTGCATTACCATCTGCAGCCTCCCCTTGTGCATTAGCATCATCATCCTCCACTGTTAACACTTCCAACTCAGTAAGTATAGGCATTACTTGCCTTTGTGCAGCCCAATCATCCTCGACCATCTGAGCAGCCAGCTTCGAGGCCACATATCCAACCCTCGAATCAGGTTTCAGATCAATGAGCTCTGCTAAAAACAGAACAGTTTTGCTTGTCCAACCGTTTCTCTCATCGATTTCATCAACTATATGTTCCCCTGTCTCAACCCTAACATAGTCACATTTGCAATCATCAAATCGTAACAAAGAAACTTCTTGCTCTGGCCCCCAAACCACACTATCCCCAATTTTTTCCACCATTTTCCTTACTTCCTCCTCTCCCATGTTTATTAGCTCTTGGGGATCAACATGTTCTAATTCCACCTCCCATTTAACAACCGTGTCTCTCTCAATGATCTGCGTGCTTTCATCAACTAAAACAGCCCTAGAGGGAAAGAAATTGATGCGAAATTCGAAGGTTTGGCGCGCAACATCGTCTCCCCTGTTTTTGGCGGGCACTGTGAGCTAGCGGAAGCGAACAGAGAGCTCAACCTTAGAGAAATTAAGTGCAGAGATACGGGATATACCGATTAGAAGTCCCCTCTCCATGCTCCATATCGTTCCCCCTCGCCCCGTTCAGCACACCCTCGCCTCCACAATCTAGCATCAATGGGCACGCTCAGATCTCGAATTGAGAAGAATGGGAGAGGAATTAGCTTTCAAATGGCACTCACCACCTTCGTCGTCGAACGAAAGCTCCGCCGCCTAAATTAATTACCGTGCCACCGCTGCCGGCGCCGAGAACGATGGGTGAGGTCCGCCGCCGTCGTCGGGGAAGCTACAGTCAGTGTTACGCGCGCTCTCGGTCGGAAGCGGTTGGTTTGACTGGCTGTCCCAACCAACCGGTTTGGCTTAACCCTAATATTGGAACAAAGTTAAATGTGTCCTTACGACCGATTTAAGGCCCGTGTGGCCCTGGGATATTAGGTACCTCACATCCGTCGCATGCGAGCTATTCTTTTCAACGATGTCGCTTTCCTTCCAATTCCATGTAAAGACGTCGCATAGGAGCTATAAGCCCGTTCCAGACGCCATGGAAGGGAGAATTAGATCGATGAATTTTGATCGGTCTCGCGATATGTATTTTTGTTGAGTAGAACAATCGCGACAACTACATTAGATCTGGACTCACAGGAATTTTGATCGCTATGAATTCAGGAGGGCATACTATAGTATGACGCAAATTCATAACTGAAATGATCTGGACTGTATTGGGCCATGGAAGTCTGACAATCGTAAAAAGGCCCACCTTGACTGCGCTACAAAATGAAGGATTACTCCTAGATGCCTAGGCTGGGTTTGGGAAACGGAGGGCCCAAAAATTTGGGGGCCCTGTGCGGTCGCCCAGCCCACACAGGCTCTTGGACGGCCATGTCTATACATGAAATTAACAGAAAATTTACCAATTGGTAGTATTTTTCATTTGAATTCATCCATACCCTCTGACAGTTATATCATGGATAATCTTAATAAAAGATTGTTCCAAGAGACCAGACTAGGGCATATAAGACTTTTTCTGAAAGACACATTAGGAGAATTATTTTCCATTACCGTGGAAATTATATCCACTTTATGCCTAACGATCGAGTATAGAGCCCGATATTGTTCATGAAAAGTAGTTTGGCCAAGCCATTTATCTTTTCAGAACCTAACCTGTATCCATCATTAATATTGAAAGCATCAAACCGGAAGAAATGTTTTTTGAATGTCATTAGTCCAGCTCAAAAGTGTGAATCTCCATGTTTCCAAACCAATTGAGATACAACTTTTGAGCCAACATACTTTCTCCATAGAATGGTTTGCCACACTCCTTTTTCTGTAGGAAGTTTGAAAAAACATTTACCCAGGAGTGCAGTGTTTTTGACTTGCAAATCATGTATGCCCAGTCTACCGTATTGTTTGGGTCGGTAAACCACATTCCATCTGCCCCGTCGATATTTTTTTTTTCTCACTATCCTCTTGACAAAAGAATCTTAAGCAGAAATAATTCATTTTTGTCAAGACACCTTTTGGTAGCTGCAAAAACAAGATCATATATAGTACCATTTTGATGAGTACTGAATTAATGAGCACAAGTCTTCAACCAAGAGACAACAATTTACCTTTCCAACTATTAAGACATTTCTAAAGTCTTTCCTCAACGCAAGAATTTAGTGTGAATAGGCGCTACTGATCTCCATGCAATCGAACAGACGTGCTCTAGTCCCGGTATTTTGTGATCTCCATGTAACTATGTAAATTATATATATTTATATGATCGATATCGTAATACAAGTTATGTTATATATGCACGAATGTGTATGATATGTGGTGGCATAGAAATATTCAAAAACTATGTTGAAATGAAAAATAAGTAAATAAAACAATAAAAAATGAAATCTCTGTCGTGGTAGAGAAAGGGCACAAATACTGCCATGGCAGAGAACCACTAGTCCAAGATAATGCTCTGCCGCGACAGAGACCCACTAGTCCCGGTCCTTAACACCAACCGGGACTAGTGGTGGTGCACCCTGAGCATGCAGGGACAGCCACATGGACATCCACTAGTCCCGGCTGGTAACTGGGCCGGTACTAGTGGTGGGCCTCTAGTCCCGCTTGATTAGTCCCGGTTCCAAAACCGGGACTAAAGGCCCTTACGGACTGGGACTAGCGGCCCTGTTTCCACTAGTGACGAGTTTCCCTTCATTAATCGTGAGACGCCGATAATGGATCGGTATTTCTAGATAATTGATTGAAAATTACCCATGTCCACAGCCGAAAATCATATAGGTGGGCATCATTTTTAGCCTCGCAAAAGAAATACAAATCACTCTTATGGAAGCTAATTTTCAATTCAGATAGTTGCTCAAATATTGATAATATTAATTTCAGATTCTTAGCTTTTTCCAGATCATGCTCCATAAATAAGATTGTATCGTCAGCATATTGAAGAATAGAGATTCCACCATCAACTAGATGCGGAACTAATTCTTCAATTTGACTATCAGCCTTAGCTCTCTCAATAAGGATAGCCAACATGTCAGCCACTATGTTAAATAGTATAGGCGATAATCGATCCCCTTGCCTTAGTCCTTTCTTGGTATGGAAATATTTGCCAGTTTCATCATTGACATTTATGGCAACACTTTCTCCAGACACAAAAGACTAGATGAGAGCATACCACTCCTCTGAAAAGCCTTTCATAAGGAGTGTTTGCTGAAGAAAAGACCAATTAACTTTATCATAGGCCTTCTCAAAGTTTATCTTGAACAACACTCATTTAATTTCTTTAAGTGTAATTCATGGATAGTTTCATGTAGGATTACTACACCATCTAGGATGTTTATTCATTGCATGAAAGAAGTTTGAGAAGGGCGTACAACATGATCAGCTACTGAGTTTAGTCTAATCCTAGAAATTTTTGTAAAAAATTTAAAACTAATGTTAAGAAGGCAGATTGGACGATACTATTATATGGGTTCTATATTATTAACTTTAGATAGTAAAATTATATTGCCAAAATTTTGTCTAAAAAGGTCTAGCTGACCAACTTGCAAATACTCAAACAATTGCATCAGGTCCCCTTTGATAACTGTAACATCCCAGTATTTAAGACCTAGCGAAGGGTAGAGTTAGGAATATGTATTGTTGCATGCATTCATTTGTGAAAATGTGGGTAATTTTTTTTGCCAAATAAAAAACCTTGAGTGATCAATGTTTCTTTCTTACTTTGGGAGTAGGCTTAGTCTTAAAGGAGGATTGCTATAAAATTTGACATGATCTTAAAGGAATGGTGTGTGTCTTAAAAATGAATTTGAATTTTAAATTTGAATGTTTGAATAATTATTTAAATTATTTTGATATAAGATATGAATCTTAAATTAATTAAGAGAAAAGTATTATAACTTAAATCTTATCTAAAAGCAATATGGTATATGAAATTCATTTCATATACATAAACAAGTTACAAAGAATAACTTACTAAAGTTATTCCAAACTTCACAATTTACAAGGGTAAAGAATAAGAATATTCTTTATTAATAAACGTATAATCTTTATTACAAATGAACCAAATAAAAATTACAAGAAATATAAAAGAAATATTACAAAAGATTAAGAAAAGTACATTTGTATATCTACTAACTATCCTATATCTAAAACTACACTAAAACTTCATCCTTATCTTTGTACCTGCAAAACAAAGATTAAACAGAAAACAAGATAAGATTAGTGTTAGTATGTTTCTCTCAGATATGTCAGTGAGGTGCACCTGACAAACTCATCATTGAGAAATATCAAAAAGGGGCAAGTTTCGCCAATATGAAAGATTATATCCTTCATCAATTCAAAGCCAGAATTCAAATGACAGCCAAAAGGGACAATTCACCAGCCAGGTAAAAGTAGTTTGATAATGGTAAGTTCAAAAATTCTGAACCTATCCACAAGTGCATAGCAGGCACACAAGCTACACACACAAGCATGCAAGTGGTATGCTGTCGACTTCTCAAGCACAGCCAAACCACACAAAACCACAGCACAGCCGTGAGTGAAGCACTAGTGCATTTCTTCACTACACAACACACCAGCACAGCCAGAGTAAACATCAGCTAAACCAAGAACAGCAGCCAAACCCAACCACCCAGATCAACCCAAAACATCACCTGGATGGTGACATAAGGAGGGGGGATGGATCTGGTGGATAGCAAGGTCAAGCCCACGAGCTAGGAGGAGCAGGCAAGCTCAAGAGCAAGCTCAGGAGACAGCAAAAGCAGATCAAGATCAAGATCAAGATCATCATCAATCTACTACACCAACATCAAATCTTGTGGTGAGTCTCATAGAACCATCACATGATTTCATCAGAATATCTAAATAAAATCATGTGTTGCTTTATGTAATGATCTCTCAATAAGCACCCAAGAGGGGTGAATTTATCCTAGAGATTTCAAGTATAAGGATAAGAAATTAAGATCAACCACAAACACTAAACCCTCAGACCAGCATCACTGGGTTTAGTGTTACTTTGCAACTTAGATCATTTTCATTGGATCTTATCAAGATCAGGGCACATCTCTCAGAGAGAGTAGCACCTATAATCTTGCAAGATTCAAACAAACTAATACTCAACCAACTAGAAATTAAATCCTAAAGCCTCAGACCAACATCATAGGCAAGAAAGATAGTTCAAGCTTCCATATTAACTTGTCAGTTTTGATCACAAGCTTTATCAAGCTAAGCCCAGAAATAAAACTCAATCACTTGTGTGCCAGAATACAATGGTATCACAAGAACAAGTTCTTAATGAGCTAAAACCAATCTTTACTTAGCTTCCATAGATAAAAAGGGATAACCACTACATATCATTTTCCTGAAGCCAAGTGCTAGGAATCAACATTAAAATGAATCTATACATCCACAGAAATCATTGCAAGCAATGATTTGATTCAATGAGTATAACCTCAGACAAGCCAACAGTATAATCGCAGTAAGCAACTACTGTCAGGATAAGCAATCTGACAGTAGAGTAAACTCTTAGATCAACAACATAATCCAATCAAGGATTTCATTGATACATTAACATGGATCATGGTGGATTACCACTAGAATTAATCTGACAGGCAACTAGTATCATCAAAGCTACTATCAATCCTTAATCACAGCATGCAATCATTTCCCATGATCAAATACGATCAACACTAGATCTAAGGCATCATAGATATGATCAACAGGGGGTTATGAATCCTAATCAGATCAAGAACCCTAATCCAGAGATGAACTCAACCAGCACATAGTCACTCGGCATGAAAGCCACTAGATACACACAAAAAGAATCAAGGCAATAGCATGGACAAACACCACAGATACCACTTACCCGAGGTCCTCGCTGATGAATCGAAGAGGAAGCAGAGGGGCCGACGAACCGCGGCGGCACAGGGAGCACCCAGAGGGGCGCTGCAACCTGCACCTGCCACGGCGGCGGCCGCAGCAGCGCACAAGACCAGCACACCACCACAGGAGGGATCGTGGCGGCGGCGACAGCATCTTCTCTGAACCCTAGGGTTCGGGAATGGGTGGAACTGACCACGGGGAAGCCCCGGAGTAAAATCCAAGTGGATAGAACAAAAGAGCGTCGTTGACAACCCCAACTTGCACCACGGCGGCGGCATCGCCGGCCACGGCGGCGAGTCAGAGGAGGAGATAAGGTCGAGGGAGAGAGAGGAGGCAGAGTGGGCTGGGTGGGCCAAAACCCTTCGGGGTAGTCATTTGACCCTGCCCTACTGGGCCACTTTGGCCCAATAAGCCCAAGGGGACAGCCCAAGTTGCTTAATAAATCTTTTTGATCAATTGAAAAAGACCAAAATACCCCTGACCTCAATAAAATTATAAATAATAAAATAAAAGTCCAAAAATTATAAATAAAATATTTTTGGATTCACAATAATCCACTCTATCTAAATAAAATAAGATATAAAATTTTGGACACTTAAATTTTTATAAAGAATTTTGTAAATTATATATTCCTTATGGAATTTTACAAAATTATTGAAAGGTGATACAAATAAATAAAAATCACTTTCATTATTTATTAATATTATAGTATTTTTGAAAAATACTAAATAAATATTTAGTAATAAATTTAACGTATAATTAATAATTCCTAAAAGGATTATTAAATCAATAAAAGTCAAATAAAGGGAAATAAAATAAAATAACTTAATATATGTTATAAATATTAAAAAAGTAATATTTATAAATCCTTTATTACTCAAAAAGGAACTTTTTGGGGTAAATGCATATAAATTTAAATAATGCATTGCATTACTTGCATAATCATTTTGCCTTTTTAAATATTGTCCTTACCGGGCAATAATGATGTTTTTGTAGAACTAGAAGCTCAAGGTCCAGTGCAAGCATCAGACTTCACTACCTTGTCATCACAAGGCAAGTTCATCACGGTTGGACGTCAGGCATGTATGATGAGCATAGTTACTACTAGAAGGAGACAAGTAGTCAACAGTATCAAGCACACTACTAGAGAAAAGCCTATGCGAGGCACACCTAAAAGCCTATCCGAGGCGCATATCACATGCGCCTCTAACTTCAAGCCTCGGGTATTTCTTATGCGAGGCGCATATGATATGCGCCTCCTATACTTCACATATGCGAGGCGCATATCGATATGCGCCTCGCATATTTTTTACAATGCGCCTCGGATATTTATAGTATATGCGCCTCCTATAGTATCCTATATGCGCCTCTGGTAATACTTTCGAAATTCAAGTTTTACAGACCACTATAAATAATAATATACAGATATTCAAATATACAATATAGTCCAGAATACAGTATAAAGAGCACAGAATTTTTCAGAAACTTGCAATTTGCCAAAGCATAATAGAACCAACATGAATACAATACATTACACATCAATCATGACATACATATTCATACATCAAGTGTTTGTGCCACAAGTTCACACCTCCGAGTACAAGTTCACAATCACATTACACCTTCGAGTACAAGTTCACAATCACATTACAACTCCAACGACGTAGCTCTACCTAGATGAAGTAGAACACATAACCTACCATGAAGAGCAACAAGGTGGTGATCACGAGGAAGTTCCTCCACTTCTTCCTTCCATGCCCGAGAAGTTGTTCACTTGCTTCTGGCAGTCTTTCCACTCCTCGTACACACCTGGAACCCGACCGACGTACACGACATAACACCTCGGCATCTCCTACACATAATAAAGATGATATTACTTATGTCAGTGGAAAGCAATACCTCCAGCCTAAAATATTGGGCTCAAACAGAAGAAAACCTAAATAGCGCTACCATTATAAAACAAATCACGAGATTATATTAAACTCTAGACGTTCAGCGTGCCTGCAAGGGGATAAGTACAGTAGCTAGCATTACACTTCTCAGTAAGATGGACATGATATCAGTACAAAATAGCTAGAATTACACTTTTCACTAAGATTGACATGACATCAGTACAAAATGGCTAGCAGTACACTTCTCACTAAGATGGACATGATATCAGTAAAAAATGGCTAGCAAACGGAATATTCTAGAAGTACCTGAGAACGAGATCTTTGAGCATGTGACGGAGAAGCAATATATTGCAGGATTTCATGGAACCTTGTCTGGCTGTAGTCTGCAACCTTAACCTTATGGAAGTAAACAACTGCCATGTCACTAGCTCTAGTCCTCAACTCAAGAAGATGCTCTAGTCCTCAACTCAAGAAGATTGCGATCAATCTCAGATTCATGTTTTGCTTCACTATACATTGGTAACCTGTAGGAAAATGAATTATCAACTATCAAGTAGCTAAATCCTCCAAACTGTAACCGCCTAAAACTTTAATTCCAAAACATAAGATTACCATGATATGAAATTATCCCCAACTCTCTCGAAAACAGTAAGCATTGCAAGTAAAATCCTGCAAAACCATGTTCATGAATCTGAGACCAAGCACAAACAAACCAAGAATGATAGTCAACATAAAATGAATGGGCATCCAAGATATACCAGTACTGACACCAGAAACGCAACTGCTCAATCTCAGGCCTATTCAGCTCAACTGTCTTGTAACAATCATAGGACGGGTATGCATATCCAAGAACAAGTCTGCAAAACAGATAAACAGCAGACAGTTGTGGATGTAAACAAGAGAATCACCCCATTGCTGCAATTTAAATAATAATCGCATTGCTTCTTACATTAAAGCCCTGGTAATGAATGAGCCAACCATCTTGACTCCTACAACAAAAAAAACATCCATTAAATATGTTGCCAACTTGCCATTTGCCAAAAACAACAATGATAGATGTCCTATGAGGGTTAAAACTATATGAGGCTAGAAGCAATCAATTAAGACACTGCCTTCCAAAAGCTCCTTCACATGAGCAAAACAAATAATAAATAGATGGAAATAGCCACTGCTCAGATTAAGAATTGCCTTGTTAACTACTGCAGTCATCACGCATTTAGAAAGCATTATGAAATCATGCTAGCATCAAAAGTGCATAGCCGATGAGAAACCATTTGGCTAGAGCTTGGTTTTGTTCTAATAACAGGGGTAGGTAACACAGAATAGGGGAAATCTAACTAACTACTTGTTCTGGCCAAACAAACAACTTTTCTGTTACAGTAGGGTCTCAATATATGAAACCAGGTGGTGCATCATGTCACTCCATAACAGTCACTCCATGTCAGATTAAGCCTTTATTACCTGTAAACTCTGTAAACTATGAATTCGATTCTGCTCGCCCAGATTGGTACTTCCACAATGCACACGTGAACTCTGTAAACTCTGAATTTGATTTGGATGCCCATAGCAGTAGCTCTCGTACCCAGATTGTGGAGTTGGAATTTCACCTAACACATGTGGTTTGACATATGTAGTAGCTAATGCATCAGAAGAGCTACGTGAGCTCGCTGAAGAGCTTGCTACTGCACACGTACCAGAGAACATCGAGGCAGTAGTTCTTGGCGATTTAAACTGTGCAGGCGTTACAGTCCGAGAAGAACAAGTAACCGGTGCTTCAGTCGTTTCCATGCCCCTAGCCACTGCGAACTGAGAGACTAAAACTGAGAGTTTTGATAGTTCACCGTGGAGCAAGTTCAGGCTAGACAGAGTTTGGGCCTGCTGCGTGACGAAGCTGTGGTTGGAGCCGGTGCTGGGCACAGAGAGGATCTCAGGACCCGTGTGTTTCTGGCCGAGCTTCTCATCGAAGAACAGGGTGTTGTATTTCTGGCAGATCGAGTCGGGGCACACACGGTGGGCATCACGGCCATTGTTCTCAATCTGGAGAGCGCAGTCGTAAGGCGCGGTCCCGCTGCCGTTCTCCTCAGTATCGCTGCCTGCATCCTTGTGCTGCTGTAGCTCGGAACGGCCACAGGGAGGGGCCTGCAGGGATTGGCCACCATAGAACTCGCTGGAGGTGGATACGGGTAGTGGCTGGAGTGGAGAATTAGAGGGAGAAGATAAGTGGGATTGGGAAGGGATGGGGCAGTGGAAGGATGGGTAGTAGGCCGGTGGAATCGGATGGGTGGGTGGGACGGCGGATGGAGTCGGGTCTGGAGTAGGGGGTCGCCAAACTGGCCAATTTGGGGAGAAGCCAGGAGCAGGCGTGTATGCGGAGGCGGGAGGCGGGTAGGGGTGGGTGGCGGCGTACGGAAACGCAGTTGGGGCGCTGTGGAAAGGGGAGTTGTGCAGGTCGCCATGGATTGGGGTTGCAGCGAGCGGTGCCCGATTTGGATCAAAATGGGTGGGAATTGGGGAGGGGAAGGAAGCTGGGGCGGTGAAGAAGGGAAAAGCGTAGCTGGGGTAGCCGCCGGGGGAATGAGGAGATGGGTAGGTGGTGGCCGAGGGAAAGGTACAGTGACCATAAGCTGGTGCTCCAGAACCAAGCGGGGGTAGGGGAAAACAGTGGTCAGCGCGTACGCAGGTGCGGTGGTGGGAAATAAGGAGGGGGATGGCAAGGTAGCCATGGATTTGGGCAAGATCGAGCGCTCGCCGCAGGAAAAAAATCGGAATCGACGAGGATGACGAGGGAGGTGAGGGTGGGAAGAAGGCCGATAGATCGAACTGGTATCAGAGGACCACGGATATGAAGACCCTGAGGGCGTAGATCGCGGCGACGACGAGGGTGCCGACCCAGCGGCCGGTGGCGTGCGGGGTGGAGCGGTCGAGGTAGTACTGGAACGCCCGCGATATGACCTACCACCGCCGGGCCCGCAGGAGTTACCTGAGGCGCATATGTGTCATATGCGCCTCGCATATTGTCAAATATAGGAGTCGCATATTCGTGTACCTACCAACACGCGGGCCCACACAGATTATGCGAGGCGCATTCTGTCCATATGCGCCTCACCTATCTGATATATAGTAGGCGCATATGACTAGAATGCGCCTCGCATAATATGGGGCTGCTAGATTCCGTCCGTACAGGGATTATAGGAGGCGCATTCTTATCATATGCGCCTCGCCTATTTTTATACTAGAGGCGCATATCGCAAAGTACGCCTCGCCTATTTTTATAGGAGGCGCATATATCTAAATGTGCCTCGCATAAGCATGTCTCCTATAGCCTTTTCTCTAGTAGTGGCACTGTGTATTGTACTCCAAGGAATAAGGTAGTGAGATGAATACGGTAGTTCTGTGAATATACCTATACGGTATATGTTGTATGAACTTTGTATCATTATGATATTATGTATAATATGTGAAATGCATATTTGGATTTTCCTTGGATTTTCATTGTGTGACTAGTTCTGTGCGTAAAGTCGAGCTCAGAACACATGTGCATGATGTAATTATGAGTATTCGCTTTATGTTGCAGGACTAGGGGGTCATGGATACGGGTATAGAAATGGAAACTGAGCAGCAGCGGATGGAGCATGAGGCCAAGGAAAAGGCCGATGCTGATATAGCAAATCAAGGAGCATTACCACCACCACCACCAATGAGGCCGTTAATGGAGCAGAACTTTATGCAATGCACGCAAATGATGCAAGAGAACCAAAACAAGTTCATGGAAGAGTTGCTGGGGCGAGCAAATCATAGGGCACCTGAAGGTGGAGGAGTGAGTTTATCTGATTTCCAGAATGCAAGACCGCTACCTTTTACATCAGCTTCTGAACCAATGGATGCAGAAGACTGGCTAGCAGATACAGAAAGGAAGCTGAAAATTGTGAGTTGCAATGATGAGGAAAAATTGAGGTATGCAACTCATCTGCTGACTGGACCGGCAGCATTATGGTGGGAAAATCAGTTAGCCATGCAACAACCAGGTAGGGAGTTTACCTGGGAGGAGTTCAAGCAGAGATTCCGTGAATATCATGTTCCGGAAAGTGTGATGGAATTGAAGCAGAGAGAACTTGAGGAGCTTCAGCAAGGATATACTAGTGTCATGAAGTACATCCGGGAGTTTAGCCAACTGTCTCGTTATGCTGAGGAGGATGTTAATACTGAAGAGAAGCGGAAGAAGCGTTTCCTGTGTGGATTAAATCCGTTTGTGAGGATGCAGCTAAGGTTATATAATAAGCAAACTTATCAGCAATTGTTGGATGCAGCCATTACTTTTGAAGATGATTACAAGAATGTCCAAGAGGATATGAGGAAGAGAGCCAAGAAGGAAACCAAGAGAATTCAGGCAAGCAAACCAAAACCTAACCTAGAATTCAAACCTCAGAATAGGAATTATGGCAACAATAACAATAACAATAACAAGGGCAGTGGTGGAAATCAATCTAATCCGAGAAGGAATGTTATCTGTAACAACTGTGGAATTCCAGGGCATTTCCAGAGGGAGTGCAAAAAGCCTATAGTGATTTGTTACGATTGTGGCCATAAGGGGCATATCAAGCCAGATTGTCCGAGCAAACCACCGAGAGGATGGACTACCAAGGGAGGAGGACAAGCTAGTGGAGGAAATGGACAGCCCAATAAAGGGGGAAACAATGGCAAGATAAACTGACCAACCGGAAAACTGAACTGTGCAACTCTCGAGGAGGTGGATAATTCGGAGCATGCCGTGATAGGTACGCTCAATATCCTTACCAATCCCGGCAAAGTTCTGTTTGATACTGGTGCAACTACTTCATTCATTTCTGAAGAATTTTGTGATAAATTCGGGATTAGAAGGGCAACGTTAGAAAGTCCTATGGCCGTAATTACGGCAGGAGGGAATGTGATTGTACGCCACATAAAACAAGATCAGGTTATCTCGATCTATGGTTGTACATATTCCACAGACCTTTATGTGATTCCTTTGAAGGGAATTGCAGTAGTGCTAGGGATGGATTGGATGACGGAACACGGAGCTCAGATAAATTGTGAGGAGAAAACTGTCTCAATCAAAACTCCAAGTGGAGCAAGGATAGTTTACCAAGCAGATAAACACAGTCATATCATGGTGGATCTGCAGTTGAATTCAATGAAAGAAGTTAAATTAGAAGAGATTCCTGTAGTTAATGAATTCCAAGATGTTTTTCCAACGGAATTACCAGGAATGCCACCAGACCGGGAGATAGAGTTCACAATTGACCTAATACCTGGTACAACACCAATAGCTCAAGCACCCTATAAAATGGGACCCAAAGAGTTGAAGGAACTCAAGGAGCAAATTGATGAGTTAGCAAGAAAAGGATTTATACAAGAAAGTGTATCTCCATGGGGAACACCAGTAATCTTTGTGGTTAAGAGAGATGGTGGAAGATAGATGTGTGGTGATTATAGAAATCTGAACAACGTGACAATCAAGAATAAGTATCCTTTACCAAGAATTCAAGATTTGTTTAATCAAGTGAAAGGGGCTGGAGTATTTTCAAAGATCGATTTAAGATCTGGATACCATCAAATAAAAATCAAGCCGGAAGATGTTTCAAAAATAGCATTTGTCTCAAGATATGGACACCATGAGTATCTGGTGGTACCATTTGGTTTGACCAATGCACCGACAATATTCATGAATCTGATGAACAAGATCTTCCTGCCATATTTGGATAAGTTTGTCATCGTCTTTATTGATCATATTCTGATATATTCCAAGGATAAGGAAGAGCATGCTGACCATTTGAGAATAGCATTGCAGACTTTAAGAGAACATAAGCTTTATGATAAGTTCAGTAAGTGTGAGTTCTGGTTAGATGAGGTAGAATTCCTCGGTCATGTGATCAGTAAGGATGAGATTGCTGTGAATCCATCTAAAGTTCAGTCGGTACTAGAGTGGACTGCATCGACCAATGTGAAGCAAATTCGAGGTTTCTTAGGAATGGCTGGTTATTATCGAAGATTCATTAAAGGGTTCTCCAAAATATCCAGACCAATGACCAAATTATTGAGGAAGAATACACCATTTAAGTGGGATGAGAAGTGTGAAGCAAGTTTCCAAGAGTTGAAGACTAGATTGACCACAGCTCCAATCTTAGCAGTTCCTGAAATAGGAAAGGATTTCACTGTATATTGTGATGCATCTAAAGAAGGTTTGGGTTGTGTGTTAATGCAAGATCGGAAAGTGATTGCTTATGGTTCAAGACAATTGAAACCACATGAAGTCAACTATCCAACTCGTGATTTAGAGTTAGCAGCAGTAGTCTTTGTGCTGAAAGGATGGATGCATTTTCTTTATGGAGCCAGATGTGAGTTATACACTGACCATAAAAGTCTCAAATATTTCTTCACTCAAAAGTAATTGAACATGAGACATAAGCGTTGGTTGGAATTAATCAAGGATTATGATTTGACAATCAATTACACCCCGTGGAAAGCAAATGTTGTAGCAGATGCTTTAAGCGGAAAGAGTGCAGATATTCAGCCAAGCAATAGAGAGTTACCAAAAGAGTTACAAATGGACTTGGAAAGGTTAGAACTTCAATTCATCAGAACAGAAGTTCTTGGAGGATTAACAACTATGCAGGTAGTTGCAGAGCAGGACAGTGATCTTAAGCAAGAAATTTTTAGACATCAAGAAAAAGATCCTTTTATTGCTGAGGAAATTCGATGGATATCTCAAGGGCAAAAATCAGTTTTACGCCTTGGAGATTATGGATCTTTATGCTTTCAAGACCGTCTATGTGTTCCAGATGTGACTGAGATCAGAAATGTCATACTCAAAGAAGCACATGATACACCATATTCTATACATCCAGGGAGTACTAAGATGTATATGGATTTGAAGGAATTATTCTGGTGGAATAACATGAAAAGAGATATTTCTAAATATGTATCTGAATGCCATACTTGTCAAAGGGTGAAAGCTGAACATCAAAGCCCAGCAGGACCATTACAACCCTTAGAAATTCCTGAGTGGAAATGGGAGGAAATAGGTATGGACTTTATCACAGGATTACCTATGACACCAAAAAGGAAGGATATGATGTGGGTAATTGTGGACAGACTTACTAAGAGTGCACATTTTATTCCAGTGAATCAAAAGGATAATGCCGAGAAGTTAGTTGAAGTATATGTTAAAGAGATAGTAAGTAAGCATGGAGTACCCAAGAAGATCGTAACTGATAGGGGATCAGTGTTTACTTCAGCATTTTGGAAGCAATTGCATGAAGCACTTGGTTCAAAGTTAGATTTTAGCACAGCATATCATCCTAAGACAGGAGGTCAAACTGAAAGAACAAATCAAATACTAGAAGACATGTTGAGAGCTTGTGCACTAGATTTTGGAGGAACATGGGAAGATCACCTACCATTGGCAGAATTTTCTTATTACAATAGCTATTAGAGTAGTCTGAAGGCAGCTCCATATGAGGTTCTGTATGGAAGAAAGTGTAGATCACCTATATGTTGGTATGAACCTAGTAGCAGCAAAGAATTTGCGCCAGATTATATCAAGGAGAGACAAGACATCATTGATAAGATCAGGGATAGATTGAAAATAGCCCAGAGGAGGCAGAAAAGTTATCGGATCAAAGCCGAAGATCATGGCATCCAGAAGTGGGAGATATGGTCTATTTGAAAGTAAGTTCAATGAAAGGAGTAAAAAGATTCGGAGTTAAAGGGAAATTGAGTCCAAGATATATTGGACCATTCAAGATACTGAGTCAAAACAAAACTATAGCTTATGCGTTAGAGTTACCATCAAGATTGGCTCAAGTGCATAATGTTTTCCATGTGTCACAACTTCGCAAATATTTGAAGGTTCCAGATGATGCAATAACACACCAAGAGATAGAATTACAAGCAGACCTAACTTATATTGAAAAACCCTGCAAGATTCTGGAAGAAAACTGGAAAAGATTGAGGAACATGGCAATCAAATATTGCAAGGTACAATGGGAACATCACCCTGAGAGAGAAGCCACATGGGAGAAGGAAGAGGATTTAAGAAAAGCTTATCCAGAACTATTCAGGTACATTTCCACAAACTTCGGGACGAAGTTTAATTTAAGGGGGAAGTCTGTAACATCCCAGTATTTAGGACCTAACAAGGGGTAGAGTTCGGAATATGTATTATTGCATGCATTCATTTGTGAAAATGTGGGTAATTTTTTTTGCCAAATAAAAAACCTTGAGTGTTCAATGTTTCTTTCTTACTTTGAGAGTAGGCTTAGTCTTAAAGGAGGATTGCTATAAACTTTGACATGATCTTAAAGGAATGGTGTGTGTGTCTTAAAAATGAATTTGAATTTTAAATTTGAATGTTTGAAAAGTTATTTAAATTATTTTGATATAAGATTTGAATCTTAAATTAATTAAGAGAAAAGTATTATAACTTAAATCTTATCTAAAAGCAATATGGTATATGAAATTCATTTCATATACATAAACAAGTTACAGAGAATAACTTACTGAAGTTATTCCAAACTTCACAATTTACAAGGGTAAAGAATAAGAATATTCTTTATTAATAAACATATAATCTTTATTACAAATGAACCAAATAAAAATTATAAGAAATATAAAAGAAAAATTAAAAAAGATTAAGAGAAGTACATTTGTATATCTACTAACTAGCCTATATCTAAAACTACACTAAAACTTCATCCTTATCTTTGTACCTGCAAAACAAAGATTAAACAGAAAACAAGATAAGATTAGTGTTAGTATGTTTCTCTCAGATATGTCAGTGAGGTGCACCTGACAAACTCATCATTGAGAAATATCAAAAAGGGGCAAGTTTCACCAATATGAAAGATTTTATCCTTCATAAATTCAAAGCCAGAATTCAAATGACAGCCAAAAGGGACAATTCACCAGCCAGGTAAAAGTAGTTTGGTAATGGTAAGTTTAAAAATTCTGAACCTATCCACAAGTGCATAGCAGGCACACAAGCTACACACACACACAAGCATGCAAGTGGTGTGTTGTCGACTTCTCAAGCACATCCAAACCACACAAAACCACAGCACAACCGTGAGTGAACCACTAGTGCATTTCTTCACTACACAACACACCAGCACAACCAGAGTAAACATCAGCTAAACCAAGAACAACAGCCAAACCCAACCACCCAGATCAACCCAAAACATCACCTGGATGGTGACATAAGGAGGGGGATGGATCTGGTGGATAGCAACGTCAAGCCCAGGAGCTAGGAGGAGCAGGCAAGCTCAAGAGCAAGCTCAGGAGCCAGCAAAAGCAGATCAAGATCAAGATCAAGATCATCATCAATCTACTATAACAACATCAAATCTTGTGGTGAGTCTCATAGAACCATCACATGATTTCATCAGAATATCTAAATAAAAGCATGTGTTGTGTAACACCCTCAGAATCGGACCTATGCAAGTTTTAGCGAAAACCCGCCAAACCCGCATAGAAACGATTCAAAGGTGCCCACCAGGCACTTGCATGCGGGTGGAAAACAAAGTAATAACATTACACAACAGTCCTCGATGGGACCCACAGAACAGATATATATAACAACGACTCAAAGAGTCAAGAATACAGATATAATATACAAAGATCCAAATCACCTTGAAAATGATAGAGCGTCCGACTACGGACAAGATGCAAATGGGGCTAAGAGCCCTGAAGAATAACCAATGGCGTCCATAACCCTGCCCAGGCCAAGCCGGAAGGGTAACCCTGCTAACGACGTCGATCTCAAAACCTGCTTAAACAAAAGGGGTGCCGACAAAGGGCAAAGGACAAAGAGGAGCGTCAGTACTGAGGCCAGTACACGGCGAGGCTAGAATTCGGCGGTCCTCGCCTACATAGGTATGGTGGACTGAAGCGGCAGCGGCAGCATGCACGAAACAACCTATAGAGACTCGATACAACTGGCGGCAATCAGAGAGGGGGAAGAAAGACCTAATCGGAACCAACCTGATACTACCATCAAACAAACCCATCCTGGTGTTTCCCCCTCGACACCGATCGAGGAAGTCAACCGAGGAACTCACACAGTTGGCATTTTTATTTATTCGGTTATCGTTGCAGTAATTACTAGTCAAGTATAGATAATCATCCTGATAAAATAAGCAGTGGGCCACTTTTATTTAACCATTCCGTGATAGTTGCAACACTTACTAGTCAGATACAATTAGCATGAGATAACCCCAAAAACCCAGCAGTTGTTGGTACTTTTATTAAGCCATTCCGTTGTAGTTGCAATACTTACTAGTCAGATACAATTGTCGCAAGCGACAAACCAAACAAGCAATTGTTGGCAGTTTTGTTTAGCCATTCCGTTGTAGTTGAAGCTGATTACTAATCATATCAGATACAAGTCAATTTATAATAGTAAACTTTAGTTATAGTTGTCTATGATCGAGATACTGTGCTCCAAGTCGTCCATAACCGCGGACATGGCTTTCAGAAAGTTTTAACCCGGCCGGGGTGCACAAATAGCAACACACACACGATCGACCTCGGAAAAACCAAATCAAAACCCAACGAGGCTTTCACGACAAAGCAATCACAGGATTCAGAAATATTTCAGGGGGCCACCCCATTGAGTAGACCCGCAACGAAGTAAGCTAGCTCCGAGACGGACTCAAGGTTTGCGTCAATGGCTGTAAACGACTGGGAACCCGAAAGTGTGACTGGGCTTGTCGATACCGCGAAAACACTCCGCTTACCTAAACAGTACAGTGTGCTCCTCGCACAATCGTAAATAAAGCAGTAAAGCATGGCATAAGTACAGGATCGTAAATAAAACCTCAAACTAGTTTGTGGCCCCAAGAAATAAGAATGAATCATGCTCTGGCTCAGGGGGGCCCATAATTCCCCATATGTGGATAGCGCGAATAAATCAAGGAACAGGTATCAAGCACTCGGGGTCCTACGGGACACAAGTGGGCGGTCGGAAACCAAATATTATCTATCACCCACCGATGCCTCTGCTTACTTACTTCAATTTTAGTTGTTAAACAGGAATTAAAGTGAACGATAAATAAAGCCGAGATCATCTCCAACATCGAACATGTGGCAATACTCCAACAACTGTGGTACATGGCGACACGCAACAGCACTTGAGCAAGCGACTGCGACGCGGAAGTCCAACTATCTACCAAACAACAGGTAATAGGAGGTGGCCATGGCAATATGGGGCTGCAAGGGATATCACGGGTACGGAAACTAGAGCAACGCAACACAGATAGCAATAGATCAACAGGAGGGAGTAAATACTATAAAAGTAAGATAGGTAGAAAGGGGGAGATGCTCGCCTGAAAACATTGTCGAAGGTTCATCCGAAGAACGGGGCGAAGCTCACATCAACTCAACGGCCTTATCCGCGAAGAAGCAAAACACTAGAATAAACACCGGGTGCAATATTTAATACTACGGCAAAAGATCGGCATGATGCATGTATGATGTATGACATGGCAAAGGTGCGATGCGGTTAGGTCATATTAAGCGGAACCGGGGTCCCGACAATTAATTAGGTGGTTCATCTTATTTATCTACCCCGCAAATTAAATGTTGTAATAACATGGCAAAAGATAGCACCGGTTCGCTACACAAGTTTAAATGAGGCCAATATAAGGCTAGATTTGCCCGCATATGGGCCCCATATTTAATTAGAGGTGAATCGGCATAAGGCCCCCAAACCACATGACAATATGCATGCGAAAATGAATGAATATTATGCATCAGGTTTTATGTATAGCATTTATAAAATAGGGCTCGAGAAAAGGTTCACACATTAGGGTTCGGCAGATCTTGGGGTTCCGGGGTTCGGGGTCGGGTCTCGGGGTCCGGATCTGGGGTTCGGGGTTCGACGGGATCGGTCTCGACGGGATCGTTCTCGGACTCCGGGGTTAGGGTCTTCGGATCGGGGTAGTAGATTTTGTCGCTTGGTATCCGTGAAGTAGAACTTGTATTCCGTCTTTTATCGGTGGTGAACTTGACCGATGGTCTTCGGGTCCGGGAAGGAGCACTTGGCGTTGTCGAGCGGAAGTTCATGTCGTAACCGTGTCGACGACCTTGGCGTTCAGGGGGAAGTTCTCGGTGTTCCGTGAAGAACTTGTCGTGTCGAGGTTGGGTTTTCGGGTCCGGCGCCGTGGTCTTGCATAGTCTCCTCGGTTCTCGACTCGTGTCGGTCTTGTCGTTAGCCGAACTTGGCATCGTGGCGGCGCACCAACAACGGCAGCACTTGTCCAGGAACGGGGGCGAGGAGCACGCACTGAAGCCTCCAAACATCAACAGAACACAAAGCGGCCGCTGGTGCAGATTATTTCCTGGGAGGTGTCTGTGGCATCCCGCAAAACCACTACTAGAAAATCGCGTTGAATTTGTGCATTGCATCGTCATCATCATGCATTGTTTGCATAAAACTATTTTCGCAAAGCCCGTTTCGTTTTCTAATACGCCCCGTCTTAATTCAAACGCCAAAACCGGGTCCCCGGAATATTTTGTTTTGGCCGTTATCGGTTTGCACACGGCCTGTTTAAATCAAATAAAAATTATATTATTTTTTTAGTGGGGGCAGTCGAACGGGCCAACCCGACCCGAACGACCACCCCCGTGTAAAACAGATCGGTCCAACCTCTAAATCCTAAGGCTACCCGGAAACCTACCCACGCCCCCTGGCCACCTCACCCCCACCTATCCTAGGCCGCCACGTCACCCCGCCCAACCCCCCAGCCAACCATGCACATCCACCTCAGCCTCCTCTCTCTTCTCTCTCTCCCTCACAACCTCACAGCCCAACCCACTCCCACCAACTCACCCACGCGCACAGCCCCTGGGCCCCACCGCGGGACCCACCCCCACCAGCCCCGCGACTCTCCTCTCTCTCTGCGTTTCTTCCACCTCCCGCAACCGCCTCCCTCGCCCGCATCCCCGCGCGCCCGCGCGCTCCGCCCCGCCCCGCCAGCGACCTCGCGCCCCTCCCGCTGCCTCGCGCCGGCGCCCCTGCCCCGCAGGCTCCGCCCAGCCCGCGAGTCGCCGCCCTGCCTCCGCTCCCCTCAGGCCGCGCTCGCCCAACCTCGCCTCGCTCGCCGCGTCGCCCTGCCGACCCCGGCCGTCCCTTCGAGCTCCATCCCGCCGCGTCCGACCCGCGCCTGGCCCAACTCGCCCGCCGACGACGACCCCTGCCCTCCTCCACACCCCGCCAGGCCCCGCCGCCGCCGGCAAGCCTCCGCACCGACCCCGCCTCCCTGCAGCGCGGCGGCGCCCCGAGCTCTGCGCGTCGCCTCCGGCCGCCGCCTGGGCCGACCTCCCCCGCCTGCCCCGAGCCAACCTCGCCGCCCGCTCGCCCTTCCCCGTCGCCCGCTGGAGCAGCGCCGGCCCGGCCTCGCCCCGGTCGCCACCGCCCCTCGCGCGTCCTCCCACCGTCCGGCCCCAAGCTCGTCGCCGGAGTCGCCGTGGCCACCGCCTCCGGTCCCGCGTCAACGAGCCCCAGGAGCATGGCCCCTTTTGTGTTTGGGTGGATTTTGTCCCTGGCGATGCGCCTTGATGTGGTGATGTTGCATCCCTGGTCAAGATCGCCTCGAGGATCCGAAGTCCCCAACTCCGAAACCCCGAAGCCGACCCCGGCGCCCGGAGCCGAGAACCCCGACAAGGACCACGCCACGGATACGCCGAGTTCGCCATCGAGGAAACCAAGGTCGTCGACATGGAACCGTTGGACGCCAAGTACTCCTTCTCGGATGCGATGCTCGAGAACCCGGGCGATAAGAACATCGACGCAGAACGCCAAGTGCTTCACCCCGAACGCCAAGACCGACCCGACACGCGGACCCGACAAGTTCTTCTCGACGACGAGATCATCGACAGAGAACCCGAAGAAAACCTATGCGACAAGAACTACCCCCGTTATCTGAGAACGCTTCCGCCGAGACCGAACCCCAGATCCGAACCCTGAGACCGACCCCGACCCCGGAAACCCGAGATCGCCGAACCCTAGATGTGTGACCCCTTTTCCTCGATACCCTATTTTCATAAATGATATCAACTTGTTGCATATTTAATTGTCATCTCGCATGCATCTCATTGGTTTGGGGGCCTTATGCCGATTCACCTAATAATTAAATATGGGGCCCATATGCGGGCAAATCTAGTCTCATATCGGCCTCATTTAAACTTGTGTAGCGAACCGGTGCCATCTTCTGCCTTGTTAATACAACATTTAAATTGAGGGGTAGCTAAACAACATGAACCACTTAATTAATTGACGGGACCCTGGTTCCGCTTAACCTAACCTAATTGCATCGCACTTTGCCATGCCATGCATCATACATGCATCATGCCGATCTTCTGTCGTTGTATTAAATCTTGCATCCGGTGTTTCTTCTAGTGTTTTGCTTCTTCGCGGATAAGGCCGTTGAGTTGATGTGAGCTTCGCCCCGATCGTCGGTTGAACCTTCGACAATGTTCTCAGGCGAGCATCTCCCCCTTTCTACCTATCTTACTTTTATAGTATTTATTCCCTCCTGTTGATCTATTGCTATCTGTGTTGCGATGCTTTAGTTTCCGTACCTGTGATATACCGTGCAGCCCTATATTGCCTTGGACACATCCTATTGCCTGTTGTTTGGTAGATAGTTGGTCTCGCGCATCGTAGTCACTTGCTATATTGCGGTTGCGTGTCGTCAAGTGCCACAGTTGTTGATGTATTGCCGCATGTTGTTGTTGGAGCTGATTCATGGTTTACTTATTGTTCACTTTAATTATTGTTTAACAACTAAAATTGAATTAAGCAGAGGCATCGGTGGGTGATAGGTAAGTTTTGGTTTCCGACCGCCCACTTGTGTCCCGTAGGACCCGAGTTCTTGACACCTGTTCCGAGATCGAGCGCGCTAACCACAGGTGGGGAGATATGGGCCCCCCATTGATTATTACCTGATTTCAAAGTATTGTACTGGGGGCCACAAACTAGTTTGGGGTTTTATTTACTATCCTGTACTTATGCCATGTTTACTGCTTTATTTACGATTGTGTGAGGAGCACGCTGTACTGTTTAGGAAGCGGAATGTTTCACGGTATCGACAGTCCCCGATTGGGGATCTGCTGTCGTTTACAGCCATTGTCGCAAACCCTAAGTCCGTCTCGGAGACCGGCCGACTTCGTTGCGGGTGTACTTAGTGGGGTGGCCCCCCGTGCTTGCTTTGGGTCTGGGAACGTCGTGACTTAGGCCCCGCCGACATACCGATGGGTGTATGTTAACTGATCTGGCAAAAAGGGTCGAAGTGCCTGTGGATACTTTGGTGCACCCCTGCAGGGTTTAATCTTTTCGAGAAGTCGTGTCCGCGGTTATGGACGACTTGGAGCACAGTGCTTGATCATAGACAACTATAACTAAAGTTTACTGTTATAATTTGACTTGTACCCAATATGACTAGTAATCAGCTTCACTACAACGGAATGGCTAAGTAAAAGTACCAACAACTGCTGGGTTTTGGGGTTATCTCATGATAATTGTATCTGACTAGTAAGTGTTGCCACTATAACGGAATGGTTAATTAAAAGTGCCCACTGCTTACTTTATCAGGACGATTATCTAAACCTGACTAGTAAAGTGCCGCAACTATAACTGAATAAATAAAACTGCCAACTGTGTGAGTTCCTCGGTTGACTTCCTCGTTTGGTCTCGAGGGGGAAACGCCAGGATGGGTTTGTTTGATGATAGAATCAGGTTGGTTCCGAATAGGTCTTTCTTACCCCTCTCTGATAGCCGCCAGTTGTATCGAGTCTCTATAGGTTGTTCAGTGCATGCTGCCGCTGCCGCTCAGTCCACCATACCTATGTAGGCGAGGACCGCCGAATTCTAGCCTCGCCGTGTACTGGCCTCAGTACTGACGCTCCTCTTTTTCCTTTGCCCTTTGTCGGCACCCCTTTTGTTTAAGAAGGTTTTGAGATCGACGCCGTTAGCAGGGTTACCCTTCCGGCTTGGCCTGGGCAGGGTTATGAACGCCATTGGTTATTCTTCAGGGCTCTTAGCCCCATTTGCATCTTGTCCGTAGCTGGACGCTCTATCGTTTTCAAGGTGATTTGGATCTTTGTATATTATATTTGTATTCTTGACTCATGGAGTCGCCGTTATATATGTATCTGTTCTGTGGGTCCCATCGAGGACTGTTGTGTAATGTTATTACTTCGTTTTCCACCCGCACGCAAGTGCCTGGTGGGCACCTTCGAATCGTTTCTATGCGGGTTTGGCGGTTTTCGCTAAAACTTGCATAGGGCCGATTCTGAGGGTGTTACAGAGTGGTATCAGAGCCCAGCAGTTGCGATACCCCACAAGTCCAGCCTGTAGGATAACCTAGCTAACGGCCGAAGTAGAGTGTCAAAACTATTTTGCAAAATCGGTTGGATAGTTCTGATTAGGTCTGATTTTACTCCTTACCCCTCTGCTATTCTCCTCGTATCTCTACGTGTTTTTAATCCGCTCTCTTCTCTTTCTTCGAGTCCAGGACTTCTCGTGGTTGGGTTTTCCGTCGTACCTTCAGGGTTTCGCTTCCTCCTTTGTTAACGGTGTTCTACCGTCCGGTGTTTAAGCTGCCTGATGAATCCGTCTGCGGTGTTACCATTCTTTGTTCCTTGTTTGTGCCTTCCGGTGCTTCCGACGCGACGACATCATCTACGCCAGATCCGATGCAGAGTCTGCATCACTCCTTTGATCCGAACCTCGCTTGTCGAGATCTTCAGTCTGAATCTTGAGGGTTGGTTGCATAATCTGTCTATTCGTGTACAGAGTAATGCTTTGAGTGCGGGATGGAGTCGCGACCATACCACTACTCTTATCATTCGCTTATGTACATTGAATGGTGGATCGATGCAATTTTACTCTTTCCACGGAAGCTAGAGGTGGCTTAAATTGCTGATGCCTCTACCTTCGACCTTTTTCCTTCCGGAGTGCTCTCTCGACGATCAGGGACAACGACCTCTTGTTGGTGGTGTCGCGAAGATCTACACGAAGCGAGAAGACGCAGATCGCCGGCCTTTCTTTCCGGTACCATGAGGCGGATCTCGAGGGCGAGATCCATTGTTAGTGGTGTCGAATTGTGGCATCCCGCAAAACCACTACTAGAAAATCGCGTTGAATTTGTGCATTGCATCGTCATCATCATGCATTGTTTGCATAAAACTATTTTCGCAAAGCCCGTTTCGTTTTCTAATACGCCCCGTCTTAATTCAAACGCCAAAACCGGGTCCCCGGAATATTTTGTTTTGGCCGTTATCGGTTTGCACACGGCCTGTTTAAATCAAATAAAAATTATATTATTTTTTTAGTGGGGGCAGTCGAACGGGCCAACCCGACCCGAACGACCACCCCCGTGTAAAACAGATCGGTCCAACCTCTAAATCCTAAGGCTACCCGGAAACCTACCCACGCCCCCTGGCCACCTCACCCCCACCTATCCTAGGCCGCCACGTCACCCCGCCCAACCCCCCAGCCAACCATGCACATCCACCTCAGCCCCCTCTCTCTTCTCTCTCTCCCTCACAACCTCACAGCCCAACCCACTCCCACCAACTCACCCACGCGCACAGCCCCTGGGCCCCACCGCGGGACCCACCCCCACCAGCCCCGCGACTCTCCTCTCTCTCTCTGCGTTTCTTCCACCTCCCGCAACCGCCTCCCTCGCCCGCATCCCCGCGCGCCCGCGCGCTCCGCCCCGCCCCGCCAGCGACCTCGCGCCCCTCCCGCCGCCTCGCGCCGGCGCCCCTGCCCCGCAGGCTCCGCCCAGCCCGCGAGTCGCCGCCCTGCCTCCGCTCCCCTCAGGCCGCGCTCGCCCAACCTCGCCTCGCTCGCCGCGTCGCCCTGCCGACCCCGGCCGTCCCTTCGAGCTCCATCCCGCCGCGTCCGGCCCGCGCCTGGCCCAACTCGCCCGCCGACGACGACCCCTGCCCTCCTCCACACCCCGCCAGGCCCCGCCGCCGCCGGCAAGCCTCCGCACCGACCCCGCCTCCCTGCAGCGCGGCGGCGCCCCGAGCTCTGCGCGTCGCCTCCGGCCGCCGCCTGGGCCGACCTCCCCCGCCTGCCCCGAGCCAACCTCGCCGCCCGCTCGCCCTTCCCCGTCGCCCGCTGGAGCAGCGCCGGCCCGGCCTCGCCCCGGTCGCCAGCGCCCCTCGCGCGTCCTCCCACCGTCCGGCCCCAAGCTCGTCGCCGGAGTCGCCGTGGCCACCGCCTCCGGTCCCGCGTCAACGAGCCCCAGGAGCATGGCCCCTTTTGTGTTTGGGTGGATTTTGTCCCTGGCGATGCGCCTTGATGTGGTGATGTTGCATCCCTGGTCAAGATCGCCTCGAGGATCCGAAGTGCCCAACTCCGAAACCCCGAAGCCGACCCCGGCGCCCGGAGCCGAGAACCCCGACAAGGACCACGCCACGGATACGCCGAGTTCGCCATCAAGGAAACCAAGGTCGTCGACATGGAACCGTTGGACGCCAAGTACTCCTTCTCGGATGCGATGCTCGAAAACCCGGGCGATAAGAACATCGACGCAGAACGCCAAGTGCTTCACCCCGAACGCCAAGACCGACCCGACACGCGGACCCGACAAGTTCTTCTCGACGACGAGATCATCGACAGAGAACCCGAAGAAAACCTATGCGACAAGAACTACCCCCGTTATCTGAGAACGCTTCCGCCGAGACCGAACCCCAGATCCGAACCCTGAGACCGACCCCGACCCCGGAAACCCGAGATCGCCGAACCCTAGATGTGTGACCCCTTTTCCTCGATACCCTATTTTCATAAATGATATCAACTTGTTGCATATTTAATTGTCATCTCGCATGCATCTCATTGGTTTGGGGGCCTTATGCCGATTCACCTAATAATTAAATATGGGGCCCATATGCGGGCAAATCTAGTCTCATATCGGCCTCATTTAAACTTGTGTAGCGAACCGGTGCCATCTTCTGCCTTGTTAATACAACATTTAAATTGAGGGGTAGCTAAACAACATGAACCACTTAATTAATTGACGGGACCCTGGTTCCGCTTAACCTGACCTAATTGCATCGCACTTTGCCATGCCATGCATCATACATGCATCATGTCGATCTTCTGTCGTTGTATTAAATCTTGCATCCGGTGTTTCTTCTAGTGTTTTGCTTCTTCGCGGATAAGGCCGTTGAGTTGATGTGAGCTTCGCCCCGATCGTCGGTTGAACCTTCGACAATGTTCTCAGGCGAGCATCTCCCACCTTTCTACCTATCTTACTTTTATAGTATTTATTCCCTCCTGTTGATCTATTGCTATCTGTGTTGCGATGCTTTAGTTTCCGTACCTGTGATATACCGTGCAGCCCTATATTGCCTTGGACACATCCTATTGCATGTTGTTTGGTAGATAGTTGGTCTCGCGCGTCGTAGTCGCTTGCTATATTGCGGTTGCGTGTCGTCAAGTGCCACAGTTGTTGATGTATTGCCGCATGTTGTTGTTGGAGCTGATTCATGGTTTACTTATTGTTCACTTTAATTATTGTTTAACAACTAAAATTGAATTAAGCAGAGGCATCGGTGGGTGATAGGTAAGTTTTGGTTTCCGACCGCCCACTTGTGTCCCGTAGGACCCGAGTTCTTGACACCTGTTCCGAGATCGAGCGCGCTAACCACAGGTGGGGAGATATGGGCCCCCCATTGATTATTACCTGATTTCAAAGTATTGTACTGGGGGCCACAAACTAGTTTGGGGTTTTATTTACTATCCTGTACTTATGCCATGTTTACTGCTTTATTTACGATTGTGTGAGGAGCACGCTGTACTGTTTAGGAAGCGGAATGTTTTCGCGGTATCGACAGTCCCCGATTGGGGATTTGCTGTCGTTTACAGCCATTGTCGCAAACCCTAAGTCCGTCTCGGAGACCGGCCGACTTCGTTGCGGGTGTACTTAGTGGGGTGGCCCCCCGTGCTTGCTTTGGGTCTGGGAACGTCGTGACTTAGGCCCCGCCGACATACCGATGGGTGTATGTTAACTGATCTGGCAAAAAGGGTCGAAGTGCCTGTGGATACTTTGGTGCACCCCTGCAGGGTTTAATCTTTTCGAGAAGCCGTGTCCGCGGTTATGGACGACTTGGAGCATAGTGCTTGATCATAGACAACTATAACTAAAGTTTACTGTTATAATTTGACTTGTGCCCAATATGACTAGTAATCAGCTTCACTACAACGGAATGGCTAAGTAAAAGTACCAACAACTGCTGGGTTTTGGGGTTATCTCATGATAATTGTATCTGACTAGTAAGTGTTGCCACTATAACGGAATGGTTAATTAAAAGTGCCCACTGCTTACTTTATCAGGACGATTATCTAAACCTGACTAGTAAAGTGCCGCAACTATAACTGAATAAATAAAACTGCCAACTGTGTGAGTTCCTCGGTTGACTTCCTCGTTTGGTCTCGAGGGGGAAACGCCAGGATGGGTTTGTTTGATGATAGAATCAGGTTGGTTCCGAATAGGTCTTTCTTACCCCTCTCTGATAGCCGCCAGTTGTATCGAGTCTCTATAGGTTGTTCAGTGCATGCTGCTGCTGCCGCTCAGTCCACCATACCTATGTAGGCGAGGACCGCCGAATTCTAGCCTCGCCGTGTACTGGCCTCAGTACTGACGCTCCTCTTTTTCCTTTGCCCTTTGTCGGCACCCCTTTTGTTTAAGCAGGTTTTGAGATCGACGCCGTTAGCAGGGTTACCCTTCCGGCTTGGCCTGGGCAGGGTTATGAACGCCATTGGTTATTCTTCAGGGCTCTTAGCCCCATTTGCATCTTGTCCGTAGCTGGACGCTCTATCGTTTTCAAGGTTATTTGGATCTTTGTATATTATATTTGTATTCTTGACTCATGGAGTCGCCGTTATATATGTATCTGTTCTGTGGGTCCCATCAAGGACTGTTGTGTAATGTTATTACTTCGTTTTCCACCCGCACGCAAGTGCCTGGTGGGCACCTTCGAATCGTTTCTATGCGGGTTTGGCGGTTTTCGCTAAAACTTGCATAGGGCCGATTCTGAGGGTGTTACAGTGTCTCCTTCCAAACAAACACGAATAGTTGTTGGACAAGGTTGCGACAGGAAGAGGCCTAGCACGAGGCTCGCGTGAGGCAGACGACGTGCAGGCTTGGAGAGCCGAGGAGCGAGAGGGACATGGTGACGAGGCCAGAGCAGAAGGCGGGCGGCCCGCAGACGAGGGGGTGGGGCAGAGGAGAACGGCGGCGATGGCGGTGGCGAGCGCCGGCCGCGGGGCGGAGGACGAGGTGGGGTCGCGGAGGCGGCTGCAGAGGGGAGCCGGGCGCGGCGGCGGGATGGAGGGTCGGGGCGGCGGAGAAGGGCGCGGGGCGGGGGTCGGACGGCGATGGGCGGTGGCGGGATTGTGATGCGAGGGAGGCCGGAGAGGAGGGTGAAGGGCGCCGGCGGCGGCTTCAGGCGGCGGGGACGGTGGTGAGGCCCGGCGGCGAGCGGGAGAGCGACGAGAGGGGGCCGCGGTGGGGCTGGTGGCGGCTGCTGCCGGGGTGGCTCGAGGACGGGGGGAGCTCGGGCCGGGCGCAGACGCCGGGGACGGGGAGGAAGGGAACGGCGCGAGGACCGGGCGGCCGGCGGCGAGCGAGGCGAGGGGCAGGCGGCGCACGCAGGGGAAGAGGAGAGGAGGAGGGTGGGCCGCGCGGTTGCAGAGGGGAGGAGGAGGCGTGCTCGTGTCGGGATGGAGGGATGCGGGAGGAAGGAGAGAGGAAGGAGCAGGCGGGGCAGGTGGGGAGCGGTGGGGCGCGGGTGGGCCAGAGGGAGCCAGGGGTGGGGCCCAGGGGCGGGGCCGGAGGTGGAAAAGGTGGCTGGGGCGGCTGGCAGGTGGGCCGGGGCGTGGGTGCGTGGTTGCAGGTGTGAGGTGGTAGTTGGGGCTGGGTGAGTGGGAGGTGAGTTGGCGGTGTGGGATAGGTTAGAGGGAGGGGAGAGGGTGAGGTGGCAGCCGGGGATTGGCTGGGGTGAGGTGGAGGGGGGTGGGTAGATTAGGTTGGGTAGGCTAGGGATTTAGGTGGACCGTTTAATTCCTGGGGGTGGTCGTTCGGGTCGAATCGGCCCGTTCGACTGCCCCCCCCCCTAAAATAATTAAATATTTTATTTATTTCAAACAGGGTTTTTGCAAACCGATAACAGGCAAAACAAAATAATCCGGAGACCCGGTTTTTGCGTTTGAATTAAGGCGGGGCGTTTCGAAAACAAAACCAGACTTTTCAAAAATAGTTTTATGCGAACAGATGCAAGATGATGACGATGCTCAAATGCAATGTGGCATGATGACATGAGCATGCAGTCATGATGATGCAATGCACAAAAACAACGCGATTTTCTAGTAGTGGTTTTGCGGGATGCCACAATTCGACACCACTAACAATGGATCTCGCCCTCGAGATCCGCCTCATGGTACCGGAAGGAAGGTCGGCGATCTGCGTCTTCTCGCTTCGTGTAGATCCTCGCGACACCACTAACAAGAGGTCGTTGTCCGTGACCGTCGAGAGAACACACCGGGAACAAAAGGTCGAAGGTAGAGGTATCATCACATAAAGCCACCTCTAGCTCCGATGGAAAGGGGGAACCGATGCATCCTCATCCACTTCAATGTACAAAAGCGAATAGAAGGGGTAGTCGGCATGGGGGCCAATCCATCACGCACCCAAACTATTACTCCGCACAATCAGTGGGAAAGCGTGCAACCATTCTCGGAATCAGACTGAAGATCTCGACAAGCGAGGTTCGGCACAAGGGAGTGATGCAGACTCTGCATCGGATCTGGCGTAGATGATGTCGTCGCGTCGGAAAACACCGGAAGGCACAAACAAGGAACAAAGAATGGTACCACAGGTAAAGGATCACTCAGATAGCATGAACACCGGATGGTAGAACACCGTTATCAAAGGAGGAAGCGAAACCCTGAAGGTACGACGAAACCCAACCACGAGAAATCCTGGACTCGAAGAGAGAGAAGAGAGCGGATTCAAAACACGTAGGGGTAAGAGGAGAATAGCAGAGGGGTAAGGAATAAAATCAGACCTAATCAGAACTATCCAACCGATTTTGCAAAAATAGTTTTGACACTCTACTTCGGCCGTTAGCTAGGTTATCCTACAGGCTGGACTTGTGGGGTATCGCAACTGCTGAGCTCTGATACCACTCTGTAACACCCTCAGAATCGGACCTATGCAAGTTTTAGCGAAAACCCGCCAAACCCGCATAGAAACGATTCAAAGGTGCCCACCAGGCACTTGCGTGCGGGTGGAAAACGAAGTAATAACATTACACAACAGTCCTCGATGGGACCCATAGAACAGATATATATATAACAACGACTCAAAGAGTCAAGAATACAGATATAATATACAAAGATCCAAATCACCTTGAAAATGATAGAGCGTCCGACTACGGACAAGATGCAAATGGGGCTAAGAGCCCTGAAGAATAACCAATGGCGTCCATAACCCTGCCCAGGCCAAGCCGGAAGGGTGACCCTGCTAACGACGTCGATCTCAAAACCTGCTTAAACAAAAGGGGTGCCGACAAAGGGCAAAGGACAAAGAGGAGCGTCAGTACTGAGGCCAGTACACGGCGAGGCTAGAATTCGGCGGTCCTCGCCTACATAGGTATGGTGGACTGAAGCGGCAGCGGCAGCATGCACGAAACAACCTATAGAGACTCGATACAACTGGCGGCAATCAGAGAGGGGGAAGAAAGACCTAATCGGAACCAACCTGATACTACCATCAAACAAACCCATCCTGGTGTTTCCCCCTCGACACCGATCGAGGAAGTCAACCGAGGAACTCACACAGTTGGCATTTTTATTTATTCGGTTATCGTTGCAGTAATTACTAGTCAAGTATAGATAATCATCCTGATAAAATAAGCAGTGGGCCACTTTTATTTAACCATTCCGTGATAGTTGCAACACTTACTAGTCAGATACAATTAGCATGAGATAACCCCAAAAACCCAGCAGTTGTTGGTACTTTTATTAAGCCATTCCGTTGTAGTTGCAATACTTACTAGTCAGATACAATTGTCGCAAGCGACAAACCAAACAAGCAATTGTTGGCAGTTTTGTTTAGCCATTCCGTTGTAGTTGAAGCTGATTACTAATCATATCAGATACAAGTCAATTTATAATAGTAAACTTTAGTTATAGTTGTCTATGATCGAGATACTGTGCTCCAAGTCGTCCATAAACGCGGACACGGCTTTCAGAAAGTTTTAACCCGGCCGGGGTGCACAAATAGCAACACACACACGATCGACCTCGGAAAAACCAAATCAAAACCCAACGAGGCTTTCACGACAAAGCAATCACAGGATTCAGAAATATTTCAGGGGGCCACCCCATTGAGTAGACCCGCAACGAAGTAAGCTAGCTCCGAGACGGACTCAAGGTTTGCGTCACTGGCTGTAAACGACTGGGAACCCGAAAGTGTGACTAGGCTTGTCGATACCGCGAAAACACTCCGCTTACCTAAACAGTACAGTGTGCTCCTCGCACAATCGTAAATAAAGCAGTAAAGCATGGCATAAGTACAGGATCGTAAATAAAACCTCAAACTAGTTTGTGGCCCCAAGAAATAAGAATGAATCATGCTCTGGCTCAGGGGGGCCCATAATTCCCCATATGTGGATAGCGCGAATAAATCAAGGAACAGGTATCAAGCACTCGGGGTCCTACGGGACACAAGTGGGCGGTCGGAAACCAAATATTATCTATCACCCACCGATGCCTCTGCTTACTTACTTCAATTTTAGTTGTTAAACAGGAATTAAAGTGAACGATAAATAAAGCCGAGATCATCTCCAACATCGAACATGTGGCAATACTCCAACAACTGTGGTACATGGCGACACGCAACAGCACTTGAGCAAGCGACTGCGACGCGCAAGTCCAACTATCTACCAAACAACAGGTAATAGGAGGTGGCCATGGCAATATGGGGCTGCAAGGGATATCACGGGTACGGAAACTAGAGCAACGCAACACAGATAGCAATAGATCAACAGGAGGGAGTAAATACTATAAAAGTAAGATAGGTAGAAAGGGGGAGATGCTCGCCTGAAAACATTGTCGAAGGTTCATCCGAAGAACGGGGCGAAGCTCACATCAACTCAACGGCCTTATCCGCGAAGAAGCAAAACACTAGAATAAACACCGGGTGCAATATTTAATACTACGGCAAAAGATCGGCATGATGCATGTATGATGTATGACATGGCAAAGGTGCGATGCGGTTAGGTCATATTAAGCGGAACCGGGGTCCCGGCAATTAATTAGGTGGTTCATGTTATTTATCTACCCCGCAAATTAAATGTTGTAATAACATGGCAAAAGATAGCACCGGTTCGCTACACAAGTTTAAATGAGGCCAATATAAGGCTAGATTTGCCCGCATATGGGCCCCATATTTAATTAGAGGTGAATCGGCATAAGGCCCCCAAACCACATGACAATATGCATGCGAAAATGAATGAATATTATGCATCAGGTTTTATGTATAGCATTTATAAAATAGGGCTCGAGAAAAGGTTCACACATTAGGGTTCGGCAGATCTTGGGGTTCCGGGGTTCGGGGTCAGGTCTCGGGGTCCGGATCTGGGGTTCGGGGTTCGACGGGATCGGTCTCGATGGGATCGTTCTCGGACTCCGGGGTTAGGGTCTTCGGATCGGGGTAGTAGATCTTGTCGCTTGGTATCCGTGAAGTAGAACTTGTATTCCGTCTTTTGTCGGTGGTGAACTTGACCGATGGTCTTCGGGTCCGGGAAGGAGCACTTGGCGTTGTCGAGCGGAAGTTCATGTCGTAACCGTGTCGACGACCTTGGCGTTCAGGGGGAAGTTCTCGGTGTTCCGTGAAGAACTTGTCGTGTCGAGGTTGGGTTTTCGGGTCTGGCGCCGTGGTCTTGCATAGTCTCCCCGGTTCTCGACTCGTGTCGGTCTTGTCGTTAGCCGAACTTGGCATCGTGGCGGCGCACCAACAACGGCAGCACTTGTCCAGGAACGGGGGCGAGGAGCACGCACTGAAGCCTCCAAACATCAACAGAACACAAAGCGGCCGCTGGTGCAGATTATTTCCTGGGAGGTGTCTCCTTCCAAACAAACACGAATAGCTGTTGGACAAGGTTGCGACAGGAAGAGGCCTAGCACGAGGCTCGCGTGAGGCAGACGACGTGCAGGCTTGGAGAGCCGAGGAGCGAGAGGGACATGGTGACGAGGCCAGAGCAGAAGGCGGGCGGCCCGCAGACGAGGGGGTGGGGCAGAGGAGAACGGCGGCGATGGCGGTGGCGAGCGCCGGCCGCGGGGCGGAGGACGAGGTGGGGTCGCGGAGGCGGCTGCAGAGGGGAGCCGGGCGCGGCGGCGGGATGGAGGGTCGGGGCGGCGGAGAAGGGCGCGGGGTGGGGGTCGGACGGCGACGGGCGGTGGCGGGATGGAGACGCGAGGGAGGCCGGAGAGGAGGGTGAAGGGCGCCGGCGGCGGCTGCAGGCGGCGGGGACGGTGGTGAGGCCCGGCGGCGAGCGGGAGAGCGACGAGAGGGGGCCGCGGTGGGGCTGGTGGCGGCTGCTGCCGGGGTGGCTCGAGGACGGGGGGAGCTCGGGCCGGGCGCAGACGCCGGGGACAGGGAGGAAGGGAACGACGCGAGGACCGGGCGGCCGGCGGCGAGCGAGGCGAGGGGCAGGCGGCGCACGCAGGGGAAGAGGAGAGGAGGAGGGTGGGCCGCGCGGTTGCAGAGGGGAGGAGGAGGCGTGCTCACTTCGGGGTGGAGGGATGCGGGAGGAAGGAGAGAGGAAGGAGCAGGCGGGGCAGGTGGGGAGCGGTGGGGCGCGGGTGGGCCAGAGGGAGCCAGGGGTGGGGCCCAGGGGCGGGGCCGGAGGTGGAAAAGGTGGTTGGGGCGGCTGGCAGGTGGGCCGGGGCGTGGGTGCGTGGTTGCAGGTGTGAGGTGGTAGTTGGGGCTGGGTGAGTGGGAGGTGAGTTGGTGGTGTGGGATAGGTTAGAGGGAGGGGAGGGGGTGAGGTGGCAGCCGGGGATTGGCTGGGGTGAGGTGGAGGGGGGTGGGTAGATTAGGTTGGGTAGGCTAGGGATTTAGGTGGACCGTTTAATTCCTGGGGGTGGTCGTTCGGGTCGAATCGGCCCGTTCGACTGCCCCCCCTAAAATAATTAAATATTTTATTTATTTCAAACAGGGTTTTTGCAAACCGATAACAGGCAAAACAAAATAATCCGGAGACCCGGTTTTTGCGTTTGAATTAAGGCGGGGCGTTTCGAAAACAAAACCAGACTTTTCAAAAATAGTTTTATGCGAACAGATGCAAGATGATGACGATGCTCAAATGCAATGTGGCATGATGACATGAGCATGCGGTCATGATGATGCAATGCACAAAAACAACGCGATTTTCTAGTAGTGGTTTTGCGGGATGCCACATGTTGCTTTATGTAATGATCTCTCAATAAGCACCCAAGAGGGGTGAATCTATCCTAGAGATTTCGAGTATAAGGATAAGAAATTAAGCTCAACCACAAACACTAAACCCTCAGACCAGCATCACTGGGTTTAGTGTTACTTTGCAACTTAGATCATTTTCATTGGATCTTATCAAGATCAGGGCACATCTCTCAGAGAGAGTAGCACCTATAATCTTGCAAGATTCAAACAAACTAATACTCAACCAACTGGAAATTAAATCCTAAAGCCTCAGACCAACATCATAGGCAAGAAAGATAGTTCAAGCTTCCATATTAACTTGTCAGTTTTGATCACAAGCTTTATCAAGCTAAGCCCAGAAATAAAACTCAATCACTTGTGTGCCAGAATACAATGGTATCACAAGAACAAGTTCTTAATGAGATAAAACCAATCTTTACTTAGCTTCCATAGATAAAAAGGGATAACCACTACATATCATTTTCCTGAAGCCAAGTGCTAGGAATCAAAATTAAAATGAATCTATACATCCACAGAAATCATTGCAAGCAATGATTTGATTCAATGAGTATAACCTCAGACAAGCCAACAGTATAATCGCAGTAAGCAACTACTGTCAGTATAAGCAATCTGACAGTAGAGTAAACTCTTAGATCAACAACATAATCCAATCAAGGATTTCATTGATACACTAACATGGATCATGGTGGATTACCACTAGAATTAATCTGACAGGCAACTAGTATCATCAAAGCTACTATCAATCCTTAATCACAGCATGCAATCATTTCCCATGATCAAATACGATCAACACTAGATCTAAGGCATCATAGATATGATCAACAGAGGGTTATGAATCCTAATCAGAGCAAGAACCCTAATCCAGAGATGAACTCAACCAGCACATAGTCACTCGGCATGAAAGCCACTAGATACACACAAAAATAATCAAGGCAGTAGCATGGACAAACACCACATATACCACTTACCTGAGGTCCTCGCTGATGAATCGAAGAGGAAGCAGAGGGGCCGACGAACCGCGACGGAACAGGGAGAACCCGGAGGGGCGCTACAACCTGTACCTGCCACGGTGGCGGCCGCAACAGCGCACAAGACCAGCACACCACCGCAGGAGGGATCGTGGCGGTGACATCATCTTCTCCAAACCCTAGGGTTCGGGAATGGGTGGAACTGACCACGGGGAAGCCCCGAAGTCAAATCCAAGTGGATAGAACAAAAGAGCGTCGTTGATAACCCCAACTCGCACCACATCGGCGGCCAGAACGGCCGACGACGGCGAGAATCGACGGTGGCGGCATCGCCGGCCACGGGGGCGAGTCAGAGGAGGAGGAGATAAGGTCGAGGGAGAGAGAGGAGGCAGAGTGGGCTGGGTTGGCCAAAACCCTTCGGGGTAGTCATTTGACCCTGCCATACTGGGCCACTTTGGCCCAATAAGCCCAAGGGGACAGCCCAAGTTGCTTAATAAATCTTTTTGATCAATTGAAAAAGACCAAAATACCCCTGACCTCAATAAAATTATAAATAATAAAATAAAAGTCCAAAAATTATAAATAAAATATTTTTGGATTCACAATAATCCACTCTATCTAAATAAAATAAGATATAAAATTTTGGACACTTAAATTTTTATAAAGAATTTTGTAAATTATATATTCCTTATGGAATTTTACAAAATTATTGAAAGGTGATACAAATAAATAAAAATCACTTTCATTATTTATTAATATTATAGTATTTTTGAAAAATACTAAATCAATATTCAGTAATAAATTTAATGTATAATTAATAATTCCTAAAAGGATTATTAAATCAATAAAAGTCAAATAAAGGGAAATAAAATAAAATAACTTAATATATGTTATAAATATTAAAAAAGTAATATTTATAAATCCTTTATTACTCAAAAAGGAACTTTTTGGGGTAAATGCATATAAATTTAAATAATGCATTGCATTACTTGCATAATCATTTTGCTTTTTTAAATATTGTCCTTACCGGGCAATAATGATGTTTTTGTAGAACTAGAAGCTCAAGGTCCAGTGCAAGCATCAGACTTCACTACCTTGTCATCACAAGGCAAGTTCATCACTTGCTCATGTCCTTTGAAGAGTCTTTATCAAAGTATTTGCAAATTGTGTGTTATCATTTATGCTATAAAAGAAAGAAAATATTATTTTCATAAATAAAGAAATCATAGATATCATCCTAAGTGGTGATATAATGGAGCAATAGAAGTTAGGGTTCTATTTGCAACAATGATGATCAAATAGGGACTTAATAACCCCTGACATCAGTGATTCTAGTGTCGTATATTACGCGTTAGCCATGAGATTTGGAATGGGACAGAGAAGTCAGCTGTATCTTCTTCCTCTCGCATGAAGCCGGATGTGCAGGTCGTGGCTGTTATTCTCGTAGCGTGCATATTAATTGGTAATTCGTAGAGGATATGCAGCATATGGGTGGGAATCCTCATCGTCCCACGATAGTTCTGGCATCTAACGGTTTGTACAAACCATTACCGTAATTCATTATATGGGCATGGTGTACACCAAGGAGGCATGTGGGGTCGCGAAGGGGGCAGTGATTGGCTTGGACCAACTACTAGGCCCCACATCATGGAATTATGGACGGGAAAGTACGCCCGGTTGTGCAACAAAGAGTTGATCTCTCATGGGTAAAGTAACGCACCTCCGCAGAGTGTAAGAACTGTAACTTGTTACTCCCTGTTCCAGGAAGGAGCTACGAACGCGGCAGGAAAGGAACTCCATAAAAGTTCTGGTCAACCTGTGAAGGCTGATTATCATAGTTTTTCGAAATAAAATCAATCTTTGAAGAAAGATTTACAAAAACTGCATAGTGCCAAGGATTTATAATCCGAGGTGGTAGTTAGAGCATCAAACTTCCCACATTGCATATAATAAACTTGTTGGGTAACGCTGTTACTCATTCTTTCCTTTGATCCCTTGCTTAGACTCTAAGGACCCCGAAGACGTGTCAATGTATGCAGTCGAATGCCAAGAAGACGTGTTCTACGAAGAACCTGATCTATCTGGAGGAGTTGAAGGAGTGGACTACGAGATCCGCTACGGTGTCGATGAGAACGAGTCAAACTAAGTGACCTAGTTAATAGTAACCAACGGAGCCGAGCAGGATGAACTCTATAGAATAAGTTGTTGAGCCCCACTCCTAGTCGGAGTTGTTACTTTTAAATTTCCGCTGAACACTTTATATTTTGGTTTGTAAGTTGGATCTTTTAGAAGTCTAGAACTTCCAGTATTGTAATAATAATAAAGTGTGTATTTTTGTAATATGGACCCGCAATGTTTCTGTTGTACCACTCTGAGGGACGGTGTTCTGTGAATGTTATGTCAACGACTATAGTGTACTACACATGCAGTGGTATACTGGGTCACCACAATAACCTCCTAGAATTTCTGATCGAATTTGGCTGGAGCCATCTGGTCCTAGAGCTTTGTTATGTTTCATTTGGAAAACCACTTTCTTGACCTCCTAATAAGTATAAGGGGCAGTCAAAAAGTTATTTTTCTCAACAGAAACTTAGGGAATATCCTCTGTGTGGGACTCATCCAAGGAAAAGGAGTTTTCGGCGGTGCCCCAAACAAAGATTTGTAATAGCTTGTAATACTCCTGAACTTCAATCCTACCTTCATCTTGAATTAAAGAGTGAATAAGTTTTTTCTTATGTTTGCCATTGGCAACATCATGGTATTCTCATCTCCTTTAAGGATGAATTTAGCTTTAGATCGTTTGTACCATTTGAGTTCTTCCTCTCGAAGAAGTCTGGCAATTTACGCATTCGATTGGTTTTTAAGTTCAATCTCATTTTAGGGAGAAAGGCCGGTAGGCTCTGTTAAAAAACATACTTGCAGCTTTTCTGCACTCTTGGCACAAGTTAGTCAGATGGTATGTTTGCACAGCGAGGTGAAGCACATGTTCTTATTTGAGCTGAGCTCGATGAGAGTAGGAGAGTTTGAGGTGAAAGCACCCCGTGTGGCGGCGTTGCGCGGTCATCGTCAACCAGCCGGTCAACCAGCGTGCCGGAAATGTTCACCTGCCAACGCCGAAGAGACAACCTAGTGTGTAGTGGCGAACTCTCTCCTGCATTAAGCTCAGACGACGTTCTCTTTTTTTTTGCAGAACCTGAATCAAGCTGCACATTACAGTTCAGCTAAAGGCACCAAGGCAAACTAACCGCCCCAACAAAGACATTAAAGTTTTTTGGTTGCAAAATAGTAGTATAATAATATATTTTCTGATCCATTATACAGCGGTATTTTTTGAAGTCATCACACCGGCCGTGATGTTTTTCTTTCCCTGACAGCAATCACACAGTGAAGTTAATCTGACGAAGGATGAGTTCTCACCCTAGTTTGGGTAAGGTTTATTGATTTTTAATGGACAATTTAGAAAAAATGCTCGATGGACTTGTCGTTCATGTTTAATCAGTGCAATGCCACCGCTAATTCGGCGAGATAGAAATATGCCATTAACAATTCTGACTCTCAGAAATATGCCATTAATATTCGGTCTTATGCCATTTTTTTGAGCAATAACAATTCAGAAACCCAGACCTCGTACACGATCTTAACAAGCCTATCTTGTTGTATGTTAAGCCCGCCTGTGGTGCTGGCCCATTTAGAGTCGCGTGTAACTTCTATCTATTATCTATGAGAAAAAAGTCGCGTCCCAAACCTCTTCTCCGAGTCGCGCACCGCCGCCAATACCTCGATCTCCTCCTCCTCCTCCACGCGCCGCCCGAGAGCAGCTAGAGCAATGGCGTTACCGGCGATCCCTGACGAGATCCTGGCGGAGATCTTCATCCGCCTCCCCACCCCACGCGACGTCTGCCGCGTCTCCCACGTCTGCGTCTCGTTCCGCCACGTCGTCGCCGATCGCTCCTTCCTTTGCCGCTTCCGCAAGCTCCATGCTCCGCCCCTTCTCGGCTTCCTCACCAAAACAGGTTCCGACAAGCCACTGAGCTTCCAACCCACCATCATGCCGTACCCTTCTTCCACGTCGTCCACCAACAACGCGATCGCCCTTGCCGCCGACTTCTCCTTCTCCTTCCTCCCTGCCCGCCGCGACGACTGGGTCCTATGTGACAGGGGCGGATCCAGGCCCAGGGCAACCTGGGCCATGGCCCGGGGCGCAGCCGAAATTAGTACTTACCATCTAAGCAAAAATAAATTTAGCCCGGGGCCCAGCCCAACACTAGCCCATCTGGCCTCCCTATGTGACTCGTTGGAGACTTGATCGTGAGGAATCCCTAACCTCGTTAGCATCCGCCCCTGTTCCGTCATTCACCCTCGTGGCCACAAGAAACACTCCGCCACCGCCTGCCGCCCACCGGCCAGGGCCACGCCGACGCTGGCAACGGGCCACACCGGCAGGGTGTTTGACGTCCATCCCCCGGCCTCCCGTGTTCCCCAGACCTGCGGACCCCCGACTCCCCCTGACGGCCTGACAGGCTGCACTGCCCTCCTCCTGTTGTCGGTTGTATCTGATTGGAATTCGGAATTTAGTATATCAGCTGCCTGTCTATGGCCTCTGATTTGAATTCAGCTAATTGAACTAGATTGGATACACCCATACTGTCATATTCTAATCCAATTTCAGTAATTGGATACCCGCAAAAAAATTCAGTTATGGGATATACTAATAAGTTATGTAATATTACCCGTCAAAAAAATAAGTTATGTAATACTGATTGGAATTTTGATAATTGAATTTATTTGTTTGTAATTGATTTGAGTTCAGCCTTTTCTTATGAATTTTTTTTGCTTTGTTGAAGGTATTGGTTCTTCTTCTACGATTGATTTTACGGAGGCTCGGACAAACTAAACTATGGTACTGTCTTTTGTATCTTGCACTACTGTTTCTAGTTTTATGTCATCTAGCATACTATTTATAGTTTTATGTCATCTTTGACGATTAATTTGAAAACATGTGTGCTACTGTACCAAATTTTCTACGCTATCAGAAGAGGTTTTTAATTATTATTTTTTACGTTTAGTCTTTGGCCCCGGGCTTGCTTCAATCCTGGCTCCGCCACTGCTATGTGACATCCGCGACGGAAGGGTCCTCCTCGAAAGCAAGAGCACTCACGACGACAGATCCTTCTTCGCCGAGGACACCGTGGTGTGCGACCCTTTGCACCGGCGGTACATCCATCTTCCTCCAATCCCCAGCCACCTATTTGCTAATTTGGTAAAGGACCCAGCCTGGATAAAGCACAAACGTTTATACGAGACGTTCTTCTTGCCCCCCTGCGGCGACCAAGACGAAACTTCCTTCAGAGTGATCTGGATGACAATCTGCAACACTAAGTTGGTCACCTTTGTATTTTCTTCCAGCAACAACGGACAATGGCGAGCCGGTCCATCCTGCTCGTATTTAGTGTGCCGCACGACGTGCCTCTTCTCCCGCCGCCACTACGTTAACGGTTGCTTCTACTGGTTGATAGAATGGAAGGGAAAGCTTCTTGTGCTTGACACCGCAAGGATGGAGTTCTTCAGTGCTGACGCCCCACCTGGAACCCGAGGGTTTTGTGGTACCCTCGGTTAAACAGTAGCCATCTATTTAGGCTAATCCAATGGACCACAAGCATTTTCTAGCGTTTATACTGGTGCCGAAAAGAGCACCAGTACGATTCGTACTGGTCACCTTTCGAAGCAAAATTCCGCACGTTCTGAAGAGAGGGCCGGCCCAATAGAGCCCATCGTATAAAAAAAACTTCTAATCCCTAACTAATTCGCTTAAAAAAATATTGTCGGCAAGAAAAAAACCTAACTAATTCCCATTCCACCGACGGGTTGCAGGGCCGCTTCCCCCTCGCCGGTGGAGAGCCGCCCCTTCCCCCTCGCCGGAGGTCCCTTCACCTCTCCTTGTCTCCCGCTTGGCCGCCACTCCACCATACCTACACCTCGCCGCCGCTACCCGCTGTGCGCTCGAGGCCCTGGGCGCCGGCTGTTGGAGCCGATCTACGCCGCCGACCTGAATCCCATGAGGCGCGCGCGGCGAGTCGTTCTCGTCCGTGCTGGGGTCGCGGTGGACCACCCCGCGCCGGTGGCAAAGGGCGAGCGCGTAGGCGAGAAGTGCGCAGATGCTGGCGGCGACGGGCTCCGGCGCCTGGGCGACCTGCGCATCCTCGTCCAGCGCCAGATCGAGGGAGAACGTCCTCGAGCCCGACCTTGACGGTGTCCTGCTCCACCTCAAGTTGCGCTCCCCTCCAGTGCCCACCATCGCCCTCCTCATCCAGGTAATACACCTACCTGATGTTGAATTGTTGAACAACGTCAGTTTCCAGCTAATTAAAGTTTGCTGGCCCACATTCATATTAGCTAGATGGCGTGCATGTTGAAATAATTTGATCGTGTATCCATGTTGGTCACCTAGCTAGATTGCTTGCAGATTTGTTTTGGTCTAATCAATCGATTAGGGAGTATGATGATCGAACCCAAGTTTGTCGATTCATCCCTGTCTGATTGAATCGATGATGGTCATCAATCGAAAAATTCAGTCTGATTGAATCGATGTACCTTGTTTTTTTCCCAACAATCTGATGTGAAATAAGTCAAATGATTTCTCTATTTGAAACTGATTATATATGTGCGTTCAGAACGTACTCATCTCATGTTTGTTTGTTGCTCTGGTCTCAAATTATTTTGTCAATTAGCAATTCAAATACTGAATCTGAGAGTAGGGGTGTTTGTAGCATCAACTCATGTACATGAGGATTGTATTGAACCTCCTGTTTATAGATTAATCGCTCATAAACACGTCACGTCCATATTATGTTTGTGAATTTGATCGTAGGAATTTCTTGGGCCTTTACTGCACTCAGATTGTTTCTTTATTTGTTGCTATGGTTTCGTGTTTCTGTCTTTATTTTTTCATAAACACGGGCAATAGTGAAAAACGAATATTCTTGCAGAACATCAAAACTATAACATGCCAACATAATAATGCTGTGTGGTTTACTCTAACGTGGGAAAATAGTTTCTCCTTGCTTACTGTGTTATCATAATCTTCCGAACAACCTTCATAGATTGCTACTTGCAAATTATGTACACTACACTTGATTCTTTTAAATTATGATGACACAGAAAGTGTTTTAACGAACATTATCTACCAAGAATAGGATTAATTATAATCTAGCACTATCAATAGATGAAACTACTACTGCTAGTACAGATACGTCGTCTCAGAGATCGCATTCTAGAAGTTGCAGCTTTGACCATTATTTTTTGTTTGAATATGCTACTATTTAGTTATAAAATGAGTATGGTGTGAACATACTTTCCATCACAAATCTAATGATGGTTTCTGCTTGATTAATTCACTTGTTACACATGTCAATTGTTTCTGCTTGATTAATTCACCTAGGACAATTGTATAATAAACTGATGATCTCTCTTGAATTTGAATAACTAATAAGCCTGCACCTGATGCTTGACAGGACGATGTACCACCTGATCGACCCCGAGCAGCTCGCCATAATGAAGGAGGAGGCAGTGCTGGTGAACACGAACCGAGGACGTGGAGCACCTGAAGGCGAACCTAATGGATATTACGCATGGGTGGCGGAGATGAAGAACACGGTGGCGGTGCCTCACATTGAGAAGGCATCCAAGCTACTGCTATTTAATTATCAGTATATAGAGTTACATCCATCAGTCATTAGGTAGCATTATTCATTCATGTGACCAAATAAAAAATTGCTTGGATGGGATTTGTGTACTGAAAAGCAATGTATTTGTGTATCTATTTTGACCATGTGGCATATTTGTTCTAGTGAATGAAATGTATGTGTGTATTTGGCTAAAATGGTAAGTTGTACAATAAATTGGGTGCATTTTTTAAATGCATAAATACTTAGTAATGTCGTTTAACTTAGAGCACCCACGCTGCTACTAGTTGCATGGGCTAATGGTTTGCGGTACCCTCCATACGCCATTGCTATTCACTAGAGGCTGGGGCGCCACCTCGCCGGTGAGTGGCGGTCCAATTGCTCGCCTTCACAAGCCTGCACTTGATGACTGTATGACTGTGAACGATCGTGTATTCAATGTTTTGCTTTGTCACATGGAAGAGCTATCAAATCTACATGTTAAACAAGTTCTGATTGCTCTGCTTGTATATATAACTAACATATCTATACTCTGTCAACTGTACCAAACCTAGACTAAGTGAAAGGGTATTTTACCCTATGCTATTTTTGGTTAACAATGACACCATGGTTAGAGTGGACTAATGCTATTTCTAGTGTCTTACACAGGTTCTAGTCCAATGCTATGATGAAATGTTATCGGAGACCCCCCATTTTGATAACGAAGCTTCGCACTGGAGTTTTCCGTTTTCATGTAATTTGAGTCCGGTTAGGAGCTCCGCACTATTAAGAGGGGTTCTCTCGATGAGCTTGTTGGGGATGATCACCTAAGCCATATACACATCCCTCTCTCCTACCTAATCCATCACCAAAGAGAGAAGAGAAGAAATCCTATCCACCTGAGCCTTTTCTACAGATCCGGTTTTCAGACCGGTTGGACCGGCTCCCAGACCGGACCGTCCGGTGTCAGGATCGGAAATCCGGACTCAAACCGGGTTCTCCGGTTTTTTCACTCCGAAGTATATCCGAGTCTGGGTACTGAGAGCAGTTTCGGTTTCAGTCCGGTTTTCCGGGCTGTGGACCGGACTGTCCGGTGTGTGGGCCGGACCAACCGAACTTAAAACCGGACCTTGCGTTTTTGGCTCAAAACGGCTAGTTTTTCTCCTTGAGTATAAATATCCCTTCTTCCAGCTTGAGTAGGTTAGGCATTCAGTTTATATCATTTCTTGAAGCTCTCTCTCTCTCCCCATTGTTGAAACACAAAAGCTTGAGGATCTCCCATTCTGCCCAACCAAATCCAAATCCCTTTGGTAGAAAGGAAGAGGAGGTCCCGATCTACGTTTCCACCAAGCCAAAGTTCATTCTCCCTTGAGTTCATCGAGTTAGCTTGTTACTCTTGGGTTTGTGGGAAACCCTAGGCGGCTAGGGTCGCCCGGAGGCATTCGGCTTGTGATTTGCCCCGTGGAAAGTTTGTGAGGGTTTGGAGACTACCCTAAAGTCTACCACGAGTAAGTGAGCTATTCCTTCGCGGGATAGGCTCGGAGAAGAAGGTGAGCCTTCGTGGCGCGTGAGGAATCCTTCGTGGAACCTCACACCTCTCCAACGTGACGTAGTCCCCTTCCCAAAGGTGGTGAACAAGGGAATACATCTTCGTCTCCGCGTGCTTCGGTTATTCCTTAACCGATCTCTTACTTGTGTTGCTTATCTTGTGATAGCCTTCGAGCTTGAAGTATCTTGTACATCATCTAGGTTGCCTCACCTAGTTTGCATTTAGGCTCACTTATATTCCGCAAAGCCTAAAACTTGCAAAAGATTATAAAGAATTTTGTAGAAACCTATTCACCCCCCTCTAGGTTAACCATCTTACACTTTCACTAAGCCAACACATCGTGCTTTACAAGTTTACATAGATGAAAGATGCTCACATCAAATAAATTCAGAAGCAGCTTTAACTAAGCTACATTTGCAAATTATTGTCGTGGTACAAAAATGATACTGAAATATACTTTAACATATTATCATCCTTCTCTCTATGCTTGACTAGAGTAGCCTAGCATCAAAGACAAAGTAGAAATTTCATTGTATAATACCTACAATAGACATCACATCCTTGCCTGTCAGGTGCACACCAATCAGGTGACCAGTGCATGCCATTCAGGCGCGTATACTGATATTTTTGCTAAGCCATTACAGTTTGGTAACAATGTACAATTACAACTTTGTGAGAACTAAACTATATCTTAAGATACAATTGTACAAAAACATGTGCCTTGGTTCTACAATTGAATAGAGGAATCTGAAGGGATTGCCTTGATCCACATCCTTGTGTGCTGTCAGAACCGATCTTGTAGCAGTGAACCTATGAAAGTTATATCACTATTTTGCAAGAATTTTATCATACATAGAGAGAGGAGCGCAGAAGCACGCGAGACAGACACATCCCATATTTGTTCGCAGTAAAAGAAGGATACATAAAAAATTGGTTATTTTTCTGGTAATTTTTTTATCTCAGTACCAATCATCAGAGTAAAATTGTCATCTCAGTACCAATTTATACTAGCAAATTCTGGTGATTTTTCACCTTTTAAAAAAGCAGTGACTTATTGTTAATATTGAGTTATTGACTAGAAAATATTGCCCATGCAAAAAAAAAACACATTGCAAAGCATGTTTACACTTATTTCCAGAAATGAAGCAAACGTGTTAACAGTTAACAGGAACTACTGAGTGGAGTGTTGGTCCCAAGTTTCGGATTCTGCATTTGCAGGTATTAGAATAAATTTTCTTTCTCTTTTTATGAAAAGAAAGTTACCACTGCTTGTCACTGATTTAGAGGTGAATTTACATCGAGACAAACTGGAGGCAACTAATTACAAGATATATGTCTATAATACAGAAGAATAAAACATCCTGCTATAGGCCTGGAGAGCTTGGTTTAGTAATCAGTACAGCAATTGTACTGTAGTACAACTTTCTGTCTAGATATGTGAGTTCAGTCGGTGAATCTAATTACCTTATACCAATACTCGATTTTATAGAATTGATTGCTTACTACTGAATACCAGATTGAGTGGTACTCCAGTGTTGCGGGACTAATGAAATTTTATTGTCTGAATTTGATTCGTATATCTGCTCATTGATCAATGTGGTACTACTTGAATTTAACCAGAAAAATATTTTACACAGAGATAAGATCTACAATTGCTCTTATTCACCAATTAAAGAGAACTGAATTTCAGCAGCCAAACAACGTCTAGAATCGTACCTTCCGTGGGAGCTACAAGAGGCGGCAGGGGGTGGGGGTCGAGAAGGCGGCAGGGCGTGTGGTGTGTGGGCGTGGGAGGTGGAAGAGGAGGCAGGGGATGGGGAGTCGAGGAGGCGGCGCCGACCCTACTCCCGTAGGCGCCTGGGAGCTGTGGGAGGCGGCGGCGGCTTGCGAGCTGGATGAGGCGGCCGCGGGTGGGGGGGTAAGGTGGAGGGTCGACGAGGCAAGCCAAAAGGTCGGTGGAGGAGCCGCCGGCGACGTGCACGCGGCAGGCGGCGGCGTTGTCTTGCGGGAGAGGAGGCAGAGCTGCACGAGGCGGCGGCGGGTGGGGTGTCGGGTGTTTTTCTCATGTATCGTGCCTAATGGGCTAGTTGGGCCTAATCTACCGGAGCCATCGGATGAAATCATACTGCTGCCTCCACCTGAGCAGTAAAAGGTATCTTAAAACTTGCCATTGTAGCGGGGATATATCCATTGTGGAGGAAGCAGGGGAAGCAGACACGTCTGGGATGTTTGTGCGCACAGGTGATCAGACATCTTACCACAAATACACCGTTAGGCGGAACAGCGATGGGAGCTTTAGACAATGGGATATGGTGAAGACAATGTCACTGGATTCTACATACTTCTTCATAGGTTCAATGGGGAGGTACGCGCTCCTATATAGGTATGGAACGCTTAAACCGATTGATGCGGGTTGCTTCTCCCTCGACACCAAGACGCTCCGGCTTGAGAGGGTGTGTGCTTCAATGCCCGGCTTATCTAGTACTGATATACACATATATAGAAACTTCCCACCATCATTGTTGTCGACACCAACAATATCAACTGGTAAATATTCTATTGCATCCATATTATGTCCTTTACCCTGTTTGTGTGATGCTAATTAGTTTATTATTATTGTAATTGGTAACTTTTGTTTGTCTGTTCCAATTTTAAGGTGATGAAATAAAAATAATGGTCACGGTTGTACTCCACAACAATTAATCTTTAGAAATACTTTTATAGTTAAGCTATTGGAGTAATTTTCAAATTCAAATTAGAACACGACTACAAGTTGTTCACACCTTCAGATTATCTCACCATAGATATTTATTCCAGTTCAGCAGGCTTATATTGGGAGACTTCATCAATCACACATGGTGATTTCAGATAGGTAGGAGCCTACATATGTGGTATGGTTGCAAATAAAAACCTGAGCCGTTGCTACCACTACACTAATGCGTCGCTTGTACTATATGAGATGGGCAAAAGTGAAGTGGTGAGCCTTATTTCCCCCTGAACAGGTTACATCAAAAGCAGTTGTTCAGTGGGCTTGCAGAAACACTTCATACTCAAAAACTGCTTGATTTTAAAATCATACTCTGAAGTTAAATTAGAGGCAGGGCACCCAATATTTTTAGGCAGTTAGGAATTGTTACCTGCCAGTCCTTCAGGGCACATACCCAAAACACAATCTATTATTTTTGTAGTATGACATGGGTTAAACAGATGGCTCGCACTACTGGTACACTAGGTAGTTTGATCCTTCATTGACCTAAGTCCGATATTACTAATAGTACTGTAGTAGGTAACTCCTAAAGTCCTACAACATATGGACACCATCAATTTATGATTGTGAAGTCTCTGGTTTATTTCTTTATGTTTGCATGCCTTTGTATTCCTCCGTATTTTAACTTGTACTGCAAATTACAATGGTGAACACCGATGATTGAGATCAATACTACCAATTTCACTATGTATGTAAAGATCCCTGTAGGTTGGTTTCGTATGTATCATGCATCGTTTGTTTTATGCCTAGTATATATGTTATCTCAGCTTTGCTGAATAATTTTCACATATGCATCGGGCAGGTACTCAGGAAGGTGCTAAGCAGGCGACGCTGGATGCTGGAACTCGAGGCGTCGCTGCGAGCTGAACAATGGGTGTACCTCTGATGGTTTGGAAGATCGGGACTAATGTTCGATTGGCAAAGATGCTATTGCTGATTCAGGTTGTACTTCAATTTGAGAGTTTTCTGGATAAGGTCGTAAGAGCATTACTACCGTGTTCATTTTTACTTTTTTGCGAAGTTCGGCATGTATAGTTTATATACACACGATCAGTAGGTTTCTATTTTGAACAAAAACCAGCAGTTTAATTGAGAGAACGTATTTAAAGTGCCTACGATCTGTACCTAGGCATGCAACTGGTGGCATTCCTACAAGCGCTAATGAGGTGCTATTGGAAATTAAGGAGAAACGGTGGTAAAGATCTATTAAAATTCAACTCGGAGTTAACTTTGGTTAAACAAAAACGATTTGGTTCCAAAGTTAATTTTTTCCTCTCATCTGTCTACGGTTTTAATCCCCCTTGAAGCTCAATATGTGAGTCATGGCAGTGCTTGCAAGCTTGTTCGGAGCTCAATATGTGAGAAGTAAAAAAGGGAAGACGGTTTGTAAGACAGCAACGGCGGTGGCGCGATCGTCTGTCACACCACACGGTTAGTCAGTCGGAGGAGGTCCACCTGATTAGATTACAGGTTAGTCACCGGTCTAGAGATATATACAAGCCACCACATATCTCCCAAATGTTCGAAAAACCACCACTTTTAAAAAATTTCGCAACATGTGACCATTTTTCTATAATTGTTTTGCAATTCGCACTAAAACCCAATTAAGAGCGAGTTGACACCGTTTCTGACTAGTGGGATCCACTTGTTAGGGCCAATTTGCTTAGTTAGATCGGTCCCACCTGTCAGGCTTTTTAAAAAAGACAAAGAAAATATAATAACTCAAAAAATAAAAAGAATTGGGAATAAAAAATAAGTGGGAGGCAGGCCCACGTCCGTCGCCATCGGACGCCGACGAGGCACTACCTCTTCGGCGAACTCTGGTCGGGGCGGGGCGGGGATGCACGGCGCTGGCCAGGGGCGGAGCGGAGTGGCGCTGGTCGGGGATAGGATGGGCCGTGGCGGCGCTAACCGGGGCTGGGTCGGGGTGGGGAGGCGCGGCGGCGCGACGCCGGTGCTGGTCAGGGAGGAGCCGGTCCATCCCCGACCTTGGTAAAGCACAAACGTTTATACGAGACATTCTTCTTGCCCCCCCTGCGACGAGGAAGAAACTTCCTTCAGAGTGATCTGGATGTCAATCTGCAACACTAAGCTGGTCACCTTTGTCTTTTCTTCCAGCAACAACAGACAATGGCGAGCCGGTCCATCCTGCCCGTATTTAGAGCTGCCCACCAGGTACTCGACTGAATGTTCGAATGATGATTACAGTGAACGTTGCTAATTCATTGGAGAAAGCATTTTGTGCCTCTGATTTGCCCGCAACAGAATGGAATCACTTGAGATTGGGAAACAACAACTTGGCTGGATGAAGAACCTCAAACACTGCAATGGGGTGTGCTGCTTTGACCCGTTGCCAGATATATTATACTCAAAGTAAACGAACTGACGGAGCACTGAACATAAACGAACTGACAGAGAAGGTAGATCCTCTCCTCTCTGATCTCTGTCTTCTTCCCCATTCTGGTTATAATTCGTGTATTATTTGTAGTAGGCTAATAGCAAGTTCATGCGCATTTGTTCTACTGATTCAGATTCTTGGGATAGCTAATTACGAGGTTAAATTATTTGCGAACATAGCTAATCTACAAGGTTAAATAAATTAAATTCTGCTAGTGATTGTGCTTTAGCTAGGCGGTTTTCTTAAATTTAGCTTGCCTGCAGGATCTGCTATATATCGTTGCTGCTAATGCTAATAGTTCAGTGGAATTCATTCACTAAAAACTGGGAGCAATTACACTTATTAGCAATTTACAGTGAATCACCACCAGCACCAGTTTACTCTTTGGATTGTCAGTGTAGATTGATTTTTATCGGTGTCCAAAGCTGAACTTGTGAATTTCAGGATTGGATAACCTGAAGATTATGCATACTGGCAGATTATGCATATGCCTACCTTTTCGGTTTTTGCATTTGTGTTGCCTTTCTTTACAGGTAGTATCTTAGAGACCTTGTAATCCAACCTCGACGGAATGGTGGTGGTATTGGACAATAAAATTTCATGAAGCACATCATGAAGCTTTTTTTTCTAATTAATAATTACTTTTTTATTCAACACACATGACGCACAGATACATAATCCACATAGTAGTAGTGATGTAACTTCCCTTCCCGTGAGGCTTGGGCATTCATGCCAAATTATATTCAACCGGGTTCAGTATGATTGGTGCAAGCCCGGGGTTATCAAGTATGGCCTTAAGATCTTCATCGTTGTCCTCCAGGACAGCCCTCAGGAATGCGACCATGACTCCTCCCATGCTCTGCCTGGCAAGGTTTTTGGTGCCATTCTTGTTATACGTGCACACCAGTTTGCTCATCCAGTTGACAATGGAGTGCACACCGTCGTCCAGCATGTCCATGTGCCCGTAGTCCTTGGCCACAAAATGGTAGCGCGGCGGGATGCACTCGTCGTAGAACGCGGTGTGGTTGATGCCTGCAGGGGTGCATTTTGACTCGGAGCCATCCTCCTGAAGCTTCCCGGTTCCCAAGACCAGGGCCGGCATCCCCAAGTCGAGCGAGCGAGGCTTGAAGGTGAGGATCTTCGGTGTACACTGTGAGCCTGGGGCTACCCCGGCCACCGGGTCGACGCCGATGAGGGCAGAGAACTTGAGTGCCATCTTGATCTTAGGGTCCCCCAACCCCAGGGCTAGAGCGAAGGCTGCGTGACCGCCTCGGCTATGGCCAGCCAGGGCCAACCTGGAGATAGAGATGGAATTTTAAAACCTTTAGGGTACCCTCTAAGTTTAGCCTAGTTCAAACAAAAGTTTTCGTAAAAAGTGGTGTTTTGCCAAAACTTAGTTTATTTTTTGTACTAAAGGCCATCCTTACCTGGAGAGGTCAGGCTTGACGCTGTCAAGCTTGAACGTGTTCTCGAGGACGAACTGGAGCCCGTCCTCTCCTGCGAGCCAGTTGGTGATATGCTTAGCCATGTTTATGTCCCAACTATCGTCTCCGAGGCATGTCACCGAGTAGAGCTGTTGATACAAGTGTAGGTGGAAGGTGAGAGTACTATATTGTGAAAATACTCGTTTTATCTTATCTTAATAAACAGTGATTTGTCGATCATATTAATTCCTAACCGGCTAGTAATTTTTGTATCCGTTTCATTCGATAGTTGTCCTACGGCTCAATTAAATTTAATTCATTTTCGCAGTTGAAGCTGAGGTTAGGCTGCCTAAGTAATATGTGTTTTGCAGTGATCCTAAAAAGTATGATGAGTTGTGTATATACATATTTTTCGTCGATTTTGATTAGTAAATACATGACCTGGAATGCCACTGTTTAAATAATTTAAACAAGTAACCTTGAAAATGGGCAGGAAGAGAACGAAGATGGTGCGGAGATGCAGGAGGCTACCTGTGGTGCCACCGCGATGAACCCATGGGAGGCGACATGCCTGAGGAGCTGCTCATAATCATGGGCCGCCAACTCGAAACCGTGCAGGAACACGATGACGGGGTACGTCCCTGCCTCTGTCGGGGCGATAACCATGATCGGCTTGTTAAGGCTCTGCGTGACCTTCATCAAATTCGGCTTCACACTCTTCACGTCGACGGGCAGCCCCTTGCCGAACACCGACGTTGTTGCCATGCTCCTCCTTTCTTTCTCTCCGCTGTGTTTATGTGGCAGATATGATGGAGATGAGCTTGGTCTGGTGTTTGGTGCATCCATGGCAGGAGATGGAGAGCACACTTATAGGCCGGGCAGAGGAGCTGAGCGAATGAGGAACACATGTTTTTGGTACGTTTTTATCCTAGACTGGCTTGTATTGTACTACTATGTTCTCCGAGTAGCGATTTCAGTTGTCCTAATATAATAGTGTTAACGTTTCTATGTACATGCCAAAACAAGGTGTGAAACACATGAATTAGCGGGGCTGGGAGATGCTAGGACCATGCCCCACACGAGTCATGGAATGGGAGTACCAGCGGTCTGGAATTATTTTACTACCATGAGTGTCCATTCAGGAGTAACTTGTGTAATTTGTAAAATTTGCATGCGTTCAACTTGTGGTAGAAAATACTAGTAGTTTGACAACATTAGTATACAATATGCCTACATATTTTCCATCCACGGAGAGTGTGAGATGTTTACATATTCTAATATTTTTTACATTTCATCAATAGCCAAGAGAAAAATTATCACATAAATACATTACTTTTCTGTCACATAATAAACTCAACATGTCTGGTATGTTTTTTATCGTAGACTAGACTGGCTTGTAGTGCAGAACTCAAATGCTAGTTATCTGAGTGGCTGTTTTCAGTTATTCTTATAGCGTTAATCTATACATTACAAACAAGGCGTGGAACACATGAGCGAGCTAGCGGACGCTGGGAGATGCTAGAACCATATGGCCAGGGGACACGCCATGTAGTCCGCAAAATTTTGATGACCAGTGGAAGGCAGCTTGCGTAATTTGCAAAATTCGCATGCGTGCAACTTGCACATTCAAATATTTAAATCTTCAATAGTTAAACGAAATTGAGTCACATAAATATAATGCTTTTGTGTCACATAATCAACTTGACATGTGATTGGTCATGACTTGTGCCTCAAGACTCCATGTACACCAAATTCCCAATTCAAATTCTATCCATAGTGTTAGAAAAAAATTACAATTTGTGAGTACATGGTTTGCCTGCTATATATTCATAGACAAAGGTGTGTTTACGCGAGAATTCTGTTAAAATCTTGTTTTCACCTCGTTATTCATGTAATCTAAGGGCAGAATTTATACAAAATATCCCAACCATGAGAAACCTCATCGGCGTGTTGCACGCTTCCAATTTGTGGTTGAATACACACACATATCTTCATTTATTGGAAAAAATACAAATTTATATATATGCAGGAGAACCAAACAAATACTTTATATGGTCCCAAGTATTTAGCAAAGGGAAAGAGGAGCTGAGGGTACGAGGAACACATGTTTTGGTACGTCTTTATCCTAGACTAAAATAGATTGGCTTGTAGTACTATGTTTTTTAAGTGGTGGTTTTAGTTGTCCTAATATCGTATATCTGTACACGACAAAATAAGGCTTGAAGCACAAGACCTCGCGGACCATGCTGGCCTACAGGAGCCATGAAATGGCAGGACCAGGGGTCTGGAAATTTTTGACGACCATGAGTGTCCATTCAGAGGCAAATTGTATAATTTGTAAATTTTACATCCGTTCAACTTGTGGTACAAAATACTAGTAGTTTTGACAACATTAGTATACAATATGCCTACATATTTTCCCTCTACCGAGAGTGTTAGATGTTTACATATTCTAATATTTTTTACATTTCATCAATAGCTAAGAGAAAAAATATCGCTTACATACACTGCTTTTCTATCACATAATAAACTCAACATGTTTGGGTATGTTTTTATCGTAGACTAGACTGGCTTATAGTGCAAAACTCAAACGCTAGTTATCTGAGTGGCGATTTTCAGTTGTCCTTGTAGTGTTAATCTGTACATGATAAAACAAGGCGTGGAACACATGAGCGAGCTAGCGGACGCTGGGAGATGCTAGGAGAACCAAACAAATACGTGTTGCACGCTTCCAACTTGTGGTTGCATACACACACATATCTTCGTTTATTGGGGAAAATACAAATTTGTCTATATGCAGTAGAACCAAACAAATACTTTATATGGTTCCAAGTATTTAGCAAAGGGAAAGAGGAGCTGAGGGTATGAGGAACACATGTTTTGGTACGTCTTTATCCTAGACTAAAATAGACTGGCTTGTAGTACTATGTTTTTTGGGTGGTGGTTTTAATTGTCCTAATATCGTATATCTGTACAAGACAAAATAAGGCTTGAAGCACAAGACCTCGCGGACCATGCTGGCCCACAGGAGCCATGAAATGGCAGGACCAGGGGTCTGGAAATTTTTGAGGACCATGAGTGTCCATTCAAAGGCAAATTGTGTAATTTGTAAATTTTACATCTGTTCAACTTGTGGTACAAAATACTAGTAGTTTTGACAACATTAGTATACAATATGCCTACATATTTTCCCTCTACCGAGAGTGTCAGATGTTTACATATTCTAATATTTTTTACATTTCATCAATAGCTAAGAGAAAAAAATTCGCTTAAATACACTGCTTTTCTATCACATAATAAACTCAACATGTTTGGGTATGTTTTTATCGTAGACTAGACTGGCTTATAGTGCAAAACTCAAACGCTAGTTATCTGAGTGGCGATTTTTAGTTGTCCTTGTAGCGTTAATCTGTACATGATAAAACAAGGCGTGGAACACATGAGCGAGCTACCGGACGCTAAGAGATGCTAGGAGAACCAAACAAATAGTGTTGCACGCTTCCAACTTGTGGTTGCATACACAAACATATCTTCGTTTATTGGGGAAAATACAAATTTGTCTATATGCAGTAGAACCAAACAAATACTTTATATGGTCCCAAGTATTTAGCAAAGGGCACGAGGAGCTGAGGGTACGAGGAACACATGTTTTGGTATGTCTTTACCCTAGAGTAGAATAAACTGGCTTGTAGTACTATGTTCAGTGGTGATTTTAGTATTTTGTTGGCTATAGTTTCCAATTTGCATTGCAAACTACAAACACTAAACATGAGTATTTGCTGTTACACAGCATAAATTCCATTGAGATTACCATGCCTAACGGGACCAATGTGTAAAAAAGAGTTCAGAAGGTTGATTATCCATGTTCGGTATGTGATTTGTCTCAGCCATTTTTCTTTATCCGGTGCTTTTCTTCTCAGCAAATTTACCGAGTGTTGCCTGATATAAGACATGCTGTTTGTTCATGTGTGTCACAAGCTCTTGAATAGCTAAAACCTAAACATGAGTAATTTTGAGATATTGACCAAGTATTCGGGAAGATGCTGAGAAGCCAATGGTAGAACAAGACACAAGTGCTACCAGCTGAAGCACGTTGTCACCTTGCTCCCTGCTCAGAATACCGCCGACGGGAAGTGCTGATTGATGTTGTGGTGTAACTTGACAGTTTACCACGGTTTGTTCAGTAATATTAGGTTGAACTGCGATTGTAAAAGTGGAGTTTGACACTGTTTTTTTCTACTTTCGTTGGGGTTTGCTGTTGATATTTGTTTTGCAATCTGCTGCTTCAACAGATCGAAATGCCTGAGTGCTATAGATGTCAGGATATCGCAAACATTTTCTGTCATTTTTTTCATGACAAAAGAGCGCTGCACGAGCTTATATTATTCTGTGCTATGTACCGGCCATAAAACTGTAGGAAATATCACCAATTTTGCCTAATCTGCCATCTAGACTAGGACAATTATAGCAGCTTCGCCTGATCATCCATGTTAGATTGTTCAGATCCAAAATGCTAGTTCAGACATGTTCTTTGCAAAAGCCAGTTGAGGCTGACGCTGTGTGAGCTCTGGTACCATTTCATTGGGACTTTTTTTTTACAATCAATACCACCCAAATGAAGAACAGAAGGGTACATCCACACCCAAAAAACAATGTTGACACTAAAAGAATTATTACACTAGTGCAAATATGAAGATATTCACCCAAACGTTGAGAAGCAAATACAATGTCGCATTCCTGACAATTTTTATGTAAGAACATATATTCTTGTAAAGGAATACAAAATAATCGTGATAGATTACACAGTGAAGATATGGGCAGATTATGAGTCCTAAATGAATGAAGAGATTACCAAAAGTTCAGCAGATTGAGAGCGCTAAATGGACAAAGCTTCTAGAAAATTCAGCAGATTCTAAAATTTCAGAAAAAAATTAACAGATTCTAAATCATGTGACAATAGCATAATCAAAATCATTGATTGAAATACGAAGGTTTCATCTGAGAAAAAGATTTTTTTTCTTTCCTTCGTTTTTCTTCTTTGTTTGATTTTGTGGGTTCCTGACAATTCTTATGTAGACAAGATAAAAAGTTTTTTTTTGACAGTAAGCTCACATTGACGTTTTGTTTCTTGAGAATTATAAGCTCATATATGTCTCGTCTCAAACTGCAGAAGCACCACCGTTGGATCAAATTAATCTGAGCCGCAAATGAGCAAGCAACAGCAAGCACCACCGTTGGGATATCTACAGGAAGGCCTTCTTCCCCAAAATCCTCGGGCTCATTCACACACACTCCTCTCCCGTTCTAGGGTTTCACCACCGAGCCAGGTTCCGGCGGCGGGATGGGCGGCGGCGCGGCGGATGAGCGCCAGAGACGCGTGGTCTCTCGCGCGGAACCCACCCTCCAACACCAACTGCAAGAAATGGCCTCGCTGCCGATCCCCGACGAACTCCTGGGGGAAATCCTCCTCCGGCTGCCCACCCCGGCCGATCTCGCCCGCTCCTCCGCTGCCTGCGTCGCCTTCCGCCGCGTGACCGCCGACCGTTCCTTCCTCCGGCGGTACCGAAAGCTCCACACCCCGCCCCTGCTCGGCTTCCTCGAGGAAAGCAAATTCTTCCATGCCGCCACCCAGCCGTACCCCTCCGCATCGGCAGCCAGCGCTGTTGCTGTGGCCGCCGACTTCTCCTTCTCCTTCCTCCCCGCCCCCGCTTGCAGCTGGGTCCCACGGGACACCCGTGACGGCCGCGTGCTCCTCGACAGGCCAACGCGCATCCCTACTGGTGATGTCTTCTTCCCGGAGGTGGTGGTGTGCGACCCCTTGCACCGGCGATACCTCCTGCTTCCCCCAGTTCCCGACGACCTAGCCTCTACGGTGGAGGACCTATTCTGGACCAGAAAAAGGACGAAGCGGCTCAGCGTCCAGATCTTCCTTGTCCCTACCGGCGACGAGGAGGAGGAAGCTGCAGATGAGACATCATTCAGAGTGATCTGCATGGCACAGTGCAAAGCTAGGCTAGTCGCCTTTGTCTTCTCTTCCAACACCGGACAATGGCGAGCTGTTCCACCTCGGCGTTGGATCGATTTGTCTGCTGACTTGCCACGGTTGACATCAAGGAATCGCTTCTACCATCACCAGTACGTGTATGGTTGCTTCTACTGGACCACAGGTTCTATCGAAGAAAGCAAATTGCTAGTGCTTGATATCAAAACAATGGAGTTCTCCATTGCTAAACCCCCACCAGAAGCCAATGGTTGTTTAAATTTTGTCATGGTGGAGGCAGGGGAAGGCAGGCCTGGGATGTTTGTGGTACAAGAACCTGAGAGTTCTGTGCCACCAGATAACAGACCTACCATCAGTTATTTCATTAGGCAAAATGACAGTGGGAGCTCTAGTCGGTGGCGGAAGGTGAAGGAAACCTCACTGGATTTTCGGCCCCATTTTGTATGTAATATGGAGAAGTACCCGCTCCTGTATCAGGTGCGAGAACGAAGCTCACAGCTCAAGGAATGCTGTTTCACGATGGACATCGAAACCTTCCAGCTTGAGAAGGTGTGTTATGTAGAGTCTAACGAAGTTTTTTTGCGGCGACTGCGTGCATATAGGAACTTTCCCCCATCTCTGTTGTCGTCACCAACCATATCAAATGGTAAGCTATCAAGTTATCTACTTCTTTTTTATCACACATCACATAGTTCATTATGGGGATCGGTAACTCTTCTTTACATGATTTGGTCTTATTTTGTTTTCTCTGCTTTTGGCAAAGCTAATCAAGCTCGGGAACGTAATTATGATTTATTTGTGTGTTTATTTTAATAGACAGGCTAGAGGAAGTATTTTGAAGAATATGAGAAACAATCTTGAGATCTAGTGGATCATAAAAACACGATTTGCAATTATTATTTTCAAGAAATGTGTTTGATACTCAAGTCTGGAGCTACTGGAGAAGGAATACGAGCCTACATCTAATTCATTTATAGATTGTTTCACCTTAGAAACATTTATTCGAGCCAAGCAGGACTTATATTTTCTGCTTTTATTTCAATAGATATGAGGAGGCAGAGAAATCTATTTTGGTCATCTTTACACCTATAGGTTTATCTCATGATTTTGGTTTCTAGTAGAACTGCATAACTGGTATGTTCCCTCTATATCAGTATATGATGTAAGAAAAATAGAAGTGGGGAGCTTAGTTGATTTCTCAAAGCAGCGTTCCAAAATAAATAAACTGCTCAATGGACTGGCATTCACATAGCAAAAAACTGCTTGTCAGCTTGTGGTCATAAACTATATGATTTGAAATCTGCTTCTGAAAATAAACTAGAAACAGGGCATCAATGTTCTGTTTTGATAGTTTGAACTTCTCGCATTCCTCTATCTATGTCGTTCAAGTCACATGCCCAATGCAAGCAATCATTTTGATTTAAAAGCAGAGGATGCACGTAGTTTGTTGATTTTCACTACCTGTACCCTGTTTTTTCCTTTGGCGACTTAAGTTAGAAATTTGTTATTGCCATGCTAGCTAATTTATGAAGTACTGCAACGCGAAGCTTTCATTTGTCGGTTACTTCTTATTTTTGTTGTCTGGCTATGGTTGACAACTTGTATTGCGAACTACAAATGCAAAACTTGAGTGTTGATTCTCCACGGACTGTATGTGATTTGTTTTAATCCCCCATTTTAGCTCAGTCTTTCATTCTTCCTGTGTTTTCCTTCTTGTTTATCTGTTCACCTCAGCCTTTTCTTCTTGTACATTTCCAAGTGTTGTCTGATACTAAGACCAAACTTGTGTCCCTCTTTGCCGACAACCTGTTGTATATCTACGATCTGAATACACTTAACTTTGAGATATTGCGTAGGTGTCGAAAAGAAGACTGACAAGGGGATGCTGGAACAAGGCTGCGCTGCAAGCTCAAGTGCAGAGTCACCACGGTCCGGGCAGTGCTGATGCAAATGCTGGAGGTCAGGGAGAGGATTGGAGATGCTGGAGAGGTTGCGATGCAACTAGACAATTAATCACTAAGTTGGTCATATGTAGTGTGTTTTGGCTTTGGTTAGTTGCGGTATGGCAAATGGTTGGTGAATTAACCTGAAGTTTATCTTGTTCCTATAGTTTATCTAAGTTCCTTTCTCTGACAATGGCTGGTCTATTAGACCTGGTAGAGAGAGAGAGTAAATGCCGTTTAGATTCACATTCAGTGGTATGTTAATTAAGACTACGTAACAGGGCAATGTGGTTTTAATCTTGCTATCTGGCTGCCAAATTATGTACCTGCTGCAACTGTGGCATGGCCGCATGGAACATCCCAGGTGTGCTGATCTACTCTCTTTGTTTCACTCTATCAAATTGTCTATCCAGCAGATTTCTGGGATGCGTAAAAAAAAAAGCTAAGCACATGCTTTTGGCAGTGGGTGAACCAGATGGTATGTTTTCTAAGTACATGCGTCTGTCCGTGTGTGTGTGTGAGAGTGAGAGGGCAACGGGCGGTGGCGCCCGCTTTGGGAGTCAGTAGGACGCCGTTCTGAAGATGTTCACCTGCCTACGCGGGCTCTTGATTCTGAATTATTTCGTGTGTGTCATTTGGTTTCCTGATTCTGAATTCTGGATTCTTGTTAAGGTTTGCTGCAACTGGACACTATAGAGTGCTTTTGACTCAGATTTGCTAGAACCTGGAGTTTATCGTGTGTTCATGGTATATAGTAACAGGAGCACAGTCCGAAGGTTAACTAATAGGTATATAGTAACAGGAGCACAGTCCGAAGGTTAACTAATAGGTGTAGCATTTTGTTGTATACTAATAGGTGTACTATTTGGAGAAATGCCGAGGACCAGTTACTTTGGTTTGAATACAGAAATGATTCAGTCGTACACAACAAGAATGCCATGCATACTGATGCTCTCTTCTATGCATTCTCTGTCTTTTTACCAGGTACTCACCTCACAAACTGTTCTACATGTCCATCACTTTCGAATCTCTGTTAGCTTAGTTTATTGTAATGTGTTTACCAAGGAGAATCTACTGCTATAGAATGGTCTCTACGGGTAGGAGCAGGAGTTTGGCATGATTGATCAACTATTGCAGGACAAAGCTCTGTATCCACAGGACTAGTCGAGCAATTGCTTGCTCTATTCCTAGAAGAGGGTTAAGCGCGTTCAGAAAAGAAAATGGATGAGAAGACCATACCAGAATAATCTGGTCTTTCGCCTGCTTGATCTGCAACTATCATTGTTTTGTCAGGCACAAGTCCATTGTTGAACATTGCCGGAGGGCCATACCGTTGTTGAACTTAAACAGATAACGGTTTCAGGGCATGCAATGGCCTGATGAACAAGTAGCAATGGCCTGATTAATGTGATTGTTAGGATAAGATCGCCGAGCATCAACGATGTAGTTTTCCACAATCAGTAGTTTAGTTTAGACCATAAGAGACATCAAGCGATTGTGATCTTGATGTATGGTTGCCCATCTCTGTAGCTTCTGCTACAAGCCTACAAGCGTCTCAAATGAATGGGTCTAGTCATGTTTGTGCTGTCTTGATCTATTCTTTCAGTGTTTTGCTACAATCTGTAAAGAACTACTGGCAAGGCATGTGATCTGCTGGGAATGGGATGCATTGGCAAATGGTTGTTGCGGAGAAAATTGTGTTTTTTATACTCTGCCTCTAGCACAGAGCTAAAGTTCAAGCACAATAAGTGACACTGTTCTTTGGTATTTACTCTCCACGCATATACATTACTATTAATTTCCATAAGATAAAAAAAATGTGTCAGATGGGCAACACATGCCTATATATTTCAGTAGCTATTGACCCTGGTTCGCCTAATAATTACTAGTACCTTTGACTATATACTAGGGAATGTGGGGCGGCGACACGCCGCTCCCGTGGAGACAAAAAAGATTTATCTGAGTGCATAGTTAAGCATGACATTGATCTGGTTTTGAGCAAACCAAAGACAATGAATAGCTGAATATTATAAAGTTATTGATAGATATATCCATAAAAAACTACACTGCTAAACACGGGAGCATAGTTGCTTACTCTAAATCATGCTACTACTGGTAAGCAGAGCTACCCAAACTGCACGGCTTACACAAAAGGAGGATGCTGATTCTAATCTATTCCTATACTTCTGCTTATTCAGCTGTTCTGGTCCTTCATCTTCGGTGGAGTGAGAAGCCAAGGATTGCTCCAGCGATGTATGGAACGTCGGCGTTTGCTTCGTCTTGCAGATCGGACTCGTGGTCGCTCTGTGCTTCCAGTCCCTGGTAGAAGACAGTAGTTTACCGGTCCATATTCTTCAGCGTGGCGCCGTCATCAGCAAAGAGGATCCACAGGACCTCTCTGGTACCTACTCCTGCGGATGTACTTATTTGCAAACGAAGTAGCATACCTCTGCCGGTCTTCGGTTTTTCCACATCCAGGACACTTATAGGTTTCCATGTGGTGTCTTTCCTCTCCAGCAGTCTTTGCAAGAGTAGAACCACCAGTTGTGGGTCGTTCACTTGAGTGATCAATATGTTGAGCCTAAACTTCTGTCTCTGAATGGACGAGTAGAGTATAAGTTATAAGTGTGTGGTTCTGGAGGGAAGTGGTGATGTTTTACAGATTTAAAATAAAAGCCTTACAATGTCCGGGTCTTCCTGTTCTAGTGCATACATCATGCTTACGGAAGGATCGGTTGCCGTCGTGGACATCTCACTCGATGATATAATGATGTCCTTGGATGCTGCAGCTGGGCGTGAAACATACGTCAGATCGGAGTTTAGTATATTGCTGAACTAATCCACATCTGTGTGCAATTTATTAACCTGTTACGGAGAGACTCGGCTTTAGAAATTGACGGGTAAGTGCCAGCGCGTCAGAGAGGTGCTCCTGAATGCTAGTAGACCTGTGGTGTTATAAGTTATTATTCGGAGTACAAAACAACAATCTCACTAAGCAATACCACATTCTGTGAGTGTCTTGGATATGAGTACCTTGAAAATTAAGGACAGTCACTCGTGTAAGTAGGAACAACATGCATGCCTAGTTGTCACTCCAGTGGCATCTGAAATTAGCAACAAATAAGGATCGACTTTATATACCAAAGGGTAGCAATACATAAGATGCATGTCCTGGATAATGATGAGCAAGATGACGCCGGTACGGTACATATTCCTGGCTTTTACTGGAAGATGACGCCGGTATGGATAATGGATGTATGAGCAAGGACAAGTGGAAATCAATGACTTGTAGTAAGTATATATGGTACACTATAGAGTACATAAACTTCATTACTCTGTCTTGTTGAGATCACTCGGCTACATTCAACCCAGTTGTTTGTACGTAACATATATAGCTAGCTAGCCTTCATCTCATATCTTTGGGCACGAAGAAATGTGGAAACAGAAAAAATGAGTTTGTTGTTTTGTGGTGGCATTGACACGAGTTAGCCAAGAATATGACCTTACTAACTGTTTTCATGGGAAGGGTAGGCATTGGGATACCATAAGAAACCAGTTCCAAGACAGCAGCTCAGCTTTGGCAAGCTAGGAATGATGCACGCGACTCACGGGTTATGAGCGACCCGAGAACCGTTGCTATGCAGTCCATTGCGACTGTGGAGGAGTGGCGCGCTGTGCAAGCTAAGGAGCCTCAGGTGTCCAGCAGGGTGCACGAGCACTGGCTCAAACCCGACTTCGGCTGGCACAAAATTAATTCTGATGGAGCTTTTCGCTCGAGCAGTTGCAATGGAGGGGGAGGCGTGGTTATCAGAGACCACCATGGAGGCTTTGTCGCTGGAGCCTGCCATTTTTTTACCTATGTTGCAGATGCGGAAGGTGCGGAGCTCCTAGCTTGTAGAAGAGGTTTGATGCTGGCTAAAGAGATGAACTTGGATTCGGTAGTAGTGGAGATGGATTCTATAGTGGTTGCCTCAAAATTGACAAGGGTGGAGAAGGACATGTCTTACCATGGGCCATTGGTTGAGGATGTTAAACTCCTCCTTAGAGGTTTTGGATTCAGGGGCGAAGGACCTCTTCGGACAAGGTATGGCAGCTGCCCTACCTTGATTTTTTGCGAAAAAATTGCATATATATAAGCTTCTATTCAATCTACATATAGTTCTTTGCAAAGTACGTGAGTTCTGAAGAAAAACTACTACTCCCTCCGACCCATATTAGTTGACTCACATTTGTCTAGATTTGGATAAATCTTGACACTATTTAGTATATAGATCATCTAAATTTTGACAATTTCAAGTCAATTAATATGGGCCAGAGGGAGTACCGAAAATAGAAAATGGGCTATATTGGAGGGGATTCGGCCGTACTGGTCGTTTGCTGAGACGCGCACTAGGGAGCAGTAGGCTCCTGGTCGTGTGTGCGTATGTGGCCGGAGCCCCTTCCTGTCTTCACCCCGGAGAGATCGAAGCCTACGAGTCTTGGACTCGAGCGACGAGCAAGAGGAACGCCGCCGTCTTCTACTAATCTACTCTCTGCCGGAAAAACTGCCTGCCGATCAGGCCGCCCTCCCCATAATCCTCCTCCAACCTTCTCATTTTCTTAAATTTTAAATTCTCGGTGACACGGTTCACCCGGCTAGGGATCCTTCTCATCTCAGTTATAACTTCTGACATTGCTTTACTGCTTTAAAATATAGGGTTATGCTCCTTCCTATTAGTGGCCTCTAGGCCCCGCAAATTTGTGGTAGAGATAGACAAGAAGGGGAAGAAACCTGGAGCTTCAAAGGGGACAACTATAATTTATAATTTTGTGGTCAATTGAACTACTGAAGCAAGTTTGAATTTGTGGTCAACTAATTATGCTATTACCATTGTATTGATACAATTTTGATTTTTTGCATCATATTTTTTATACCTTTGCCCGACCTTAATTTTTTCTCGTCCTTCGCCACTGTTTGGATTGTCATCGGTTCGTGCTATCAGATGGACTGCTATCAGATGGACTGGGAATGATGTTGCACATCATTTAGCTAAAGAGGGCTGCGAGAATAAGGTTAGCAAAACTTGGCTAGGCATACCGCCAACTTTTATTGTAAGTGCTATGGAAAAGGATCTTTCAGTAAGTTAATAAAGTTCGCAGCTTAATCTAAAAAAAAAGACAGCAGCTCAGCTACACGTATTAATAGATGTCTTAGGTTCTTTAAATTTTGGATAAATCTATATAATAGTGTCTAGATTTATCTAAATTTTGACAAATTTGAGATATCTATATTTTGGGACAGAGGGAGTAGTATCGGCCTTGTAGTGTCGTGCTCGCGCACGCAACCACCACCGTGAAGTTTGGTTAGCTGTAGTGGCATGTCATTCCGTTCTTTTTTTCTTTGCTGGAGGCCGTCAGCCTATATTGGTGACATTTGGTTGAAGATTGATGAACGGGGTACCGCAAAGTTTGAATTGAAGGAGAAATCAATATCTATTTAGTTATTTCTTGATTCGTTTAATTAATTCAGATAAAAGTTGTTGTCCAACTTTGGTTTAAATAAGCAATACATGTGGAAGCTCACCATACATTAAGTGCTTGTCTTGCATTCTTCATTACGACACATTAGCATTGAAACTAAGAACCTTTTTCCCCCTCTATTAATGAATCAAGGCAAGCCTTTTGCCTTCCTTGGAATTTTTTTTTGGCGTGAAGTTCCCAATTTAAATTGAAAACAGGGGTTGCAGTATAATTGACTAGCATCAGATTTCTAGAGCGCACATTGTAGATCCATGGGCCAACAAACATCAGTTCAATAATAATTTATATAGGGGAAAGTCCGGTGTGTCAGATTTCAGTAGTTGGATTTCGGCACCTCTTGCAGTTACACACTTGGAATTCCAACTAAGTGGAAATTTCTCTAGTCAATACAATCTTAGAAAAAATAATAAGGTGGCGAGGAATCATCGACTTACTTCTGCACAATCAAAGACTGTGAGAGGGAAAAGTGATTGTGATCTTGCTGTATGGGTGCCCATGTCTGCAAGCATCTGGATGTACTGCGTTCCAAAAAAAAAATGGAAATTAAGATGTATATATTATATATATAGATCCACTCCATGAGCGGTGAAAAAAGGCAAGCTTATTTGTGCTGATTGTTTATTGCCGTTGTCAAAAGGATATGACCGTGCTGCTATTTTCTTACAGGGTGATGTTTCTTTTAGTTATGTTTGCGCTTGTCTCGATCTGTTCTTTCATTGAGACAAGCTCGTTGATATCAAAGTGTGTGTTGATAGAACCAGTGACAAGCAGGCACGGGATATCCTGGGAATGGGGTGCGCATATGCATGGTTGCCAGTGAGGTTCATCATTCTGATATTTATACTCTGTTTATGGCACAAGTACAAAAAGTTCAAGCCTAATAAGTCAAAGTGGTCTTTACACCTCAGAGATAGTATACTTTATTTCTTTTCACAAGATAGCTAAAACCGTAAGATTATAGGTAATGCATTCAGGTCTAAGACTGCCGAGTTGTTAGAACAGGATGCCTATATATGTCGGTAGCTATTGAACAGTGGTTCACCTAAAAATTACTAGCATTCCCAACATCAACCAAGACACTCCAATGTGACTAAATCTAGAGAGAAGAACCAGGGGCTTGATTGAGAAGGCGATTATGATAAGTATTAAGTGGCACTGAATGGTAGATATATGGAGATCCGTGGGAATAGGATGCGCCGGGAATTGACTGTCACACCCCGTTGCGGCTGGTGAAGATCGGAGCGTGAGGTCTAGGAGCGAGAACGAATTTGGGATTCAATTGTGCTTGCGGGCTAGCATCGGACCTGAAGGAGACGAGGCTAGGAGAAAGACATACAAGAGATAATGAAGACCTCCTCGTGCTGCTTCCGGTCCCGGTTAAGCAAGATACAAACTTCAGCTTTGACAACATTCAAAATGCACTTGTAGAAAGCCAACCGCTCCATTGAACATATGTCAAACTTTGCACAAATAATGGGCATGCAATCTAGACTTGCCTCCTTCTACTTGAGGGCGTTATCCCCAAGTGCGGTTGCAAATAGTATCTAGGGCTGAAACCACTTCTCCTACAAGGAGGCAAGTCACTATTCCAAGTTGGCAAGGACTAAAACCTCCATGCCACCATGCTGGTATTATGCCAACCTTTGGTTGCTCATTGTGTCCAAGGACCGAAACCACCTCTTCCCCAACATGGCATCTTACTCAAGAAATGATCAGTGTCCAGTTGCATTGCTCTGTTATCCGTCCTAGATCTCCTAATAACACATAGATTGCACTGACTCACAAATGTTTTAATATAGGGTTGCAAACCAAATAAGCCTTTCTCTGACAACAATTGCTGCAGCTTCCCCTCTTCTTCTAGTATTGTGGTATCAATAATTATACTCCCTCCGATCCATATTACTTGTCATTGAAATGGATGTATCTAGTACTAAAACAAGTCTAGATACATCCATTTCAATGACAAGTAATATGGATCGGAGGGAGTACATGTTTTTGGTGAGTGTACAAAATGGAAATCATGAAAACGGTTATGCCCAGAATTTTAGTAAGCATCTGATCATCAAGATCTTTGTTACATGTTGTGTCCTTGGAAGGCCTTTCAGTGAACCCCTCTGTAAAACACATGTCAATGTCCAAGAAAAAAGTGACATTCCGCCAATATGAGTGATCACACCATCATAGTACTCATTGGAGAATGGCTCAAAATTGTGTTTTAACTCAACACTGACTACAACAATGACCATGGGTGCACGTGCGGTTGCTTCACAGGTGGATGGGGAAAGCTAAACTCCGGTATTGACACCCAGGCCATGTGTTGAACACCTCATAGGCATGAATACGGTGTGGCTTTCTTCCACTTGTAGGGTACCAGAGGGCTAGACTTGGTCCGTGAGCAGCAGAGGGGCAACAAGCGTATGTGCAGGCACTACAAAAGTGCCCTCCACCACCACAACTAGAATTGGTGTGATGATGCATGCATGCAAAATGCATCTATGATCTTTGTAGCTTATTGTGCTATATTCCATCATAACTGATTCATAAAGTGGTTATAATCATGTTTTAGAATGATTTTAGGGATTTCCTCAAAGATCCTTTTATTTGCATTATAACTTTGTAGACAGAAAACCCCGTTTTGCGTATTTTTTACTATCACGGACCTTCGGGAACTCAAAAGTACTTGAGATTTTCTGAACGCAAGTTTTTATGGAGGAAGAAATCTTGGAGCACCTAGACCTCACCTAGAGTCAAGGGGGCCCAAGATAGGGCCCACCATGCAGCCTTATACCCTAGCCACGTACTTGGTAGGGCCCATCTCTCCCTTGAAGCTCCAATGCCATCATTCTTTGTGTCCATGGATTCGTCTTGATCTAAAAATGACTATATATAATTTACCAAAAATATATTGTAGGTTTACAGCTATCGAAATATAAGTACCATTCGGTATTGATTTGGCAGATCTATCTTTTTAATACTAGAAAGTACCTTCTTGATAAGTGATAATTGTGCTCACATGACCAGTTGGTATACTCCATCTTCTCCAGTGACTACAAGGTACTATATACTTCCGGATAATATGTTGCACCAAACAAACAAACATTTTATACATAGTACACCCATATGATGTTTGTTTGATCTCAAGGGTATGGTTGACGCTAGAATTAGCAATATTTTAATAGAAGCATACACCATGTGCACTAAAAGTCCCCGAGAGAAACATGCCAAGGTTTCTTTGCGATGAATTAAAATATTGCTCTAACTTGATAAGGGTTGTCTTTGCTTTTATTTTGAAGGCTTAGTTCTGCATAATCTACCATACCATGATTTTTATAACACTATAACAATAGTTGTACAATAGTTCTAAAACTCAATCAAAAGTAATCTAACGAGTACACTCAATCACATAGTCTAGAATAGAATCACCACATAAATACAAGTCATCTAATGAGGATAATGGATCATCTAACTCAATTATATCAATTTCATCCTCCCATATGTTAGATGCAATTGTTTCACATAGAGGAATATCGGGCAATAAATAATCATCATTTGCAATTATGTAAGAAGGGTTGTTCAATGGAATTTGTGTGTTACCATTATTGGAAGTAGGAGATGGGTTGCTACTCCATTCTTTCTCCACTTGTTCTTCCTTATCCTCTTCTTGGGGTTGCATGGGCATCCCCAAGCTTATGCTTTTATCAACCTCTTCCCGCAAAACATTAGTGCTCTCTTGGGAAGCAATGCCCCTCTTATTAAAGTCAACAACATAAATATTTTCTATGAAGTTGGTTATGCAATAATTAATCATAAGAGTAATCACACTTTTAAATTTACTAGATACATGACTAGTTTCATGTTCATCAATGAAGGTTTCTAATTCATAAGCTGCCATAAAAGTAATAAATTGCTCTACTTGTTCCATCCCTAAATAAGCACAATCACCTCTATGGTAAGATGCTATAACATATTATTCATGGAACATAAATTCAAAGTCTCTACCACATTAATTGTTTAGAGCAACAAATTTGATTATAATATTCAAGCAACTCACTAGCAATAGAATAGTTTTTTCATTAAACATTCTAGTCTAATCCATTCTTTTGATTCTCTATGTTTTTAACAATTTTAGTAGCATTCAAGTACATAAAAAAGTGTCATTTATATTTATACTTATGATCATAATAGGAGTATTTTTATATTTTCCATTTTCTATTTTTTAGTTTTACTTTTATATGTTAGTTGCTGAAAATAAACTAGCAACACATAAGAATAGAAGCTTAGCACTATCCTCGCCAACAACAGCACACGAAAAGTACTATGCACATAAGAATAGAAGCTTAGCAACACATTCGGTTGTGTGCTATATAGATGGGAATAGCCCTGATCATGGCATTGTACAAGGCCGGATACATATACAATATGGTGTACCCATGTTACATGTCTAATAGATAGATGAAATGACTTAGGTCTTACAATCTCAACAACCATCTATCCAGCTATTATCAATAGTCATAGACGCAATAATTTGAAAGTTAGATGACATGCTTGTTTTTGGAATGTCATAAGATAACCACTTGCAAACGAGATTTCCACTTCTAATAAAAAGTTATTGGATCCATGTTATGCCTAATTTGGCCTCTGATTAACCGGTCATGCCCACATATTCTTGCCCATCTAAGTAATATATTCACGTGTAGTGTTGTATGCATATATTATGCAACATGCAAGTGCCACTAGCGAAACATGTGCCCAAATACATTTCTCCACATGTCAGAGCAGCATTTCATTTATATCTTCTACTGGCCGGCTAGCTAAATAATACACTCTCGTACCCATCTATCCTATATATATGTGCACTATATTTTTATATTGAACTTGTGACTAGTAAAACATGATAGCCTTCCCAACTGTTTTTAGTTCCTTGGAAAGAAAGAGCAGATGAGTGAGGAGCAAAAGTCCTCGCGTTGGCATTGTGGAAATGGGATGCGTCGTGAATCCGGGACTAGCAAGGGATCCTTCATCGAGCAGTTTAGCTACTTCTGTATCTTCAAGAAGTTTCTGACGAGTAGCAGTGAATCTGTAATGGGCGTCAGGGACCTTCAATCTCGCATCTCCTATATGCCGGTGAACTTTTGCAGAACATTTTACTAGTTACGAGAGAGAGACCAGTATAAAAATGAGCGAATGGCTTAGATTAGGTGACTAAGAGTATGCCCAGTAGGCCCGCGAAGCCATACTTATTTCGTGAATAATTAGGGAGCAGAGAAGGGGCCTCTGAGCAGCGACCTTGCCGGCAACTTTGGTGACCACTATGGTGTTAGTTCATTGTGCAGCGACTGCAGCGACTACAACTACGTGCGGGAGCTGAGTGGGGCCGGACTCTGACGACGAAGGGAGCGGATCCAGTGTCGGCACGCTCGAGCGACGACGGGAGTGGCTCTACTAGCGGCAACTCAACAAACGAACGCATTGACATCATGATCCGAATTACTGCATAATTCACCAGTTTTGGCAAAATGATCACACAGTACAAATCAAGCATAACTCTTAATGATGGATTGCTTCCACACTAACATGTTCAGATGACCAAAGACTTCAGTTTGTCGGAAAATATGGAATCAATTGTCAAAACACCAGCATATGCAATGCAATGATGCTGAAACAGATCATTTTTTTAGATAAGAAGCATCATAATGTTTCTATCATATATCACTTGATATTCCAAGCAAGGAGACTGCATTTTCCATGTAGGAATGGGTTATTTGGATCGTGGGAGCACTATCCGTGGTCGTCGATCAAGGCTGATGGTGCCAGCTTCACCCCTCCTCTACCTCTCCTCTGTGGTGACCCGTGAACGGGACGAACAGGAAGGGTAGCATATTGTCACTGCCGCCATAAAACATCTCATATGCCAGCGTTAGTATATTATTTCTACTATATTGTAATCTGGCCATCAAGGATGGGGTAGCTTATTGACGTGCAAGATGTTTCGAGGCTTCCGTGCCAATCCAAGGGTGATTCCAACCCTAGCTGCCAGGGCCTCCTAAATATGCTCCTCGCGCTCTACTGTAGAACTTGATGGCGGTGGCGGCGCCCTCATTTACGAAGATGGCGGGGACCTCTGGTCATCGCACTGAGATCTTTTGGAGATAGAGGAACCACCAAAATTGGCTTATGAAGGGAGATATTAATTCAACATATTTCCACGCTGTGGCCAATGGTCGGCCTAGAAAATTCTCTATCCCATGTCTATGGGATCATTAGCGGCTCCTAGAGGAGGCCAGGGAGCTCTCCTCCTATATCTACGCCTTCTATAAGGAGCTCTTGTCGGGAGGAACCCCCTCTAGGGTCGCATTAGAAGAGGAGTTATAGCTTGCTAGGGCTAGGGTCACTGCTGATGAGATTGCGGAGCCCACTCTACCATTCTTGACTTAGGAGTCAAGTCAGGCGGTAGAACTCATGAAGGTAAACTCCACCCCTGGGCTGAATGGACTTCCGGTGTATTTCTTCTAGACCTTCTTGGATGACATCGAGCCATTGATCATGCCGATGTTCCAAGAGTTCTACATGGGAACTTTGGTCATGTCCCGCCTGAATGTTTTGGCATGATCACCCTTTTTTATAAACACGGTACAATTTGTAGATGCTCACAACAAGTACATGCATCCACCCCCCTATGAAGACACACACACCCTACCCATATGAGCACCTCCAAGGGACTGGGCCGATGAATCGGGTCTTGAGATTGACAAAGTCACCACGGGCTTCTCGTTGTCGATGGAAATGTCGCCTCCACTGAAAGAACATTCTGTCTTTTATGCAACACATAAAATTAAACCTAGGATTTGAATTCTGGTGGGCTAGGGGTAAAACCACCCTCCTAGCCACCCAACCACATATTGGTTTGCATTGGAATGATCACCTTGATCCCTAAAGTAGCAGGGGCTACAAACATATGGTAATTTAGATTGATCATAGTGATCAATGTCATCTGATGCATCTTCGACAAAGTATGCATATCAGATCTTCCCCCATAACTGAGAGAATGGCCCACCCCTATCCGTTTTCCTTTCTCCAAGGAAGTCTTAAACATGATGGGATGTTGGCTCTCCATGAAATTGTCCATGAGGTAAAGTCCAAGTGGATGAAAGGGGTCTTTCTGAACTTATACTTTTAGAAGGCCTATGACTGCTTGGACTGGCACTTCTTCCGCAAGGTATTGCAAATGAGGGGTTTTGATGACCGTCCGATCACTTGAATCATGCAGTTTGTCATTAGCAGCGGCAACACTATCAACATCAATGGGGAGGTGTGCCACTACATTAGACCATCGCACCGAGTGAGACATGGGGACACGAAGACCTCTTCTCTAAATCTTCTTTCTTCTGTGAAAGATAGTTGGTCGGATAAATTTGAAGATGAGATCGTTTTCCATGGACCCATCAAGATGAAAATGATAGATAACCTCTGAGAGTATTAGTGTAATTGTTGATCACGTCTTTGTTGCTGCAAAGGTACTTTTGGCTCTGTCGAGTCTGTAATATAGCCATTTGGGAGAGTTTATTTTGTATGACAGAGCAAAGAAGTTAAAGCCGGATATTTTAAGCTATTCTTTGGCATTTACAGCTGGGAGATATACAATATAAGGAAAACGCCAGATGATTGGTAATGCATTCATGTCCAAAGCCATCAAGTAGTTGAACCGCATGTGTATATATATGTAGTTTCCCCAATGCAAACCATGGCATGACGATGTGACTTAAAAGATCTGGAGAAGAACTCAAGGCTTAACCACTAAGGTGATTGTGAGAAACATTAAGTGGCACTAGATTGTACATATATGGTTATCTGTCGGAATAGGATGCACCTGGAATTCTTGCTTTGAAATTATATGGTCAGCAATTCACAATGTTGCAGCCCTCTGGCATGTACATGGACCGTGTCCCATTCGGTATCAAAATGCAAGTCAGTGGGCGAGGTGTCGCTGGACGACATCTCAAAATGTACTATCTGCATTGTATTGACCTTCATTTAGTTTCCATATCAGGCTGTCTAAGTAGCTCCCTTGGCCATGGCAGCTAGTTCTTGGGAAACAAAAGGTGACAAGGAACGCGTGGGCTGTGCCATGCATCAGCTCGCAGCAGTGGCAACAAAAGGTGCTTGGTGTGACAACGAGATGGTCAGGGCCGTCGGCAAGATGCTGGAGCACGAGTCCAAGCAGCTCGACCAGGACATCATGCTTGTGGCCACCATAGGCAAGTGGCTCAACTACGACCTGGTTGTGGGCGATGTCACAAAGGAAGACGACAAGCTTTTTCAGGGTGCAAGGATTTCGCAGGATGATGACATGTAGTGTGGCTTCCGTGTTTTGATCACCGGATCAAGATTTCGTAGCAAGTAATGGTGGTGCGAATTTCTAATTCATGTTCAAATTTCCTTGGCGGGCTTGCTGCATAGCAATGCGCGCGAGCTGAAAAGAAGCGGTGCTGCGCGTGCTTTGGAAGAGCAGACGTGATGTTGGGAGCAAGTACTACTTGCACATGGTCTCCCTTTTTGGGGGAAAAACGTCCAGCTACTAGGGAAAAGGAGTTCTCTCGATGCTTTCATTTGCACGACCAGTTCTAAATTTTGTGGGGCCCTAGGTCGCAATTGCCATCGGAGATAGGTTAGGTAGTACAGGACATGAAGGCAAACTCCACCCCTAGGCTGAATGGCCTTCCGGTCTCTTTCTTCTAGACCTGATTGGATGATATCCAGCCATTGATCATGGCAATGTTCCAAGAGTTCTACATGGGTCATGTCCCACCTCAATTTTGGCATGATCACCTTGATCTCTAAAGTAGCAGGGACACAAACATCCTTTAATTTAGAATGCTCATAGTGATCAACGTCATCTAACACATCTTCAGCAAAGTAAGCATATCACAGCTTCTACAATAATTGAGAGACTGGCACACCCCTTCTAGTTTTACTTTTTACAATGAAGGCTTATACATGATGGGGTGTTGTCTCTCCATGAAATTGTCCATGATGTAAAGTCCACTACTTTTGAAATTAGACTTTTAGAAAGCCTATGCCTACTTGGACTGACACTTCTTGCACAAGGTATTGCAGATGAGGCAGTTTGTCACTAGCGGCAGCAACGCTATCAACATCAACAGGGAGGTGGGCCACTACTTTAGACCATCGCGCGGAGTGAGATATGGGGACACCAAGACCTCTTCTCTAAATCTTCCTTCTGCCGTGAAAGATACTTGGTCGGATGAATTTTCAGATGAGATCGTTTTCCATGGACCCATCAAAACAACAATGATAGATAAACTCTGAGAGTATTAGTGTAACTGTTGACCATGTCTTTGTTACTATGAATGTACTCCTGGCTCTGTCGTAATATGGCTATCTAGGAGAGTTTATTTTGTATGACAGAGAAAAGAAGTTCAAGCTAGACACTTTAAACTATTCTCTGGCATTTACAGATGGGAGATATACAATAACAATATAAGGAAAACACCATATCGCTGGTACTCCATTCATGTCCAATGCTATTAAGTAGCTGAACCGCATGCGTATATATGTAGTTTTCCCAACGTGAACCAAGACATGACGGTATCTCTTAAGATCTGGAGATATCAAGGCTTAACCAATAGGATGATTCTGACAAACATTAAGTGGCACTACAAACATTAAGTGGCACTAGACTTGCATGGTAATCTGTGGGAATAAGATGCGCCAGGAATTCATGCTTAGAAATTATATGCTCAACAATTCACTATGTTGCAGCCCTCTGGCATATAGATGGACTGTGTGCCATTCGGTATCAAAATGCAAATCAATAGGCGAGGTGTCGCTGGACGACATCTCAAACCGAGTTTTCGTGTCTGGCTGTCTAAGTAGTTCCCATGGCCATGTCAGCTAATTCTTGGGAAAGCCTATGTGTGTGGCTATTCACAGTGACAAGAAAAGCAACGGCTGTGCCATGCATCAGCTCGTGTCAATGGCCACCAAAGGTGCTTGTTGAGACAGCGAGCTGGTTGGGGGCGTCGGCAAGAAGCTCGAGCACAAGTTCAATCTGCTTGACCAGGACGACATGCTTGTGGCCACCGTCGGCAAGCGGCTTGACTATGACCTGGTCACAGGCGACATCATGAAATAAGATGGCAAGCCGGTTGAGGCTGCACGGATTCGTAGGATGATGACATGGAGTGTGGCTTCTGTGTTTTGATCACCGGATCAAGATTGTTTTAGGAAGGAGTTTCTCTTTGGTAGCAACTAATGGTGGTGCGAATTTTCTAATCCATATTCAAATTTCTTGCGTAGGCTGGTTGCAGAGCAATGCGCGCTACCTGAAAATAAGCAGCGCCACTTGCTCTTTGGTAGAGGAGGCGAGGGGACGATATGTTGGGAGCCTATACTACTTGCACATGCACTCCTTTTTCGGGTAAAAACGTCGAGCTACCGGGAAAAGGAGCTCTCTCTATGCTGCCATTTGCACGGATGGCTCTATATTTTGTGGGGTTCTTGGGTGCAATTGATGATATGGATCTCTAAGGCTGATACATATTTGTTGTCAGGGGTGGAGCCATGAAAAAAGGTTGTTGGGATCAACACACATTAGCACTAGTTTGTAGCTCATAGTAACTAATATATATATATATATATATATATATATATAGAAGCTCTATTAGACCCCTGGGTGTAGAATAAGTAATTCTGCACCCGGGTCGATCGAGCGAACCGAACCAAGCGGCTCCACCGACCACCGTGTCTATCGTCCAACATAATTTTATTTCATTTTTACATCACTGATTCCCTTTTCTGGTCGTGGGGTCCTTGGAGCTACGCCCACCTTCGTCAAATAAAGTGGGTGCGGTTCTTGAATCGACGGTTGGACGCGTGGTGTGGCCGGCGAGCGAGTGCGATTGGCACTGCCGGCGAGCGGCTTCAGCTGCAATTCCGGCGGTCGAGTAACTGCAGGATTGCGGCGGGCGGCGGTGTCCTCGGCGGCACTGTCGTTGTCGGCGGGTCGATTCTCCTTCAGTTCCTGGACTCCACGGTGTGGTGGGCGTACGGCGACCACGCGGGCGTACGGCCTCCACTCCTCCTTGGTTACCGGAGGAACGACCTCGAGCGCCGCCGCCGTCTGCGGCGGATCCAGCGCCTCCTGTATGTCCTTGTTAGGCACCTTGGCGTCTCTGCGGGGCCTTCAATCGGCAGGTGGCCTCAGTGGCGTGTGGTGCTGCTGGTGGCTTGTGGTGCCGCTGGTGGCGTTGTCCCTGGACGACAGCAGGTGGATTTGTTAATGTGTTCTTATCTTTCCTGATTTTCTAATGTTGGTTTATTGGTATCTGGTGGCTGGGATCTACACTAATGAATGTTTGTTTTCTGCTACAAGATCTGCAGTAGAAGCTGCAGACAAGGACCCCCATGCCGTTCCATGGCCTTGCTGTGCATTGTTCTAACTGCAAGGTTCATTCCACCCTACGAATTATTTGTTTGTGCCTGATGAGTAGTATTTGTTTTCTAGCCATGCTTGATGGGTAATTGAAGTATCTTCTGTTTATGCATGCTTTGTTGAATAGTGATTTGCATTTGGGCATAATTATGGAAGTGAGGATTAGATCAAAGAAAATGAATATGTTATCGAATTTAATAATGTAAGAGGAAATTTCTAGTCTGAAACTGAGATTTATATGAAAGAAGCATATAGGCATCAATGGTTGCTTTGCCTTTCAATCAAATTTTCAGCTGGTGTGGATATCCTTGTAACAATAGTTAGTTTCATTATTCATAATCTCTCCTTCTGGAACATATCTTTGCTTCAAGTGTTTCTGCAGTTAGAAATATTATGCTACAGAGTCCAATTTTGAATGACATGATGTAACTGAAGCTACAATGTTCTAATAACACTTCTCGCAAAGGCACCCATTAAACACTAGTGTGTAACCAAGCACTTGCACTGAAAAATTAGCACCTTGATATGCTACGTGGTACAAAAAAACCGTTTTCTTTTGGCAAGCACGAGCCCAAACATTTGCCTCGTTCATTACTAATAAGTAATATGTAGAGATCATGAACTATGGGTACCAAGTTTTTTTATATGTGAATGCAGCTCCATTTTAGTCAAAGAAGTGAGGCATGGGTGCCGAATGTGATTTTGGAATCTGAACTTTGGTTTTACAATTGTTCTTTTTCGTAACTTTCAAACTAGCTAAAAGCCAGTAGGAAAATCTATGTTTGGTGAGATGGGAAGCTGAACCTGAAGCTGAAATTTTATGTTAATAAGATGCTATGTTGCTTGGGTCTGAGGGATCTAAATGTTTCAGTCGCCAGGGTGATTGATGAACAACTGAAACTAACGGGAAATTTCTGGCCATATGCAAATTGAGCTACTTGAATTTTGGCACACGTAATCTCTTCTGAGCTTGATGTAATTAGTCTGATAATTTTTTTAAAAAAAATATAGTGCTTTCTGAAATTCTTTTACAGCTGGTTTGCGAGTGGCATTGAGTTTTGTCCAAACGAATTTTGTCTATTAACAATAGGGTTGAATTGCATCGTTTGATATTTTCCCAAATTGTCATCAAGTTATTTAGAGTATATGAGATGGAATCTGTTTGTTAAACAGTTTTCTTTATTCCCAAGGCTGCTGAAGAACTCGTAAGGCAAGTTTGGAGAACGGGGACATTCTAGTTTTTCATACTCAGTTGTGCTTTTGCAGGCACATGAAGGATGAAGCTTTACCGTTAATTCTTAGATTGAGTGATATTAGGCAGACATCCCACCATGCCGTTAGTTCTTATGATGCATATTTTATGGGCATGCCAAGGCATGAAAAGTTCTTGACTCATTTGGAAAATGGGGACATTTTAGTTTTTCTTACTCTGTTGTGCTTTTTCGAGCACATGAAGAAGGATGAAGACTTACCGTTAATTCTTAGATTGTGTGATATTTGGCTGACATCCCACCATGCCGTTGGTTCTTATGATGCATATTTTATGGGCATGCCGAGGCATGCGGTTAATTCTTACGTCGGGCCAAGGGTCGCTGAGGGTAGTTCTTATGTCATTTTTATGGGCATATTAGACCGTGATAATATTCTTACAACGCACAATTTTACTGCACATTAAACCAAGGCGTGCTTTTTTTTTTGAAGCATGGAGACAGAGAAGGTTCTTGACTCGTTGTTCCCATGACCGAGACAGAAACCGCTACCTGGAATCAGCCTCTCCATATGGAGAGGTAGCGGCTCGTCCTTGTCCTCGGGTTGGGGATCCTGTCCAAGTTCTGAGACCTTGAAATTCCTCCCAAGATCAACTTAATGATTATTATGCCTGTAGGAACAGTCTGCATTGTAAGTAATCAGCAGTCATGCCATTTTTTTCTTTCTTTCATCTTTCTATTTGCAAGTTTGAATCAATTATTTGATTCATTAGATTAGAACTCCATAATTTACAAGGATTGTAGGACTGACATAACTGCAATTGTGAGTGATCTGGTATTCTGGTGCATGCAGATTTGGTTGCAAGACCCGATGTTTCTACTCTTGGTTAGATTATTTGGTGGCCAATGAGGTTTGATTTCTCTGATGGCACTATGAAAAAGCTAGTTGCATGTTCATATTTCAAGTGGAAAGAACAGTACACTAAAACAGGGACCACAGTAGGAGTACTTAGCCAACAATTAGTGACACTTTAATCAATTGTCCTTTTTTCCGTTTCTGGTAGGTGCAAATAATGTTAGGGATTCAAATTTAGTTCTTTTACCATAACTTTAGCTAGCTAAAAAATCAGTAGAAAAAATCTATGATTTGTGAGATGGAAAGGTGAATCTGAAGCTGAAATCTATGTTAATAGGATACTATGTTGCTTGCAGCTGAGGGAAGCTAACGGGGGATCTCTGTCCACCTGCAAATTGAGTTGCTTGAGGACAAGCCCTGACCAGCAACAGGGCAGTGAATTTGGGCACGCAGAGTCTTTTATTATCCTGATGTAAACTGGTGATGCACAAATATCCCTGAATATTTTGTTGTCTATGTGTTCTGCAATCATAAATTAGGCTTGGGAAGGAGGCAGGGCAACACCTTGCATGCAGTGCCAAGAGCGTGTGAGAGGCCAAAACAAACAGTTTCATGACAAGCTTCTCAACATCGGCCAAGAGAAGCACATTCAGCCTCACTGGAGAGAGAAGACAGTGCTACTATCATAATTAGGAGAACAAGAGCTAAAGCCCTGAAGATGATTCCATAAATTCAGTCTTTTTGTATCTTGTTTCAGTTTAAGTGTATATCTTGTTTTGGCCTGTTTGTTTACAATGAGACTGGTATAATATGTCGGAAGATCATCTTGCAAACCTTGTAAGCATAGTTGTCTTGTACTCTACATGTATACTTGAAAAAAAAGAATTTTTTGTTCAGCCACTGCATTGTCACAGCACCTTAACCCATGTTGAATTTTTTAGTGTAATACATCCTTGGACCCTCGCTGCTGATGATGATGATGAGTAGAGGTAAGTACTTAAACCAACCAAAATATTGTATGTTACCTCATTTTAGAGATGCTATATGTAGTTCTCGTCAAGTATGTTTTTTAATATATTTATCTCTTTGTATCGTTTTGTGTTACAAGTTTTTTGGGATGCTTCTTGCGGAATGTTATCTATTGTTTCAGGCATTAAAAGCGAAACATTCACCATTGAGAGGAGAAAGACAATTATTACGCAATTGGGCAACAATGGCAATTGGGAAGAAGCCAGCATGACGCCTACAATCTTATCACTCAAGAGGCACAAAGCCAAATTCTAGTTGATTTAATTAAAGCTGTATGGATGGTTGCACGAATTGAATTATTTCCTCGATGTAAATGTGATATGGTGTAGCTTTGTAGTATAAAGTATAAACCCTGAATAGAAATTACTTGCCATGTTGCGTTACTATGCAACCATTTTTTTCTTTCTTTTTTACTGATGCATCAAGTCATGTCGATTTTATGAGCAAATAATGGAGTCCATATTTTGGCTTTCACATAATTTTATGAACAGATGGAGCGTGGGTTGTTGATGACTACGACGATACGACGTACGCTTGTCCCAGCTGTTTCTTGGCTATGTAAATTTTGCAATAAAACTCTATGTCAAAATTATAATGGCGGTCATAACTCTTATGACAACTGGTTGTAGGTGTTCAATTATGTTAGTATCATGATTGTTAATCGATGGAGCTAGCAGTTTTTTTCTACTGATAGCTAGCAGATTTTCTTACGTCGACTCCTCCGTTTCTCGTTTAGCTTTGTTATGTTGCCCCAACTTTATTTTTACAACACATGCAGCTCCGATCGAATCTTAGCCACCCGCTGCCAGCTGTTCGCACGCCATAACTTTTTTTACATCGCCTGGCACCCGCAGCCAGCGGTTCGCACGCAATAAAGAAGCAACGTAATAATCTTATGTTGCATGCAGCCAGATTATGTCGCGCGCGGGATGAACCAGGTGCGGACGGGCAGAACAGGTGCGGCGCGCGTGATACGGGCGGGGAGCAGAATAATATTCTGCACCCAGGGAGTCAAATAGCGCGACCCTATATATATATATATTATTGAAACTGGCATAAATAATGATAATTGCCAATTTATTATAATAATTCAAATTCTGATTAAAAACTAATAACCTCTATTTCTTTGTGGCCTCACCGATCTTTCAACTTTGCAATGCGGCGATGCGGGAGAGCTGCTAGGGTTTCGTGGGATGCCATGGATATAGAACTGTGACAATTTGCAAAAATGTAGTCGCCGAAGGACTCAGGTGAAAATATGGCACTTATATTGAAGCAGCTGGTTGCAAATAGCACATCTGTCATTATGCTTTAGTTAGCAAGGTGGCCCTCGAAAATCCGAGGACATTGGATTTTGAGTGTTAAATTTGTCCATGTATTGTTTGTGGTGTCATAGGTATTGGAGACATGAAACTCTAAGAAAAATGAGACTATAGAAGACCGAACAGTTATGCGGGTAGATTATCACAAGTGTGTGATATATTTTGAAACATTTTAATTTTTGGAGAGTAGTCTTTATGAATTTTTTTAACATACTATGTCCCATATATTCTAGAATATCTATTTCGAAATGTAGTTAGCATTGTTTTATATATTTCTACTATCTTTCTTCTTAATTCCGGTCTTCAATGTAGGTGTTATACGTGAATTAAGTGAGTCCACACGGTGGTACTACGCCACACGACAGTCAGATGTGCGTGGGGATCATACCCATGGTGACCGAATCCACTCTCATGTTATACTCTTCCTCTAACATGTGTTAGTTGTGTCCTGTAAGGATAGTAAACTCAGACTCATGTAACATGTTTATGTTAAGAACTACTTTGATGGAATATATTTTTCCTCTAATTAGGTAACTCGATTTCTGCATGTCATTAGTAATCTTTCTTAATCCAATTCCACCACCAGATTCTTCCTACTGGTTATCAACACTCGTTGGTGCCATCATCATACTACCCAATACATTTGATCAATCATTTGATTCACATGATAAACTACAAAAGAATAAAAACTATGATTGCAATGACACATACACTAAAATCTTAATGAAATAGAATCATGGTCTACATCAAATTCATTGTTATCACGGATCATTTAGTCTCTTAAATAGAAGTCCTCTAAATATCGCATTAGTGGGTTATTTCTTGTTTTGAGAAATGTAACATGTAACGATCGTAATATGTTTTTGTTGAGAAGTTTAGACCACCTTGGTACTTACCTAAGAAATGTAGTGAATAAGCTAATAGATATACATGGTCTCTCAAGCTTTCCACAGAGCACAGATTGGCAATCAATGATTAAAAAAAAACTCAATGAGGTGCCCAGTAGTAGGTGTGTATACTTAAAACTTTCAGGTTGCACACGCTACGTGGCATTGATACATTTTTATATTTAAGCAGGACATCTACCCCTTGATCTTAAATCTCGCAGCAAAGATAAATATCGACAAGAAAGAAGAGTTTGTCATTGCATTATTGGCTCACATAGATAACACTTTACTCTGCACGCAAAATAAAAAACACTTTACTCTGGCATGGGCATATGAGTGAGATAGTGAGGACTGATCTCAATAAGGTATTCCATGGGAAGGGTAGGCTTCGGGACAAGAGACTACACTGATTGAAGATCTGCTGCCACAAGAAGTTCATCTTTGACTTCTTTGTTGAATGATTCATGCACGTTCTCATTAGCATTTCCTTTAGATTACAAGAACATGTGTTAGAGCAATGAAGCCTACCGTAGGCAATAGACGCATTCGTCAGACCATGAGTCGCAAATAGACAAAAAAATTCATGCAGTAAATAAAAAGTACACTTAATAAATAATGTTCACGCTGTATGAAATAATTGTTCGCGTGGTATTAAATAATTTTTCACATGATCAAAATCATGGGCTACACCACCTGATTGAAAATTAAGCGCACCCTTAACTTAATTACTTCTCACTGGTGTAAAGCTTCATTGCGCCTACGTTGTTTAGGTCAGATAGAACATGTATGGAACCAACGATCAAGTCTGATGTTCAGGCTTGTCCTCGTCGACGAGTGACGGGGCTGGGATGGCTGCTTTCCCTAGCTATAGGTTGTGCATGAAGTTCTTCATCCAAGAGAGAGTGTTTACCGGACGGCCTAGGACTGTCGTTCCGTTGTGTGCCGTTTAGCCGGCCCTGATATGCCGCCGGTGTACCATGGTTCAGAGGTAGTGGTTCTGCTTGACCTTAGCAGCGTAGCCCAACAATTCTCATTTTCTTCAGCTCGTAGTCGATCGCAGGCGCTTCCACACCGATGGAATTAGCTGGCAGAGTGTGCATTCATGCAGCTAATCATTTAACAACATCTGCTCCACGCTCAACAAGGCACTGAACTCTTTGATGACCATCATCATTTAGAAAGAACACTTGCAGTGGGGGATATGCTATTCTTGCTTCTGCAACAATACATTTGCACTTCTGTTGCGCAACGTTCATCTCGGAAACTCTGCTTCCAATACTTCGGGCCATAAAAAATAATGCACCATGTGGGGGAGGTCGTATACAAATAACAACTAACACCAACAAGACAGATACACCATGTTTTCCATCTGTCCAAGCTCAAGAAGGCGCTCCACCCTAAAGATTGAAGAAAAGAGAAGGCGCTCAAGAAGGCGCTACTATAGAACAACAAGAGGGAAAAGGGCAAAGTTAGCACGGGCTCTTTGGATATCCAAGCCCATGGATTAGCCCATGAAGAGTCACACAACAAGATGGACACTGTTATATCGCCGTGGGGTTTTCATGTTGTAACAGTTTATTGCTGTGTTCTCACCCAACTACCCTTCTACCTCTGTCCCTGAACTAGATCGATGATGTCTACCTTGGCGTGATGCTAGGATAACTGGATATGTGATTTTTAATTGGATCGACTCCTAGGAAGAGCCTCACACATTAGCGGAGGATTATGAGCGCCAACCTGTGATACATGGATATATGTAGTCATGTTTGTTTACTCCTCAGCCACACATGCTCCTCAGCATTGCAATTTATTTTCTATCCCCGGCATCATTGCATCAAAAGTTAGACTTCCAACAACATTGAAGCCAGCAAAATAAACTTCATAATAAGGACAACCTATATATTGAACTAAAACGGATGTACTAGGCACTTCTAGGATGGACTATATAAATGCGCATCTCTTGCTGGGATCCTAAATTTTGATCAGAAGTGTCAAGTCTAGGCTCATTATATTATATGTTTTTAAATAAGTATATGCCTGAATTGTTTGAACAAAAAGATAAAAAGTTGGTAGAATCAAGGTGAGAATGGGAGATATCAGGATGCGAAGCTCTACAATGTGGCATGAAGTTCCTGGAGTAGAAGCACTATCTTCCCGAGGTCTTTTCCCCACCCTCCAACTATCTAGCATCAGTTTGTAGCGATTTTGGGGTATCATCAGGCGATTCAACCGATCAAGTAGGCCACGGCTACCGGAAGGATCATTGCCGATGATTAACAGCAGGATCAGCACCGAGGTAGACAGGACGAGGAGATGTAATTTCCATGTGGGATCGTACGAGCCGATCTCAAGGTCGTGTAGACGTCCAAGCTCCAAACTCCAAGCAACTAGCACCACAAGTTGTGGCAAAAATTGTTCAAACCGGCAGATACTACTCCGAATTTAAGTACAACACATCACCCGGGGACCAACAGATAGACTTAATGGGTGAAGCAGTGCGTGGAAACTTTCTTGCGATGCTTTTTTCATGAAAATCCAAAGGAATGGTTGTTGTGTTCACCATAAGATGAATTCTTGTACAACAACACGGTTCCACTCGGCATTTGTGTGCTCGCCATTTGAAGCCAGGACACTTTGAAACTAAGACACTGAATGATCTGGCACCTCTAACCTATGGAATTGGCTGGCAGAGTGTGCATTGATGCAGCTAATCATTCAACAGCATCTGCTCCACTCTCAACAAGGCATGGAACTCTTTGCTGACCGTCATCATTTTGAAAGAACACTTGTAGTTGGGTATATGTTGTTCTTGCTTCTGCAACCATACATTCACAATTCTATTGTGCAATGATCATCCCAAAGACTCCGCTTCCAATAATTTGGACCATAAAAAATAATGCACAATGTGGGGGAGGTCGCATACAAACTACAATTACCACCAACTAGCCAGATATACCATGTGATCCATGTATCCAAGATAAAGAAGGCGCTCCAACCTAAAGATTGAAGAAAAGAGACTGATACTATAGAACAACAAGAGGGAAAAGGCCAAGTTAGCACGAGCTCTTCGGACCATGAAGCCCATGGATCAGCCCATGAAGAGTCACGCACTTGTGTGATGACCATGTCTATATGGACACTGTTATATCGCCGCGGGGTTATCATGTTGTAATAGCTTATTGCTATGTTCTCACCCAACTACCCTTCTATGTCAATTCAAAAAAAAAATACCCTTCTACCTCTGTCCCTGAACCGGATCGATGATGTCTACCTCGGCGTGGTGCTAGGATAACTGGATATGTGATGTTTAATTGGATCGACTCCTAGGAAGAACCACACACATTAGCGGAGGATTATGAGCGCCAACCTGTGATACATGGATATATGTAGTCATGTTTGTGTACTACTGATCAGCCACACATGCCCCTCAGCATTGCAATTGATTCGCTATCCCCGACATCATGGCATCAAAAGTTGGACTGCCAACAACATTGGAGCCAGCAAAATAAACTTCATAATGAGTACACCTTATATATTGAACTAAAACGGATGTACTAGGCACTTCTAGGATGGACTATATAAATGTGCATCTCACTATTCTTGCTAGGATCCTAAATTTTGTTCAGAAGCATCAAGTCTGGGCTCATTATATTTTATGGTTTTAAATAATTATTTGCCTGAATCGTATGAACAAGATAAAAAGTTTGCGAGATCAAGGTGAGAATGGGAGATATCAGGATGCGAAACTCTACAATGTGTCATTCAGTCCCTAGAGTAGAAGCACTATCTTCCCGAGGTTTTTTCCCCGCCCTCCAACCATCTAGCATCAGTTTCTAGCGATTCTGGGGTCTCATCAGGCGAGTCAAGCCTAGAGGCCGCGGCTACCGGCAGGATCATTGCCGACCATTACCACCATCACCGAGGTAGATACGACGAGGAGACGTAATTTCCATGTGGGAAAAGGGGAGTCGTGGGTGTGCAGGTTTTGCATATATATTCCGCCCTGGCATGGCTTCGTGACAATGGTGACTCACGTACGTAGACATATGTTGAATAATCAAACGAGAGCAGATCTGGTCGACATTGTTCTAATGTCCACTTTCCATCTATCCAGATGGGGCAAGTCTGAGATTCGGGTATAGATTATAAATTTTAGGCTTAATCTTGCTAACTCTTTGTCAACCTGGTACGCACGTGTGACCGTCTCATGTACCTGACATGGAAGTGAGTATAATATATGCATCTGTTGCCACCAATCTTTTTGCCACAAAGAATTCCGCGCGTTGGAGCTGGGCCAACACCCATCAACAGCGCGGTCGTTGTCCTCGCTGGGTGGGATAGGGCTCAAGGATGAAGCGTATGTGGATGTTACCTGCGAGCAGCATTCCTCACCTCCTCGCCGGAGCAGAAGCACTCGCCATCATGGTAGAACCGCGAGAGTGGAGCGCCGTCGCGTGTACCGCCTGTAGGGTACAGATGGGGCGCGACCAACCAGCCTCGGCTCCACCTAAGAACAAGGAAACCTGGCGTGTTCAACTCTGCCCGAAGCATGCTCAGTTGGCAAGATCTTCATCCATTGTCGGGTTTGTAGCTGTTGCGTGGTGACTTCAGCTTTTTAGATGTATGCTTTTTGTTAGGCCTTTGTCATATAATACACTAAAGAGGGTCTACACATCTTTTCGATGCACTGGCCGGAGTACCATCTTTCATTTTCAATTGAACGTTTTTCCTCCCTGACACATGACACGTCACACCACGATCTGAAGGAGGTGCGATGACATGAAACGTGAACCATATATGTTTCATGCTGTCAAAATGGCAGGGCCCACGGATATCTTGATCTCGAAGTACGAATTTGCAATGTGTTTGCATAGCCCACACATACAACTGAAATGAAAACATACTGCTCCGGGCATGCATATTGTTTTACCATACTCGCTGGCGGAGCCAGGACTACAAGTTTGTGTTATCAGTTTAAATCCATGATGTCCAATACATTTATTTTATTATTTTAGTACCTTTTCCGTTATATAGGTTGCATAAAAAGGATTTGTCAAAAATCATGTGTGTTCAACTAACCACACAGGTCTCAACGCGGATCCACCACTGATAGTACTATTCCTAATAGACATGCAGGCCTGTATCATGCTATCCATATGTGTGGAGACTCTGGCTGGCTGCCCGGTTCCATATTTATATTATGGCAGGTTGAATTATCTCTAACATGAGTTTTATAGTACATCTTAGTGTTCAGCCATCCGCCACACTCAATGTACATCTGTCGATGGAAAACACTATGGGTATTGTACTTGAATAGTAACTACCTTAATATTGTAAACATAATTGGTTCCAGTGGTAAAATTCGCCATGGATCTCGTTAGACATTCAATTTGTATATAGCTCCCAACATTTACTTCGTAAGCGGAAATCTTCATAAATTGTTATTACACCATGAAAAATACCTAATTGCCGAGAAAAGTTACGTGTGACAGGCCATGACATACAAAAACAATCAAACACTATTTGGCCTGCCAGGTTCAATCACCTTCATGTCTTGCGATTGCTACATCAAAAGATTAGAATGGCATAAAAATATAATTGGTAACTTTATTTTTACTTGTTTTGTGGTTTTTCTGGTACGTATGTAATACAATTCTGTTGGCCGTGTTTGGTCAATGAGTGGTGATCTAGATGGATAGAATATTGAGTGTTAATCTTTCTAATAAATTGAATATAGCAACTACATAGAGTGTCTGCCATAAAAAACTAGTCCATACATCAAAGATGCACACAACCAAAAATATAAATAGCAAAAGACCAGGAAATTAACACCACCATTGACATCACATAGAATGTGAAAAAGATTTCCCATTAGCTACTCCTCTGTAAAGGGAACAGTGCTCAGACTCCATCATCGCTCAATCAAACTTCCAAAATTGGACCATTGGTTTTTACCCCAAAGAGTGTGCTGGTAATCTGTGTGCAATTTTTCAATATCGATAGTAACAAGAAGAGAGCGTGCTTTGATCAGACAGTGATTAATGTAGTTGTCAGGAAAAGGTAGTGAGTGATTAACAAGTTTGTTCTACACAACCAGTAGGTTAAACACAATCAGGGAGCTCATCTTGTTACTCTTTTCTTATGTTTGTGTTGTTCAATCTGTTCTTACTGTTATGTTCCTCTATAAATGAAAGTTTCACCTTTTTGGCTTCAGTACAAGCCGTAAAGAACTAGTGTGAACGTTGTGGGATGGGATGCATGTTCCAAATGTTGCCCGTCGGATAGATCATTGGGCTACCGTAGATGTAATTGTGTGTTATTTATACTGAATGACATAAAATATATACATCATTAAAATATATTTTAGGATGAATCTTCCGACATTGAATCTGGATTGTAATTGTTTATATTTTTATCCAAAGCATTGGTTAAAGTTAGATCTGCTGACTTCGACAAAATTTATAAGACTTATTCATTGGAATAGGAGGGAGTATAATTCATATTCTGTTGATCAAATTATAGTTAAAAAAATTTCTCCAGCTACATGCTAGCCTAATTAAGTGGTATGGAGGGAGTAATAATATTCCTGACAATCGCTATATCTATATTGCAACAAGGCATGAACCTAATTTATTATTTTGACACATAATTATGTAGAGGTAATGAACTACTCCATCGCAAGTGGCAATGTAAAGTGCATGTGTTTATGTTAATACCTCCATTACTATGAACCAGACGCACAAACATTTAAAGAAAAACTTTGACTGAGACGATTAAGAAACGATATATCTTAATTATAAACTCCTCTGGTACAGTTTAATCGGCGCCCTTCCATTTCTAAATCTCCACTGTGTTCAATTACGGCGTCCTCCAAAAGTAATTTTCTGGCTACGGTTCTGTTTCGAACTGCATATATGGGCAATAACCATACACCAGACCGCAATGGTTAATGGCAATGAGTAATGGCGAATCTGCTTCCATTTGAACCTTTCGCTTTTCTGTTAGCCATAGGTAGGACCAAGTATGAATCCAATGAGTATCCACTGGTATATAAGAAGATGATTTGGCATTTTTAAATATATAATTATGGAGCACATTCAAATATACCAATCAAAGCGCAATCTGCTACTCAAATTTGAACTTTGTCTTTATCAACTCCCTTTAACCAATTTCCGAAGAGATTTTGTGATATTATTTGGGTGAGATGTGTTAAACGCCATGTGCACAATATGGCAACCTATGTTTGTTAAAGGGCATGTTACAAATTGAATTGTTTCATCTAGATGGCAAAATCAACATTTTCGACAACCATGCCAATTTCTATTTTGCTAAATTATCTTTTGCGAGGATCACATTGCGGTGTAAGATCGACATGAAAATCTTAATTTTTAGTATTAATTTTATTTTCCATATATAAATTTACAAACAACTCTTGTGTGGTCATTCATATAATCTAGATACAATGATTTGCATGTCAACAAGCCCAATGTTCTTAGCTTTCAAACAATGACATCAGGTTGATTTTTGAGCTCCACACCCATCAAAACGACAAACTAAATGAAGAAACCTTCACCATTAGTTTCCCCTAAAGGTTCTTCTGAACGCTGTAGTTAGTTCCACTTTTCACATAATATTAGCTACCGAAACTTCTTTTTGTTGCACTATGCTACAAAATGAATGATGTTGGTGGGTGTAGCAAGATCTAATTTCTCATATGCTTACCATTTTCTATTAGGTGAAAATATTTGGTGCAATTTCTAGCATCTTGAACGTTTATGTCCCTTAATTCGTTGTAACTATTTGGATTCCTCATCATGGCTGAGTTGCACACTTGCTCATTGGCATCTCTATAGCTTCTCTCTTAAAAGCATTTAAAGGTGTGGATTCCTCCTTCAAGTCTAAAGATACTATAACAAGTAGAACACGTTTGTCTTCTTTCTTCTAGAAACTACTCTGGTTCCTCGCCCAGCCCACTATGAAGTTTCAGAGATGGAGGATCTTATTCAGCCAAACCTCCATTGGCTTTTTACCATATGCGATGGAATACCACTCTTTAACCACCATCTTATAAAATCCTTCTTGATGCAACCAAAGTTCAAATGAAAAAATTGCCTTACTCCCCGGATGAGCTCATTCAACTGAGTCGTGAATCAAAGGCTTGTGGTCAGGACCTAACGAGGACAAGGCACACACACTAACTAGCATAAACTTTTGCTGCCACGACACACTTCAAGAATTCTATCTAACTTCTCATATGTGTGTGTTTATCTCTGATTGTCCATCTATGTTTTATACCTTGTAGAGATAATTCTCGAAGGACCATGCTTTCAATAATAGCATTAAAAATTAATGTCCATCTTGTGACGAGGTTTAATCTCGTCAATGCCCATTGTTATGGACTTGGGTTTTGAAGAAGATGGGGATGCTGGAGATCGTGGCACGGTTAACAGACAAGCAACTAGGGGACACGAGATTTACCCAGGTTCAGGCCCCCGGAGGGAAAACCCTACTCCTGCTTGTCTGCTCTTTGATTACGGCGGAACCGAAGATTACAGGGTGCGCAGATTCGATCTGGCGTGGATGCGTGTGCGAAAGTATGAGTCGAGGCTGGTTGAGTTGCCCTAGGACGTGCCCTCCTGGCCTTTATATAGACTTAGGCAGGTCCCGGGCATAGTCCTAGTCGGTTACAAGTTCTAGGGCGTTTGCCCTTTTGAGTTTCCTATCTAAACTAGTCTTGTTCTCCAAGGATCCGAAGATGTCTTGGGCCTTGGTCACCCGAAAATCTTCATGGGCCAGCGTGTGCCTGCAGTGGGCCTTCCTTGGCCTGGACTAGGTATGCTGAAGTTACGTACCCGTAGGGTATAACCATGTCAGTAGCCCCCGAGTGATCAGTCGAATCGTAGATTCGGCTGAGGACTCTTCAATCCTTCGGGTGCAACTCTGTCTTTCTAGAGAATGTGTAGGGATTGTTGATACATGTGCCTGACTCACCCGACGGATCAGGGTCAGTTAACTGTCTTAGGACGAAACAACACGATCTTCTTCAGGTTCGGGTCCCTTAACCCGGGCCTGGAACATATGCTGGTGTAATTCAACTCAGGCCGCGGAGGACTTACAGGAGTGGAATTCCAGTGATTTTAATTGGCGTACCCAACGCGTCCGTCGGGATTTTTCATCGTACCTGCTGGTACGGATTCATACTAGCAGAGCGCAGTCAGGTGCGTTGCCAGGCCATCAGATGATATCTGTAGGTCTTATCTTTGCGTCGCAGACGCAGCATCCAAACATTTATCACCTCGGAGGTGCTTCGGGTGGCCAAGGAGATTGTTGTTCACTCAGCGTTCTGTTGGGGCAAAGTTGCCAAAAAGTTTTTGCGTGCTGATCTGAAAGATCACAGTCGAAGATTTCATAGGGTGCGCGACCAGCGCTCCCTATGGGAGTAGCCCCCAAGTGTCTGTTCGAGTCGTAGACTTGAACGGAGACTTTTAGTTCAAGCATTGTTTCAATCCTTAGGTCCGCAGGACTCGAAAATTTTCGGATGCTTAAATCCATCCTCCCTATGGGAGTAGCCCCCGAGTCCGTAGTGGAGTCGTAGACTCGACGTAGGACTCAGAGATGTAATTTTGTCCTTATTTGTCTGTCGCGTGCGTGGCCAGCGCTCCTGATAGGAGTAGTCCCCAAGTATTTAGTCAAATCGTAGATTCGAGTGAGTACTTTTAGCTGTGGAGCCGAAGTGGTGCTAGTATAGCTTGTGATGACGTCAGTGCTTACGATTGATGACCTCAAGCGCCTGCTGCGCCAGAGATGACTTGACGGGACGAAGCGTGGGTCCCACTTGCTGACTTTGAATTGACCGGTCACGCGGGGCGTGGAGATGATTACGGCGCCTCCTCGATTTCCGCGCGTAGTGGACGGCGTGGTAACGGCGGTTCGTTTTGGTGCTGACACGTGTACGGCCAGATCGACCGTTAGCGTTAGGTATTCTCGATGGACGGCCGGCGTGCGTCGTCTTCACTGTTATAATCCTGGGTGAAATCGTGTTTTGTTTTTCACCGCACCAGTTCATCTGTTCACTGCCCTCTTGTTCTTGAGCGATTCTTGCCGCGCGCTGAGCTTTTCCTTCCACACTTCCGTTGTCCTTCGTCGGTGCCAACGCCACCACCGCTGTAGCGTCATGGGGAAGACAAAGAAATCCTCTTCTGCGGTTGGGACCAGCGCCGCCGGAGGCAAGAAGGGCGCCGCCGCTGCTCGCGTCACCGATGGTGGCTGGCGGCGATCAGAGACACGGGAGAGCGATCTCCGCAAACTGCGCGAGCGGAGCCTGATCCCGCAGGATGCGACGGCTGTGAGACTCCCCGGCAATGAGGTAATCCCCCATCCCCCAGCTGGGTATTGGGTTATGTTTCTTGCCTTTGTCTTGCGTGGTTTCTCGTATCCAGTCCATGACTTCCTTCGTGGACTGCTCTTCTTCTATGGGGTTCAGTTGCATCATCTGTCTCCCAACTCCCTTCTCCACATTGCGTGTTTTATCACGCTTTGCGAGTGTTGGCTTGGCATTGAGCCGCACTTTGGCCTCTTCCGGAAGCTTTATTCCGTGAAGAGGCAATCTGGGTCGGATGGTGTGTATCCCATTGGGGGTTTCATCATCTCTCTCAGTCCCAATGTCCAATTCTTTTCCTTTTCCATGTCCGAATCTGTCTAGTACTGGCGGAGGAAATGGTTTTACATCCGTGACTCCGTACTTCCTGGGCAAGATTTTGGTCTCGTTCCTTTTGACCCCTCCCAGTTGATTGAGAAGAAAAGATCCTGGAAAAACCAAATCTTAGATGGTGAGGTGGCAGAGATTGAGGCCCTGTACCATCGAGTGGAGGATCTCCAACTGATTCCTGAGAAGGAGGTGAACGGTGTCGACGTCATCCGAACGTTTCTTGAGCGTCGGGTGCAGCCTCTCCAAGCGAGGGCGCATCCGATGTTTCTTTACTCTGGGCGCCGTGATCTGACGAGGGTTTCGAGTGAGAAAATCTCCGAGGCGGAACTTGACAAGACTCTTCGCGCGCTGTTGAAGTTCAAGGCAGACGAAGAAATTCCGGGGAAGTCGCAGACTCCTCCCTTTTCTTCGACGTTGGCCGTACCGAAGGTGTAGATTTGCGCACGTAGTGCTCCTCTTTTGTTTTGTCAGCTGTGTGCTTTTTTTCCTTTGTTTGCTAACAAAGTTCCATCTCCTTTTGCAAAGCTTCAAAGTGCCGGGCATGGCACCACCGCTGCCCGAAAGGTATCCGAATGCCCCGGATAATGAAGTGGTGGACTCCGTGTCCGAGCTGCCGTCAGCGCGATCTCCAGCGGAGGATGCCGATGAGTCGAGTGAGGACCATTCGCGCAAGCAGTCACGGAGCTCCAGCGAGTCTTCGGATGCCTCGACTCCTCCGACTCCCAGAAATCCACTGGGCCTTGAGCGTCATGATGATGTTCAGGGGGGTTCTTCCTCTCCCCTTCCTGCCATTCCTGTGCGGGCTATTGCTCCGCAGCCGCCAGCAAAGCGGAAGAAGGAAGAAAAGAAGGAGGAGAAGAAGGAAGAAAAGAAGGAAGAGAAGAGGGCCCGAAGGGCTTCTCCTATCTTCGACCTGAGCGCGTTGGGCTCGTAAGTTTTCTTCTTGCCATTGTTTTCCTTTGTTTCCTTGCGATTTTGGCACCTGTGTTGATTGATTCGTGTGCAGGCAATCTTCCGACGGCTCTAGTGTTGGAGCGCACGAGATGATGGGGGAGTCGAACATTGCGTCGCCTCCTCCTCAGACGGTGGTGACTTCTGGTGACGCTGCGCCAGTTCCTCCTGTGCAGGAGAGGCTGGTGGTTGCGCCTCAGAATTTCGGAGGCGGGCCTGCGGGTTCGCCTTCGGAGCACGTAAGTTGTCCTTCTTGATGTTATGGGGGAAAGCCCCCGAGTGTCTTCGAGTGCTGATGTTGTTGTTGCTTCTTTGTGTGGGGCGTAGCCCCCAAGTCATGTTCTTACTGCTGTTGTCTTTTCAGCCTTTTGTCCAAGAGGCCAAGCGGCTGGTGGAGGAGCGCCTGACGCTGGAGGCAAAACTGCGGCAGCTGCAAGGTATTCGTCTGCCTTGTAGTATTTTTCTTGCCTATCCTGATCCTTTTCTTTGAAACTTGCTTGTTGTAAATGCAGAGGAACATAACGACTCTCTCCGCGAGGTTGATGCTCTGAAGAAGAGCCTTGGCCAAGCGGAGCAGAAGGCCGAAGCTGCTGCAGGTGCGCGAGAGCGCCTTGAGCTGGAGCTGACGAAGGCAGCCGAAGCAAAAGAGCTTCTGCAGTAGGAGGCCGCCGATCGTGAGGAGCAGCTGGCCACCGTTGCGGCTGCTCGTGAAAAAGGGGTGGCGGAGAAGCTCATGGCTGCTGCCAAGGCTATCTCGGGTGAGCTTTAGCTTTTGCTTCTTTTCCTTCGGATCTTCTTCTATGTTGCCTTTCTTCATGTTTTCTTTGTTTTGTCGCAGATGCCGCAGGCATTAAGTTCGACCGCGGTGCTCTGGAGCACGGGAGTGCTCTGGATGATGCCACTGTGGCGGTCGAAGACCGCTGCAGAACCGTCGTCAACTCCCTCGCCAAGGCGAAAGAAGTCCTTGGTCGCTTCTACCAGGAGCTCTTCCCGAAGGTTGCGTCTCTTGAAGATGTGGATGCCCTGGCGGAGGCTCTGTCGGGCGAAGCGCCTGCAGCGTACAAGCGCAAGCAGAAGGGCATCGGCGCGTCCGTCGGGCTGGCAATGGCCATGGCGGCTGGGGCGGAGCTGGACCTGCCCCAGATTACCTCTCGGATGCCGACGGCCGTGGATGGATCCGAGGTAGCCTTCGCCGCCTACTCCGCTCGCTGTCGACGATACGGGTCCAAGCTTATTGACTTGTTGTCTGAGTACGCGCTGCGGCAGCAGGGCGAGGCTAAGGCTAGGCAGTCTGGATCTGAGGCGACTCAGTGTCCTGCACCTTAGGCATAGTAGGCGTAGAGTAGTTTGTAGTCTGCTTCTATTGTAAATATCTTTTGTAGTACCATCCTTGTGCCACGTAGTGGCCTTATTTTAATGAATTCCTCCGTGTTGTGCCTTTATCTTTGGCTGAATGTCTGAGTACCTTTCTGCTGCTATAGGTTCCTTCGGGTGCTGACCCAGTTGACACGTCATCCGAAAGGCCCTTGCGAGCATCATTGGATGATTCCTCGCAGCTTGCTTTTCTTCGGGATGGCGTGCATAGCTTGGAGAGGGATTTGCTTGGGTTACGCGGTCGTGCTGATGTTTGGAAATCCAAAGCAGACCGTGGTGCAGCCAGAGAGGAGTATTTGATGGCGGAGCTGGGTCGACTGTCCGAGCAGCTGCAATGTAAGTTGATCCTTCTTTCGGGCTGTAGCCCAGTTCTTCGGGTGAGCCTGCTGGCCTTACTCTTGTTTTGTGCGTTTGTCGCAGGTGCCAATATTGCTCCGAGGGAAGAAAAGGAGCGTATTGCTGTTCGGGTCAATTGTTTGACTCAACAGGATATGGAGGCCGGCGGCTTCTTCTGGATGGACCGTGATCGCGCCATGGTTCTGACAACGGTGCAGGATCGCGTCTACCAGGTTTCGCGGGTGCTCCTCCAGGTGCAGACATCACTGTCTTCGGTACTGCACCTCATGTTTCCGTTGGATGCCATGCCAACGACTCTTGCGGGTCTTCTGACGAAGTTTCGGAATGTCGGAAATGTCAAGGAGCTGGTGCGGCAGCAGCTCGTCGCAGGGGTGAAGGCTGCCTTGTCTCTTGTGAGGGTGCACCGCCCTGACGTAGATTTGGATGCTGTTGCGACTGGGCCACCTCCTCGACCAGATGGTGGCGAGTGGAACATGCGTCCGCATTACGCGGCTGTAAGGCAGTATGCCGAACAAATTGTAGACTTGTTTGAGCAGCGTGCTCAGGTTATTCTTCAGAGTAGATAGGACCTGAAAATAAACAGATAGATGTAAAATTTGTATATTGCGGCTGGGAGTTTATGTGCCCTTTGTTTGTAAAGGTTTGCTTGTTTGCGAGCACGCAGTGCTTTGATTGAGTACGTGCCCTTTTCGTTTGCCTGACGTAGTCAGCTACTCAGGTGTACACGTTTGGTCCTCAGCCGATGAAATCGTGAGGTGGGGGGAGCCCCCGAGTGCGTTTGTAGCATGTAGTAAAGTTGCAGAAAAATAGTCAACCGAAGGTTGGGAGCGAGACACTTAGCTTTATTTATATCGTAATGGAGGAGGTACATGGTTCGGCTGAATAGCCTTGGCTGAAAGCCTTATTGAAAGTAAAAATAGGTTGCTACGGGTAGAATCGTCGCAGGTGCGAGACGTTTCATGGGTTGGAGTATGCGACTCCAGACTCCACGTGCTTGAGGCGATAGGCGCCACCTGGGATGACCTCCGTGATGGCGTAGGGTCCTTCCCATGGTGAATCGAGTTTGTTCGGGCGCTTTTGCTTGAGTCGCAAGACGAGGTCTCCTTCGACGAAGGACCTTGGGCGCAGCCGACGGCTGTGGTAGTTGCGGAGACTTTGCTGGTACACCGCTGATCTAGCTGCTGCTATATCCCATGCTTCGTCGAGTGTGTCGACGGCATCTTCGAGCGCGGTCGTGGACTCGGCTTCGCTGTACGCTACGACTCGTGGAGCCTGATGGCGTACTTTGGCTGGTAGCACTGCCTCGGCTCCGTGAACCATGAAGAACGGTGTGTAGCCGGTGGAGCTGTTTGGCATAGTACGTAAGCTCCACAGGACAGACGGTAGCTCTTCCGTCCAGTTTCCATCTTTGTGCTCGAGTGAGCTCATGAGGCGCTTCTTGATGCCAGCGCCGATTAGGCCGTTGGCCTTTTCCACCTGCCCGTTTGTTTGCGGGTGTGCCACTGAGGCATACGTGATATTAATCCCGAGGCCTTCGCAGAAGTCCTGGAATTCTTCGGAGATGAAGTTCGATCCGTTGTCGGTGATGATGCTGTGCGGTACGGCCAATCTGTAGATAATGGATTCGAAGAACTTGACGACGGTTGTGCCCTTCTGGTTGGTTACTGTGATAGCTTCGATCCACTTGGTGAATTTGTCAACTGCTACCAGGAGAAAAACGTGTCCTCCCTTTGAGGATTTTGGCAGTTTGTCGATCATGTCGAGGCCCCATTGGGCAAAAGGCCAGGCTATGGGTATGGGTCGTAGTTCGGACCCAGGTGCGTGCGGTTTGTCGGCGAACCGCTGGCATCCGTTGCATCTGCAGACGATGTCCTTCGCATCACTCATGGCCGTTGGTCAGTAGAATCCTGCTCGCAAAGCTTTGGCGACAAGGGAGCGGCTGCCTGCGTGGTGGCCGCATATGCCTTCATGTATGTCTTGGAGTATGGCCTTGCCGTCTTCGATGGTGACGCATCGTTGTAGTACACCCGTGATGCTGCGTTTGTATAGTTCTCCGTTGATGATGGTGAAGGCTTTTGACCGACGAGATATGCGTCGGGCATCCGTCGGGCTATCAGGCAATTCTCCGTTTGTCAGGAACTGGAGGTATGGACATGTCCAAGTTTCTTCGACTGCCATGACCTGCATCAGGTTGACCATGGCAACTTCGGTATCCAACTTTTCGGGTCCTTCCTGACCTTCGGGTAGCGTAGCCCCCGAGTGTTCTGCTTCTTCGGGTGATCCTTTGGGGAATTTCCGCTTGATAGATGGCACACAGATCTGCTCGAGGAACACACCTGGTGGCACCTTTGCGCAAGTGGAGCCGATGTTGGCGAGTCTATCGGCCTCTTCGTTGCTCTCTCTTCCAACGTGCCGAAGTTCGCAGCCGTCGAATTCTCCTTCGAGTGCGTTGTATAGCGCCCGGTACGCGATCATGTTTTCGGCGTGTGCGTCGCACTCATTCATCGTTTGCTGTACGACAAGGTTGGAGTCACCGTAAATGACCAGGCGCGTTGCGCCATATATTTTTGCCATCTTCATGCCATGGATCAGGGCTTCATATTCGGCCTCGTTGTTGGAGGCTCTGAATTTCATCCGAAGGACGTACTTCATCTTGTCACCTTGCGGGGAGGTCAGTATGACTCCTGCCCCTGCTCCGGCTTCGCGTTTGGAGCCGTCGAAATGCATTGTCCAGGACTGCGACATGTCTAGGGTGTCCGGCAGCTGCAGCTCCATCCAGTGCACCAGGAAGTCCGGAAGGACTTGAGATTTGATTGCGTGTCGCTTCTCGTAGACGATGTCCAAGGGTGATAGTTCGATGCCCCATAGGGCCACGCGTCCTGTGGCCTCTGGGTTATTCAGGATGCTGTTCAGGGGCGCCTCGTTGACAACCATCACCTGATGCTCCTGGAAGTAGTGGCTCAGTCGTCGAGCCGTCATGAATACGCCATAGGCTAGCTTCTGGTAGTGCGGGTACCGCTGTTTTGTTGGAGTGAGAACCTCGCCGAGGTAGTAAATTGGGCGTTGTACCCCGTGGGTCTTGCCTTCTTCGGGTCGTTCGACCACGAGTGCTGTGCTGACCACCTGGTGTGTGGCTGCTATGTACAGCAACAAGGGCTCGCGCTCTTTTGGCGTGACCAAAACAGGCGAGGTAGAGAGGAGCCGCTTGAGGCTTTCGAATGCGTCGTTTGCTTCTGGTGTCCACTCGAATTTGTCTGCCTTGCGTAGCATCTGGTAGAATGGTAGGGCTTTCTCGCCCATGCGGCTGATGAACCTGCTTAGTGCCGCTACTCGCCCTGCGAGCTGCTGAACGCCCTTGAGGTTTTTTGGCTTCTCCATTGTCATGATAGCTTTGATTTTCTTCGGGTTCACTTCGATCCCTCGTTGAGAGATGAAGTACCCGAGCAACTGACCCGAGGGGACACCGAAGGCGCACTTTTCTGGATTGAGCTTGATCCTGTAACGATCGAGGTTGTCGAACGTCTCGCGGAGATCGTCGATAAGTGTGCTTGCCTCCTTGGTTTTTATGACTATGTTGTCAACGTAGACTTGGACGTTGCGACCGATCTGGTCCTTGAGGCAGGCCTGCATGCATCGCTGGTACGTGGCACCCGCGTTCTTTAGCCCGAAAGGCATTGTGTTGAAGCAGTATACTCCGAACGGTGTGATGAACGCCGTTTTCTCTTGATCTTCGACCTTGAGGCGAATCTGGTTATAGCCTGAGTAGGCGTCGAGGAAGGAGAGTTTCTCACAACCTGCAGTTGAATCGATGATTTGGTCGATCCGAGGAAGAGGGAAGTGGTCCTTAGGGCAGTGTTTATTTAGTGACGTGAAGTCTACGCACATCCGCAGGATGTCCGTGTCCTTCTTCGGGACCATCACCGTATTTGCCAGCCACTCACTTTCCTTGATTTCCCGTATGAAGTCTGCTGCGAGTAATCTGTTGATCTCCTTGCCGATAGCTTCGGCTCGTGGCTCCGACAATCTTCGGATAGACTGCTTGACTGGCTTGGTGTCTGGGAAGACTTTGAGTGCGTGCTCGGCGAATTCCCTGGAAACTCCTGGCATGTCCGCAGGACACCAGGCGAATATTTCCCAGCGCTCACGGAGGAATTCGACGAGCGCGTCTTCCTATGCGGTGCTGAGGTCGTTGGCGATCAGCGCCGTCTTGGAGGCATCTGTCGGATGGACTTTCACTTTCTTGGTGTTGACGGTGGAGTCGAAAGATATGTCGGGTGCGTTCTGCCTTGTGACTGGGGGTAGCCCATTGTCCGTCTCCTCGCGGAGCCTTACGAGCTCGTCTTGCATTCCGAAGGACTGGGAGATTTTGTTGAAATCCCTGTCGCATTGGTCCGATCAGGTGAAGCTCCCGTGGATTGTGATGACGCCCCTTGGTCCTGGCATCTTTAGTAGCAAGTATGCGTAGTGTGGGACGGCCAGGAACCGTGCGAATGCTACACGTCCCAGGATGGCGTGGTATTGCGATGGCCAGTCCACTACATCGAATTCTAGGCGCTCCTGCCGAAAGTTGTCCGGTTTCCCGAAGATGACGTCGAGCCCTATTTTGCCCAGGGGGAAGATGCCCTTTCCTGGGACAATGCCATGGAACGTTGTGTCTGATTGTTCCAGGCTGCATTGCGGGATCCGCATAGCTGCTAGAGTGCTTGCGAACATTAGGTTGATGCCGCTGCCACCGTCCATGAAGACGCGACTCATCTCGAAGCCTCCGATCTGCGCCTCCAGCACCAGGGCAGCATGACCTGGGCGAGGGATCTGGCAAGGGTGATCCGCGCGGGTGAATGTGATGCAGGACTCCGATCCGCTGAGGTACTCAGGGATTGCAGGCGGAGTTGCCACGGCCAAGTTGATTTGTCGGGTGATTTTCTTCTGCACCCTATTTGTGGGGCGTCCCTTCTGTATCATATTGAGTGCTCCTTTTGATGGGGGATATGGGACCCCGGTTTTGTTTTGCGCTGGTGCGACTGGTTGGTTTTGGCCTCCAATAGGCGGCGGTGGAGGAGCTCCGTGTGCTATTTCACCTGGCGCGGGTGTGTTTCCGAACGCAGGGATTGGACCTTGTTGCCTCATCTGCATCATGCCATCGCTGAGTTTTTGGAACTCGCGACAATCCTTGAGCATGTGGCTGGCTTTCTTTTTGCCATCCTGTTTGTCGATGTAGAAGTGGATGGTGCATGGACCCGAAAGTTTGTCGAATGCTGAGGGTCCGTTGTCGCGGTCGCGGCATTGCCACGACTGTGTTGGTCGTCCGTTGTCGCGGAAGTTTCCGCTGCGATATCCTCCGTTGTTGCGGCTGTTGTCATTACGGCGGTCGGCGTAGCCGGCCGCGACCATGTCGGGTCCGTCGCAGTCCTCGTAGAGGCGCGATCTCCTCTTGCTGCGGCGTTCGCGTCTTCGGCCGTAGTCGTCCTCTTCATCTGATTGCGGTCACTGGATGCAATCTTCGCCATCTGCCCAACTGTTGGCGATTTCCATGAGGTGATCGAGTGTCTTGGGCTTTACACGCCCAAGTTCCTCCTTGAAGTCTGGGTGCTTGACGCCGTCCCTGAAGGCGTCGATGGCCCTCTCTTCGGAGATGTGTGCTGCGGAGTTCTTGGTCGTAGACCAGCGTAGTATGTATGAGCGAATAGATTCACCCGTTCTTTGAGTGCAGGCTCGCAATTCTTCGATTGAGGCGGGCCTCTTGCTGGTGCCTTTGAAATTTCGGATGAAGCTGTAAGAAAGCTCCTCCCAGCTTCGGATGGATCCTGATGATAGGCTGCTGAGCCAGACTCGCGCCGCGCCTGTCAGCTACAGCTAAAGGCATTGCATGGCGGTTTCTTTGTTGCCTCCGTGAAGCTTGCCGGATGACAGATGGTCACTGAGCCAGGACTTTGGATCTTGTGTGCCGTTGAACTTCGGAGTATCCGAAGGAAGCTTGAAGTTGCGTGGCATCTGTGTTCGTCGGACGGATCTGCTGAAGCATCGGGCTCCGCCGAGTTCTCCTTCATCTTCGTCCATCTCAGATTCAGACGAGCATGCGCGTTTGGCGCATGCTTTGTCGATCTTGCGCTGTGTAAGCTTGTCTCTGGCGTCGTAGTCGCGTTTGTGGCGGTTGGAGCTCTTCTTCCTTCGAGGAAGATCGTGCTCCTCTTCCTCTTCGGATGAGGGTGTGGGGCTCCGGTCGCGCCTAGCCGGAGCTTTTTTCTTCGGCTCCGCAGGAGCGTCCTCGTGGAGCGCAGCTCCGATTAGTCCTAGTCCGGTGAGTGCGGACTTATGCATGGCCCTTTTCGGGTCCCCCTCCGGAGGTGGGTGAGCTGCGAGATATGCAGTGGCTGCCATGATCGCTGCTTGTGGCGTTTTCGGGGTGATGTTGCCGTCAGCGTCCATATCCATGAATGATGTGTGGAGAGTTCGGGTCACGTCACGCCGCTCCTTGGGGTCCATGTTTTCCATCCGAGAACGGTGCTTTTAAATTATCATTATTCTTTTCATCTTGACGATGAATAATGTTAAAATCTCCACCTGCCAACATTGTAAAGGGGTCATCTTCACATATTAGGCAAAAACTCACCTTTATGTTTATCTTGAGCTCACGTCTCTGTTCATATTGAGCAACTCCATACACGGACACAAGATACTATCAAAATTACACTACTAGAGAAAAGCTTATGCGAGGCGCACCTAAAAGCTTATGCGAGGCGAATATCATATGCGCCTCTAGCTTCAAGCCTCGGCTATTTTTTATGCAAGGCGCATATGATATGTGCCTCCTATACTTCACATATGTGAGGCGCATATCGATATGCGCCTCCTATATTATTATGCGAGGCGCATATCGATATGCGCCTCGCATATGTGAAGTATAGGAGGCGCATATAATATGCGCCTCGCATATGTTTCACAATGCGCCTCGTATATTTATAATATATGCGCCTCCTATAGTGTCCTATATGCGCCTCCGGTAATATTTTCGAAACTCAAGTTTTACTGACCACTATAAATAATAATATATAGATATTCAAATATACAATATAGTCCAGAATACAGTATAAAGAGCACAGAATTTTTTAGAAACTTGCAATTTGCTAAAGCATAATAGAACCAACATGAATACAATACATTACACATCAATCATGACATACAAGTTCATACATCAAGTGTTTGTGCCACAAGTTCACACCTCCGAGTACAAGTTCACAATCACATTACACCTCCGAGTACAAGTTCACAATCACATTACAACTCCAACAACGTAGCTCTACCTAGATGAAGTAGAACACATAACCTACCATGAAGAGCAACAAGGTGGTGATCACGAGGAAGTTCCTCCACTTCTTCCTTCCATGCCTCCTCCACTTCTCTTCCGCCACCTCTCTACTCTCATAGCCTTGGTAGCTGTTGCCCGAGAAGTTGTTCACTTGCTTCTGGCAGTCTTTCCACTCCTTTCATTGACTTGTCTCAAGAAAAGATACTTGTATTGACTTCATTACAATGTAGTTCGTGTAGTTTATTTGGCACTACAAATCTGAACAATTAATCTATCTCCTAAATGTTTGGAAATCAAGTAACTGTTTCCAGAAATAAAACTAAGATTAGCATGAAGAGAAACCGGGTAATATGAGGCTTATCCACTTGACTGTACTTGCCAGAGAGTAACCATTCCATCCAATGCGCTGCATCACAAGGAAACATAAGACCGAATTTTTGTGTCCAGAAGAAGTGAAGAATACTTAAGAGATGTCACAGTTATCATATTGGGTTACATAGATGAATAATTAACCAAAGTCCTAAGCAAGTAAGCATAACCATGTAAATAGTGGTTTAGCCCTGGTAACACTTCTCCCCAGTCAAAATACAATTATATCTTTGCTAACATTAGACAACAGTGCCATTGAAGGGTCAGGACTTATTGCTTGTTTGGGATTACCAGCTTGCATCACATAGTAACAATCTAATAGCCCTCTCACCTACTCAAGGACGTACCGTTCTCATTCATCATTTTACCAAGTTTGAGGTAACCTGGACCAAATTTGTTACAGATATTCAGTAAACAATTTAGTAGCCCTCCCACCTAGTAACGTACCATTCTCGTTTATAATTTTTCGAGACAGAGGTAGTTGTGACCAAATTTTCTACAGAAATCCAGTAAACCGAGGCAGGATTCGACAAAGTTAGCCAGTGCATTTATGATACTAGGAATTTGGTATTTATCATAGCTAGACAAGCGTACCTGGTAACCACGAGCTGGTCGTTCGCGGGGCACAGCTCAAGGCACCTGAGCTTGCACTTGTGCTGGCTCGCGACCATGTGGTCGCCATAGAACTTGAGCATCGTCGGGGACGACGACTTCCTCACGCTCTGGATCAAGTTCTGGGGCTCTCTCTGCACTATAAACCAGGAACACAGAGCCAGACATGTATATGAAGCATACAAATGAATATCGAGTTTTATCAAGGTAAAATATGGTTGATCTAAAATGGGAAGGCTGCTTGCGGGAAGTACCGATCTCTCTCTTGGGCTTCTTATCCGCCTTCTTCAGCCGCTCCTGCAGCGCCGACGACAAAGACGACGAGGAAGCAGTGGACTTCTTTGGTCTGGGCGCTGGTTCTGTGCGTGGCATAGGCGCGCGTGGGGCTGGCCGGGTGTTGGTCCCTGGGATGACTAGTTGCGGCCTCGTCTGCGGCGCGGGGGCCTTCTGGGTGGGCTGCGACGGCTTGGGGTCCCTCTGGACCGGAGGCGGCGTCCTGCGATCGGGAGGCGGCGGCGGCAGGTTCCGGATGGGCGGGGCGCGATCTCGGTACCGGGAGCACGCCACTGCGAGGTCGTTCTCCGCCGTTTCTAGCTGCAGTGCACCAGGAACATCAATCGTCAGCAATTGCCACAAAAAGGAGGAGTGGGGAGGAGGGTGAAGGGGGTTGAGGTGTACCTGGGACTGGTAGTGGGCGAGCTTGAGCTTGCACTGCTCGACTACGCGCTCGCGGTGTGCGATGAGCGCGCGCACGGCTTCCTCCCCCATGTCGTCGCCCTGCTCATCGGGAGGTGGAGGCGGAGGAAGGGGGTCTTGGGGCGGAGCCGTTGGCAGGGGAGGGACGGTGCGAGTAGTCTTCCTTCTCCAGCTTAGGGCGCTTGAGCGCCGGCGGGTCGCCTGCCATCGCGCCGGCCACCGGTGGGCGGGCGGGCGGACCAGGGTCGCCTGCCATCGCGCCTGCTGCTTGAGAGGGCAGAGGGCTGAGGGTGGAGTCGGGGAACGGGGAGGAACCGAGGAAGGAGGGGAGCGGCCTACGGGAGCTCGCCGCCGGCTCAAGGCGAGCTCGAGGAGCGGAGCGGCGGTGGTCTGGTGGAGGCCGCCGGAGGGGAGCAGCACGGCCTTGGTCTGGTGGAGGCCAGCGGAGGGGAGCGGGGCGCGCCGCGGTGGTCTGGTGGAGGCCCGCTGAAGGGAGCGGCGTGGCGGTGGTTGGGTGGAGGCCGGCGGAGGGGAGCAGGACGGTGGTGGTCTGGTGGAGGGCGACGGAGGGGGCAGGAGCGGCGCCCGGTGGTCTGGTGGACGGTTCCCCAATCGACATATAAATTCAGAATATGACGAGAATTCAGAGAAAATAAGCGGTGGTTCCTAGGGTTCACGTCGTAGGATAATATTCGATAAATAAGCATAGATGCCCGAAAAAAGCTGAAAAAAAGTGGTGCCAGGTTATAGGAGGCGCATATTGCACAATATGCGCCTCCTATAATTCAAACTATAGGAGGCGCATATAGCAATATGCGCCTCGCATATGCGGCCACCTACCTCCGCCCGGGCCCGCAGGAGTTACTTGAGGCACATATGACCATATGCGCCTCGCATATTATCAAATATAGGAGGCGCATATAACCATATGCGCCTCGCATATTCGTGCACCTACCAACACGCGGGCCCACACAAATTATGCGAGGCGCATTCTGCCCATATGCGCCTCGCCTATCTAATATATAGGAGGCGTATATGACTAGAATGCGCCTCGCATAATATGAGGCTGCTAGATTTAGTCCGTACAGGGATTATAGGAGGCGCATTCTTATCATATGCGCCTCGCCTATTTTTATACTAGAGGCGCATGGAGAAGGAGTGTGCCTCGCCTATTTTATAGGAGGCGCATATGGTCTAAATGTGCCTCGCATAAGCATGTCTCCTATAGCCTTTTCTCTAGTAGTGTTACTAGATCTATAAGAATGGGTGAAGGTTGACACACCTTAATCCTAAAATATCATTCTTATCTTGCGAAGTCTGTAGTTGAAACCCACGGGAATTCCTTCCAACCTCCCTTGAGGTGGAAAGCAACCATGCATAATCAAAACCACAAGAAAGAGTTTTTAGGAATGAGCCGAGAAATTAGATATGTTTGTTTCTAAATACGACAAGAAATCTTGTCGTTACATGAATTACAACCCCTCTTTCTACATCCAAAAAATTATGTCTCCGGTGGAGAGTCTCTCAATGATGCTGGTGACACTCGATACATGAGTATAGTTGGAGCTTTACGGTATGTAACTTTGACCAGGACAAATATTTCTTTCTTGGGAAACAAAGTTTGTAAGTTTTTGCATGCACCAAAAAATCTACAATTGATAGTTGTAAAGAGAATTCGTCGATAATTAAATTTTACTGTTTCTCTTGACTGAAACTGGTGAAATGTGAGTCCACATTAGTTAGTGCTTTTTCTGATACTACGCAGACTGTCCTAATGATATGCGATGTATGTGTGGTTTACCATGTTCTTGATCTACAATCTTGTTTCCTTGAGTGCACGCAAACAAGCCATAGTATCACAGTTAAGTACTGAGGCTGAACACAAGTCTTTTGCAAATGCTACAACTGAAGTAATTTGGGTTCAAACTTTGATAACAAAACTTGTTGTCAGTCAGCCTAAGGCGGCATCTTTATGGTGTGCTAATCTTGATGTTACATATTTATCAGCCAATCCAGTATTTTATGTTAGAACTAAGCATATTGAGATGGATTATCATTTTGTTCGATAAAGATTTGCTAATAAGCAATTGGATATAATGTTTACACCAAAAGGTAATCCATTTGGATTTACCAAACCGCTGTGAGTATGACAACGAGAAGATTTTTGTCGAACTGTCAACTTAGATAATTTGTGAATTGGGGGGGGGGGGGGGGGGGTGGGGGTGTAAAGTATCATGCTATCAGTTGTATATGTTCACCGTGTTGGTGTATTTGTTTTGTACTCGGTTTGCACTGGTAGAAAAGGGCCCATGCGTCCCGGTTGGTAAGGGCCATTAGTCCCGGTTGCCCAACCGGGACGGGGCAATCGGGACTAAAGCTCTAACCATTAGTCCCGGTTGCCCCACCAACCGGGACAAATGGGGCACACGTGGCGGCATCAGAGCGCGAGGGGGGGGGGGGTGGAGCATTAGTCCCAGTTCGTAACACGAACCGGGACTAATAACCTGCTGCCGCGGCAGAGATTTGGCCCATTTCTCTGCCGCGGCAGAGAATTCATTTTGGCACATTTTGTTGCCGCGGCAGCATTTTCGCCACTTTTTGTGCCACGGCAGAGAATTCATTTAGGTTGTTTTATTGTTTATTTAGTGTTTTGCACTTATCAACGAAGGAACCTTATATTACACAAGATCATCATGACAATATTACATTCAATACACGGATCGAGTTCATGCACTACATACAAAAGTTGCTATTCGATGCTACCGGCCAGTTCCTTCAAAGTTGCTATTTTTACAATTCCTATTGTCTATACACAGCCGAGTAGTATTCCCCTTGTGTGTTTAGGACTTCTGCATCCAAGAATCCCGCCAATTCCTCCTGTATTGCTCGTATGCGATCCTTTGGCAGAAGACCGTCCCGTAGACGTTCGATCTGATTTAAAAAAGGAGTCAGCCTATATGAATATGAAACTAAACACAATTTGATTGTAATTAAAAACTATAGAAATTGTTTACGTACGTGGAGTTGCTCTAAATTTCTGCCCTTCTCATCGCACGTCTGCCGGATGAACTCGCATACATAGTATCCACATAGATTGTTACCTGGTCCCTGCGTCAGGCACTTTACGAGAACAGAGTTCAATCAAAATAATAATCAAGCATGATAATAACTGTATCAAAACTAGAATCAAAGTGATGCACGGATATAGCTAGTGGTGCTTACATCTAGTGGTTGAAATGTAAGCTCCTCTTTCCAAACACCCCTAGCCTTGTTGGTGAACCGTTTCCAAGCGCTCCCCGGCGAAGAAAACGAATAAAAGAAGTTATTAAGTACTTGATATCATAAAATTCACGAACGTTGCCGATATTGTGTCGTAATGATTAGAATTACCGCTGGAGAAGTATCTGCATGTCCTTCCACGTCTCAAGGGGTTTATGTTTCGAGTCCATGACTAGTACACGCCCTTTGTCAAGTTGAATGATTAACAGAATATAGTGGAAGCTGCAAATGCATAACTAATCAATTATATACTTAACATCAAGTAAGCGAAATAGAAAGTGTATACAAGACAATAACACTCACTCGAAGTTGTAAGGAAATAGTATTTCCCTTTTGGTTTCTTGAAACCTTAACGCGTGTACTATATTATCCTCTGTATCCTGGGGGCTTATTTTGAGATTAGCTTCATGAACCCAATATGGGTCAATGAAGCCAATGTCATAGATTTGTCCTCTGCTGCATTCGAGAATCTTCATTCTGCATATTACAGTATGATTATATACATGCAATAAACAAAATAATATAGCTGGAGACTAAATTAATTACAGAATTAGTACTTACAGACAATAGGCACTGATGATCGATTTGTCTAAGGCATCTTGATTGAATAATTGAAATAGTTCATCAAATTCAATGGATATCATGTCATCCCTTTCTTTCCCATGATACTTTTTTGTAACCCTCAGCACTATCCAGTTAGCCCCGGCCTTTGTGGCATGCAAGTACCAGTTATGCAATCTTCGCATTTTTGTTGGAAGATTGTTTACCTCCTCAGGTTTGACGAGAGGTTTGCCGTACTGGTATTTGTATGCTACTTCACTCACGGGGAAGAACTCTAACTGGGATAAGTACTGGGCAATACTCATACCTTGAGCAGCGGCAGCTTCTCCGTATTGTGCAACTACCTCTGGATCATACTGCTCTTCGGCCCCATATTTGCTCGACCCCACATTGGTTTGAGAAATCACCTTGAGAGGGGCGCAAGTCTGTTTTGCTTGTTCTTCGAGCTGGGCAACAGATTTCCCGCTTGCATCAGTACTGCTCTTCGAGGCTTTTTGTGTCGCATGTGACTTGAGAATAGAACGCTCATAGTCTGATGACAGCTTTGGCTCGGGTTGATGAAGATTCTTTAGCATTTTCAACACTTTGGCTTTTTCTTCTTTGGTGCTGGGGAACTCTGGCTCTTTCGGCCGCCTCAGCTTAGCGAAAAACGCTGTCGTTTCCGCATCAACGATCGCCGTAGTCTCCTCTTCAGTACAGTCATAAGCTCTCTTGGGAGGAACCGTTGGTACTTTTGGAAGAGGCTCTTGTTTACGTTTCGGCGATCGCTTACGACGCACAGTAGCGGTACGCTTACGCTTTTTATCTTGAGGCGCCGGCGATGGCTCCCGCGGCGATGGCTGCACCGGAGATTGGTGAGGCGACGGAGCCGGGTGAGGCGACGAAGACGGCTGCCGCGGCGGCGACGACCTCGCTGGAGACGGGTGAGGCGGCGGCGAAGATGGCCTTGGCGTGTGATTTCGAAGCACGATACAATCCTTCGGCCATAGAATGGTGACGTTTTTTGCGTCACCCAGCACAGTCACATCCCCTTCACCAGCAGGGTAGTGAAGATCCAAAACCTCAAAGGTGGGCATGATTTCATCAACGCCGACAACAGCGTGGCCCTCTGGAACCGGACGACAGTGGTAAGTTGGTGTGGGTCCAATTGGTAAGGCATAGCCGACCGCCACCTTCATTGATATGTTCACAACTTTGACATGTAGCTCGCAGTGTGTCATCTCTGTGATATCATCCACTGGGTAGCCAACAGGAGCCATCGTCGGTGCATCATCGGCATCGCCATTGTCATCACCCGGGACCTCGGTGGAAGCCACACTGCTTTTTCGATTATTCGATAGGCCGGTAGCATCGAATGCAGTGTGCTGCTGAGATGGGCCGGTGGTACTTTGCTCTTTATGTGTGTTAATTTCATCTTGTTGTTGCTTTAATCGTTCTTCAATTAAACGCATTCGCTCTTTCTGACTTTCTGCTTCAACTGTCGCCCTGTCCTTACTCCTTTGACGGCTTCTATCAGGATATTTCTTCCTCTCTTCGGGAAACCCAGTCCTCCATGATTGGGAGCCTATTGTGCCTCGTGTTCGTCCATCATGTTCCTTATTTCCAAGGGCGAGTGTGAGCTCATCATTCTCTCTATCGGGAATGAAGTCCCCATCTTTAACAGCCTTTACTGCTTTTCTGATCCTCTCGATTGGCAAGGGGTCTTCTTTATGTCGTATGTTATATATACACCTCCCTTCCGAGTCCAACGTGCCCCCATGCCCGTAAAACCAATTCCTTGCACGTTCTACCCAATCGTCTGTCTCTGGGGTGATATTTTTATCACGCGGTTCCTGCTCAAGTTTCTCCCACTTAGGAATGCCAACCCTGTAGCCACCTTGCCCCATAGTATGGTGATACTTCTTCTTAGCAGCATTCAGCTTATTCGTTTCAGACATTTTCTTAGCTTTTTCTGATTTCTTCTATTCCACAAACTCATCCCAGAATGGTTTTATCTTCTCAAACTGAATATTCTTGGAATCGGGAGTCTTCTTTTTCACGACATAGTCAAGGTGCAATATTTTCTTCCAGTTGGTGAAACACTGGGCCATCTTCTTCAAAACCCACTCCCTGACCTTAGCCTCCATGGCTCTCCCATATTGTAAGGCGTCCTCAACTGGATCCTCCGCATTTGGATCCAGCTCTATCTTCGGTAGTTTGAAATTAACCATGAGCCTCTTCCACAGTAAATCTTTGGCCTGGTTAGGGACAAATAAACATGTTCCCTCTTCATCCGCATTATCAGGCCTATTCCAATTTCTAATGGTGATCGGGATTAAGTCCCTAACGATTACTCCGCATTGTGCCACAAATTTGGTTGCGAAAACTTCGGCAGCTGTCGGTCTGCCGTCTTCAGCGACATCTTCGATCCTGAACCTCTCATGGTCTTGCAACTTTTTGGTTGGGCCTCGTCTGCTCTTTTCAGTAGATTCCTTCGATCTGGAGGGCTAAAAGAAGAAAGATCGCCGTTACTATTTCTATATAGATAGCAGATGATTAATTAATGAATTGATTTATATTACATGCACCTCGCCGGAGCGGTCGTCTTCTCGATTACACAAGGCATCGCCTTCTCCCTCGCGGAAGGCAACACCTTCAACCTCAAACAAGTTGTCTACTCCGGTAAAAAGAGGATCACCCTCACCGGAGTTGTTCAGAAACGTTGATATGTCTAAATTATCTTCCCCACGGATCACACCTTGGATCAACTCTTCCTTTTCTTCGTCTCTGACGTGTGGGTCCATATTTTCTGCATAGGTGGAAAAACGAATAAGTCAAAGCGGCTAAAGGAGAAAGTTAAGTACGGTGTTGAGAGATATAAACCCTAATTCAGAGAAACCCTAATATATACATACACAATAATAAAAATGAAGAGAAAGGGAAACCGTGTAGTAGATAGGCACATCGTCGAACCCACATGCACCTAAGTTGCTTGAAAATGTGAATCGGGTCTGGGGCTACCCACAGTGACTGACCAGTGGGGCCGAAGACCAATAATACCAAACTAATTAACAAACCTAATAATCCAAACACCAAAAAGAAAGGGAAACAATCAACACATGGCATTGATGCAATGCTCAAGCAAGTATGATGATATGACAAGTTAATTTGCATTGGAATGTAATCCTAAGAAATGCTCGACGATTTAATCGGGATTCCGAGGGGTGAAAACCCTAACTCGGAGAAACTCCGGAACACATGAGAGGGGTGGATTTGTTCTTCTAATTAAACTTGTAATTTAAGTTGTTGAACAATGCATGATTATAGCTTAGATAGCTAGGTTTCATTTTTCTGAACATTTTGATATATTATTCATATTTTTATGACTTATAGATTAAAACAAGGATAATGATATGACAAGTTAATTTGTATTAAAAAGTAACCCTAAGACATGCTCGGCAATTTAAACGGGGTTCCGAGGGGTGAAAACCCTAACTCGGCGAAACTCCGGAGTATATGAGAGGGGTTGATTTTGTTTTCTAATTAAACTTGTCTTGAAAGTTGTTGAACAATGCATGATTATAGGTTAAATAGTTAGATCTCATTTTTCTGAACATTTTGATATATTATTTGTATTTTTCTGAGTTATAAATAATTAATTATTGAATTTACAATATTATATCAATTTATGGATTTAATTAAACCATTTCTGAATTTAAACAAAACAGAAAACATTTTTTACACCGAGCCAACTGCTAGCCACAGTGGCTGACAGAGGGGCCCGTGGCCACCTCAGCCTCCACGCAGGGAGGTGGGACCTGGACCAGGCCACGGCTAACCTGCACCATAGAGGCACCTAGCCTCTAAGGCTGGCAGGTGGGACCGGGGCGACGCGGGCCCCACGCGGTAGCCACGCGAGCACCACGTCACCACGACGGGCGGCGCGGCAGACGGTGGTCGACGACGACCCTGGGGAGCACGCGGGACTGTGGGGCTGTGCGCATTCGAAAGAGCTCGTCGAGGCGAACCATATGGTGGCTGCGCCGCCCATTATTGGTCGCCGGAGCGACGAGCACAGCGGCGGACAGAGGCGGGGGCGACAGATGGTCGTCGCGGTAGAGCTAGAGAGCGAGAGGGAGCGTGTGAAGAGGTGCTAGAGCACCAGTGGCTCACCACGAACGCGATGCCGGGGTCGGGGAAGCAAGGGGTGGCCGAACGGAGGCGAATCGACGGCGGCCGGAGCTCGGGAAGATGGGTTGCAGAGCTTGACTAAGGCCGAGCGGGGACGATTCCTTTGGCGTAGAGACGCAGTCCAGCACGGCGGAGCTCCTCGGCGACGAGCTCGGCGGGCAGCCTGCCGGCGTCGTGGGGGGGGGGGGGGGGGTTCCTGTGTGCGCGCGTCGATGAATGAGATGGGGAAGAAGAAGAAGGAGGCGATCCAGTTATAACCGAAGGACCTTTAGTCCCGGTTGGTGGCTCCAACCGGGACTAAAGGGTTATACGTCCCGGTTGGAGCCACCAACCGCGACCTATACTCCAATATTTTCAGCAGACCAAGGGTTGGCGCGCAGGGGGTCTTTAGTCCCGGTTGGTGGCTTCAACCGGGACATATTCCACTGTTTTCAAAAAAATTCAGGTATTTTCTCTCTGTTCCCGCCTTATTTTTTATTTTGGGGTTTAAATTTGTATTGTTTTTTAAATGATAATTAATTTGGAATTTAGCAAAACTTTAAACATAAAAAGTGTTTGGATTTGAATAAATAATTCAAAACCATTTTCTGTTTTAAAAAATAATTAATGTAACCATTTAAAATATGAACCATTTACAATTAAAATGAATTAACTTATATTTTTTTAATATCAATTTGGAATTTAGAAAAACTTTAAACATAACAAGTGTATGGATTTGAATAAATAATTCAAAAACATATTCTATTTTTAAAAAATAATTAATGTAACCTTTTAAAATGAATTAACTTATATTTTTGAATATTAATTTGGAATTTAGAAAAATTTTAAACATAAAAAGTGTTTGGATTTAAATAAATAATTCAAAAACATTTTCTGTTTTAAAAAATAATTAATGTAACCATTTAAAATATGAACCATTTACAATTAAAAATGAATTAACTTATATTTTTAATATTATTTTGGAATTTAGAAAAACTTTAAACATAAAAAGTGTTTGGATTTAAATAAATAATTCAAAAAAGTGTTCTCCATACCAATGTCCACACACATGCATAATATGGGCACAACATCACAAACTATGCCGTGATTCAGCACATAACATCGGTCATTTGGACCGAAAGCCATGAAACCTCGAACATGATAGGTCATTTTGTGAAGGTTTTTTCGAAACATGATCAATATACCAAGTCTGGTATTTTTCCTTTCAACTATGTAACATAATATGACACCACGCGAAGGATTTTCATTGTTCGGATTTTTTTTGAATTTATTATGCCCGTTTTGAATTATCTGAATTTCTAACTATGGTCGAACCGGTGTGCATGAAGATAGGGGACGGGCATCGTTAGAACTTGCATTGGATCTCTGAAGAAACCACATATTGCGAGTCTAAAAATGATTTTTTCAAAAAATCACGGGCGATAGATCATGTACCTGTAGTACAAACCGGACCCACTTCCTGCCGATTCGGCAGACATTTGTCCTTTTTACCCGGGATGAACGAAAAGGTTTGAGATGTACCGGGACTAAAGATGAGTCAGCACTAATAATAGGGGTGAGTGTCGACATTATGTCGTGAGTGTCGACATTATGCCGAGCTGCTTGTACTATAAATATGCATCCTTGTGGGTCCAGTCCTCCAGCCAGTTTGAGGCATCTCCAAGATGGTTTTAGAGAGCAGGGACACCACTACGGCCAGTTTCAGGGAGATGCCGACGGAGCCCAGTCCTCCGGCATCTCCGAGAAACTGGTCATAGAGGCACTCCCTAATATGTGAAATTATTAGCTCCGAGGCGTATTGATCTAGTTAGTGAAGTTACAAGCTGCAAGATGGTTTTCGAGAGCAGGGACACCACTGCGGCCAGTTTCAGGGAGATGCCGACGGAGCCCAGTCCTCCGGCATCTCCGAGAAACTGGTCATAGAGGCACTCCCTAATATGTGAAATTAGTTAGCTCCGAGGCGTATTGATCTAGTTAGTGAAGTTACAAGCTGCAAGATGGTTTTCGAGAGCAGGGACACCACTGCAGCCAGTTTCAGGGAGATGCCGACGGAGCCCAGTCCTCCGGCATCTCCGAGAAACTGGTCATAGAGGCACTCCCTAATATGTGAAATTAGTTAGCTCCGAGGCGTATTGATCTAGTTAGTGAAGTTACAAGCTGCAAGATGGTTTTCGAGAGCAGGGACACCACTACGACCAGTTTCAGGGAGATGCCGATGGAGCCCAGTCCTCCGGCATCTCCAAGAAACTGGTCATAGAGGCACTCCCGGTCCAGCCACAAAACGGGACTAACACTCAAGACATTTATTAATATTAAAAACTGAGACTACAAAACCGGGACTAAAGGCCACAAACCGCGAAAGATATCCTTCGGTCAAGCCACAAACCGCGAAAGACATGAACTAGAATTACATAATATGAGCATGAACTTCTTGGCATATGTCATTCCTTATGGCCGCTTCAGACGTAACCATGGAGCATCTTCTTTACTTAACGGAATGCTTGGGTCAGTTTTCACTGTGAAGGGCGGAATTTCATCAAACTTATTATAATCTTCTGACATGTCTGTCTTGTCCTCAATTTCCACGATGTTTCTTTTCCCTGAAAGAACTATGTGACGCTTTGGCTCATCATATGATGTATTCGTTTGCATATTTTTTCTTTTTTTCGGTCTGGAGGACATGTCCTTCACATAGAAAACCTGAGACACATCATTGGCTAGGACGAATGGTTCATCTCTATAACCAAGATTGTTGAGATCCACTGTTGTCATTCCGTACAACTGGTCTATCTTTACCCCTTCCCCATTCAGGTTGACCCATTTGCAGCGAAACAAAGGGACCTTAAAAGAGACTCCATAGTCTAGTTCCCATATCTCCTCTATGTAACCATAATATGTGTCCTTTTGTCCATTCTCGTCTATTGCATCAAAGCGGACACCACTATTTTGGTTGGTGCTCTTTTTATCTTGGGCGATCGTGTAGAATGTATTCCCATTTATTCCGTACCCTTGGAAATTCAATACAGTAGAAGATGGTGACGCGGCCAACAAGTATAGCTGATCTCCAACAGTGGTGTCATTCAAGAGATGTGTCCGCATCCAACCACCGAAAGACTTCATGTGTTCATCTGTAATCCATGATTCAGGCTTCCCCGGGTTTTTGGAGCGTACAATATTCTTGTGTTCCTCGATATACGGAGCTGCCAAGGTGGAATTATGTAGAACTGTGTAGTGTGCTTTAGTGAAAGAATCCCCGTCCCTAAATATCATTGCTTTCTTTCCCAGCGTGCCTTTTCCACTTAGTCTTCCCTCATGCCGCGAGTCAGAAACACCAATCGGGTTAAGGTCAGGAATAAAGTCAACACAAAACTCAATGACCTCCTCTGTTCCATATCCCTTGGAGATGCTTCCTTCTGGTCTAGCATGGTTATGAACATATTTCTTTAAGACTCCCATGAACCTCTCAAAGGGGAACATATTGTGCAGAAATACCGGACCGAGAATGGCAATCTCTTCCACTAGATGAACCAGGAGATGCGTCATAATATTGAAGAAGGATGGTGGGAACACCAATTCAAAACTAACAAGACATTGTACCACATCCTTCTGTAACCTTGGCAGAATATCTGGATTGATTACCTTCTGAGATATTGCATTGAGGAATGCACACAGCTTCACAATGGGTACTCGAACATTTTCCGGTAGAAGCCCCCTCAATGCAATCGGAAGCAACTGCGTCATAATCACGTGACAGTCATGAGACTTCAGGTTTTGGAACTTTTTCTCTGCCATATTTATTGTCCCCTTTATATTAGATGAGAAGCCCGACGGCACCTTGATACTGTAAAGGACTTCAAAAAAGATTTCCTTCTCTGCTTTGGTAAGAGCATAGCTGGCACGACTTAAGTGACGCCCTTTATCCGTCTTGTTATCTGTATGCATGTTCTTTGGGTCTTTCATAATTTGTTGGTCCTCCCGTGCTTCGGGTGTATCTTTTGTCTTCCCATACACGCCTAGGAATCCTAGCAGGTTCACGCAGAGATTCTTCGTCACGTGCATCACGTCGATTGAAGAGCGGACACGCAGGACTTTCCAATATGGAAGCTCCCAAAATATAGATTTCTTCTTCCACATGGGTGCGTGTCCTGTAGCGACGTCGTTCGGAGCTGATTGACCGCCGGGACCCTTTCCAAAGATTACTTCTATGTCCTTGACCATACCAAATACATCATCACCAGCAGGGAGTTCAGGCTTCTTCCGGTGATCTGCCTCACCTTTGAAATGCTTGCCTTTCTTTCTTACGGGATGATTGGTCGGAAGAAATCGTCGATTCGCCAGGTACACAACCTTCTTGCATTTATGCAAATATGTACCTTCGGTCTTATCTAAACAGTGGGTGCATGCCTTATATCCTTTGTTTGTCTGTCCTGAAAGGTTACTAAGAGCAGGCCAATCATTGATGGTTACGAATAACAACCCTCGTAGATTAAATGGCTCCTGTTTGTTCTCATCCCACGCACGTACACCTGGTTTGCCCCACAACTGTAAGAGTTCTTCAACTAATGGCCTAAGGTACACATCAATGTCGTTGCCCGGTTGCTTCGGGCCTTGGATGAGCACTGGCATCATAATGAACTTACGCTTCATGCACAACCAAGGAGGCAGGTTGTAGATACATAGAGTCACGGGCCAGGTGCTGTGACTGCAGCTCTGCTCCCCAAAAGGATTCATGCCATCCGTACTTAGACCAAACCATAAGTTCCTTGCGTCACCTGCAAAGTCTGGGAAGTCTCTCTCGATTTTTCTCCACTGTGACCCATCAGCAGGGTGTCTCAACTCCCCGTCTTTCTTACGGTCTTCTTTGTGCCATCGCAACAACCTGGCATGCTCTTTGTTTCTGAACATGCGTTTCAACCTTGGTATTATAGGAGCATACCACATAACCTTAGCAGGAACCCTCTTCCGGAAGGGCTCTCCCTCAACATCACCAGGGTCATCTCGTCTGATCTTATACCGCAACGCGTTGCATACCGGGCATTTATCTAAATTCTCATACTCCTTACCGCGGTAGAGGATGCAGTCATTAATGCATGCATGTATCTTTTGCACATCTAATCCCAGAGGACAGAGAGTCTTCTTTGCTTCGTAGGTACTCTCGGGAAGTTCGTTATGTTTTGGAAACTTCGGCTTCATTATTTTCAGCATCTTTTCAAATGAGGAGTCAGTTAGACCACACTCTGCCTTCCATCGCAACAATTCCAGTGTGGTACCGAGCTTTGTGCTGCCATCTTCACAATTTGGGTACAACAATTTCTTGTGATCTTCTAACATGCCCTCTAACTTCAACTTCTCATTTTCTGTTTCACAGTCTCGCTTTGCATCAGAAATGACCCTACCAAGTTCATCAGCCGGCTCATCTGATGCCTGTTCTTCACCTTTTTCCTCTCCATTGTCTTCCATTGCAGTATCACTGTATTCAGGAAACATATGATGATAGTTGTTATCATCATCTTCTTCTTCACCATCTTCCATCATAACCCCTCTTTCCCCGTGCTTGGTCCAGCAATTATAGTTGGGCATGAAACCTTTCATAATCAGGTGGCCGCGAATGATTTTCAAGGAAGAGTACTCCTTGTTGTTCCGACATTGAACACATGGACAACGTATAAATCCATTCTCTTTGTTTGCCGTAGCCACATCGATAAATTTATCCACGCCTTTGATATACCCGGCTACCCGCCGGTCACCGTACATCCATTCCCGACCGTTCATCTGCATCATATAAGTAAGTTTATCAAAAAACAGGACATCATAAATAGTGAAATAACCAATTCACACCGACACATGAATTGTATCAATGACCTAGAAAAGATAAGATTGCTAACCTCGATCGAGGGAAATAAAGAGGAGAAAGCTCAAGTGCGTCTCGGACACCTTCTATATTTTTGTTCTATGAGAAATTCAACGGGATTTTTCACTCAAACATTTCAACAAACACCTTCAATGCATGCATGAGAAAAAACTAGCACACACCCTCACACCTTACACCATTCGAAAAAACAGAGTGGAGGCAGAGGGGGCTGGGGCGTTGCATTTATAGAGGACAAGGGGTCTTTAGTCCCGGTTGTAGCCAGCAACCGGGACTAAAGGTGCGTGCCACGCCACGTGGCTGTGGCCAAACCTTTAGTCCCGGTTGGTGGCTCCAACCGGGACGCATGCCCCCTTACCAACCGGGACCCATGCCCCCTGGCCCCGTGCCCGCTCCAACCGGGACGCGTGCCAGCATTAGTCCCGGTTGGTGGCGCAACCGGGACTAATGCTCCGAGGGGTCGCGAACGGATGGCCCTTTTTCCTCTAGTGTTGGTTGAGACATTAGTTTACAGTTTGACAACTAATCGTGTATATTTTCCTTAGGATCCAAGTCACATCTCAACCATACCATATCTTGTAACCTTATGATATATTTAACACGAAATCATCCCAGCCAGGAGGCATACGATACAGCCTAGATTTCTATATCATCCATGTCTACTTGGCGGGTTAGCTAGATCCAGCTATTATAAAGAAGCATGTGCATACTTTCCATTACCTACAGGACTAGGTGCCAAAGATGAGGTCGGCATTGATTGCTTTGGGATTCCGGAATCCACTCATTCGCTGAAGGAAGGTGATCATATATGGTGAAGCGTACAACATGGTCATATAAGATTTTATTCCGTAGTAGTAACTCAAGGAATCTGATCAAACCTTTGAACTCACTACCTTTTTAGACGATGGAGATTGAAATGTTGTTTTGTAGATAATCAATTGGGAATGGTAGGTCTCAGGATGACAAATGCCATGTAGAATAACATAACTTGTGTCTGCTCTCGTCAATGGCGTTGGGCGAAAAAGAAAGTTTCCACTCGTGTAGGAACAGTGGGAAGTGTGGCTTGTACTACCACCTGAAGGAGCAGACGGGACTGTATTCGCTGCATAAATCAAGTTCAAAGGATAATTTAGCAAATCAGGCAAGCAATGCTGTTTAGAAGACTCATCGATTTGGCGTACCTTAAGGCAGGCAATGAAAATAACAAACAGTTCATTTTTCTCTTAATGCTTTATACATTGAAAATAACAACCAGTTCATTTTGAATCAGGGGATCGCTGTACCCTTTTTGATCCCACCAAGAAGTGTTGCGAAGGTGGTAGACAAAATGATCCTCACGCCTAATGAGACCAAGGCTCTGTCTTAGGAGGCCGAGCGGTTGCAGCCGGGAAAGATTACCGAGGAGGGTATCAATACACCACCAATGAAGGAAAGTTAATTATTATCATGATGAACCAACCTGTAACGTTGTTGACCTGAGTGGTAAATCCCTTTCGGTTCCCTCTGGGATTAACGAGGTTGTAGGAGATGAGTCATGCACTATGGATATGCCACATAAAATAAAGGTTAATGTTGAGGCAACTGATACAAATGGTACTAGTGTTTTTGCTAAAAATAATGATGGGGTCCTATACCTCGACGATAATAAAAAACAATAGCTAGAATCCTCACTGACCATTCGTTTTATATGCGATTATTGAAAGGTTCGATCTGAGGGATATTACTCTATCTGGTCGACAATTCACTGGGCCGATTGACGTGATAATCCAACTTATGAAAAGTTAGACCATGTCCTAGCAAGTGTAGAATGTGAGAAGAAATTCCCTTTGGTCTCAGTTAGGGCGTTGACATGCTCTGGTTCTGACCATACACATTTACTCATCGATTATGGACATCAAGCCCATGTTGGAAACAAATCCAAACTTTCTTTTGAATTAGCATGGCTAAGACATGATGGTTTTTACCAAATGATCAAAAAGGAATGGAATGAGATAAAAAAAAAGGCAACACGCCGATCAAAAATTGGCAAAATAAAATACGGCATTTTAGAAGCTTTCTTTAAGGGTGGGTAAACAATATGAGTGGAAAATATAAGAAGGGGAAAGATAGATTCCTAGCCATCATTGATGATTTGGACATCAAGGCTGAATCAATTCCATTCACTGAGGCCGAAAAACGAACACTTCGGAATGCTAATGAACAGGTATCCAACCTAAGACATGATAAAGAAATTAAATTGGCTCAGAGAGCCAAGGTTAAACATATTCAGGAAGGTGAAAATAACACTAAAACTTCCACCTCATGGCAAATGGTAAACATAGGAAAAATAAAAAAAATCAACTTGAACAAGATGAAGGAACTATTATAGGCGAAGAAAATCGTAAAGTTTATATCATGGAGTATTATAAAAGGCAATTCGGTGAGTCAGATATTAATGGAATTTCCATGATGGAAGATCATACTGATGACATCCCACAACTAAGTGTAGAAGAAAATTCTATTCTTATTGCTCTTTTTACTAAGGATTTTTTTGAGGCAATGTCCTAGATGGAACATAATAAAGCCCCTGGACCTGATGATTTTCCTGTAGAGTTTTATCAGTCTTTTTGGGAGGTGATTAAAAATGATCTCATGGCTCTTTTCCAACAACTTGACAATGGGGAATTACCTCTTTTCAAATTGAACTTTGGGGTAATTACACTTGTACCAAAGAAAGAAAATGCTGTGCAAATCCAACAATATAGACCTATTTATTTGATTAATGTTAGCTTTAAGGTTTTTACAAAGGTCACAACAGATCATATCACTAAGCTAGGCGCAAAGATAGTGGGACCAATGCAATCAATATTCATGCCGGGGCGTCACGTTTTAGAGGAAGTAGTGGTGTTGCATGAGACAGTCAATGAACTTCATAGAAAGAAATTAGATGGTGTGTTGTTCAAAATTGATTTTGAAGCAGATGAAAAAGTTAAATGGCCTTTCTTACAACAACCCTTACGTATGAAACACTTTGATCCACAATGCTGTGAGTGAATTAAAAATTATATGCAAGGTGTAAGTGTGGGAATACGGATCAATAATGATATTGGCCATTATTTTTAAACACAAAAAGGCTTGGGACAAGATGTCCCGTTGTCTCCAATTCTCTTCAATGTTTTGTACTCGGTATGGTCGAGACACTAGTTTAGAAATTCGACAACTAACATGTATAGTTTCCTTAGGATCCAAGCCACATCTCAACCATATCATATATTGTAATCTGATGATATACTCCCCCCGTTCGAAAACATAAGATGTTTTAGATTTGTGAAGAGAACGTATCTAGACTTGTTTTAGTGTGTAGATTCACTCCAAACATGAATGAACCTACATACTAAAAGAAGTTTAAATATATTTGCTTCATAAAACTAAAACATCTTATATTTTAAAACTGAGGGAGTATTAAACATGAAACCATCCTGTCTTGGAGGCAAATGTCCAGCCTAGATTTCTATACAATCCATGTGTACTCGGAGGGTTAGCTAGATCCGCGCTGTTATAAAGCAGCATGTGCATACTTTCCATTACCTACAGGACTAGGTGCCAAAGATGAGGTTGGCATTGATTGCTTTGGGATTCCGGAATCCACTCAGTCGCTGAAGGTAAGTGATCATATATGATGAAGCACACGACCCGATCATATAAGATTTTCTCCCGCAGTAGTAACTCATGGAATCTGACCAAACCTTTGAACTCACTACCTTTCTAGACGATGGAGATTAAAATACTGTTTTGTATATAATCAATTGGGAATGGTAGGTCTCAGGATGACAAATGCCATATAGAACAACATAACTTGTGTCTGCTCTCGTCAATGGCGTCGGGGGAGAAAGAAAGTTGCCAGTCGTAGAGGAAGAGCGTGTAGTGTGGCTTGGATTACCATGGCAACCGGCAGGAGCCAACCATATGGCTCCTGCCGGTTGCCAACTTACAATAAGGAACATTGCATACATCAAATATAATCACAATCATGACCATATCACATCACAGCACACCCCTGCAAAACAAAGTTAGACGCCTCTACTTTCTTTGCATATTTTACGTGGTTTGGGGCTTTCAATAAGTGTCGATCTAACTTACGAACATGAACCACAACATTGATACTAGTATTTGTTAATCACCCGTTGTAAATTGGATCTTAACTATGCTAGGAGAAACAGGCACCCGCAAAGCCACTTATGCAATACAAGTTGCATGTCAAGCGTGGAGCAAGTCTCATGAACGATGTCATGTAAGGTTAGCCCAGGCCGCTTCATCCCAACATACCACAAGATGCAAAGTACACAAGAAGCAATCGACAATAAAAGCATCAACGCCCACAATGACCATTGTATTCTACTCGTGCAACAGATCTACATATAGACACGGCTCCGATACCACTGTAGGGTTTCGTAGCATGGAAAACAAAAAATTTCTACCGCATACAAACAAACAAGCCAAGATCTATCTACTAGATTGTAGCAACGAGTCGATAGAATAACTCACCCTCGAGGATTCCAAAGTGTTTAACGAGAGCGAATTCTCGTGGGTGATGTAGTCGTACTCTTCCCGATCTCAAGATCGCGTAGACGATCCTTCCGGCGCTGCGTTCCGGCAGCGCTCTCGCAGTCGGTCACACGTTCGGTACTCGACGAAGACCTTCCTCTCCCTTGTTCCAGCAGGCAGCGGAGGTTGTAGCACTCTCCTTGTGATTCCGGCAGCACAACGGCGTGGTACCGGAAGTAGAGGGGAGATCTCGCAGGGCTTCGCCTTAAGCCGGAGCGAGTATGGTGGAGTATGAGAGAGTCCCTCGGTGTTCTAGGGTTTAGACACACCAAGGAAGGGGGCAAGCCGGCGGCTAGGGTTTAGCTAGGCGGCGGCGGCGGTTTGCCCTAGGGCCGGCGGCGGCTATGGAGGCGGTGGCTTGGGGCTAGGGTTTGGAGGAGAGGATCTTGTGTGTCTCTAGGAGGGAGCCCTGCCCCTCCTTATATAGGTGGAGGGGCCGGCCGGCCAAGGGGAGGGAGAGGAGTCCCTCCCCAACTCGGCTTGGAGGTGGGCCGGCGGTTGGAGGAGGGAACTCCTCCCCAACTCGGTTTCCCACTCCTCCTCCTCTTTCCAAAAACTGTCGTTTGACTTTCAAACTAGCCGTTTGACTTTTCAAACTAGGATTTGAATAAACCCTCTATTTTGTTCAGCGATGACACCGAGTACATGATGCAATCATACCAACTTGATATAACACATTCATGTACCCTTCCCCCTCGGAGTGCCGGACATTCCGGAACCTTCTAGAACATTCCCGATGAAAACACCGGAACCATTCCCCAACTCCGAAACGGGACTTTCCTTATATGAATCTTATTCTCCGGACCATTCCGGATCTCCTCGTGATATCCCGAATCCCATTCGAGACTCCGAACAACATTCGGTCTCTTTCTCATCATTCCATAACTACTCAAACAACGTCGAATCCTTAAGTGTGTCTCCCTATGGTTCGTGAATTATGCGGACATGATCGAGACACTTCTCCGATCAATAACCAATAGAGGAATCTGGAAATTCATATTGCTCCCACATATTTCTATGATTACTTTGCGATCGAATGAACCACTTATATACGATACCAATTTCCCTTTGTCTCATGATAGTTTACTTATCCGAGGTTATGATCGTCGGTATCTCTGCATACCTAGTTCAACCTCGTTACCGATAAGTAATCTTTTCTCGTTCCCGTGATATGTGATCCCTTGTGAGCCAGTCACATGCTTGCAAGCCAATTGGATGACATTTCACCGAGAGGGCCCAGAGTATATCTATCCGTCATATGGATGCAAATCCCAGTCTTGATCCATGTGTTTCAACCAATACTTTCCGAACACTCAATGCCACCTTTATAGCCACCCAGATACGGTGTGGTGTTTGATGTCATCAAAGCATCCATCCGGTAAAGGTGATATGAATGATCTCATGGTCGAAGGAATTATGTTACTATGTATCAGAAAGCATATAGCAATTGAACTATTAAAATGACTTGATCTTTATGCTACGCTTATCTATAGGAGTATGTCCACCACATCATTCTCCTAATGATATGATATTGTTGTTGATAACATCTCAATGTTCATGATAGGGAAACCACAATCATTTATCAACCAACAAGGTAGTGATGTATAGAGGCTATACTAGGGACTTCAATTTAAGTTTACAAATCACACAAGTATTAATGTTTCCTTGTTAATACTATTATAGAATGAATGTAAACATTTATCATAAACACAAAGATATAATAATAACTACATTTATTATTGACTCTAGGGCATATCTCCAACAGTCTCCCACTTGCACTAGAGTCATCTAATCTAGATTACATGGTAATATACCGAACACCCATGGCAGTTTGGTGCTGGTCATGTTTTGCCCTCGGGAGAGGTTTAGTCAACGGATCCGCCACATTCAGATCTGTGTGTACTTTGCAAATCTTTTATATCCCCATCTTGGATATGTTCTCGAATAGCGTGAAAACGTAGCTTGATGTGCTTTAGCTTCTTGTGTGACCTTGGTTCTTGCGCATTGGCTATGGCGCCCATGTTATCACAGTAGATAGACATTGGGTCCAGCGCACTAGGAACCACACCCAGCTCTGTAATGAACTCTTTCATCCATATCGCTTCTTGTGAAGCCTCCGAAGCAACCATGTATTCCGATTCAGTTGAAGATCTCGCCACAACGCCTTGCTTTGCACTCCTCCAGCTAACTGCTGCACCATTCAAAATAAATACGTATCCAGATTGTGATTTAGAATCATCCGGATCGGTGTTCCAACTAGCATCGGTGTAACCATTAACAACGAGCTGTTCATCACCTCCATAAGAAAGAACCATATCCTTAGTTCTTCTCAAGTACTTAAGGATGTTTTTGACCGCTGTCCAATGATCCACTCCTGGATCACTTTGATATCTGCTAGTTAAACTAACAGCATATGCTATGTCGGGTCTAGTACATAGCATGGCATACATTAGAGATCCTATGGCTGAGGCATAGGGAGTCTTACTCATCCTTTCTCTATCTTCTGCCGATGTCGGACTTTGAGTTTTACTCAAGGTCGTATTGGGAAACATGGGCAAGAACCCTTTCTTGCTATCTTCCATTCCAAACCTCTTTAGAACCTTGTCCAAATATGTACTTTGTGACAATGATATTTGGCGTTTCGATCTATCTCTATAAATCTTTATGCCTAATATGTAAGCTGTTTCGCCAAGATCTTTCATTGAAAAACTATTATTCAAATATTCATTGACACTATTAAGAAGGTCTACATCATTCCCAATCAACAATATGTCATCTACATGTAGTATTAAGAATGCTACAGAGCTCCCACTCACTTTCTTGTAAATACAAGCTTCTCCATAAGTTTGTATAAAACCAAAAATTTTGATCACCTTATCAAAACGTTGATTCCAACTTCGGGATGCTTGCTTCAATCCATAGATGGGCCGTTGAAGTTTGCATACCTTGTTAGCATCTTTAGGATCGACAAAACCTTTGGGTTGCATCATATACAACTCTTCATCAATGTCTCCATTGAGGAATGCTGTTTTGACATCCATCTGCCATATCTCATAATCATAATATGCAGCGATTGCTCACATAATCCTCACAGACTTTAGCTTCGCTACTGGTGAGAAAGTCTCATCGTAGTCAACTCCTTGAATTTGTCGAAACCCCTTTGCGACAAGTCGAGCTTTATAGACAGTAATATTACCATCAGCATCTGTTTTCTTCTTGAAAATCCATTTGTTCTCGACAGCCTTCCGGCCATCTGGTAAGTCCACCAAAGTCCATACTTGGTTTTCGTACATGGATCCAATCTCGGATTTCATGGCTTCTTGCCATTTATTGGAATCTGGGCTCATCATCGCTTCCTCATATGTCTCAGGGTCATCGGTGTTGTCCACCAACATGACACTCATAACGGGATCATACAAATCTGGAGTGGTACGAGTTCTTGTTGACCTGCGAGGCTCTGTAGCAACTTCAACCGAAGTTTCATGATCATCATCATTAGCTTCCTCTCTTATTGGTGTAGGCACCACAGGAACTTCTTCCGGTGCTGCGCTACTCGCAATTTCGAGAGAAGGTTCGACAACCTCGTCGAGTTCTACTTTCCTTCCAGTCACTTCTTTCGAGAGAAATTCCTTCTCTAGAAAGGATCCATTCTTGGCAACGAAGATTTTGCCTTCGGATCTATGATAGAATGTATACCCAATAGTTTCCTTCGGGTATCCAATGAAGACGCATTTTTCCGCTTTGGGTTCAAGCTTGTCCGGCTGTAACTTCTTTACATAGGCTTCGCAACCCCAAACTTTAAGGAACGAAAATCTAGGTTTCTTTCCAAACCATAATTCATACGGTGTCGTTTCAACGGATTTAGATGGTGCCCTATTTAAAGTGAATGCAGCTGTTTCTAATGCATAACCCGAAAATGATAGCGGTAAATCTGTAAGTGACATCATAGAACGAACCATATCTAAGAGAGTTCGATTACGACGTTCGGACACACCATTACGTTGTGGTGTTCCCGGCGGTGTCAACTATGAAAGTATTCCGCATTTCTTCAAATGCTCGCCAAACTCGTAACTTAGATATTCACCTCCACGATCAGAACGTAGAAATTTAATCTTCTTGTTACGTTGATTCTCAACCTCACTTTGAAATTCCTTAAACTTCTCGAAAGTTTCGGACTTATGTTTCATGAAATAGATATACCCATATCTACTCAAGTCATCCGTGAAGGTAAGAATATAACGATAACCACCGCGCGATGCTACACTCATTGGACCAGACACATCGTGTATGTATGATTTCCAATAAGTCCGTAGCTCGCTCCATCATACCAGAAAATGGAGTCTTAGCCATTTTACCCATCAGACATGCTTCGCATCTATCAAGTGATTCGAAATCAAGTGATTCAAGAAGTCCATCGGAATGGAGTTTCTTCATACGCTTCACTCCAATGTGACCAAGACGACAGTGCCACATATATGTCGAGTTATCGCTCGATTTCAAACGTTTAGCCTCAATGTTATTAATATGTGTATTTCCACTATCGAGATTCAACAAGAATAGACCATCTATCAAAGGTGTGCATAAAACATATTACTCATATAAATCGAACAACCATTATTCTCGGACTTAAACAAGTAACCGTCTCGCAATAAACATGATCCCGATATAATGTTCATGCTCAACGCAGGCACCAAATAACAATTATTTAAGTATAAAACTAATCCCGATGGTAGATGAAGGGGTAGCGTGCCGACCGCGATCACATCAACCTTTGATCCGTTTCCCACGCGCATCGTCACCTCGTTCTTCGCTAGCTTCCGTTTATTCTGCAGCACCTGTTTCGAGTTACAAATATGAGCAACCGAACCAGTATCAAATACCCAGGCACTACTACGAGTACTAGTGAGATACACATCAATAACATGTATATCAGATATACCTTTCTTCTTGATGTTGCCGTTCTTCAAATCCGCCAAGTACTTTGGGCAATTCCGCTTCCACTGACCTTCTCCCTTGCAGTAAAAGCACTCAGTATCAGGCTTAGGTCCAGCCTTGGTCTTCTTCGTCGGTGTGGTAACTTTCTTACCACCCTTCTTGAAGTGTCCTTTCTGCTTAGACTTGCCTTTCTTGAATTTGGTGGTCTTTTTGACCAACAACACTTGGTGCTCTTTCTTGATCTCCACTTCTGCAGATTTCAACATGGCAAAGAGTTCTGGCAACGTCTTGTTCATGTTTTGCATGTTGTAGTTCATTACAAAATTCTTGTAACTTGGTGGTAGTGATTGGAGGACGCGGTAAATCCCCAAAGCATTAGGAATCACAATACCCAAGCTTTGAAGTTTGTTTGCGTGCCCAGACATCTTAAGCACATGCTCACTAACGGAGCTGCCCTCTTCCATCTTGCAGTTAAAGAACTTTTCAGAAGCCTCATAGTTTCAATTGCCGCATGATTCTCAAAGATCAATTTGAGATCCTCGACAATATCATATGGGTCTAAATTCTCAAACCTTTTCTGAAGCTCCGATTCTAAACCATACAAGATAGCACACTGAATTGTGGAGTACTGAGTCTTCCGAGTGAGGTAAACATTCTTTACTTCATCAGTAGCATCAGTTGTAGGTGGGTCACCCAGCGGTGCATCCAGCACATAGGTCAAATTACCAGCTGTGAGGACAATCCTCAAGTTGCGGAACCAATCCGCGAAGTTGCTTCCATTGTTTTTCAACTTTTCTTTCTCTAGGAACGCATTAAAATTGATGGTAGGGGCTGCCATTGATCTACAACATATTTGCAATAGTTTAGACTAAGTTTATGACAAATTGAGTTCAAATTAATAATAAAATTAATCTAGGTGAACTCCCACGCAAAACAATATCCCTCACATTGTTTCAGTGATCACACGAACCAAATCCACCACATCAACACCGATCATCACGAGAGTTGATATAGTTTCAATGGCGAACAATCGACATGTTCATCATATCTACTATATGATTCATGCTTTACCTTTCGGTGATCCGTGTTCCGAGACCATGTCTGTACATGCTAGGCTCGTCTAGATCAAACCTTAGTTTCCGCATGAGCAAATCTGGCTTGCTCACGTTGTATACACTTGCAGAATCTAACACACCCGATCATCACGTGGTGCTTCGAAACAACAAGCTTTAGCAACGGTGCTAACTAAGGGTGAACACTTTATGACTTGAAATTCATGTGCATGAGGGATCATCTTATAATGCTACCGTCGTCCACTAAGCAATACAAGATGCATAAAGGATTAACATCACATGAAATTCATAATATGTGATATGATATGGCCTTTCTTCATTGTGCTTCCGATCTCCATCTTCTAGCATGAACATGATCTCCATCATCACCGGCATTGCATCAAGGTCAATGACGCTTCTCCATGGTTGTCGTCCACCGGTTTCAACTATTACAACTACTTTGAATAGACACGCGGGTCTTAACATAAATTAAAGACAACCATATGGCTCCTACCGGTTGCCAACTTACAATAAGGAACATTGCATACATCAAATATAATCACAATCATGGCCATATCACATCACAGCACACCCCTGCAAAACAAAGTTAGACGCCTCTACTTTCTTTGCATATTTTACGTGGTTTGGGGCTTTCAGTAAGTGTCGATCTAACTTACGAACATGAACCACAACATTGATACTAGTATTTGTTAATCACCCGTTGTAAATTGGATCTTAACTATGCTAGGAGAAACAGGCACCCGCAAAGCCACTTATGCAATACAAGTTGCATGTCAAGCGTGGAGCAAGTCTCATGAACGATGTCATGTAAGGTTAGCCCGGGCCGCTTCATCCCAACATACCACAAGATGCAAAGTACACAAGAAGCAATCGACAATAAAAGCATCAACGCCCACAATGACCATTGTGTTCTACTCGTGCAACAGATCTACATATAGACACGTCTCCGATACCACTGTAGGGTTTCGTAGCATGGAAAACAAAAATTTTCTACCGCATACAAACAAACAAGTCAAGATCTATCTACTAGATTGTAGCAACGAGTCGATAGAATATCTCACCCTCGAAGATTCCAAAGTGTTTAACGAGAGCGGATTCTCGTGGGTGATGTAGTCGTACTCTTCCCGATCTCAAGATCGCGTAGACGATCCTTCCGGCGTTGCGTTCCGGCAGCGCTCCTCGAGTCGGTCACACGTTCGGTACTCGACGAAGACCTTCCTCTCCCTTGTTCCAGCAGGCAGCGGAGGTTGTAGCACTCTCCTCGTGATTCCGGCAGCACAACGGCGTGGTACCGAAAGTAGAGGGGAGATCTCGCAGGGCTTCGCCTTAAGCCAGAGAGAGTATGGTGGAGTATGAGAGAGTCCCTCGGTGTTCTAGGGTTTAGACACACCAAGGAAGGGGGCAAGCCGGCGGCTAGGGTTTAGCTAGGCGGCGGCGGCGGTTTGCCCTAGGGCCGGCGGCGGCGGCTTGGGGCTAGGGTTTGGAGGAGAGGATCCTGTGTGTCTCTAGGAGGGAGCCTTGCCCCTCCTTATATAGGTGGAGGGGCCGGCCGGCCAAGGGGAGGGAGAGGAGTCCCTCCCCAACTCGGCTTGGAGGTGGGCCGGCGGTTGGAGGAGGGAACTCCTCCCCAACTCGGTTTCCCACTCCTCCTCCTCTTTCCAAAAACTGCCGTTTGACTTTCAAACTAGCCGTTTGACTTTTCAAACTAGGATTTGAATAAACCCTCTATTTTGTTCAGCGATGACACCGAGTACATGATGCAATCATACCAACTTGATATAACACATTCATGTACCCTTCCTCCCCGGAGTGCCGGACATTCCGGAACCTTCTAGAACATTCCCGATGAAAACACCGGAACCATTCCCCAACTCCGAAACGGGACTTTCCTTATATGAATCTTATTCTCCGGACCATTCCGGATCTCCTCGTGATATCCCGAATCCCATTCGAGACTCCGAACAACATTCGGTCTCTTTCTCATCATTCCATAACTACTCAAACAATGTCGAATCCTTAAGTGTGTCTCCCTACGGTTCGTGAATTATGCGGACATGATCGAGACACTTCTCCGATCAATAACCAATAGAGGAATCTGGAAATTCATATGGCTCCCACATATTTCTACGATTACTTTGCGATCGAATGAACCACTTACATACGATACCAATTTCCCTTTGTCTCACGATAGTTTACTTATCCGAGATTATGATCGTCGGTATCTCTGCATACCTAGTTCAACCTCGTTACCGATAAGTACTCTTTTCTCGTTCCCGTGATATGTGATCCCTTGTGATCCAGTCACATGCTTGCAAGCCAATTGGATGACATTTCACCGAGAGGGCCCAGAGTATATCTATCCGTCATATGGATGGACAAATCCCAGTCTTGATCCATGTGTTTCAACCAATACTTTCCGAACACTCAATGCCACATTTATAGCCACCCAGTTACGGTGTGGTGTTTGATGTCATCAAAGCATCCATCCGGTAAAGGTGATATGCATGATCTCATGGTCGAAGGAATTAGGTTACTATGTATCAGAAAGCATATAGCAATTGAACTATTAAAATGACTTGATCTTTATGCTACGCTTATCTATAGGAGTATGTCCACCACATCATTCTCCTAATGATATGATCTTGTTGTTGATAACATCTCAATGTTCATGATAGGGAAACCACAATCATTTATCAACCAACAAGCTAGTGATGTATAGAGGCTATACTAGGGACTTCAATTTAAGTTTACAAATCACACAAGTATTAATGTTTCCTTGTTAATACTATTATAGCATGAATGTAAATATTTATCATAAACACAAAGATATAATAATAATAACTACATTTATTATTGCCTCTAGGGCATATCTCCAACAGAAAGGCCATATCATATCACATATTATGAATTGCATGTGATGTTAATCCTTTATGCATCTTGTATTGCTTAGTTAACGACGGTAGCATTATAAGATGATCCCCCATGCACATGAATTTCAAGTTCTAAAGTGTTCATCCTTAGTAAGCACCGTTGCTAAAGCTTGTTGTTTCGAAGCACCATGTGATGATCGGGTGTGTTAGATTCCGCAAGTGTATACAACGTGAGCAAGCCAGATTTGCTCATGCGGAAGCTAAGGTTTGATCTTGATGAGCCTAGCATGTACAGACATGGTCTCGGAACACGGATCACCGAAAGGTAAAGCATGAATCATATAGTAGATATGATGAACATGTCGATTGTTCACCATTGAAGCTACATCAACTCTCGTGATGATCGGTTTTGATGTGGTGGATTTGGTTCGTGTGATCACTAAAACAATGTGAGGGATGTTGTTTTGAGTGGGAGTTCACCGAGATTAATTTAACAATTAATTAGAACTCAATTTGTCATAAACTTAGTCTAAACTATTACAAATATGTTGTAGATCAATGGCGGCCCCTACCATCAATTTTAATGCATTCCTAGAGAAAGAAAAGTTGAAAAATAATGGAAGCAACTTCGCGGATTGGTTCCGCAATTTGAGGATTGTCCTCACAGCTGGTAATTTGACCTATGTGCTGGATGCACCGCTGGGTGACCCACCTGCAGCTACTGCTACCGGTGAAGTAAAGAATGTTTACCTCGCTCGGAAAGCTCAGTACTCCACAGTTTAGTGTGCTATCTTGTATGGTTTAGAATCAGAGCTTCAGAAAAGGTTTGAGAATTCAGACCCACATGATATTGTCCGTGATCTCAAATTGATCTTTGAGACTCATGCGGCAATTGAGAGCTATGAGGCTTCTGAAAAGTTCTTTAACTGCAAGATGGAAGAGGGCAGCTCCGTCAGTGAGCATGTGCTTAAGATGTCTGGGCACGCAAACAAACTTCAAAGCTTGGGTATAGTGATTCCTAATGCTTTGGGGATTTATCGTGTCCTCCAATCACTACCACCAAGTTACAAGAACTTTGTTATGAACTACAATATGCAAAACATGAACAAGCAGTTGCCAGAACTCTTTGCCATGTTGAAATCTGCAGAAGTGGAGATCAAGAAAGAGCACCAAGTGTTGATGGTCAACAAGACCACCAAATTCAAGAAAGGCAAGTCTAAGCAAAAGGGGCACTTCAAGAAGGGTGGTAAGAAAGTTACCGCGCCGGCGAAGAAGACCAAGGCTGGACCTAAGCCTGATACTGAGTGCTTTTACTGCAAGGGAGAAGGTCACTGGAAGCGGAATTGCCCAAAGTACTTGGCGGATTTGAAGAACGGCAACATAAAAAATAAAGGTATATCCGATATACATGTTATTGATGTGTATCTCACTAGTACTCATAGTAGTGCCTGGGTATTTGATACTGGTTCGGTTGCTCATATTTGTAACTCGAAACAGGTGCTGCAGAATAAACGAAAGCTAGCGAAGAATGAGGTGACGATGCACGTGGGAAACAGATCAAAGGTTGATGTGATCGCGGTCGGCACGCTACCCCTTCATCTACCGTCGGGATTAGTTTTATACTTAAATAATTGTTATTTGGTGCCTGCGTTAAGCATGAACATTATATCGGGATCTTGTTTATTGCGAGACGGTTACTTGTTTAAGTCCGAGAATAATGGTTGTTCGATTTATATGAGTAATATGTTTTACGCACATGCACCTTTGATAGATGGTCTATTCTTATTGAATCTCGATAGTGGAAATATACATATTAATAACATTGAGGCTAAACGTTTGAAATCGAGCGATAACTCGACCTATATGTGGCACTGTCGTCTTGGTCACATTGGAGTGAAGCGTATGAAGAAACTCCATTCCGATGGACTTCTTGAATCACTTGATTTCGAATCACTTGAAAGATGTGAAGCATGTCTGATGGGTAAAATGACTAAGACTCCATTTTTTTGGTATGATGGAGCGAGCTACGGACTTATTGGAATTCATACATACCGATGTGTGTGGTCCAATGAGTGTATCATCGCGCGGTGGTTATCGTTATGTTCTTACCTTCACGGATGACTTGAGTAGATATGGGTATATCTATTTCATGAAACATAAGTCCGAAACTTTCGAGAAGTTTAAGGAATTTCAAAGTGAGGTTGAGAATCAACGTAACAAGAAGATTAAATTTCTACGTTCTGATCGTGGAGGTGAATATCTAAGTTACGAGTTTGGCGAGCATTTGAAGAAATGCGGAATACTTTCACAATTGACCGCCGGGAACACCACAGCGTAATGGTGTGTCCGAACGTCGTAATCGAACTCTCTTAGATATGGTTCGGTCTATGATGTCACTTACAGATTTACCACTATCATTTTGGGGTTATGCATTAGAAACAGCCGCATTCACTTTAAATAGGGCACCATCTAAATTCGTTAAAACGACACCGTATGAATTATGGTTTGGGAAGAAACCTAAATTGTCGTTCCTTAAAGTTTGGGGTTGCGAAGCCTATGTAAAGAAGTTACAGCCGGACAAGCTTGAACCCAAAGCGGAAAAATGCGTCTTCATAGGATACCCGAAGGAAACTATTGGGTATACCTTCTATCATAGATCCGAGGGCAAAATCTTCGTTGCCAAGAATGGATCCTTTCTAGAGAAGGAATTTCTCTCGAAAGAAGTGACTGGAAGGAAAGTAGAACTCGACGAGGTTGTCGAACCTTCTCTCGAAATTGCGAGTAGCGCAGCACCGGAAGAAGTTCCTGTGGTGCCTGCACCAATAAGAGAGGAATCTAATGATGACGATCATGAAACTTCGGTTGTAGTTGCTACAGAGCCTCGCAGGTCAACGAGAACTCGTACCACTCCTGATTGGTACGTATGATCCCGTTATGAGTGTCATGTTGGTGGACAACACCGATGACACTGCGACATATGAGGAAGCGATGATGAGCCCAGATTCCAATAAATGGCAAGAAGCCATGAAATCCGAGATTGGATCCATGTACGAAAACCAAGTATGGACTTTGGTGGACTTACCGGATGGCCGGAAGGCTGTCGAGAACAAATGGATTTTCAAGAAGAAAACATATGCTGATGGTAATGTTACTGTCTATAAAGCTCGACTTGTCGCAAAAGGGTTTCGACAAATTCAAGGAGTTGACTACGATGAGACTTTCTCACCAGTAGCGAAGCTAAAGTCTGTGAGGATTATGTTAGCAATCGCTGCATATTATGATTATGAGATATGGAAAATGGATGTCAAAACAGCATTCCTCAATGGAGACATTGATGAAGAGTTGTATATGATGCAACCCAAAGGTTTTGTCGATCCTAAAGATGCTAACAAGGTATGCAAACTTCAACGGTCCATCTATGGATTGAAGCAAGCATCCCGAAGTTGGAATCAACGTTTTGATAAGGTAATCAAAAGTTTTGGTTTTATACAAACTTATGGAGAAGCTTGTATTTACAAGAAAGTGAGTGGGAGCTCTGTAGCATTCTTAATACTATATGTAGATGACATATTGTTGATTGGGAATGATGTAGACCTTCTTAATAGTGTCAAGGAATATTTGAATAATAGTTTTTCAATGAAAGATCTTGCCAAAGCAGCTTACATATTAGGCATAAAGATTTATAGAGATAGATCGAGACGCCTAATATCATTGTCACAAAGTACATATTTGGACAAAGTTCTAAAGAGGTTTGGAATGGAACATAGCAAGAAAGGGTTCTTGCCCATGTTGCCCAATACGACCTTGAGTAAAACTCAAAGTCCGACAACGGCAGAAGATAGAGAAAGGATGAGTAAAACTCCCTATGCCTCAGCCATAGGATCTCTAATGTATGCCATGCTATGTACTAGACCCGACATTGCATATGCTGTTAGTTTAACTAGCATATATCAAAGTGAATGGTGCAGCAGTTAGCTGGAGGAGTGCAAAGCAAAGCGTTGTGGCGAGATCTTCAACTGAATCGGAATACATGGCTGCTTCGGAGGCTTCACAAGAAGCGATATGGATGAAAGAGTTCATTACAGAGCTGGGTGTGGTTCCAAGTGCGCTGGACCCAATGTCTATCTACTGTGATAACATGGGCGCCATAGCCAATGCGCAAGAACCAAGGTCACACAAGAAGCTGAAGCACATCAAGCTACGTTTTCACGCTATTCGAGAACATGTCCAAGATGGGGACATAAAGATTTGCAAAGTACACACAGATCTGAATGTGGCGGATCCGTTGACTAAACCTCTCCCGAGGGCAAAACATGACCAGCACCAAACTGCCATGGGTGTTCGGTATATTACCATGTAATCTAGATTAGATGACTCTAGTGCAAGTGGGAGACTGTTGGAGATATGCCCGAGAGGCAATAATAAATGTGGTTATTATTATATCTTTGTGTTTATGATAAATGTTTACATTCATGCTATAATAGTATTAACAAGGAAACATTAATACTTGTGTGATTTGTAAACTAAAATAGAGTCCCTAGTAAAGCCTCTTTATAATACTAGCTTGTTGGTTAATAAATGATTGTGGTTTCCCTATCATGAACATTGAGATGTTATTAACAACAAGATTATATCGTTAGGAGAATGCTATGGTGGACATACTCCTATAGATAAGTGTAGCATAAAGATCAAGTCATTTTTATAGTTCAATTGCTATATGCTTTCTGATACATAGTAACCTAATTCCTTCGACCATGAGATCATGCATATCACCTTCACCGGAAGGATGCTTAGATGACATCAAACACCACACCGTAACTGGGTGGCTATAAAGGTGGCATTGAGTGTTCGAAAAGTATTGGTTGAGACACATGGATCAAGAGTGGGATTTGTCCATCCATATGACGGATAGATATACTCTGGGCCCTCTCGGTGGAATGTCATCCAATTAGCTTGCAATCATGTGACTAGCTTAGAAGGGATCACATATCACGGGAACGAGAAAAGAGTACTTATCAGTAACGAGGTTGAACTAGGTATGCAGAGATACCGACGATCATAACCTCGGATAAGTAAACTATCGTGAGACAAAGGGAAATTGGTATCGTATATAAGTGGTTCATTCGATCGCAAAGTAATCGTAGAAATATGTGGGAGCCATATGAATTTCCAGATTCCTCTATTGGTTATTGTTCGGAGAAGTGTCTCGATCATGTCCGCATAATTCACGAACCGTAGGGAGACACACTTAAGGATTCGACGTTGTTTGAGTAGTTATGGAATGATGAGTAAGATACCGAATGTTGTTCGGAGTCTCGGATGGGATCTGGGATATCACGAGGAGATCCGGAATGGTCTGGAGAATAAGATTCATATAAGGAAAGTCCTGTTTCGGGGTTGGAGAATGGTTCCGGTGTTTTCATCGGGAATGTTCTAGAAGGTTCCGGAATGTCCGGCACTCCGGAGGGAAAGGGTACATGAATGTGTCATACCAAGTTGGAATGATTGCATCATGTACTAGGTGTCATCGCTGAACAAAATAAAGGGTTTAATCAAATCCTAGTTTGAAAAGTCAAACGCCAATTTGAAAGGTCAAACGGCTATTTTGGAAGGTGGAGGGGAAGTAGGAAACCTACTTGGGGAGGAGTTCGTCCCCTCCACCGCCGGCCCACTTGGGATACGAGTTGGGAAGGGACTCCCCTCCCCTGGAGCGCCTCCCTCAACCTATATAAGGAGGGGCAGGGCTGCCCCTCCAAGCACACAACACCTCCACCCCGCAAACCCTAGCCCCGGCGCCGCCACCTCCTGCTGCCGCCGCCTAGGGAAAGCCGCCGCCAACTAGATAAACCCTAGCCACCGGCCTAGCTCCTCCTTGGCGTGTCTAAACCCTAAATCGCCGAGTGTCTCTCTCATAGTCCACCATACTCGCTCCGGCTTTAGGCGAAGCCCTGCGAGATCTCCCCTCTACTTCCGGTACCACGCCGTTGTGCTGCCGAAATCACGAGGAGAGTGCTACAACCTCCGCTGCCTGCTGGAACAAGGGAGAGAAAGGTCTTCGTCGAGTACCGAACGTGTGACCGACTGCGGGAGCGCTGCCGGAACGCAGCGCCGGATGGATCGTCTACGCGATCTTGAGATCGGGAAGAGTACGGCTACATCACCCACGAGAATCCGCTCTCATTAAACACTTTGGAATCTTCGAGGGTGAGTTATTCCATCGACTCGTTGCTACAATCTAGTAGATAGATCTTGGCTTGTTTGTTTGTATGCGGTAGAAAGTTTTTGTTTTCCATGCTACGAAACCCTACACCGTGGCGGCGCGGGCGAGCTTTGGTAGGGACGACGCGGCGAGCTCCGTCCTGTGGCGGCGCGGTGAGCTCCAGCGCGTGGCGGCGCGGGCGAGCTTCGGTAGGGACGACGCGGCGAGCTCTGTCCCGTGGCGGCGCGGTGAGCTCCAGCGCATGGCGGCGCTGGCGAGCTTCGGTAGGGACGACGCGGCAAGCTCCGTCCCGTGGCGGCACGGGCGAGCTTCAGCGTGTGGCGGCGCGGGCGAGCTCTGGTAGGGACGACGCGTGACAAGCTACTGGCCATGGCGCTGCGGGAGGCACAGATGAGCTACGGCGGGGCCGGCACGCGGCGAGCTCAGGGCGAGCTCCGGCAAGCGGGCGACGCTGGTGGCCAGCTTAAGGAAAGGAGCAGGGCACGTCCGCCAGGGAGGAGCAGGGCGCGCTGGTCGGGAAGGAGGTAGAGGAGGCTAGCCTGCATGGAAGGGGCTAGCTTGCCGGGGTCGGGAGCTGCGGTGGCGTTTACGCTCCAATAGGTCGTCGGCGATGGGGGTCACTGGCCCAGCTCTTGGACCTCTCCATTGATACCGACCCATCCCCGTCCCACTCCCCTCTCGACCGCCTCCGACCAGCGAAGGAAGACCAGAAGTAGCAAGCCGGCGACCCCCTCACCATCCTCACTGTTCCGGTGTACGTTCATGCTCCACTGCCAGCCTTTTTTTTTGGGAGATAAGAGAGGATCTGATTTGATAAGTGGGTCCCTCTGAAATTGTCAAAAAGACCCAAAACTGAAATCAACATAACCTTTGTCACCTTGGACTGTTTTCATCGTGCCACGTCATCCTGACAGGTGGGACCCACCAGTCAGTTTTGTCATTCGACCAGAGTCAAACCGGTATCAGTACTATCTGTCATGAACTCACTCTGAAGTGGTGGTTTTGTGAAACCCTAGCGTAAAGTGGTGGTTTTTGAAACCCTAGCCTGTAATGTGGTGGTTTTTGTAATTTTCTCTAACCATTCAGGAACATCTACCAATCAACGGACATGTATATTTTGAACAAGCATCTTTGCCGACATCAAGAAATTGTAGAATAGTTGTGTCTTAGACGATTTTCTTCTTTATTTGGCATTCAAGTATCTTAACCAATCAGGAACGTCTCCAATCAACGCACATGTAAATTTTGAACAAGGATCATTGCTGACAGCATAGATTTTTATGCAGCAGCTTGACCAGCACGCACCAACTGCCATAAATTTCATGCATGCGTGGAGGAGAAGAGAAGAAAGTTGCGGCGACACATGGACTTGGTGGTCTCTACCTCTTATCCTGGCATTGCCTAACAATTGATCTGATGTCAAGGTTCCGCGCGAGCCGATGCCATCGAGCGCAAGGACCCAACCATGAATGGTCCAGAAGAGCTCCGTCAAGGAGGAGCAATAAGGGGACACTCAGGATCAATAGTATTGCGAGAGAGGGGTGCGATGCCTCTGTCGCATGGGGAGCGAAAAAGGCGACTGATAGGCAGAGTCTTAGACTTCGGCGTCCAAAATTCGGCCATTTCATTCAGGCCTGGTAGAGTTGTCTTCAGATGACCAGCAACGTGTGAACTATGACAGGAAATAAAGAGTGAACAAGACAACTAGATCAACCCACTTAGTATGTGCCATCCCAGCACCGATCGTGACCAGGTTACAACTGGAGACAACAAGAGACTAGGTCCTCCACGTGAATGAGCATGCATCAAGCTTATTCCTAACACAATGACACAAGCAACGTGTGAACTATGACAGGAAATAAAGAGTGAACAAGACAACTAGATCAACAACTAACAAAAGTACATGTGTTCAAAGGTGTCTTCAGATGACAAATGAAAATTGCTGCATGAGTGGATGTTGCTTGGTGGAGAACCCTACGAGTGTTGGCTCTATCTAAAATCCTGACCATGTACTCAGTAAAGTCTAGCTAGCTGCAGCTACCAACCGTAAAAGATGTAGTATCTCTTTATCTAGAAGCAAAGAACTATCTACTTTATCGAGCAACTATAGATGTTTCTGATTATATATAGACACTTTGTTGTAGTAGTGTCTCCTACTTGAATAGAGTTAGCAAAATTTAAAGGAGTAAGGAGGTCACCCAATGTGCACCTTCAAGGTAGTGTATGGTACCTAGACATATAATGGTGTGACCTATAACATATGCAAATCCCTTTTTTGTTCCTCAGACATGAGCATGGGAGACCTCTGGATGGGAATCTCTACCATTAGGTTCGGAGACAGAAATTTTCACTACTCGTTTTGTCTTATGCACATGCATATATGTTGCAACGATCCATGTTTTCCAACGCGAGACTTACATATGGGAGCGAGAATATAAGTTCCTACTAGCGAATCCTGCAAGGAGTGTCGTCTGAATAACCAGTTGCGTACTAGGTCTTCAGGATTTACCTGAACACAAGATTGAGTTTGCTACTAATTTATTCAACTGACGGACACCTAACTTGTTATGCATGGTAAGTGTAGTTTGTCTGTTGCATGGCCATTGGAATATTCGCGAAAGCACCCTGAGAAAGTCCAGGTTGCAGGAAGAAGTGCCGCTCTTTCCCCAAACCTCAATCCTCTCCGATGTGCTAACATCAGAAAGAGTGCCCGAGCCGCAGTCTATCGCAAAGAACAGAGCATCCCTAGTCATAGACGTGATTCCGCCAACTAATCTGCAGCAGCAGCGAAAAGGCCTCGGTGGCACTTCCTCACAATCTCGTGGATGTACATTGCTTATAGTTTAACCTTATTATGCCATCGATTTAGTCAAGGGTTTTGGAAATAAAAGATCCCTAACGCAGTTACACCATGAGAGGTTTTATGTCATGCCATGCATTGGGATCAAACAAACACCAGCGTGTCTGAGCACACGCAGGGTTGTGAAAGCTTGTCTGTAACTCTGTGTCCGTGTGTACGTGTGTACATGTGTGGACATAATAAAACCAATGCCTACATAATATTAGTGCCAATTTTGTACATGACAAGTGCATAGTAATTTCTACTACTCCCTCCGTCCCGGTTTAAAGGACACAATTTGGAAATCATGCAATCCCAAAATACTTAGACACAAAAGCATTTAATCTCTGTAATTACTCCTGTGTGAAAGCAATAAAATGCCTGCATGCACATGTGTGAACAAATGTGAACACTTTCCTAACTCTTTTTCTCCTTATGCATGTTCTACTCCATACTATTAAATGGACCAATTAGATGACACCTAGGGTCCAGAGAATTGCAAACTGTGTCCTTTAAACCGGGACGGAGGGAGTACTCTACTTGTAGATACATTTGTGCCAGAAAGGATTGATTATTCATTTATTAAAGTACAAAACACATTTCGGAAGTGTCAATTTGGGTTAATATTTATAGTGCTTCGATTTGTTTCATCCTACAACAACCAGGCAAAACATTTGAAGCGGATGCATTCCCTCGATAGATTCACGGAGGGAGTGATAAAATGCATAACATGGCGACCTACTTGTGAAGTTGCGAGGCTGCAGTAGCGTTGGTGGACATCTCGATGTTCAAGTGCTAGAGGTGTTGGCTCGCTGCAGAAGCTATTATGGCACCGGCAGCCGAGGTCCATGTGGTGGTGCTTCTCATTGCCTACAGAGGAAACCGTGATGGCAATGATAATGTTGCTGTCGACCCTCATGGATCTATGTATTCAACGTCCCCACATGAATCTATTAGATCTAAGCATGTCGATGATTGTAGTGTGACAAATATTGGAAGAGGAATATGGTCACGTATTCAACGTGTTTCTGGCGATTTCCCCTTTGGCAAAAGCATAAATAGATCTCTCTATGTTGTGAGTCGCCTGGAAGATGCTTTTTTGTAGCAGGCTGGTAGACTTGTGAATGACAACATTGGCGGATTTGATATGGCATCTTCTCCGGGTGGAAACACATTACCATTTGTCACTCGAGAGACTATCGAGTAATGGAACTAGCCACATGCTCCTGCGACCCACCGTCCCGCAGAGACAACCGCACTGGCCATGCCGCCCACCGTCACTGCCACCGCAGCAGCTTTCCCCTGTCTTCTACCATCCCTTCCGCTCGTAAATTTTTGGAGGAAAGACTTCATCATTGTCACAACATATATATTAGACTTACTGGAAGCACACAAATTTGGAAACGCAAAAATCATGCTTTCCCCCAAAGATTGGGTGCGGCATTGTTTTCAGTAGAAAACTAATACGAGTATTGTAGCCTGGTCAGCAATCTATAGTAAGAAGCATGCTGAAACCTAAAGAAACTACTGGTTCTATGAACCAGCATGTGGAATCACACAAAATTACAGTGGCGCAAGCCAGACCCACCTAAAATTCTGTTACGATGTTACAAAGGAACATATGAGTTGAATCTTAAAAAATATAAAAAATCTAGACAGATTGAAACCTTGGTTAGTTGCAATTACCTATAACCAGATCGTGTAGTCCTTGATTGATCGTCAGGGTGTCTGGAACCAGTTGAAGAAGACTCCCGCCGACCAGGTTAAGCCAATCATATTGGTCTAGACACATGTGAAATAAAAAAAAGGGCCTGAAGGATAACATAACAATTAGTCCTTGTGCTGGTTCAGTAGTAGTAGCGCTACCGCGCGTGACAGTCGCGTGCTACACATAACCATTAAGTTCTAATGTTTGTGCTTGCTGCAGCTGAAGGGTACACATTGTTTGTGCGACTATCTGCTATCTAGTGCCGGTATACCGCACCTTCTTACAACCCTGACGCTTGGTACTCAAATGCAAAGTAGCTAAACTGGTTCATGATTGCTTGCTTGCTAGACATCGATTCCTGATGCATCCTATTTCCACAAGACCATACCCATGCACAAGACACAGGACAACGCGACGACTATACACTTCTCGCTCCTCACTTGTCCGCTCTATCTCTACATGAAACTAAGAAAAGGTGGGAAAACTAGCATTGGGCATACTAGTATAAGTTTCATACGAAGTCGCAGGACTATATATACAGGATAGGTGCATGACGTTACTTGTACTATTTAGCCTGCCGGCTAGTAGAAGATATAGATGAAATGCTACTTCGGCATAAATAGTTTTGTGTTGGAGAAGTGATCCAAGCTGTGAATTAAACCTATTTTGGTTATCCAGAAGTTTACTGAAATTTTTAAAAGTGTTTTCAGGCATATTTGAAACCTATTTGAATTTCGTAAATTAGAAAATCTTAACAAAAAAAATATAGGCGGACAACCTATCCAGGCGACCCAGAGTCAGCCCAACCCACCTTAGTTTCGGCCTCAGCCCGCCTCTTTCCCCGAACAGGTACTGGACAATCACATGCGTCCATTCCCCTTAAAATCCAACTGCTCTAGATACTCCCCTCCCCTATCCCACTGACCAGCGGGCCCACCGGTCAGATTCACCCCAACCTCCCTCCGATTCAGCAGGAGGTGTTCTCCACTCCCGCATGACTACGTCCCCTCTCCCCCAATACCCCTTACCGCAACGGCACCCCAAGCCGCCAGACTACTTCGATATTTGCTTGCCAACACCGTGGATTCTGCCTCCGCTTTTAATCGCTTGCGATGATTTCTTCGCCACCCCGTGCCCCTTCTTGTACCATCTTCTTCCCCATGTCTTGGAGCACGTGCTGGTTTGTAATAGGGATCCCTCGAACGACACCCACGAGGAGAAATCGAAGGTCACCGACACGTCCACATCTCCAGCGAGGAATTCGTTGTCACCGTCTTCTACACCAATGTCAGCAACACCATCGACCTCGACATTCTTGTCTGCATCGCTAGGTAGCTTCCGGGCATCCTAGAACCCACGGTAGCCTCTGCTAGAATCTCCACTCGAAGACACGTCGTCGTGCGCCATCGAGAAATGGTCACCAGAGTTGAAAGCCCATCTAGCTCTAGTCCTTAGTCAACATGGCCGCTCCAGGTCATTCCAGTTATATAGATTCAGTGGTCTCGATTAGTCCCGGGCCAAACTGGTACCGTCTAACCAGAGCGTCACGTGGTTTCCCCGTCATGGTACACACAACGCGGTACACACAACGTTGTGTTAACCCTGTTTGCTATTCTTGTGCCACCGCATCGCAGACCTTGTCGGTTATATTAGGAAATTCAATTTTAATTGGACAGTAAATCTGATAAAGTTGTGAAATTGATAATAAATTATCTCGGTTCAATAGATGGTAATAATATATTGTTGGATTTAGAAAATTCATTAGAACATTATTCTAAAAAAAATCAACTCTGAGGCTAAAGTTTTTAGAATTTTGAAATCTAAATTTGAGTACTTAAATTATTCTGTAAACTCAAATTTGCAAATAAAGTATCCCTAAAAAATTTAACCACCTCCATCGACTATATCAAGCCATATGATGCCGCTCATCAAGCATTGTCATTGAAGCAGCATCTGTCGTTCAAATGGTAGAAACCCTAGTAGCATATCCCAACTCCTTTCGATGATATATGTGTGGTATGCTAAGGGAGATTTCACGAGTATTCTTAATCCATAGGTATGAAGGTTTCAGGGAAAGGCGTTGTGCAGAGTTCAAAAGATGGCAGATTCACTTCTACATGAAAGACTAAGTCCTAGGATATGTCTGTTGTTAGATAGGCCTCCTTTGATTTATAGGGTAGGAAAACCAAAGGATTAGGAAGTGCAAAGGATTGGACTGTCCTGGACATTGGGATCCTATGGACACATGAATCACGCAAAGGATTTTTTCCATGAGCTTGTACCTCATGCTACTTTTCCTGCAAGAATACACTAGGCAGTTTCTACAGGATCCATTCCTACAGGATTGCATCCTGTAAATCGAACGCCTCCGGAAGGAAAACATCCATAGGTACCGAATCCTGTACAAATCCTGAGGGACTCCACCAAATCAAAGGAGGCCATAGGGAGTGTCTGGATAGAATGGATGAAAGAGGGAGAAGAAACTTGTGTCATCTCCTCTGTTGTTTTAGTACTTGGGTACCAGCGGTATGGGTGCACGTGGTAAATTATCATGACCTTTCACGAGTGTATATATGGCACTTTCCTTGCCTCCTTGTGTCAAAGGACGATGTTTGCGTTAGGCCGCGCGCATCATCCGTTTGGTCATGTCAACAGTTGGAGAAGTAAATGCAAAATATGCCAAAAAAAGAAAGCCATGTGTATGGGCTAGCATGAAGTATGCCATGAGGATGTATTACTTGGTCTCGCAATTAATATTCCGAACATATGTCATGCCATATATATATAGCCCTTACTCAAGTTTTATTTTGTATGTCTTGCAAGTACATTAAAAGTACTCATCTGGCGGTGTTATGCTAGAATCCATAGTCCCCGCGTAGGAGTACCAATTCTACACCTACTAGGACCTCTTCTAAAACATCAAACAATCCCTTCCCGGTGGTATCATTCACATCCAAAAATATTATGAAAGATTCCTCGATCCAAACAGAACTAGAAGACACAACAACATACCTTATTTTCAAAGACATATGTTCTTGGTGTCCTAGAACCCATGGTATCCTCTCTTAGGATCTCCACTCGAAGCCCCGCCGTCGTGCTCCATCGAGAACAGGTCACCGGAGTTCAAAGCCAATTTAGCCCTAGTCCTTGTCGATGTGGCCGCTCTATGCCGTTCATTTTATATAGATTCAACGGTCTTGGTTAGTCCTAGGCAAAACCGGTACCATCCAACCATAGAGAGTCGCGTGGCTGCCCCATCATGGTATAGATTGGGCGTCACATTAGCCATGTTTGCTATTCGTGTGCCACCGCATGGCAGACCTTGTCTGTTAAATTAGGTAATTCAATTTAATTTGGACAGTAAATCTCGTAAAGCTATGAAATTCATAGTAAATTATCTTAGTTCAATAAATGCAAATAATATATTGTTGCATTTAGAAAATTAATTCAATAGAACATTAATCTGGAATAAAATTTCAACTTTATCGATGCTAAAGTTTTTATAATTTTGAACTCTAAATTTGAAGTACTTAAATTACGAAAATTGTTATGTAAACTCAAAATTTGAAATAAAGTATCCCTAAAAAGATAACTACCTCCATCGTCTATATCAAGCTATATGATGCCACTCATCAAGCATTATAATTGTAGCATCATCTGTCGTTAAATTGGCAGAATGTTAGCCTAGTAGCCTGTCCCAACCTCTTTCGATGACATCCGCGTGGTATGGTTAGGGAGATTTCACGAGTATGGTTAATCCATAGGTACGAAGGTTGCAGAACAAGGCGCTGTACATAGTTGGAAACATGGCGGATTCACTTGTACATAAGACTAAGTCCTAGGACAGTCTTTACATAGGAAGTGTCTGGATTGAGTGAACGATAGAGGGAGAAGAAAATCATTCCATCTCTCAGTTGTTTTAGTACTTGGGTACCGGTAGAATGAGTGCAGGTGCTGAATTATCGTGACATCTCGCGGGTGTATATCTGGCACTGTCCCTACCTCCTTGAGTCAAAGGACGATGTTTGGGTTAGGTCGCATCATCCGTATGGTCATGTCAACACTTGGAGAAGTAAATCCAACATATTCCAACATAAAGAAATCCATGAGTATGGTAGCAAGAAGTATGCCATGAGGATGTATTACTTGGTCTCGAAATTTATATTCTGAACTTGCCATGCCATAAAGATAGCCCTTGCTTGAGTTTTAATTGTTTATGTCTTGCAAGTACATTAAAAGTATTCATCTGGCGGTGTTATGCCTGAATCCGTATTCCCCGCACTCGAGTACCAATTCTACACCGACTAGTACCTCTTCTAAAACATAAAACAATCCCTGCCCAGTGGTATCATTCACATCCAAAAATACTATGAAAGATTCCTCGATGCAAACAGAACCAAAAGATGCATCAACATACCTTATTATCAAAGATATCTATTCTTATTGACTTCAGACCTAATTGCAGTAGCTATCAAAGTTATCAACTCACTCTGGATAGAAGGACCAAAATAATGATCAGGGGTTTTATCACTGGTAATTTGGGCAATACGCTCATGCAAATTTAGCCAACATTTGCAATTTCTGTCTTGGTACAACTTGTGGTGCCACGAAATGCTATGTTCTTCAAGAAATTCTACAATCAAAAGAATCATGTACAAAAGTTTTCTCCAATGCTCTCATTCTTTCTCAAAGTTCGCACTAAGCAATTTTATCAATTGTTTGATTATTTTGCAACCTCATGTGCATGTCATATCATGCAGTCATGTTTGTCACATGTTCTCTACAAGTTTCATTTTCTTTTGTATACTGCTAACATGCATCCAGTCATTGAAATCGTCATTAGCTAACAATCCTCTAACAAGACCCTTTCTCAATAATTTGCAGCACAAACAAAATACTATGTCAAGGTGTTTGCTATAAACTAGCCATTCTCTATCACACTTTTCTCTATTTGGGAGACTTTTTACTATATGACAATGTAGAAAACCTTCTAGATAATTTATCCTTAGGACCATCCTCATAGATAAATCTCCTTTTGGACCCTTTGCCACGAGAATATCAAACACTTTACTGTCAAGATTATCCCAATTTATTGGATCAAATATATCAATATGAATAGAACTATTGGTGTCATTGCCACTAGTATCATCATTACCTTCATCGCCGATAGTAACACCATTGCCTTCATCACCAATGTTACCATCACTATCTTCATTGCCAATACCAATATCATCACCTTCATCAAATACTGTAGTACGGACATAAACCTCTACCGCATCATCACCACGACCTTCATCAACATTACTAATCAGAGATTGTTTTCGAAATTAGTTTGAGTCACTTTCACAATAAATTTGTCTATAGCACCCTTTTGTGACTGCGCTGCTGCTTGTTTTTTCCTTTATTCTTATGCTTTGTAGCACTAGATTGACACTTTGTTTCTCTAGTAATCTATCCGTCCCATAATAGATGTCGCAAATTAGTCTAGATTTGTATGTATCTATATACTAAATAATTTCTAGATACGTCCAAATTTTTTACATCTATTTTGAGATGGACAGAGTAGAGTTCATGATTTTTCCCGTTTCATAAACAAGAGTAATAGTATAATTGAGCCCTAATAATTCAATTGCTAGTGTAATTTGTATGATGCCAGCAATAATACAGTATTTTCGTACCTTGATCAGCCGAAAACCAACAAAAAATTCCAGATCAATCAGTCATTTTCCGTGTCCAGGGCCACTTGCAAGGCTGCAGTCCTGTTGTACACTCACAGCATAAAATTGATGTCATGTGGCTATTCGTTCCCTAATCGCGGTCGCTCAATGCGTGGCTATTCCATAATCAGCAAATCAGCAGCAATGCAAAGGCTGTAGGGTTGATGGATCAGCAAATCAGCAACAAAGAGGAAGCGACATCACAGAATGCCATCAGCGCGCTAACGATCCTGGCCGACTCGACCTTGTCCAACAGAACGAATTTCTAGGCCTCACGGTAAAGACAAAAAATTAACCCAACGACCTATACTAAGCATAAAATTTTGGGGGCCCTATACTAAGCAAGAAATTTCCAACTCAACATTCTCTGGACGAAGTTGCGCCATTGAACAGGATAGAGCCGTAGTCATTGTATCTCTGGAACACGACTCTAGACCTTGTTTCTGTCTTCGTTTCGATGTCATATTTTTGACGCATCTCATTCCTTCAGATTTTAAACGTGTGGCGTCCCCTCCACCACTTGGCCATTCTCCACCCTAGCATCTATATATGTAGACGTGGTATAGTAGCATTCTTGTATGCGGGGAGGCTAGTTATTTATACTAGTACAAGGCAGTTGAGTTCAACTCGTGTGAGCAGTATGGAGCATGTTCCGGACTTCATTCATTCACTAAACATCAGATGCTAGCTGTTCTGGCCATTTATTTCTACCACCGGTGTTGTTTATATAACCCACAAATTAATGTACTCCCTCCGTCCCGAAATAACTCACGCGGCGGCAGTTTTGCAACAAAACCCCTAATATTTTTCACCTGAAACCCGTGGTCCTTGCAAGACTATTCCGCATCCGTCCCGTCCAACACTCCCGTCCCCCGTTACCGTCCCCCTCCTCGCCCCTGTCGCTGTCCCCCTCCTCCCCGCCGTGCCCTCCACATCCCCGTCGCCGCGCCGTTGCTTCTCTCCTCCCCGGAGTCTCCGACGCTGTGCCGCTGCTTCTCTCCTCCCCGAAAATTCCGGCGCTGGGTCGATTTAACCGCACCACCACGGCTGGATCCAAAGGTTGAATTTTTTCGACCTTTTTCACGGATCCGGCGGCGGCGATGCGAGCTCCGGTGGCGGTGCGGCCGGATCCGGTGTAGGGGAGGTTGGATCCTGTCAGCGATGTAGTGGAGATGGGGCGGTCTCTGGATGATGCAATGACGATGCGAGCTCCTCAACGATGGTGCGCGACGACGGTGCTTCGGCGGCGTGGTCGGAGGAGGCTGCGCAGAGGGTCTGGGGCGGACCGTGCCGCTCCAGGTCGACCTCCACGACGCCCACGAGCTCAGACGCCCTGGTGAGCTCTAGTTTTCTTCTCCTATACACCCTTAGATCTAAAATTGCAAGCTTTCAGCAGTGTATTATGTTTAGCATATATGGATGATGATTCTGCTTGTGCTTGTTCTTGTGCTTGAGATCCTGATTGTGCTTGTCCTGTAGCTTCTCGATCCTTAATTTTAGATAGAAGCTGCTGCTAGATGTTCAATATTGAGTATATTGTGTCTAGTGCAGATGCATTTGATAGGCCTGAGAGTATATTGGTAGGACTACGATCATATTGATAGACAAATACACCATGGCTCATATTCCTCAGAATTTCCTTTGCCAGTTTAATTTTTAATTGACACCGCTGGAGATGGAGTAGCTCATGTAGCTTCAGCTATCCTTTCACCCTGAACTGTATCTTAAATGAAATTACATAAGTCTGTACCATTTAGATAATGGTAAATTGTTGCTTCATGTTTCATTTAGTTCTTGTCAGTACTGATGAAGATGTAGGTCTAAACTTAAACAAGCAATTAAAATGGCATTGATTTATAGGACAACACCATAGGAGTAACATTTAGGTCTAAACAAGCAATTAAAATGGCATTGACTTAGTTCTGTTAATAATCTGTATCTGCTTCTTCCATGGAAATAGTTTATGCACATACTAATGATCTACATGTGTACTTCCATCGTCCTCTGTTCCCATGTTGTGAGCGTGCCAGCTATTCAAGCATTCTTTCCAAATCATTCAAATCAAGCATTCGTTCCAGCTGGTCTTCTTCTCCTCCTCCTCCTTTCTCTACCTCTCCTTCTCCTCCTCCTTTCTCTACCTCTCCTCCTTGTTCGATAAGAGCCAAGGTCTCAGCAAGTAGCTCCGCCAGGATACAAAGAGCGAGTGGCAGCATTCCTTCCGCAATCAGTTGATCCTTACCCTTGTGCGGAGGATGGTAGTTCATACCTCCTCCTACTTTCATAACCTCAATCATACAGGTCTGGAGTGTCAAGAAGCATTTTGCTAGCGTGTCAACCTCGTAGTTTTTGTATTCTTGCTCCACATCGTCTATCAGTTCCTTGATAGTTGTAGGTGCTCTACTGTCAGTGAGTGACTGAAGTGACCTAAAGAAGCATAGGTCGAGCACATTCAGGTCTGGACTATTTGGAGGTTGCTGCAGCAACCTAATGTCCAGATCAGTCTGTGCTACGGCCTGTCGAAAAATGATATCATCATCATGGACATGAGGTCTTGCATTGTCTTGCTGAATATAGATTGTTATTTCTTCATCTTCATCAGGCCACGCATCTTGAATAGCAGGAATCACTTTCTCGACGAGATAGTCCCTCATGACATCTCTTGTCACTTTTATTGATTTGAGTTCGAGTGTTCCTTTGTCTCTGTTTCGACTATTTTTAATAGCTGAAGTCTCTTTGACAAATGCCCAAATCCCAATCTTTCCATCAAACGTGACGACGCCACCGTCGTCGTATCTTGGCCTCGCCACAGCGGTTAGGAACATTACTTTCCCAATGCTGTTCGTGTTTGGCACGGTGCGTAAAGGCTCGGGTTCTTCAGGGAGTAGGTAGTACGTGTTGTTCTTCCTAGTCATGTCAAACCACTTTTCGTCCATGTGGACGATGTTGTCCATAAACTGGAAGAAAGGACGGGAAGTTGTCAACGTGCTCTCATGGAGCATAGAGACACAAAACTTCAACCTCTTAATCTTATTAGCTGATGTCATTAACGGCTTCAAGGTGCTAGTATGTCTCTTCAGCTCACCCAACGTGAACCTTCTGTGTAAGGTTGAGCGGGGCACACCTAGAGCTTTTGATAGAGCTCGAATTGTCTTTCTTTTGTTCAAGTGGATTCTTGACATCCGAGATAAATTTAGATTTTTCTTCTTACGGCCAACTCTGCCTTTCTTTTTGCTAGAGACATCGACTTCTTGACCAGCTTCAATCTGATCATTTGCTTCTTTCCATATCCTGTCAATAGTGCTTAGACTTGTTTTCAGGAGACTTGCAACGAGCTGTTTGTCTTTTTTCAATACTTGTCCATCTTTGCTTTCGATTACTGTTAGAGCAAAATAAGCACCAAACCTTTGCTCATCTGTCAAGTTTACCGCATTTCTTCTTATTTCTTCTTCTGGGGTCAAGTTCAAATCAAATTGTCCTTCCTCATCATGTTCATCATCATTTTCTTCCTCGGGTATCAAGTTCATCTCAGGTGGTCCTTCCTCATCAACTTCATCACCATTTTCTTGATCAGGTAGTCCTACTTGATCAACTTCAGCATCATCTTCCTCGGGTATCAAGTTCAAATCTGGTAGTCCTACTTGATCGACTTTAGCATCATCTTCCTCGGGTATCAAGTCCAACTCAGGTGGTTCCTTCTCATCAACTTCAGCTTCATATTCTTCCTCGGGTAACCAATTCAATTCAATATCATCTTCTTCATCGGGTAACAAATTCAATTCAGCATCATTTTCTGGATATATTGGGATGAGGTGGTGGTTAGGTTGTACAACATTAGAGTCACTGGTTGAAGGGAATTCAGCCTTGTAGATATATTCTAGGTCAGAACACATTCCTGTGAAAGAGGAAAATGAGGGCATGACATGGTTTATTTTGAGAACACGAATAACAACAGATCAATCAAGCATACTATCTTACCGTGTACCAAAGGTTGAGAGAACATCCTGTCCTTTTGGCATATAGTTTTATATTTCCACAAATCCAGCCTTGTCTTAGGTACTTTCTTTCTATTGGAAACCAGCTTATATAGTTCTTCGCCATCAAAATGTTTCTTTAGATAGCTGTCCAAAAGTATGAATTAGACATTGCTCAAGAGAAAAATAGGTATGGAGCTTACTCATTGAAACTTACGCATTGGAGAGCACTAATTTCTTATCAAATTTCGACCTTCTCCTTTTCTTTTGTACTCCCAGCATTTTGTTTCTTTGGTTCTCTTGTATTTCCAGCATTTGAGTACTTGAGGTGGAGATGGTTGACCAAATTGATTATTCAAGTACTAGTGAAACTGAACCCTGCAAGTAACAGTTTTCAGGAACTAACTGTAGAAATTGTACAGTGCAAGTAATTAAACTAACATTTGTCTAAAATTGTATAGTATAACTAGCTGAATTGATAGTAGAAATGTTGCCAAGAGTGAGAGTACAGAACCATTTTTTCTATTGGTATGTAGAATTGAGCTTATTATACCTACTATATACCTACTGTATAGGCTTGAAATTAGTGGCAGTGTAAGAACCTAGAACTAGTTATATATGACTTATTTAACATAATCAACAGGTTGGACATTGGGGAGGGTAAGGAATAAATCTTGAGAAGTTCCCCAAGAGTAAACTTCAGAGCCAGTGCATCAAGTACCTTGGACCAGTATGTTCCTCTACTCTAACATGAACAAATGTGAGTTTTAGCAAGTTATATATCTGATCATTACTTCTGTATTTTTCTGTTCTAAAGGCAGCACTATGAAGTAGTTGTGGAGGGTGGCAAGCTTGTCTTCAGACAATCTGGGTCTCTTGTGCACAGTCAGATCACTAGCATTATTATGTGCAGTTATATTATGTTTTCTGATTGAAATCATTATGAACTGAAAATATATTACGATCTACTAGTATACATGATAGATGAACTGAACCAGCATTGAGTGGTTTTCATATTTAATTGTTTCTTGCATTGTATTTGCATTGTGATAATTACCAATATATCTAGGCCACATTTTACTGTTTCTTTGGTTACTCTCAGTCACATAGGTTTGACACAACATGCTGATAAGCTATTTTGCTACTGTTGTAATAGTCTACTTGTGCTACTGTCAGTAATAGTCTCCAATACAAGTTATGCATTGTCCTAGTTAGAGACAACGTAACTTTGCTACTGCTATAATAGTCTACTTGTTGTTGCCCGTTGGTTTCATAATGTTGTCCAATTAATTCGTACAAGCATTGAAGTGTGTAACTATTCAACAATTGTCCATTTTTTAGGAGTACAAACGATATTGCCGATGCATACGGTCCATGCTCGAGGAGAGGTCGAGGAGGCCAGGGATGTGCTCCTGCTCACCGTGGGCTTGAAGGAGAGGTCGCGGATGTGCACATCGCCTCCATGGAGCCCTGCCCGTCACCTCTGTCGAGATCCGGCTAGCAGGAGATCTCGGCTAGCAGGCTGGATGAAGGAAGCTTGGCTCCCCGTTCGGTGTTGGCAGCAGCGGCGGAAGAGATGTCGAGGGGCACCGGGCTCCTGCTTTGCAGGGAGCGGGTGGAGCTCCTCTAGTCTGAGGCGACTAAGCTTGCCGGCGAGGTGCTGCTGGGACCGGCGGCCGGCGAGGCGATGGGTGGCTGGGTGGTGCAGGACCGCCAGCGAGCAGTCTATCAGGGTGGTGCAGGGGCGCTGGCGGCGAGCAGCCTATCAGGGGCGGTGCAGGAGCTCCGGTGAGCAGGGGAGGTGCAGGAACTCCGGCGAGCAGCGGTGCCGGCGATCAGGGGCGCCGACGAGCAGGGGAGGTGCAGGAACTCCGGCGAGCAGAGGAGGTGCAGGAGCTCCGGCGATCAGGGGAGGTGCAGGAACTCCGGCGAGCAGGGGCGCCGGCGAGCAAGGGAGGTGCAGGAACTCCGGCGAGCAGGGGAGGTGCGGGAACTCCGGCGAGCAGGGGCGTCGGCGAGCTGAGGTGGTGCAGGGAGGCCGGCGAGCTGGGGTGGGATCGTGGGATCGCAAGCAGGGACGGGATCGTGGGATCGCAGGGATCGTGGGATCTCCAGCAATCGGGAGCTGATTGCAGGACCTGCGGATTCTGATTCAAAATTAAAAGGGGTTTCTTGTAAAATGGAGTACAGTTCAAATAAAATCCTCCCTGCGTCAGTTATTTTGGGACGGAGGGAGTATGTTATTTGTTTGCTTTCTGCGTTGCTCTTCTAGAGTATCAGCTTAAACTGAATATTGATATCCATCCCGGATAATACAAACTTGAAAAACAACAAAGGAATTATTGGTGTTTTTAAGAAACACGTAGAAGCAGTGTCTACTATTTTATACTCCATATAACTGCACAAGTAAAATAAACTTGTTGTTGATTGATTTCCAGATCAGGAGGGGCAAAAGTAGATATGTACGAAACCATTCTTTATGTCAAGGACAAATCTGAATACAAAAGATTATTGAATTCTCGGTTACAGACAGAATGTCGGCGTTATCGTAAGGAAAATAATGTAGTACCTTGGGTTTGCCTAGACGACGATGCTTTTTCTTTTCTTTTCAAAACTTTAAAACTAAGTGAATGAATATGAGATCGATCGATCATTGAAACAAGATTGTGGAACATAAAAGTATACTTTCTGAGTGAATGAATATTTTGTTTTTCTGAGTGAAACATAAACAAGTATACTTTTGAAAATATCCAAGAAGTTCGATCATTGAAACGAGATTGTGCATTTCTAAAAGTCTAGAAAAATGGTTCAAGCAAAATGTCACTTAAAATTTTAGGCCGGAAAACAAATTCTAGTAGCACATATATCTATTTATTCACATGGACTATGGAATCTATTATATTATTACAAACTTAGAAGAATAGAAAATAAATCTACCATGTTTGTCCACATATGCTAATTAAAATTATAGTTGATCATCATTTTGATGGCCGAGATTTAAAGCGCAAAGAAAGTTACATAAATTGCTGAAACGTCCAGTTTGTTGGACCTGTTTTACCACCGTCGCTCCGACCAGTTGCACTCTCAAGGGGCATATGGTAGAGAACATTATGCTTGCTCTGTTTTAGTTTTCTCAGTTGACAGTCACTCTCACCAGTAGAGATCTTTATGATATATGATAGTTTTGTTCGAGACGGTCTGATTTAAATAATCAACTAAGGTAATACACACGTTTGAAGAAATGGTCATATATAAATGAAGTATAAAAAAAATGCTTGAAACAACTGTGTGGTCAACTCTCCGTGTGGATCATTGGCGTTTGCCCATCTTTCCACACTATGCTGTACACTGAAACTGCGGAAGACTGAAGGTGCACAAGTCCTATCTCCATGGTTATATGTTCAATGGCTGTGATTATGTGTAAGAACTAACCACTTAGGAAAAAACACATGAGTTTTTGACACCTTCCATCCCATATTAAAGTTCTCTGTCAACTTGAGCCATTTAATTTGAATATGTTAACTATAGCAACTTCCTTATTTTTCTATACGAATTTCTACAATGTTTCTGTCAACTTTTTCTTACTAATGATATGGTGGGAGAGAAACACACAAAATTTATAGGGGCTTGATTCATTCAACATAACTATTCATGTTCGCGATGTCTCCATTATAAAGTGACCGGAGAATTAATACCTACCATATTTCAATTTGTACTATGGCATTCCTTGTCGAAGAAAAAAATAGTTTCAGTGTCCGTTGGGAGCATGTTTTCATCGCGGATGTCAAACATACACGGCCGGCTACCGAGGACGGAGGTGCGAGCCGCGCGATCAACAACGAGCAGAAACATTGCAGAATGGGGTGTGCGTGAGCAGAGACCGTTGGGTCTACTCACACTTGTTCGACAACACCGTTGGGGTGCCAGTGCGTCCTCTCGGCTGACGTACCCTAGCAGCAGAATAACTGCGTGAGGGGTACACCAGAACGGCACTGGAACATGGAGCCCCATGCTTACCGTGAGCCAAATGTAGGCCTGTCGTTAACCAACATGTGTATCGAACTGCATTACAACCTTAATACTCAACACTAACATAGTCAATCTCATATCGATGCCTATCATTGAAAAGTATCCGACGAAGTATATTTCATTCTAGAAGAAATTGAGAGAATAGCTCTCTAGAGTTGTCCTTACTAGAAATTAAAAGGGAGTTCCTGTTCAGGCCTAAATTCCTAATAAACTCTAAGAAGTATTCTGTGCTTCATTGTTCTGCATATCATGCCTTGGGAATAACAAAGCAATCGTAAATCTCAATTATCTAATACACAGAGACACTAAAAGAATTCAGAAATTTGTCGTGTGCCCAAAACCACATGGTAAAAGATTTTCCATGGGCATGCTCACAGCCAACTCTGTCGGAAATTTACATCATCTCTCTACACGGCACACAACAAAAAATTTCCAGGTCCCCAACATCGAGCTGTCAGCGAACAAAACCGAGAAGATGGTTTAGAACTCGAAAGATATCATGTAGATGAGTATCAAATGGCCGCTAGGCTGATTGTAGTCATATTGATGTCCTTGTCTTTGATAGTAAAGCAGAATCGCAGGGAAGAAGACATACGACAATGAGTTGTGCGTTGATAACTACCCTATGTGATCTTTGGTGTCCCGATGCCTATCATTCCCCTGCAAACACATGCTCCGTGAGGGGTACACCAGAACGACACTGGAACGTGGAGCCCCAGGCCTACCGTGAGCCAAATCTATTCACGTCGATAACCAACATGTATATCGAACTGCATCACAACCTTAATACTCAACAGTAACATAGGTATCACTGCCATTCTAATCGGTTTGTGGAATGATAATCCTTTTGAATAGATCTCTAGAGTTGTCCTTAGAGGAAAAGGGAAGTTCTGTTCGGCCCTCTTCATAAACTCTAAGAAGTATTATGTGCTTCAGTGTTCTGCATATCATGCCTCCGAAATCACAAAGGCAATCGTAAATCTCAATTATCTAATACATATAGACACTACAAGAAAAGTTCGGGCAAAAGGGAAATTTACATGATCTTTCTACACGGCACACAACAAAAGTTTTCCAGATCTCTGTTGGCCCAGCCCCAAACGCCGAGTGCAGTACGGCGTGACGACGACAAAGTATTCCGACGAGTTGCGCGCACGTATAAGAACCAGCTAACAACGATCAGCAAGATAGCTATCTAGCCTGATCAAAAGAACTAGCTCTCTCAACTCACACGAGTACGTACGGGAAAAACAATGTTGATGGCTACAGGGCCCTCTCGGTCCTGTTGTTTGTATTGAATCTCACGGTTGTCTTACAAGGCTACTATATGGGTGTATATATATACCCGGCAAGACGCAACGTCAATACGAATAGGTGTTGGACTACTAGTCCTACTCGGAACACACACGCACACGACACCGTTCCGTGTCCTATCGGGATTACTATTCCTAACAATCACCCCCCTAAGCACGATGTGCCTAACTTCACAGCTTGGACGCCGATCCTTCCTCGCATCTCCGCAAACTTCACTCGTCCCAAAGATTTAGTTAGGATATCCGCAAGCTGATCTTTGGTGCAAACATAGTGGACTTCAATCTTGCTCTCCTCTACACACTGCCGTATGTAGTGATACTTCGTATCAATGTGCTTACTCCTGTCATGATGCACCGGATTCTTGCACAATGAAATTGCAGACTTGTTGTCAATATTGAGCACCACTTGTTCCGCCTCCCGATTGGTGAGATCACCAAGTAGACTTCTTAGCCACACACCTTGACACGCTGCAGTTGCAGCCGCAATATACTCAGCTTCACAGGATGACTGTGCCACCACCTTTTGCTTTTGTGATAGCCAACTTACTATGCTTCTTCCCAAGAAATATGCCACGCCCGAGGTACTCTTACGGTCGTCAATATCTCCTGCCATGTCGCTATCACTGTAGCCAAGTAGCTTCACCTCCTCCTTCTCTTTCAAGTAGACAATACCAAAGTTTGTAGTACCTTTGATATACCTGAGTATATGCTTCACGGCTGTCCAATGCTCCATTGTGGGTGCTTCCATGAAGCGACTCACATAGCCAACGGAATAGGCCAAGTCGGGTCTTGTGTTAATAAGATACCTCAAACTTCCGACAACGCTCCTATACTCCGTTGCATCAACCGCAGGTGCTTCACTCCTTTTGCTCAGTTTAAGACGAGGTTCCATCGGAACATGAGTTGGATTGCATTCTTCCATGCCACACTTCTCGAGTATCTTCTTTGCATATGCCTCTTGGCATAGCGTGATCTCACCCAGCTTTTGATGTACCTCGATCCCAAGGTAGTAACTCAACAAGCCTAGATCACTCATCTTGAATAACTCCTTCATCTGTAGCTTGAACTTTGCAATCTCCTTCTCATCCGCTCCAGTTATCAATAGATCATCAACATAGATGCCAACTAGTAGATGATCCCTTCCTTTACCTCGCTTATACATCGCATGCTCCAGTGGGCTCTTCTCGAATCCGAGAGAGATCAATGTACGATCAAGCTTGATGTTCCACGCCCGAGGGGCTTGCCGTAGCCCGTACAACGCCTTGTGTAGCTTCAAAACCTTGTGTTCTTCTCCCTCTTTGATGTATCCCGGTGGTTGCTTCACATAAACTTCTTCTTCTAACTCCCCATTCAAAAACACGGATTTCACATCCATGTGATGCAATTTCCAAGATTCTTGAGCTGCGAGAGCGATAAGTAATCTCACCGATTCCATCCTTGCAACGGGAGCAAACACTTCTTCGAAATCCACACCTTGCTCTTGCACGTATCCCTTGGCCACTAGCCGAGCTTTGTGTTTCACCAACTTCCCTTCGGCATCCTTCTTGATCTTGTACACCCACTTGAGCCCTATGGCCTTATGATTGTTGGGTAGATCGACAAGCTCCCATGTATCGTTGTCGCGGATCGACCCCAACTCCTCATCCATAGCCCGACGCCAACACTCCTCCGTATTAGCATCCTCGAATTTCGTCGGCTCCTCGGTGAGTAAACACCGACCTTGTCCTCTCCCTCGCGCACGCGCTGTACGAAGGGTCTCCGGCGGATACAACTCCAGTACACTTCGGAATTTTTCTGGAGTAGGTGGCCGTCTCCTTTCTTCCCGTGCACTTGGAGGAGACGTGGAAGCTGACGTAGTACTTGTTTCAGCGTCTACTGAATTTCCTGCAGTTTCTGTCGGTGTACTGCATGTTGGCAACGTGACATCGTCGCCCGCGTCCACTTCTGGACTGCCGCTAGTCCCTCCTGGACGGGAGTGTGCAGCTGATGGGCCACTTGCGCTAGGGCTCTCGTCCGCGCGTGGACTGGATGGCGACGCCGAGCCTCCAGGTGCAGCGCGTGAGCTGCTGCTCGTGCCAGGACTCCCACGCGGAGATACCTCTCCAGGCGTAGCGCTGCTGCTGCTCACTTCCAGACCTCCATCTTCTGAACCAGCGCCTAAATCCGTAATGCCACGGGACGCTGTTTCTTGATCATCTGCATGTGAATCACTGTAGACTACAGTAAATATTTCATCAGAAATTGATTGTACCGGTTCCGCAGAGCCCCAATTCCATGATTTCTCCTCCTCGAAGACGACGTCACGTGTCACCACCAACTTTTTGTTCACTGGATTGTACGCGCGATACGCCTTCGAACCATATTCATAGCCGATCATGACCATTGGAGTACTTCGATCCGCCAACTTACTAGTATGCCCGGTCACCGTCTTCACATGCGCCACGCACCCGAAAGTGCGAAGATGATCAACCGAGGGCTTGCGCCCGTACCATGCTTCGTACGGCGTCATACCAACTACACTCTTAGTTGGCGCCCTGTTCAGCAAATAGACAGCTGTACTAACTGCCTCACCCCAAAACCTGCCTGGCATGCCTTTGATCTTCATCATGTTGCGTGCCATGGCCACCACGGTTTGGTTCCTTCTTTCCACAACACCGTTTTGCTGCGGTGAATATGGTGCGGTGAGATACCGCCGGATCCCATGAGCTTCGCAAAACTCCTTGAATTTATTGGATTTGAACTCCCCACCCCGATCGGTACGGAGGGCCTTCAACTTTGCCTCGGACTCCACCTCGGCTGCCATCTTCACAATCCCGAACGCTTGCAAAGCTTGATCCTTACTCTTCAGCAGGACAACCCACATGTATCTACTGAAGTCGTCGACGATGAGCAAAAAGTACTTGTTCCCGGCGGGGGTCGCCGGCGTGATTGGTCCGCATAAGTCTCCATGCACCAACTCAAGAACCTTACTTGCTCGATATTGTCCCTCCCTTGGAAACGGGGCTCGCCTTTGCTTCCCAATGAGACAACCGTCGCACACCTGCTCAACATGATCAACACACGGTAAGCCACGTACCATCTCCTTCTGTCCAAGTTGTCGTAGAGCTTGGAAATTTAGATGTCCGTAGCGAGCATGCCACTTCCACGCCGAGTCTTCCATGCTTGTCATCAAACATACTGGATCCGCCCGATTGAGATTGAGGATGTAGAGTCTATTCTTCGACCTCTCCACCTTCATGATGAGCTGCCTTTGGCGGTCATATCCCCACAGGAACTCGTCCTCCAACACGATCTTGCATCCACGCTCCGCGAGCTGACCAAGACTGATAATGTTGTTCTTAAGATTGGGAATATAGTACACGTCAGTGAGTACCTTGTGACCTCCATCCTTCAACTCAAACAGGACAGTGCCTCGTCCTGCAATCTCCACCTTCGACCCATCGCCGAATCGAACGGAGCCTCCAACCGTGAGGTTCAACTCAGAAAACTGAGCCTTGTCGCCGGTCATGTGGTTGCTAGCGCCTGTGTCGAGGTACCAAACGTCGTGAGCCATCTGCATCCTCCGCGGGAAGACCTTCTCTTCCACGAGCGTGACGATCTCCGTAGCGGACTCCTGAGGAGTTGATTCCTTGGTGGTCATTAACTCGCAAGCTTCGAGCATGAGCATCATCGGTCCATCATCTCCTTCCTTCGCCATGAGAGCCTTCTCCTTTGAACGGTTAGGACACTCCGATTTGAAGTGCCCGAGCTGATTGCACTTATGGCAGCGAAGATTCTTCTTGTCGAATTTCTTCTTTGGCTTCTTCGGCTTGCTGTCCGACTTCTTCGCCGGGACCGAACCATCGCCACTGCCAGATGCCTTATCGCTCCTCTCCTTGGCGACCATTGCCTGCCACTGGGCACATGTAAGCATGAGGTGCTCATCTTGTTTCGCGTCGCCGTAGGTGATCTTCATCCGCTTGTCATGCGCCTTGAACCGTCCAACCAGGTCATCCATCGTGAGGGTGGTGAGATCAACGCATTGCTCGATTGCCGACACCACAGATATGTACCGCGGCGGCGCCGCGCGCAGGAAACGCATTACGACTGAGATATCTTCCAGCTTCTCACCTTGCGCGCGAATCCCGTTGACAATTGTGGCTACCCTCGAGGCAAAAGCGTCCAGCGTCTCATCTCCTTCCATCTCCAGGTTCTCGTACTTCTTCTGCAAGGTTTGTAGGGTCGCCCTGCGGACGCGCTCGTGCCCAAGATTCAACGTCTTGAGTGTCTCCCACGCCGCCTTTGCAGAATCCTTCGAGATCAGGTGCTGCATCACGTCCGCCGGCACCACGGAGCCGATGGCCGTGAGTGCCTGTCGGTCCTTGCGGTACTTCGGCGCGCCCTTCTTGAACTCGTCGCCGCCGGGATCGACAGCCTCCCAGATGTCGTTGCCCTACATGGCCCACTCCATCCGTTTCGCCCACGTCGTGTAGTTGCCGCGATCATACCGCGGGTACTGCGATGACACCGATGCACCCGCAGCCGTACCGGAGTACTCGCCTAGCTCCTTGTCCGCCATGACCTCCCGTTACTAGGAGATCCTCCGCGAGGCTCTGATACCAATTGTTGGCCCAGCCCCAAACGCCGAGTGCAGTCCGGCGTGACGACGACAAAGTATTCCGACGAGTTGCGCGCACGTATAAGAACCAGCTAACAACGATCAGCAAGATAGCTATCTAGCCTGATCAAAAGAACTAGCTCTCTCAACTCACACGAGTACGTACGGGAAAAACAATGTTGATGGCTACAGGGCCCTCTCGGTCCTGTTGTTTGTATTGAATCTCACGGTTGTCTTACAAGGCTACTATATGGGTGTATGTATACCCGGCAAGACGCAACGTCAATACGAATAGGTGTTGGACTACTAGTCCTACTCGGAACACACACGCACACGACACTGTTCCGTGTCCTATCGGGATTACTTGTTGGCCCAGCCCCAAACGCCGAGTGCAGTCCGGCGTGACGACGGCGAAGTATTCCGGCGAGTTGCGCGCACGTATAAGAACCAGCTAACAACGATCAGCAAGATAGCTATCTAGCCTGATCAAAAGAACTAGCTCTCTCAACTCACACGAGTACGTACCAGGAAAAACAATGTTGATGGCTACAGGGCCCTCTCGGTCCTGTTGTTTGTATTGAATCTCACGGTTGTCTTACAAGGCTACTATATGGGTGTATATATACCCGGCAAGACGCAACGTCGATACGAATAGGTGTTGGACTACTAGTCCTACTCGGAACACACACGCACACGACACCGTTCCGTGTCCTATCGGGATTACTATTCCTAACAATCTCCACATCGAGCTGTCAGTGCACAAAACCGAGAAGACGGATTAGAACTCAAAAAAAGTCATGTAGATGAGTATCAAACGGGCCCTAGGCTGATTGTAGTTATATTGACGTTCTTGTCTTTGATAGTAAAGCAGAATCGCAGGGAAGAAGACATACGACACTGAGTTGTGCGTTGATAACTACCCTATGTGATCTTTGGTGTCCCGATGCCTATCGTTCCCTGCAAACACATGCTAAAGTAGTCTTTTTCTATCTCATTTATGTCAATGCTAGCACAAAGCGTTAAGTGAGAAGAACGCTAGCTATATATCTTGCTTATTTCGTTAGGCTAGCTATATATCTTACTGACATATATAGCTCCGAGCCTGAAGGTGGCCTAGCAACCAGACAACTGCACCTCACTAATTTCCACTTGTCCTTGCCCGTGATTACATTATTATCGGAAAGCTGGATAGTATACTTGTGCGTATATATGCTAGCGTCCTAGTGCTACCGAGCTGGCAGAAACTTTGTTAGGAGTGGCCATGGTTCCCATTGAAATGTTTCAAATGAAACTGTTGTTTTTAGATTAAGGTTAGTTGGATTGATGCCACCGCAATTTCCACATATTTGAGAAACCTTACTACAACATTCAACTTTCGAAAAACGCCACGACAATTCTCGTACTGCATAAGAAAAAATTGTTATTGTAAAATACGGTTTATTTCCTTTGTGATTCTGCACACTCTGTGGACACAGCCATCACAAAGAAAAACGGCACTGCATACTTAAGAGGTAGCATCGGTAATGCGCCATTTGTACATGACAGCGCTATTGAGGTTGCTATTAGTGACAACGCAATGGGCATGATTTTCCATTGTGAACCGGGTGAACGGAGCAAGTCTCACGAAAAGAATGTTGTACATGCATGGAAAAGATACTAAATCTCTCAGTGGTTAACAAATGACCTCAACAGAAATTCACCTATGTAAGGATGTGGCTACCAAGTCTATTCATAAATTAAGCAGATTAAGGTATTCTGGCCATTTTAAATGTCTTGGATATAAAGACAATGTCAGTCCCGGGAAGTGATAAAGATAGGGCATATGAGATCCCTCATGTTAAATTAAATATTCAAAAAATATCTTGCTCTAGTATGCACTTGTCATGTTAATGCTCTTATTGGACAAAACATTTGGACCAATTATTTCTAGGGCATTGGATTTGTGATCTATGCTTATAGCATGCACACAAACACACACATTTTCCACCGGGGTATGTCTCACATGGCATGAACCACGAATAACCTAACCCTTGATGAATCCAATCTCTGCACTTTGAGTAAGTTAGCTTGTGTCAATGACTGTTCTAGCAAGTACGTCTTTTCAATAAGGGGTGCTTTATTGCTTAAAGAGTTTTAAGCACTACAACCACTGGTGGAAACGGGGCTATAGGTCCCGGTTGGTACGGGGCTTTAGTTCCGGTTGCCCCACCAACCGGGACAAAAGGGTGCACACGTGGCAACGGCAGAGGGCGAGGGGGGTGGAGCATTAGTCCCGGTTCGTAACACGAACCGGGACTAATAACCTTGTGCCGCGGCAGAGATTTGGCCCATTTCTCTGCCGCGGCAGAGAATTTATTTTGGCACACTTTGTTGCCGCGGCAGCATTTTCGCCACTTTTTGTGCCGCGGCAGAGAATTCATTTAGGTTGTTTTATTGTTTATTTAGTGATTTGCACTTATCAATGAAGGAACCTTATATTACATCATGAATATCATGACAATATTACATTGAATACACGGATCGAGTTCATGCACTATATACAAAAGTTGATATTCGATGCTACCGGCCAATTCCTTCAAAGTTGCTATTTTTACAATCCCTATTGTCTATACACAGACGAATAGTATTCCCCTTTTGGGTCTAGGACTTCTGCATCCAAGAATCCCGTCAATTCCTCCTGAATTGCTCGTACGCGATCCTTTGGCAGAAGACCGTCCCGTAGACGTTCGATCTGATTTAAAAAAGGAGTCAGCCTATATGAATGAAACTAAACACAATTTGATTGTAATTAAAAACTATATATAGAAATTGTTTACGTACGTGGAGTTGCTCTAAATTTCTGCCCTTCTCATCGCACGTCTGCCGGATGAACTCGCAAACATAGTATCCACATAGATTGTTACCTGGTCCCTGCGTCAGGCACTTTACGAGAACAGAGTTTAATCAAAATAATAATCAAGCATGATAATAACTGTATCAAAACTAGAATCAAAGAGATGCGCGGATATAGCTAGTGGTGCTTACATTTAGTGGTTGAAATGTAAGCTCCTCTTTCCAAACACCCCTAGCCTTGTTGGTGAACCGTTTCCAAGCGCTGCCCGGCGTAGAAAATGAGTAAAATAAGTTATTAAGTACTTGATATCATAAAATTCACGAACGTTGCCGATATAGTGTCGTAATGATTAGAATTACCGCTGGAGAAGTATCTGCATGTCCTTCCACGTCTCAAGGGGTTTATGTTTCGAGTCCATGACTAGTACACGCCCTTTGTCAAGTTGAATGATTAACAAAATATAGTGGTAGCTGCGAATGTATAACTAATCAATTATATACTTAACATCGAGTAAGCGAAATAGAAAGTGTATACAAGACAATAACACTCACTCGAAGTTGTAAGGAAATAGTATTTCCCTTTTGGTTTCTTGAAACCTTAACGCGTGTACTATATTATCCTCCGTATCCTAGGGGTTTGTTTTGAGATTAGCTTGATGAACCAAATATGGGTCAATGAAGCCAATGCCATAGATTTGTCCTCTGCTGCATTCGAGAATCTTCATTCTGCATATTACAGTATGATTATATACATGCAATAAACAAGGTGAGATAGCTGGAGACTAAATTAATTACAGAATTAGTACTTACAGACAATAGGCACTGATGATCGATTTGTCCAAGGCGTCTTGATTGAATAATTGAAATAGTTTATCAAATTCAATGGATATCATGTCATCCATATCTTTCCCATAATGCTTTTTTGTAACCTTCAACACTATCCAGTTAGCCCCGGCCTTTGTGGCATGCAAGTACCAGTTATGCAATCTTCGCATTTTTGTTGGAAGATTGTTTACCTCCTCAGGTTTGACGAGAGGTTTGCCGTACTGGTATTTGTATGCTACTTCACTCACGGGGAAGAACTCTAACTGGGATAAGTACTAGGAAATACTCATTTTTCTGAACAATTTGATACATTATTTGTATTTTTCTGACTTATAAATAAAAAGATATTGAATTTACAAGTTTATATCAATTTCTCGAATTATTAAATCATTTAAAATTGAATTACTGTGTCAATATGACATCAGCAAAGGGTTGGGTTTTTTTTTACCCAGACAGAACCTAGCCACTGTCACTGAGTGCTGGGCCCTAGGACACATCAGCAAGCCACCGTGGTGGTCAAAGGTCAGCGGGCCCGTGGGCCACGTCAGCGTGACGCCGGGGTGACGTCATCTCGGCGGCCACCGTCGGGTGCTCACCGGGGACGGCGCTGTGAGGCGTGCGGGGCGACGGGGCTAGGCTTGATCGAAGCAGCGCGTCGCGGTAGGCAATAAAGTGGCGGCGCCGCTCGAAGAAGCTCACCGGAGCTGGGCGCACGGCGGGCAGTGGCGGCGGTACTTGCAGCGACACGACGCGTGGCGGCTACAACAAGCAAGCGGGAAAACGGAGGGCACTGGGAGGTGTAGAGGCTCACCGCGCGTTAGAGAGAGGCGGCGCCGCTCCTTCTTGGTCACCGGAGCGTCGCCTCCGTCGAGCTCGAGCGGCGGCGGCGTCGGGCAGGGGGGAAGTAGCTGGTGCGCGCACGAACGAAGGCGGCGGTGCTGGCGGACGGAACGCGCGGGCTCGGGCAGCCTGACGGCATCGGGGGCGGCGAGCTCGGGCAGCCTGCCGGCATCGGGGGCAGTTGTGCGCGCGTCGGTGAAGCAGAGAAGTGAGATGGGGAAGGGAAGAAGAAGAGGAGGGGCGTCAGTTATAACCAAAGGACCTTTAGTCCCGGTTGGTCGCTCCAACCGGGACTAAAGGGTTATACGTCCGGTTGGAGCCAACAACCGGGATGTATACTCCAATATTTTCAGCAGACCAAGGGTTGGCGCGCAGGGGGTCTTTAGTCCCGGTTGGTGGCTCCAAGCGGGACATATTCCCCTGTTTTCAAATTTTTTCAGGTATTTTCTCTCTGTTCCCGCCTTATTTTTTATTTTGGGGTTTAAATTTGTATTGTTTTTTAAATGATAATTAATTTAGAATTTAGAAAAACTTTAAACATAAAAAGTGTTTGGATTTGAATAAATAATTCAAAACCATTTTCTGTTTTAAAAAATAATTAATGTAACCATTTAAAATATGAACCATTTACAATTAAAAATGAATTAACTTATATTTTTTTAATATCAATTTGGAATTTAGAAAAACTTTAAACATAAAAAGTGTATGGATTTGAATAAATAATCCAAAACCATTTTCTATTTTTAAAAAATAATTAATGTAACCTTTTAAAATGAATTAACTTATATTTTTGAATATTAATTTGGAATTTAGAAAAACTTTAAACATAAAAAGTGTTTGGATTTGAATAAATAATTCAAAACCTTTTTCTATTTTAAAAAATAATTAATGTAACCATTTAAAATATGAACCATTTACAATTAAAAATGAATTAACTTATATTTTTTTAATATCAATTTGGAATTTAGAAAAACTTTAAACATAAAAAGTGTATGGATTTGAATAAATAATCCAAAACCATTTTCTATTTTTAAAAAATAATTAATGTAACCTTTTAAAATGAATTAACTTATATTTTTGAACATTAATTTGGAATTTAGAAAAACTTTAAACATAAAAAGTGTTTGGATTTGAATAAATAATTCAAAACCATTTTCTATTTTAGAAAATAATTAATGTAACCGTTTAAAATATGAACCATTTACAATTTAAAATGAATTAACTTATATTTTTTTAATATCAATTTGGAATTTAGAAAAACTTTAAACATAAAAAATGTTTGGATTTGAATAAGTAATTCAAAACCATTTTTTGTTTTTAATGGGCGGAAAAAAAGGACGGAAAATAATGGGCGGAAAGAAAATTTGATTAGGATAGAACTGGAATTAAAGTACATAACGCAACTAACACAAAGTTACATAGAAGAACTGAAAATTAAGATACATGGCTAGATTAAGCCACAATCGGCCGAACTTGTTTTGCAATGTTGGAATAATTCAGTCATGCTCCTGCCTACACCTGTAATACCCGCCACTGTAGTCGTCGTACTCGCCGCGGCCGTCGTCCCTATCGTCGTCGGGGTCGCCGTAGTTGAACCTTGAAGGTTGAGTACGAGTGGGCTGGACTTGAGGGTAGCGCAGGCGGGGGCTAGAGTCGGCGGCCGTGTCGTAGGCCATGACGCTCTGGAGAGTCCGGCCGCGCCACCACAGCCGACGGCCGGCCTCGTTGAAGTTCGGAGGAGGTGGGCCCTCCTCCTCGTGCCTGGCGAGTGCCCTCTCACGCCGATCCACGAAGAAGGCTTCCCAAGTCGGGAAATAGTCGGGATGCCATCTGGGATTCCTCCACTGCTCTGGCGTGAGCTCGAAGTAGTAGTGGTTCGTGATGGCCATCCGACGCGCCACACCTAGAGGGACAGGAGGAACCGGCACGCCTCCGGCACTCAGCATCCGGCCGACGGGGACACAGTATCCCGGCGGGCAGGGGTAGTTCGAGGCGCAAAGCGCCTCCGCCTCCCTGGGAGTTAGTGCTACGGTGGAAGCCATGGGAAAGAGTGATGAGGTTGCAGATATGAGTCTAGAGATGTGCAATGACAATGGAGGCCAACCCTACATATATATAGTGAAGAACTGGCGGGAAGAACTGGAGGGAAGAACTGGCGGGAAAAAATGGCGGGAAGAAAAATGGCGGGAAAAATGGCGTGTTGACATTATGTCGTGCGGCGTGTACCTTGTCCCGGTTGGTGTCTCCAACCGGGACTAAAGGTTCATCTTTAGTCCCGGTTGGAGACACCAACCGGGACAAAACACGAGTCAACACTAATAATAGGGGTGAGTGTTGGAAAATGGAAAAGGGCTTTTCCGTGCGACAAAAAGGAAAACTTCCTCCTGCAACATTGTTCTCCATACCAATGTCCACACACATGCATAATATGGGCACAACATCACAAACTATGCCGTGATTCAGCATATAACATCGGTCATTTGGACCGAAAGCCATGAAACCTCGAACATGATAGGTCATTTTGTGAAGGTTTTTTCGAAACATGATCAATATACCAAGTCTGGTATTTTTCCTTTCAACTATGTAACATAATATGACACCACGCGAAGGATTTTCATTGTTCGGATTTTTTTGAATTTATTATGCCCGTTTTGAATTATCTGAATTTCTAACTATGGTCGAACCGGTGTGCATGAAGATAGGGGACGAGCATCGTTAGAACTTGCATTGGATCTCTAAAGAAACCACATATTGCGAGTCTAAAAATGATTTTTTCAAAAAATCACGGGCGATAGATCATGTACCTGTAGTACAAACCGGACCCACTTCCTATCGATTCGGCAGACATTTGTCCTTTTTACCCGGGATGGACGAAAAGGTTTGAGATATCCCTGTTGGGAGATAGTCCATGTAACGTGGTCTAGTATTTTAGGAAAATGGGACGATAGCATTCTGAAACGGAATTTTGGTGGTTACTTCACAAAACGACCCGTTTTTTGCGCTCGGAAAATGGAAAAGGGCTTTTCGGTGCGACAAAAAGGAAAACTTCCTCCTGCAACATTGTTCTCCATACCAATGTCCACACACATGCATAATATGGGCATAACATCACAACTATGCCGCGATTCAGCACATAACATCGGTCATTTGGACCGAAAGCCATGAAACCTCGAACATGATAGGTCATTTTGTGAAGGTTTTTTCGAAACGTGATCAATATACCAAGTCTGGTATTTTTCCTTTCAACTATGTAACATAATATGACACCACGCGAAGGATTTTCATTGTTCGGATTTTTTTGAATTTATTATGCCCGTTTTGAATTATCTGAATTTCTAACTATGGTCGAACCGGTGTGCATGAAGATAGGGGACGAGCATCGTTAGAACTTGCATTGGATCTCTAAAGAAACCACATATTGCGAGCCTAAAAATGATTTTTTCAAAAAATCACGGGCGATAGATCATGTACCTGTAGTACAAACCGGACCCACTTCCTACCGATTCGGCAGACATTTGTCCTTTTTACCCGGGATGGACGAAAAGGTTTGATATGTCCCTGTTGGGAGATAGTCCATGTAAGGTGGTCTAGTATTTTAGGAAAATGGGACGGTAGCATTCTGAAACGGCATTTTGGTGGTTACTTCACAAAACGACCCGTTTTTTGCGCTCGGAAAATGGAAAAGGGCTTTTCCGTGCGACAAAAAGGAAAACTTCCTCCTGCAACATTGTTCTCCATACCAATGTCCACACACATGCATAATATGGGCACAACATCACAAACTATGCCGTGATTTAGCACATAACATCGGTCATTTGGACCGAAAGCCATGAAACCTCGAACATGATAGGTCATTTTGTGAAGGTTTTTTCGAAACATGATCAATATACCAAGTCTGGTATTTTTCCTTTCAACTATGTAACATAATATGACACCACGCGAAGGATTTTCATTGTTCGGATTTTTTTTGAATTTATTATGCCCGTTTTGAATTATCTGAATTTCTAACTATGGTCGAACCGGTGTGCATGAAGATAGGGGACGAGCATCGTTAGAACTTGCATTGGATCTCTGAAGAAACCACATATTGCGAGTCTAAAAATGATTTTTTCAAAAAATCACGGGCGATAGATCATGTACCTGTAGTACAAACCGGACCCACTTCCTACCGATTCGGCAGACATTTGTCCTTTTTACCCGGGATGGACGAAAAGGTTTGAGATGTCCCTGTTGGGAGATAGTCCATGTAAGGTGGTCTAGTATTTTAGGGAAATGGGACGGTAGCATTCTGAAACGGCATTTTGGTGGTTACTTCACAAAACGACCCGTTTTTTGCGCTCGGAAAATGGAAAAGGGCTTTTCCGTGCGACAAAAAGGATGGTGTCACCAACCGGGACATTATGTCGTGCGACACATGCATAATATGGGCACAACATTATGTTTGCATTATGTCGTGCGGCGTGTACCTTGTCCCGGATGGTGTCACCAACCGGGACTAAAGATCAACCTGTAGTCCCGGTTGGAGACACCAACCGGGACAAAACACGAGTCAGCACTAATGATAGGGGTGAGTGTCGATATTATTTCGTATGTGTCGACACTATGCCGAGCTGCTTGTACTATAAATAGGCATCCTTGCGAGTCCAGTCCTCGAGCCAGTTTGAGGCATCTCCAAGATGGTTTTCGAGAGCAGGGACACCACTGCGGCCAGTTTCAGGGAGATGCCGACGGAGCCCAGTCCTCTGGCATCTCCGAGAAACTGTTCATAGAGGCACTCCCTAATATGTGAAATTAGTTAGCTCCGAGGCGTATTGATCTAGTTAGAGAAGTTACAAGCTGCAAGATGGTTTTCGAGAGCTGGGACACCACTACGGCCAGTTTCAGGGAGATGCCGACGGAGCCCAGTCCTCCGGCATCTCCGAGAAACTGGTCATAGAGGCACTCCCTAATATGTGAAATTAGTTAGCTCCGAGGCGTATTGATCTAGTTAGAGAAGTTACAAGCTGCAAGATGGTTTTCGAGAGCAGGGACACCACTACGACCAGTTTCAGGGAGATGCCGCCGGATCCCAGTCCTCCGGCATCTCCAAGAAACTGGTCATAGAGGCACTCCCTAATATGTGACTGCGCGCGTTTGGAGATCAGATCTTAATGGTAAGTACGAATCGGGACAACTTCTTCATAGTCCCGGTCCAGCCACAAAACGGGACTAACACTCAAGACATTTATTAATATTAAAAACTGAAACTACAAAACCGGGACTAAAGGCCACAAACCGCGAAAGATATCCTTCGGTCAAGCCACAAACCGCGAAAGACATGAACTAGAGTTACATAATATGAGCATGAACTTCTTGGCATATGTCCTTCCTTATGATCGCTTCAGACGTAACCATGGAGCATCTTTTTTACTTAACGGAATGCTTGGGTCAGTTTTCACTGTGAAGGGCGGAATTTCATCAAACTTATTACAATCTTCTGACATGTCTGTCTTGTCCTCGATTCCCACGATGTTTCTTTTCCCTGAAAGAACTATGTGATGCTTTGGCTCCTCATATGATGTATTCGTTTGCATATTTTTTCTTTTTTTCGGTCTGGAGGACATGTCCTTCACATAGAAAACCTGAGACACATCATTGGCTAGGACGAATGGTTCATCTCTATAACCAAGATTGTTGAGATCCACTGTTGTCATTCCGTACAACTGGTCAATCTTTACCCTTCCCCATTCAGGTTGACCCATTTGCAGCGAAACAAAGGGACCTTAAAAGAGACTCCATAGTCTAGTTCCCATATCTCCTCTATGTAACCATAATATGTGTCCTTTTGTCCATTCTCGTCTATTGCATCAAAGCGGACACCACTATTTTGGTTGGTGCTCTTTTTATCTTGGGCGATCGTGTAGAATGTATTCCCATTTATTTCGTACCCTTGGAAATTCAATACAGTAGAAGATGGTGACGCGGCCAACAAGTATAGCTGATCTCCAACAGTGGTGTCATTCAAGAGATGTGTCCACATCCAACCACCGAAAGACTTTATGTGTTCATCTGTAATCCATGATTCAGGCTTCCCCGGGTTTTTGGAGCGTACAATATTCTTGTGTTCCTCGATATACGGAGCTGCCAAGGTGGAATTATGTAGAACTGTGTAGTGTGCTTTAGTGAAAGAATCCCGTCCCTACATATCATTGCTTTCTTTCCCAGCGTGTCTTTTCCACTTAGTCTTCCCTCATGCCGCGAGTCAGAAACACCAATCGGCTTAAGGTTAGGAATAAAGTCAACACAAAACTCAATGACCTCCTCTGTTCCATATCCCTTGGAGATGCTTCCTTCTGGTCTAGCACGATTATGAACATATTTCTTTAAGACTCCCATGAACCTCTCAAAGGGGAACATATTGTGCAGAAATACCGGACCGAGAATGGCAATCTCTTCCACTAGGTGAACCAGGAGATGCGTCATAATATTGAAGAAGGATGGTGGGAACACCAATTCAAAACTAACAAGACATTGTACCACATCCTTCTGTAATCTTGGCAGAATATCTGGATTGATTACCTTCTGAGATATTGCATTGAGGAATGCACACAGCTTCACAATGGGTACTCGAACATTTTCCGGTAGAAGCCCCCTCAATGCAATCGGAAGCAACTGCGTCATAATCACGTGACAGTCATGAGACTTCAGGTTTTGGAACTTTTTCTCTGCCATATTTATTATCCCCTTTATATTAGATGAGAAGCCCGACGGCACCTTGATACTGTAAAGGACTTCAAAAAAGATTTCCTTCTCTGCTTTGGTAAGAGCATAGCTGGCACGACTTAAGTGACACCCTTTATCCGTCTTGTTATGTGTATGAATGTTCTTTGGGTCTTTCATAATTTGTTGGTCCTCCCGTGCTTCAGGTGTATCTTTTGTCTTCCCATACATGCCTAGGAATCCTAGCAGGTTCACGCAAAGATTCTTCGTCACGTGCATCACGTCGATTGAAGAGCGGACACGCAGGACTTTCCAATATGGCAGCTCCCAAAATATAGATTTCTTCTTCCACATGGGTGCGTGTCCTGTAGCGACGTCGTTCGGAACTGATTGACCGCTGGGACCCTTTCCAAAGATTACTTCTATGTCCTTGACCATACCAAATACATCATCACAGCAGGGAGTTCAGGCTTCTTCCGGTGATCCGCCTCACCTTTGAAATGCTTGCCTTTCTTTCTTACGGGATGATTGGTCGGAAGAAATCGTCGATTCGCCAGGTACACAACCTTCTTGCATTTATGCAAATATGTACCTTCGGTCTTATCTAAACAGTGGGTGCATGCATTATATCCCTTGTTTGTCTGTCCTGAAAGGTTACTAAGAGCAGGCCAATCATTGATGGTTACGAATAACAACCCTCGTAGATCAAATGGCTCCTGTTTGTTCTCATCCCACGCACGTACACCTGGTTTGCCCCACAACTATAAGAGTTCTTCAACTAATGGCCTAAGGTACACATCAATGTCGTTGCCCGGTTGCTTCGGGCCTTGGATGAGCACTGGCATCATAATGAACTTACGCTTCATGCACAACCAAGGAGGCAGGTTGTAGATACATAGAGTCACGGGCCAGGTGCTGTGACTGTAGCTCTGCTCCCCAAAAGGATTCATGCCATCCGTACTTAGACCAAACCATAAGTTCCTTGCGTCACCTGCAAAGTCTGGGAAGTCTCTCTCGATTTTTCTCCACTGTGACCCATCAGCAGGGTGTCTCAACTCCCCGTCTTTCTTACGGTCTTCTTTGTGCCATCGCAACAACCTGGCATGCTCTTTGTTTCTGAACATGCGTTTCAACCTTGGTATTATAGGAGCATACCACATAACCTTAGCAGGAACCCTCTTCCGGAGGGGCTCTCCCTCAACATCACCAGGGCCATCTCGTCTGATCTTATACCGCAACGCGTTGCATACCGGGCATTTATCTAAATTCTCATACTCCTTACCGCGGTAGAGGATGCAGTCATTAATGCATGCATGTATCTTTTGCACATCTAATCCCAGAGGACAGAGAGTCTTCTTTGCTTCGTAGGTACTCTCGGGAAGTTTGTTATGTTTTGGAAACTTCGGCTTCATTATTTTCAGCATCTTTTCAAATGAGGAGTCAGTTAGACCACACTCTGCCTTCCATCGCAACAATTCCAGTGTGGTACCGAGCTTTGTGCTGCCATCTTCACAATTTGGGTACAACAATTTCTTGTGATCTTCTAACATGCCCTCTAACTTCAACTTCTCATTTTCTGTTTCACAGTCTCGCTTTGCATCAGAAATGACCCTACCAAGTTCATCAGCCGGCTCATCTGATGCCCGTTCTTCACCTCTTTCCTCTCCATTGTCTTCCATTGCAGTATCACTGTATTCAGGAAACATATGATGACAGTTTTTATCATCATCTTCTTCTTCACCATCTTCCATCATAACCCCTCTTTCCCCGTGCTTGGTCCAGCAATTATAGTTGGGCATGAAACCTTTCATAATCATGTGGCAGCGAATGATTTTCGAGGAAGAGTACTCCTTGTTGTTCCGACATTGAACACATGGACAATGTATAAATCCATTCTCTTTGTTTGCCGTAGCCACATCGATAAATTTATCCACGCCTTTGATATACCCGGCTACGCGCCGGTCACCGTACATCCATTCCCGACCGTTCATCCGCATCATATAAGTAAGTTTATCAAAAAACAGGACATCATAAATAGTGAAATAACCAATTCACATCGACACATGAATTGTATCAATGACCTAGAAAAGATAAGATTGCTAACCTCGATCGAGGGAAATAAAGAGGAGAAAGCTCAAATGCGTCTCGGACACCTTCTATATTTTTGTTCTATGAGAAATTCAACGGGATTATTCACTCACACATTTCATCAAACACCTTCAATGCATGCATAGAAGAGAAAAAACTAGCACACCCCTCACACCTTCCACCATTCGAAAAAACAGAGTGGAGGCAGAGGGGGCTGGGGCGTTGCATTTATAGAGGGTAGGAGAATACGTCCCAGTTGGAGCCAGCAACCGGAACTAAAGGTGCGTGCCACGCCACGTGCCTGTGGTCAAACCTTTAGTCCCGGTTGGTGGCTCCAACCGGGACGTATTCCCCCTTACCAACCGGGACGCATGCTCCCTGGCCCCGTGCCCGCTCCAACCGGGACGCGTGCCAGCATTAGTCCCGGTTGGTGGCGCAACCGGGACTAATTCTCTGAGGGGTCGCGAACGAATGGCCCTTTTTCCACTAGTGAACCAACCTCCGCATATCTAGGAGACACACAGCCGACACAAGTCCACATGTCATAATATATAAAAACAAAAACGAATTACATATCAGAATGAGAAATTGTAAAAACACAGAAGGTGGAGGAGGACAAATCCTGAGATAATACTGCCATCCATGATGGGTAATAAAGTTCCTTTTCCTATCCTTCAGATGTGTACACACCTTTATAAACAGGTCTTTAAAACTCCACACGATGTAGAGACGACCATAAATAGACCATAGCGGTGCACCTATAGATAACCTGCGAGAGAGAAAAAATATCATTAAACACTTTGTCATTTCTAGCCAAAGCGACCAAATAATATAAACTGCTCCTACCATAAGAAGAATTTGGAACATGTGATCTATACCATGTAGTCAATTCACAAAACTATTGGCAACACTATGATGTGGATACAGGTTTGAAGCTCCCTGGATGATTAACCCTATATAATGGGAAAAATTACATTGGAAGAACAAAAGTTAGATTGTCTTATCATTGTGACATACACCCATGCTAATTCTGCTCGACAATGTTGTTTATGGTAAGGATAACCCCATGGCCAAGATATCATGCAAACATTTTGATCTTTAGAAGTATTTTCATCTTTCAAATTTTCTTATTATTATCAATTAGTATTTGTGGTTGGACCAATGCCTTGTAGATAGAATCAAAGAGATAATTTACCACGCTCCTACAAATTTCATCGAAATTCATCAGTCCTAGACGCTAATTTGACAACAACCAAACATGAAGGAAGCCATTCCAAGAGTCAAGCCAGGACCCAAAAAAATATTGCCTAAACATCACATAGGGAGGATCTGTCTCAAAAATTGTGGTGATTGCATCACCCTAATGAAGAATAATATTGTACAGAGCGGGATACTAGTCCTAGAGTGTAGCATTACTGAGCCACTTATCCTACTAGAAACAAATCTTTGATCCATCCTTAATTGAAAATGTTGCAAAGCGGAAGAAATGTTTCATCGTCACCATAAGACCAGTCCAGAAATACGAGTCCCTAGGTTTCCAATAAACTTGGGACACCACATTCCAGCCAACATATATTGTTTAAGAAGAGTATGCCATAACCCTTCTTCAATCAATAACTTGAAGAGACATTTACCAAGGAGGGCTGTATTTTTGACCTCAAGATCATGGATACAAAGCCCACTAATGAGGACATCCCTACTACTGATACCGTTGCACCTAAAAAAACGTTATAAGGACATCTCACAAGAGCTCGTACTCGACTACTCAATTATTAGGTACTTTTATTTCTAGGAACTCTTCCTAATATAAATAAGAATATGATGATGTCTAAATCAGATGTGTTTATGTTACTTAGGAATGATGGACCTATCAAGTACGTGAGAGACAAGCATTGGAGCATGGTGGGGCATGGTGATAGACACAAGCATGTGAGGATTGAAGATGACGTTGTGAGTTGAGATTTCAGGACATTGAAACCACCATAACGTTGCAAAGGATGTTTGGATGAATTGGCAAGATAACAACTCATATTCTTTTTCCAAGGCTTTATTTGGTGTTGCGTCACCTTATTTGATGGGCCATACCCATGTATTTTCGAGCTAGATAATATAGAGGATTTATGGAGGCTATTTGTGTGGTGGAAGGCCCATCTAGAGGTGTTTCCGGCTGGTCCAATAGGGATGGACGAAAATCCCCTCTCTTTCTACATATAAACCTCCTCCTAGCCGTCATTGGAACTTGGATTTTGTTTAGATGAAAAGTTATTCATTGCTCTAACTCTCGTGTACTTTGGTTCTTTCCAACAACTTGATCAAGACAGCTACTCAGAATCTCACCTATATAAAACTTTCATCTTTATTTGCAATATCCTGATTGCATACTTAGTTCTTGCTTGTTCTCGATTACTCACAAAGATTAAAGACCTTGATGGTTAGATTGATCGTGCATATGCAAGATCAGTAATCTCTAGAAGATTGGTTTAGTGATTGTATTGATGCGACACTATTGCATGTTGTACTCGCATTGTCCCATCATGAGTTTCCATTCAGCATTTGTGAGTCTTATAGGAAATATAGAGGATTTTGATCCTTAAGATTTTTTCCTTTGTACATCATTTGATTTGTAGGATTACAAGCATAGAAATCTTTTGTGAGTCTTAGGGCTATTTCATTGCACTACATTTTGAAGGAAAATTTCCATACGCCTAAACCTCATGACTTTTTTGTGATTTAAACACTCATTCAAGAAAAAATCCTGTAGGGTCCAAATCCCATAGGATTCAACTAGACAAGACATTCTAATCCTACACTTTTCCTATTACTGTGTTTTTCTATCCCTTAATCAAACATGCCCTTAGATAATGAATCGGAATACGAAATACATAATAGGACTCTGGCCGTGTCCGCATCAAAATAGCTCAGCATATATGTTAGCAGGGCCGACGCTGACCCTATGCGACCATTTGCGGCTTCCCATGGACCATTATTGTGAGAAAGGGCTAAGACAAGGTGACACGCCGTAAGGCTAACCGCTCTGATACCATGTGAAAAATATTGATCCGAAAATATTTTGTTTTTTTCATTGATCTGATCCTTTTTGGGGGTTTATATATAGTTACACGGCGGTAGGTGGAGACTTGGAGTACAAGACGTAGAGTCCTAATCTATCTCTAACCTATACGCGTATACGTACTCTAACAACATGAACCGTGAATCAAATGAATAAGAAAAAATGATAATTGGACACTTGGCATCTGGCCTATTCACACATTTAATCTGGATGAGATTGTGAGAAACATAGAGAGTACCAAACTACCTCGAGTTCCATAGGCTGACTGTTTCGTATTGAAGACGTTTGGCACACAATTCGAAATAGGCTTTCACCCACTATATTAATATAGCAACTACATGATATAACCAAGATAGTTTCAAAACAAAAGAAAATGTTGGGACAGCAGCAGACACACGCCCAAAAGAAAGAAAAGAAGAAATAAAATGAAGACATAGGCGGATCAACTAAGTGGGAAAGGCCCGCAACCACTGCGCCCACCGAAGAAGTCTCACTAGGCTCCTTACAACGACTCGTCAGGCACCAAGCAACACCCTCGATAGGGAAAGTAGTCGTTGCTGCCCAGACCAAAGGCTTGTCCTAGGGTTTCCTCCGGCACACAAAAGAAAGTGGGGGAAGGGTAGCGCCGACACCTCCACAGAGGCACGGTGCCACCCGTGGGCGGCACTGTGTCGGTGTCAGACAAGCACTAGAGGAAAAAGGGGCATCCGTTCGCGACCCCTCGGAGCATTAGTCCCGGTTGCGCCACCAACCGGGACTAATGCTGGCACGCGTCCCGGTTGGAGCGGGCACGGGGCCAGGGGGCATGGGTCCCGGTTGGTAAGGGGGAATGCGTCCCGGTTGGAGCCACCAACTGGGACTAAAGGTTTGGCCACAGCCACGTGGCGTGGCACGCACCTTTAGTCCCGGTTGCTGGCTTCAACCGGGACTAAAGACCCCTTGCCCTCTATAAATGCAACGCCCCAGCCCCCTCTGCCTCCACTCTGTTTTTTCGAATGGTGTAAGGTGTGAGGGTGTGTGCTAGTTTTTTCTCATGCATGCATTGAAGGTGTTTGTTAAAATGTTTGAGTGAAAAATCCCGTTGAATTTCTCATAGAACAAAAATATAGAAGGTGTCCGAGACGCACTTGAGCTTTCTCCTCTTTATTTCCCTCGATCGAGGTTAGCAATCTTATATTTTCTAGGTCATTGATACAATTCATGTGTCGGTGTGAATTGGTTATTTCACTATTTATGATGTCCTGTTTTTTGATAAACTTACTTATATGATGCAGATGAACGGTCGGGAATGGATGTACGGTGACCGGCGGGTAGCCGGGTATATCAAAGGCGTGGATAAATTTATCGATGTGGCTACGGCAAACAAAGAGAATGGATTTATACGTTGTCCATGTGTTCAATGTCGGAACAACAAGGAGTACTCTTCCTTGAAAATCATTCGCGGCCACCTGATTATGAAAGGTTTCATGCCCAACTATAATTGCTGGACCAAGCACGGGGAAAGAGGGGTTATGATGGAAGATGGTGAAGAAGAAGATGATGATAACAACTATCATCATATGTTTCCTGAATACAGTGATACTGCAATGGAAGACAATGGAGAGGAAAAAGGTGAAGAACGGGCATCAGATGAGCCGGCTGATGAACTTGGTAGGGTCATTTCTGATGCAAAGCGAGACTGTGAAACAGAAAATGAGAAGTTGAAGTTAGAGGGCATGTTAGAAGATCACAAGAAATTGTTGTACCCAAATTGTGAAGATGGCAGCACAAAGCTCGGTACCACACTGGAATTGTTGCGATGGAAGGCAGAGTGTGGTCTAACTGACTCCTCATTTGAAAAGATGCTGAAAATAATGAAGCCGAAGTTTCCAAAACATAACGAACTTCCCGAGAGTACCTACGAAGCAAAGAAGACTCTCTGTCCTCTGGGATTAGATGTGCAAAAGATACATGCATGCATTAATGACTGCATCCTCTACCGCAGTAAGGAGTATGAGAATTTAGATAAATGCCCGGTATGCAACACGTTGCGGTATAAGGTCAGACGAGATGACCCTGGTGATGTTGAGGGAGAGCCCCTCCGGAAGAGGGTTCCTGCTAAGGTTATGTGGTATGCTCCTATAATACCAAGGTTGAAACGCATGTTCAGAAACAAAGAGCATGCCAGGTTGTTGCGATGGCACAAAGAAGACCGTAAGAAAGACGGGGAGTTGAGACACCCTGCTGATGGGTCACAGTGGAGAAAAATCGAGAGAGACTTCCCAGACTTTGCAGGTGACGCAAGGAACTTATGGTTTGGTCTAAGTACGGATGGCATGAATCCTTTTGGGGAGCAGAGCTACAGTCACAGCACCTGGCCCGTGACTCTATGTATCTACAACCTGCCTCCTTGGTTGTGCATGAAGCGTAAGTTCATTATGATGCCAGTGCTCATCCAAGGCCCGAAGCAACCGGGCAACGACATTGATGTGTACCTTAGGCCATTAGTTGAAGAACTCTTACAGTTGTGGGGCAAACCAGGTGTACGTGCGTGGGATGAGAACAAACAGGAGCCATTTAATCTACGAGGGTTGTTATTCGTAACCATCAATGATTGGCCTGCTCTTAGTAACCTTTCAGGACAGACAAACAAAGGATATAAGGCATGCACCCACTGTTTAGATAAGACCGAAGGTACATATTTGCATAAATGCAAGAAGGTTGTGTACCTAGCGAATCGACGATTTCTTCCGACCAATCACCCCGTAAGAAAGAAAGGCAAGCATTTCAAAGGTGAGGCAGATCACCGGAAGAAGCCTGAACTCCCTGCTGGTGATGATGTATTTGGTATGGTCAAGGACATAGAAGTAATCTTTGGAAAGGGTCCCGACGGTCAATCAGTTCCGAACGACGTCTCTACAGGACACGCACCCATGTGGAAGAAGAAATCTATATTTTGGGAGCTGCCATATTGGAAAGTCCTGCGTGTCCGCTCTTCAATCGACGTGATGCACGTGACGAAGAATCTCTGCGTGAACCTGCTAGGATTCCTAGGCGTGTATGGGAAGACAAAAGATACACCTGAAGCACGGGAGGACCAACAAATTATGAAAGACCCAAAGAACATGCATACAGATAACAAGACGGATAAAGGGCGTCACTTAAGTCGTGCCAGCTATGCTCTTACCAAAGCAGAGAAGGAAATCTTTTTTGAAGTCCTTTACAGTATCAAGGTGCCGTCGGGCTTCTCATCTAATATAAAGGGGATAATAAATATGGCAGAGAAAAAGTTCCAAAACCTGAAGTCTCATGACTGTCACGTGATTATGACGCAGTTGCTTCCGATTGCATTGAGGGGGCTTCTACCGGAAAATGTTCGAGTACCCATTGTGAAGCTGTGTGCATTCCTCAATGCAATATCTCAGAAGGTAATCAATCCAGATATTCTGCCAAGGTTACAGAAGGATGTGGTACAATGTCTTGTTAGTTTTGAATTGGTGTTCCCACCATCCTTCTTCAATATTATGACGCATCTCCTGGTTCATCTAGTGGAAGAGATTGCCATTCTCGGTCCGGTATTTCTGCACAATATGTTCCCCTTTGAGAGGTTCATGGGAGTCTTAAAGAAATATGTTCATAATCGTGCTAGACCAGAAGGAAGCATCTCCAAGGGATATGGAACAGAGGAGGTCATTGAGTTTTGTGTTGACTTTATTCCTGACCTTAAGCCGATTGGTGTTTCTGACTCGCGGCATGAGGGAAGACTAAGTGGAAAAGGCACGCTGGGAAATAAAGCAATGATATGTAGGGACGGGGATTCTTTCACTAAAGCACACTACACAGTTCTACATAATTCCACCTTGGCAGCTCCGTATATCGAGGAACACAAGAATATTGTACGCTCCAAAAACTCGGGGAAGCCTGAATCATGGATTACAGATGAACACATGAAGTCTTTCGGTGGTTGGATGTGGACACATCTCTTGAATGACACCACTGTTGGAGATCAGCTATACTTGTTGGCTGCGTCACCATCTTCTACTGTATTGAATTTCCAAGGGTACGAAATAAATGGGAATACATTCTACACGATCGCCCAAGATAAAAAGAGCACCAACCAAAATAGTGGTGTCCGCTTTGATGCAATAGACGAGAATGGACAAAAGGACACATATTATGGTTACATAGAGGAGATATGGGAACTAGACTATGGAGTCTCTTTTAAGATCCCTTTGTTTCGATGCAAATGGGTCAACCTGAATGGGGACGGGGTAAAGATAGACCAGTTGTACGAAATGACAACAGTGGATCTCAACAATCTTGGTTATAGAGATGAACCATTCGTCCTAGCCAATGATGTGTCTCAGGTTTTCTATGTGAAGGACATGTCCTCCAGACCGAAAAAAAGAAAAAATATGCAAACGAATACATCATATGATGAGCCAAAGCGTCACATAGTTCTTTCAGGGAAAAGAAACATCGTGGGAATCGAGGACAAGACAGACATGTCAGATGATTATAATAAGTTTGATGAAATTCCGCCCTTCACAGTGAAAACTGACCCAAGCATTCCGTTAAGTAAAGAAGATGCTCCATGGTTACGTCTGAAGCGGTCATAAGGAATGACATATGCCAAGAAGTTCATGCTCATATTATGTAACTCTAGTTCATGTCTTTCGCGGTTTGTGGCTTGACCGAAGGATATCTTTCGCGGTTTGTGGCCTTTTGTCCCGGTTTTGTAGTCTCAGTTTTTAATATTAATAAATGTCTTGAGTGTTAGTCCCATTTTGTGGCTGGACCGGGAGTGCCTCTATGACCAGTTTCTTGGAGATGCCGGAGGACTGGGCTCCGTCGGCATCTCCCTGAAACTGGTCGTAGTGGTGTCCCTGCTCTCGAAAACCATCTTGCAGCTTGTAACTTCACTAACTAGATCAATACGCCTCGGAGCTAACTAATTTCACATATTAGGGAGTGCCTCTATGACCAGTTTCTCGGAGATGCCGGAGGACTGGGCTCCGTCGGCATCTCCCTGAAACTGGCCGCAGTGGTGTCCCTGCTCTCAAAAACCATCTTGCAGCTTGTAACTTCACTAACTAGATCAATACGCCTCGGAGCTAACTAATTTCACATATTAGGGAGTGCCTCTATGACCAGTTTCTCGGAGATGCCGGAGGACTAGGCTCCGTCGGCATCTCCCTGAAACTGGCCGTAGTGGTGTCCCTGCTCTCTAAAACCATCTTGGAGATGCCTCAAACTGGCTGGAGGACTGGACTCACAAGGATGCATATTTATAGTACAAGAAGCTCGGCATAATGTCGACACTCACGACATAATGTCGACACTCACCCCTATTATTAGTGCTGACTCATCTTTAGTCCCGGTTGGTGTCTCCAACCGGGACTAAAGGTTCATCTTTAGTCCCGGTTGGTGACACCATCCGGGACAAGGTACAAGCCGCACGACATAATGTCGACACTCACCCCTATTATTAGTGTTGTCTGGCCCACTCTGCCGCAATCCCTTCAGTCGCGGTTGGTTTCTCCAACCGAGACTAAATATGAACCCTCTCTTTATATAGGCATTTCCCTCTATTTATTAGGTAACACTTAAGACATTTATTAATATTAAAAACCGGGACAAATCGGGACTAGCTAACACTCAGGCCTAAAGCCGCCCCCTTTAGTCATAATCATGCCTAGTCCTATAGTACGCAGCTTCAGGGTCTTCATCGTCGTCGTCATCATCATCGTCATCGTCACCTGCCACTCCGGGGATCCTCAGCCCATCCATGGCATATACCAGGGGCCATTCCAGCCTCGGATTCACGGCGGGTGGGAGAGGGGTCTCCTCGAAGACGATGCCGCTACCGCCGGGACAGTGTGGGGCCTGTGGCGGGTGGACTCGTGGGCACCGTAGGCGAGGATGGTCTCCCCCGGCGATGTAGCGCATCACTTCGATGATAGTACGGTTCTCCCACCACAGACGACGGCCGACTTCGTTGTGGTTCACCGGTGGCGGGCCATCACCCTCGTACCTGGCGAGCTCCCTTTCCCGCCTATTAGCGAAGAAGGCATTCCAGGTGTCATAGTTGTTGGGATCCCACTGGGGATCCATCCGCTGCTCCGGCGTGAGCTCGTGGTAGAAGTGGTTTGTGATGGCCGCCTGGCATGCGGAACCTTGAGGGACAGGAGGGACAGGAACCCCTCCAGCGCTCAGCATCCAGCCGGCGGGCGGCCGGTACCCCGGTGGACAAGGGTAGTTGGAGGCGTACAGCGCCTCGGTCTCCTCGAGGGTCAGAATGGCCCAGTAGGCGTTGTCCATTGTTCTAAGAGAGGAAGGTGTGGATGTGTGGATAGCCATGACACGATCACCCTAAATATAGAGGGAAAGGGCGGGAAAACTTGGCGTGAAGCTTTGGGAAATGGCGGGAAATATCTTTAGTCCCGGTTAGTGACTACATCCGGGACTAAAAGCTCTAGTAGAAAGGAAAGGGCGGGAAAACTTGGCGGGAAGAGGTGGGAAATGGCGGAAAATATTTTTAGTCCCGGTTTGTGACTACATCCGGGACTAAATGTGTGCCGAACAATGATCATGTTTCGAAAAAACCTTCACAAAATGACCTATCATGTTCGAGGTTTCATGGCTTTCGGTCCAAATGACCGATGTTATGTGCTGAATCACGGCATAGTTTGTGATGTTGTGCCCATATTATGCATGTGTGTGGACATTTGTATGGAGAACAATGTTGCAGGAGGAAGTTTTCCTTTTTGTCGCACGGAAAAGCCCTTTTCCATTTTCCGAGCGCAAAAAACGGGTCGTTTTGTGAAGTAACCACCAAAATGCCGTTTCAGAATGCTACCGTCCTATTTTCCTAAAATACTAGACCACCTTACATGGACTATATCCCAACCGGTACATCTCAAACCTTTTCGTCCATCCCGGGTAAAAAGGACAAATGTCTGCCGAATCGGTAGGAAGTGGGTCCGGTTTGTACTACAGGTACATGATCTACCGCCCGTGATTTTTTGAAAAAATCATTTTTAGACTCGCAATATGTGGTTTCTTCAGAGATCCAATGCAAGTTCTAACAATGCCCGTCCCCTATCTTCATGCACACCGGTTCGACCATAGTTAGAAATTCAGATAATTCAGAACGGGCATAATAAATTCAAAAAAAATCCGAACAATGAAAATCCTTCGCGTGGTGTCATATTATGTTACATAGTTGAAAGGAAAAATACCAGACTTGGTATATTGATCATGTTTCGAAAAAACCTTCACAAAATGACCTATCATGTTCGAGGTTTCATGGCTTTCGGTCCAAATGACCGATGTTATGTGCTGAATCACGGCATAGTTTGTGATGTTGTGCCCATATTATGCATGTGTGTGGACATTGGTATGGAGAACAATGTTGCAGGAGGAAGTTTTCCTTTTTGTCGCACGGAAAAACCCTTTTCCAATTTCCGAGCGCAAAAAACGGGTCGTTTTGTGAAGTAACCACCAAAATGCCGTTTCAGAATGCTACCGTCCTATTTTCCTAAAATACTAGACCACCTTACATGGACTATATCCCAACCGGTACATCTCAAACCTTTTTGTCCATCCCGGGTAAAAAGGACAAATGTCTGCCGAATCGGTAGGAAGTGGGTCCGGTTTGTACTACAGGTACATGATCTACCGCCCGTGATTTTTTGAAAAAATCATTTTTAGACTCGCAATATGTGGTTTCTTCAGAGATCCAATGCAAGTTCTAACAATGCCCGTCCCCTATCTTCATGCACACCGGTTCGACCATAGTTAGAAATTCAGATAATTCAAAACGGGCATAATAAATTCAAAAAAAATCCGAACAATGAAAATCCTTCGTGTGGTGTCATATTATGTTACATAGTTGAAAGGAAAAATACCAGACTTGGTATATTGATCATGTTTCGAAAAAACCTTCACAAAATGACCTATCATGTTCGAGGTTTCATGGCTTCGGTCCAAATGACCGATGTTATGTGCTGAATCACGGCATAGTTTGTGATGTTGTGCCCATATTATGCATGTGTGTGGACATTGGTATGGAGAACAATGTTGCAGGAGGAAGTTTTCGTTTTTGTCGCACGGAAAAGCCCTTTTCCATTTTCCGAGCGCAAAAAACGGGTCGTTTTGTGAAGTAACCACCAAAATGCCGTTTCAGAATGCTACCGTCCTATTTTCCTAAAATACTAGACCACCTTACATGGACTATATCCCAACCAGTACATCTCAAACCTTTTCGTCCATCCCGGGTAAAAAGGACAAATGTCTGCCGAATCGGCAGGAAGTGGGTCCGGTTTGTACTACAGGTACATGATCTATCGCCCGTGATTTTTCTAAATTCCAAATTGATATTAAAAAAATATAAGTTAATTCATTTTTAATTGTAAATGGTTCATATTTTAAATGGTTACATTAATTATTTTTTAAAACAGAAAATGTTTTTGAATTATTTATTTAAATCCAAACACTTTTTATGTTTAAAATTTTTCTAAATTCCAAATTAATATTCAAAAATATAAGTTAATTCATTTTAAAAGGTTACATTAATTATTTTTTAAATATAGAATATGTTTTTGAATTATTTATTCAAATCCATACACTTCTTATGTTTAAAGTTTTTCTAAATTCCAAATTGATATTAAAAAAATATAAGTTAATTCATTTTTAATTGTAAATGGTTCATATTTTAAATGGTTACATTAATTATTTTTTAAAACAGAAAATGTTTTTGAATTATTTATTTAAATCCAAACACTTTTTATGTTTAAAATTTTTCTAAATTCCAAATTAATATTCAAAAATATAAGTTAATTCATTTTAAAAGGTTACATTAATTATTTTTTAAATATAGAATATTTTTTTGAATTATTTATTCAAATCCATACACTTCTTATGTTTAAAGTTTTTCTAAATTCCAAATTGATATTAAAAAAATATAAGTTAATTCATTTTTAATTGTAAATGTTCATATTTTAAATGGTTACATTAATTATTTTTTAAAACAGAAAATGGTTTTGAATTATTTATTCAAATTCAAACACTTTTTATGTTTAAAGTTTTTCTAAATTCCAAATTAATTATCATTTAAAAAACAATACAAATTTAAACCCCAAAATAAAAAATAAGGCGGGAACAGAGAGAAAATACCTGAAATTTTTTGAAAACAGGGGAATATGTCCCGGTTGGAGCCACCAACCGGGACTAAAGAGCCCCTGCGCGCCAACCCTTGGTCTGCTGAAAATATTGGAGTATAGGTCCCGGTTGGTGGCTCCAACCGGGACGTACGACCCTTTAGTCCCGGTTGGAGCCACCAACCGGGACAAAAGGCCCTTCGTTTATAACTGGCTCGCCTCCTCTTCTTCTTCCCCATCTCACTTCTCTGCTTCATCGACGCGCGCACAGGAGACGCCGCCCCACGACGCCGGCAGGCTGCCCGAGCTCCGCCGCCTTGCTGACCTTGCCACGAGCTCCGCCTCGTTTCCCTCTATCTCCCCGCAAAAGGAATCGAAGAGGGGCATCGGCAACCGTCGCCATCGACGCCATCCTTCCTCCGCCCTACTTTGGCCACCAAGGCCTCATACAGGACCTAGCGCACCCCATTGATGCCCTGTGTTGCTTGCTCGAGTCCCAGATACTCGACATCGTCTTCGTCTGCAAGCGTCGCCTGCAAGCGCAACTCCGGCGAGGAATCTAGGACGAACAGGAGCACCCCTTCCTCAACCGCGACCACCACTGAGCCCACCTCGACCACCGCAACCACTCATAATAGTCCATGTTCCCCTTACCCCTCTGGAATCGCCGGAGCACCACCCTCCCGACGCGTCGCCGCCGCGCGTAGTGAGCAGCACTGCCGCCCGTCGTGGTGACGTGGTGCCCGCGTGGCCCCGGTCCCACCTGCCAGCCTCAAAGGCTAGGTGCCTCTGCGGTGCAGGTTAGAAGTGGCCTGGTCCAGGTCCACCCGTCAAGCCCTGGTCTAGGTCCCACCTGCCTGTGTGGAGGCTGAGGTGGCCACGGGCCCCTCTGTCAGCCACTGTGGCTAGCAGTGGGCTCGGTGTAAAAATGTTTTCTGTTTTGTTTAAATTTAGAAATGGTTTAATTAAATCCAGAAATTGATATAATATTGTAAATTCAATAATTAATTATTTATAACTTAGAAAAATACAAATAATATATCAAAATGTTCAGAAAAATGAGATCTAACTATTTAACCTATAATCATGCATTGTTCAACAACTTTCAAGACAAGTTTAATTAGAAAACAAAATCAACCCCTCTCATATACTCCGGAGTTTCACCGAGTTAGGGTTTTCACCCCTCGGAACCCCGTTTAAATTGCCGAGCATGTCTTTGGGTTACTTTTTAATACAAATTAACTTGTTATATCATCATCCTTGTTTGATCATTGCATCGATGCCATGTGTTGATTGTTCCCCTCTCTTTCTGGCGCCCCGGTGTAAAAACTATTTGCCTTTTTTTTAATTCCAGAAAATGATTTAAACTTGTAAATTCAATAACTTATTGTTTATAAGTCAGAAAAATATGAATAATATATCAAAATGTTCAGAAAAATGAAACCTAGCTATCTAAGCTATAATCATGCATTGTTCAACAACTTAAATTACAAGTTTAATTAGAAGAACAAATCCACCCCTCTCATGTGTTTCAGAGTTTCTACGAGTTAGGGTTTTCACCCCTCGGAACCCCGATTAAATCGTCGAGCATTTCTTAGGGTTACATTCCAATGCAAATTAACTTGTCATATCATCATACTTGCTTGAGCATTGCATCGATGCCATGGGTTCGACGATGTGCCTATCTACTACACGGTTTCCCTTTCTCTTCATTTTTATTATTGTGTATGTATATATTAGGGTTTCTCTGAATTAGGGTTTATATCTCTCAACACCGTACTTAACTTTCTCCTTTAGCCGCTTTGACTTATTCGTTTTTCCACCTATGCAGAAAATATGGACCCACACGTCAGAGACGAAGAAAAGGAAGAGTTGATCCAAGGTGTGATCCGTGGGGAAGATAATTTAGACATATCAACGTTTCTGAACAACTCCGGTGAGGGTGATCCTCTTTTTACCGGAGTAGACAACTTGTTTGAGGTTGAAGGTGTTGCCTTCCGCGAGGGAGAAGGCGATGCCTTGTGTAATCGAGAAGACGACCGCTCCGGCAAGGTGCATGTAATATAAATCAATTCATTAATTAATCATCTGCTATCTATATAGAAATAGTAACGACGATCTTTCTTCTTTTAGCCCTCCGGATCGAAGGAATCTACTGAAAAGAGCAGACGAGGCCCAACCAAAAAGTTGCAAGACCATGAGAGGTTCAGGATCGAAGATGTCGCTGTAGACGGCAGACCGACAGCTCCCGAAGTTGTCGCAACCAAATTTGTGGCACAATGCGGATTAATCGTTAGGGACTTAATCCTGATCACCATTAGAAATTGGAATAGGCCTGCTAATGCGGATGAAGAGGGAACATGTTTATTTGTCCCTAACCACGCCAAAGATTTACTGTGGAAGAGGCTCATGGTTAATTTCAAACTACCGAAGATAGAGCTGGATCCAAATGCGGAGGATCCAGTTGAGGACGCCTTACAACATGGGAGAGCCATGGAGGCTAAGGTCAGGGAGTGGGCTTTGAAGAAGATGGCCCAGTGTTTCACCAACTGGAAGAAAAGATTGCACCTTGACTATGTCGTGAAAAAGAAGACTCCCGATTTCAAGAATATTCAGTTTGAGAAGATAAAACCATTCTGGGATGAGTTTGTGGAATACAAGAAATCAGAAAAAGCTAAGAAAATGTCTGAAACGAATAAGATGAATGCTGCTAAGAAGAAGTATCACCATACTATGGGGCAAGGTGGCTACAAGGTTGGCATTCCTAAGTGGGAGAAACTTGAGCAGGAACTGCGTGATAAAAATATCACCCTAGAGACAGACGATTGGGTAGAACGTGCAAGGAATTGGTTTTACGGGCATGGGGGCACGTTGGACTCGGAAGGGAGGTGTATATATAACATACGACATAAAGAAGATCCCTTGCCAATCGAGAGGATGAGAAAAGCAGTAAAGGCTGTTAAAGATGGGGACTTCATTCCCGATAGAGAGAATGATGAGCTCACACTCGCCCTTGGAAATAAGGAACATGATGGACGAACACGAGGCACAATAGGCTCCCAATCATGGAGGACTGGGTTTCCCGAAGAGAGGAAGAAATATCCTGATAGAAGCCGTCAGAGGAGTAAGGACAGGGCGGCAGTTGAAGCAGAAAGTCAGAAAGAGCGAATGCGTTTAATTGAAGAACGATTAAAGCAACAACAAGATCAAATTAACACACTTAAAGAGCAAAGTACTACCGGCGCCCCATCTCAGCAGCACACTGCATTCGATGCTACCGGCCTATCGAATAATCGAAAAAGCAGTGTGGCTTCCACCGAGGTCCCGGGTGATGACAATGGCGATGACGATGATGCACCGACGATGGCTCCTGTTGGCTACCCAGTGGATGATATCACAGAGATGACACACTGCGAGCTACATGTCAAAGTTGTGAACATATCAATGAAGGTGGCGGTCGGCTATGCCTTACCAATTGGACCCACACCAACTTACCACTGTCGTCCGGTTCCAGAGGGCTACGCTGTTGTCGGCGTGGATGAAATCATGCCCACCTTTGAGGTTTTGGATCTTCACTACCCTGCTGGTGAAGGGGATGTGACTGTGCTGGGTGACGCAAAAAACGTCACCATTCTATGGCCGAAGGATTGTATCGTGCTTCGAAATCACACGCCAAGGCCATCTTCGCCACCGCCTCACCCGTCTCCAGCGAGGTCGTCGCCGCCGCGGCAGCCGTCTTCATCGCCTCACCCTGCTCCGTCGCCTCACCAATCTCCGGTGCAGCCATCGCCGCGGGAGCCATCGCCGGCGCCTCAGGATAAAAAGCGTAAGCGTACCGCTACTGTGCGTCGTAAGCGATCGCCGAAACGTAAACAAGAGCCTCTTCCAAAAGTACCAACGGTTCCTCCCAAGAGAGCTTATGACTGTACTGAAGAGGAGACTGCGGTGATCGTTGATGCGGAAACGACAGCGTTTTTCGCTAAGCTGAGGCGGCCGAAAGAGCCAGAGTTCCCCAGCACCAAAGAAGAAAAAGCCAAAGTGTTGAAAATGCTAAAGACTCTTCATCAACCCGAGCTAAAGCTGTCATCAGACTATGAGCGTTCTATTTTCAAGTCACATGCAGCACAAAAAGCCTCGAAGAGCAGTACTGATGCAAGCGGGAAATCTGTTGCCCAGCTCGGAGAACAAGCAAAACAGACTTGCGCCCCTCTCAAGGTGATTTCTCAAACCAATGTGGGGTCGAGCAAATATGGGGCCGAAGAGCAGTATGATCCAGAGGTAGTTGCACAATACGGAGAAGCTGCCGCTGCTCAAGGTATGAGTATTGCCCAGTACTTATCCCAGTTAGAGTTCTTCCCCGTGAGTGAAGTAGCATACCAATACCAGTACGGAAAACCTCTCGTCAAACCTGAGGAGGTAAACAATCTTCCAACAAAAATGCGAAGATTGCATAACTGGTACATGCATGCCACAAGGGCCGGGGCTAACTGGATAGTGCTGAGGGTTACAAAAAAGCATCATGGGAAAGATAAGGATGACATGATATCCATTGAATTTGATGAACTATTTCAATTATTCAATCAAGACGCCTTGGACAAATCGATCATGAGTGCCTATTGTCTGTAAGTACTAATTCTGTAATTAATTTAGTCTCCATCTATAATATTTTGTTTATTGCATGTATATAATCATACTTTAATATGCAGAATGAAGATTCTCGAATGCAGCAGAGGACAAATCTATGACATTGGCTTCATTGACCCATATTGGGTTCATGAAGCTAATCTCAAAATAAGCCCCCAGGATACGGAGGATAATATAGTACACGCGTTAAGGTTTCAAGAAACCAAAAGGGAAATACTATTTCCTTACAACTTCCAGTGAGTGTTATTGTCTTGTATACACTTTCTATTTCGCTTACTCGATGTTAAGTATATAATTGATTAGTTCTGCATTCGCAGGTACCACTATAGTCTGTTAATCATTCAACTTGACAAAGGGCGTGTACTAGTCATGGACTCGAAACATAAACCCCTTGAGACGTGGAAGGACATGCAGATACTTCTCCAGCGGTAATTCTAATCATTACGACACTATATCGGCAACGTTCATGAATTTTATGATATCAAGTACTTAATAACTTATTTTATTCGTTTTCTACGCCGGGCAGCGCTTGGAAACGGTTCACCAAGAAGGCTAGGGGTGTTTGGAAAGAGGAGCTTACATTTCAACCACTATATGTAAGCACCACTAGCTATATCGGCGCATCTCTTTGATTCTAGTTTTGATACAGTTATTATCATGCTTGATTATTATTTTGATTGAACTCTGTTGTCGTAAAGTGCCTGACGCAGGGACCAGGTAACAATCTATGTGGATACTATGTATGCGAGTTCATCCGGCAGACGTGCGATGAGAAGGGCAGCAATTTAGAGCAACTCCACGTACGTAAACAATTTCTATAGTTTTTAATTACAATCAAATTGAGTTTAGTTTCATATTCATATAGGCTGACTCCTTTTTTAAATCAGATCGAACGTCTACGGGACGGTCTTCTGCCAAAGGATCGTATACGAGCAATACAGGAGGAATTGGCGGGATTCTTGGATGCAGAAGTCCTAAACACACAAGGGGAATACTACTCGGCTGTGTATAGACAATAGGAATTGTAAAAATAGCAACTTTCAAGAAATTGGCCGGTAGCATCGAATAGCAACTTTTGTATGTAGTGCATGAACTCGATCCGTGTATTGAATGTAAAATGTTGTCATGATGATCTTGTGTAATATAAGGTTCCTTCATTGATAAGTGCAAAACACTAAATAAACAATAAAACAACCTAAATGAATTCTCTGCCGCGGCACAAAAAGTGGCGAAAATGCTGCCGCGGCAACAAAATGTGCCAAAATGAATTCTTTGCCGCGACAGAGAAATGGGCCAAATCTCTGCCGCGGCAGCAGGTTATTAGTCCCGGTTCGTGTTACGAACCGGGACTAATGCTCCACACCCCCTCGCGCTCTGATGCCGCCACGTGTGCCCCATTTGTCCCGGTTGGTGGGGCAACCAGGACTAATGGTTAGAGCTTTAGTCCCGATTGCCCCGTCCCGGTTGGGCAACCGGGACTAATGGACCTTACCAACCGGGACACATAGGCCCTTTTCTACCAGTGAAGTCGGCAACGATTTCTCCCGATGCCCTCCCCACAACCCCGGGCAACTGGGCCTTCATATATAACTACCATATGTGATCTTTGGTGTCCCGATGCCTACCGATCCCATGCAAACACATGATAAAGTAGTCTTTTACTAGCTCACTCATGTCAATGCAAGCTCAAAGCCTTACGAGTGTACCAACAAGACAACGAACTGTTATTTTATTCTCTAGGCATATCTCTTTGACCGAAGATATGAGAAGAACGCTAGCTATCTTACTTACATATACTCCCTCCGTTTCAAAATATAAGATGTTTTAGCTTTGTAAAGCAAATGTATTTAGACTTGTTTTGGTGTGTAGATTCACTCCAAACTTGAATGAATCTATACACTAAAACAAGACTAGATACATTTCCTTCACAAAACTAAAACATCTTATATTTTAAAACGGAGGGAGTAGCTCCTAATCTGAAGGTGGCCGAGCGATCTTAACTAGACATGTTAGTGAAGTTCCAGTACTCTTCTTCCAAGTACCATACTACTGCACCTCATTGATTTCTACTTGTCCTTTCTCTTGATTATATACTTTTCAAAAAGCTCGATTCTATACGGGGTGGGAAAATGCTTGAAGGTGCGTGGGCCCATGCATGGTGCGTGAGTTTGAATATGGTTGTTGGCAAAATAATTGTACAGTTTGTCCTAACTGCGATGTGGAGCTGGCCTACCACCTCGTGCGCCGTTTTTGCGTGATGGTATGAACATGCCAATAAAGTGCTTGAGCTCTTGCCATGGCTCCTTGTCAAAGAGAGGATATCCAATTGCTTGTTGTAATTGCGTAACCAGGGGTAAGCATGGTCTTCAAGTGAGACTGCCTCAGTATTGCGGGCACTCATGGGTTCTTGGTAGGGATGGCAATGCGGATTAGATAGTGCGCTTTCCATATCCGTTTTCATATTTCTAATATGAATAGGGATGCGAATACGGATGTTGTTGAATACGAATGCGGAGTGGATGTTACTCGAAAGATGAATGCAAATCGTATATTTTCTCATTTCGGAACGGATACGAATAACAAAATAATAGAATCATGTCTTATAGTCAGCCAACTGTATAACAATGTTGAGATAAATATATTAATATAATTCGCAATAGTTTCAAGATCAATCATATAAAAATATTATTTTAGTTTTTAAGGTTGGATAATTGCCATATCAGACTACAATTACTGAAATATGCTAAACTAATTTTATTTGGATACGGATATATCCATTTCTATATCCATATTTGCTTCAAAACTCAAAACCACATTTGTATTTTTTTTTTGCATTCATATCTATGTTCGTCAGGATTTGGATATTACTATGACATATTTCGATTTACCGAAAACGAATGCCGGATAGTTCAGATAATCCAGTACCAGTTCCCTCCTAGTTTTTTGGGCACCAACAGACCATCGCGACTCATGTGCCAGCCCAATGGCAGCCTGGTGTCCAAGGGCACCAGGATTCCATGCTCGGCCAAGAAGGTTGTTGCCTTCTCAATAGTGAGGCTCTAGTGGCCTACTAGCATACGCCGCCGTTCTTCCCTACTTTGTCGTTGTTCCCCATGCTCTCAAGCTCTATGGTAATAGGGAGAAGAGGCGTTTGTGGTGAGGTGAATAGATTTGTCGGTGGCGGAACCGGACTGGATGTTGAGAGGGGTAGATAAAAGGGTGCGTGGTTGGTTGGGGAAGTAAGGTTGGCCTGAATCTCGAGAGGACATAAATTCTGGCGATGCGTTGGAATAGGCGAGCCGTTTCCGCGTGGTAAACCAAACTGGGGGTTTTCGTGCCTTAAAAATGCTGGCATTCATCCATTTCATTTTTAGGTCTGGCCCACCTATTAGCTGACAGACTTTGGCGTGAGCAGGGCTTTGTTGAGTGTTGAGCCGTCAGTGACCCCTTAGCTATGGTCAGTGGAGACACGTTCCCTATTCTCCATGTGTTTTTGTTTCACATGTTTATTCTTGTTATTTCGTTATATGCTTTTGTTTTTGTTTTCTCTATTTTGCCATATGTGCGCTTTTATATGCCATGGGTTTTAGCCCCGGCACATGGCATATAGTTGGTTTGCCGTAGGCCCTGGCATTGTGCTCAAGACAAATACAATGGCACCCCTTACGAAGTGTAACCGTGCAGGTCATGTATTGTGCATGTATTCCTGCTCGATGTCGATCGCTTGTAATATGTTCATATTTTTCAATATAAAAATGAAATAGAAACGATGCTATTGTTCTTTCTATAGATACTCTGCAAATGCATTAACTCCTACAAACATTCAAACTAACCGCCTGTAACAGAAACACATGGACACACATAAGCTGTGCAAAACATACAGAACATGCGTGCTCTCACACATGCTCGTGTTTGTTTGATATCGCTTGCCAAATTTCTGATCCATATGGATGGCATAACACAAACCTTCACGGCGTTAGTGCTCATTTGTGCAACACAAACCCTTAACTAAATCGATGCTACATGGTTCAACTAGAAGCAATGTTCCCCCAGGAGATTGTGAGGAACTGTCGTCAAGTCCATTTCTCTGCTGATGCACACTAGTTAGCAGAATCACGACTATGATCGATCGACTATGCTCTGTTCTTGGCCACATATAGTGCAGCTAGCTCGGGCACTGTTTCGGATGTTAGCTCATGGTATATGACTGAGGTTTGGGGAAATGATGAGGGGCACGTTTGCCTGCGATTGGGACATCCACATGGTGCTTTTGCGAATGTTCCAACCGCCATGCAACGGACAAACTGGACTTACCATTCAAACAAATTAGGCACAAACTCAATCTTGTGTACACAAAAGTTTGTTCAGACGACACTCCTTGTGGGGTTCGCTAGTAGCAAGGTCTCTTCTGTCTCTCCTTGTGGATCGTTGCAACATCCACGCTTGTGCATAGGACAAAACGAGCAGTGGAAATTTCTGGCTACAAAAAGAAAGGTAGAGATTCCCATCCCGAGGTCTCCCGTGCTCACATGTGAGGAACACAAGAGGGAAAATATGTCACGACATTAATTATATGACTAGGAACCCAACACTCCGTTCAGCTTCGCTCACTCTCTCGAAGTACTACTTAAACAAGCCCCCCCCCCCCCCCCCCCAGTGGCGGAGGACGGGAAAAATATGAGGTAGGGCGAACTCTAATAAAAGTAATATCAAACTCGGTCTTGATGATCTTTGCCATCGACAACACATTTTCAACTATTGTTGTTGCTACGAGTAAAAGCAATGCCAACTCAACAAGACTATAAACGATATGAAGCATTATGTATCATCCAAATATTAATATAATCTCCGAAGTCTTTAATTCTCTGCATATGAATAACAAATATCTTAAAGTTATCTTATATAGGCTCATGCTCATAATAAGATAAATCTCCGTAAGTTAAGAAATCTTATTCACATTGAAACTATAAAATGAGTCACTTGAGTCAAGATAAGAAGTTCTGAAACAACTCTAACAACAACTCATCGAAGCAATAACCAAAATTAGTTGTAATAGATTCTATAGAATAATAGAAAGTGTACATACTCCAAAATAATCAATAGTGACCTAGTGTCTTCTCGGTTTTAATGACTTCTCACTCTTGTTACCAATTCGTCCATACTTAGGATTGTGATATCATTTTTACGCGAATTCAGATCTTTCAGGAGGGATCTCAACCATCATTTCTCCAATTGAACCATAATTTCAATTAGAATTTTATATCAATAGTATATAAAAGCCAAAATAGAAACATAAAACATAAACCACTGTATAATTCGGTTGGTTCTGGCCACATGCCATAAGGTGGCCAAATTACTCTCGGGTCCTCCTTAGATACCCCATCTAGGAAATTGTTTAGAGTCTAGTTTTTATTAGATTGAGAATTAGATGTTGCAAAGAGAAAGAGTTGGTTTAAAACTAGACAATACCAACACCTTATTTCGCTTCAGAATCAGTTTTGCGCAGTGTTCACTAAAACAAGCATAGCTCTCTCATACGAAGTCCGTTTTCAGCGTATGACCACTCAAAATGTTCAGAAAAAACATGTGCATCTAAAGGTTCTTGCCAAAAATCAAGGTAGGGCGGCCGCCCTACCTTGCCCTACTGGGAGCTTCGCCCCTGCCCCCCCCCCCCCCCCCCTAAACTTAAGCTGCATGCGCCGTTTTATTTTTTTGACACGTCGAAACCCATATCGAAGCCACGTATATCTCTGTTACGTGTACTCGGTCGAACTGGATATAATCCACGTTCCGATCGGCTGATCCCACCTTCCATCATCGCGATCTACGTCTTTGCATATCATATTTTAATTTTTTTATTGTTGTTCTATAACTTACGATTTTCTACTTTCGTAGGCACATGAGTATACGTATACGATGAGTATACGTCTAAAAAGACCATACGTACTTCGGGTGGGTTCGTATGGTCCTCTAAATAATCGGTATCGAGTTTTTGTTTGTCAAATTTTGAAAGAAGGAAGAGCAAAAGTTCTTAAACAATCTGAGTGTATATCATCATTACATTTATAGTGGCTAGATAAAGTAGATAGTCCCTTCGCTTCTAGATAAAGCCATATTACATTATAGTTGGTAGCTGCAGCTAGCTTGACTTTGCTGAGTACCGCTAATTTTTGTGACACAAACCGCTAATTAAATCGATGCTATAAGGTTCAACTATAAGAAATGTTCCTTCACAAGATTGTGAGGAACTGCCATTGAGGCCATGCCTCTGCTGCTGCACACTAGTTGGTGGAATCACGTCTATGATTGAGGTTGCTCTGTTCTTTGTGAGAGACAGTGCGCCTCGGGCACTATTTCTGATGTTAGCACCCATCAGAGAGGATTGAGGTTTGGGGAAAGAGGGGCACTTCTTCCTGCAACCGGGACATTCTCAGGGTGCTTTCGCGAATATTCCAATGGCCATGCAATAGAGTGACCATGCATGACAAATTAGGTGCCCACCGGTTGAACAAATTAGGTGCAAACTCAATCTTTTGTTTGGGTAAAAACTAATAAACTTGTACGCAAAGGGCTGTTAAGAAGACACTCCTTGTAGTTGTAACGTTTGCCCATCGGAAGTTCTATCCTAGCTTCCTTGTGCAAGACTCATGCTGGGGAATGTTAATTGTTGCAGCATATATGCTTGTGCATAAGACAAACATCCAAGTTGCTATAACCTTGAAAAGTCAATTTAGAACTCTATCCTACTCATCCAGAACACATCCTGGTGACTCCTGGCGTGTGCTAAGTGGCACGGCGAGCCAGGATCCTGTCCACAGGTGCCACGTCACGCACCAGCTACACTCTATCGCCGACCGGATCGGCTGATGCCAGCAATATTGCATTGAATTTTCATATACCTCTGATTTTGAATCTGAACTCGCATGTTGTTTCGGGTATGCCTATGTGTTCATAAAATACTGTTGATAAGATTATCGTGTTCCCAGGTCTGGAAGAGACAGTAGATGATGAGAAGAAAATTGGTGCTATGTCATTGAGGGCAAGTGCCACTAGTTTCTCGCCAACAAAAACCATAGGGGTCAATTTTCAGAAGCCTACGGTGGCAGATGTAGTGCCGTTTTGATGGATTCCTATTTCGATTGTGGTGATATCAAGCGACGGGATTCAAGCACAACTAAACACGGATGGAAAGGGAGATACTCAACACTTGGGCATGACAATTGACAAGGGGATCAGGCATTAATTCATCCACAATTTTGTTTTTATCATTGTATGACGAGAAGATTATTTCTAAAGCCGGTCGATTAGGAGTGTCTTTGGGGAAAAAATAAAAAGCAGGATTTAGCATCAGCTAATGCGATTAATAATGTGGAGGTTGAGAAAACTTTGACGATTTTAAAATGAATGTGGATAAGCAAACAAAGAAGGACATTGGACCTTCTAGTTTGCTAACCTCAAAAGTATCAAGTCTTGCTGAGGACATGGTAGATGAGGAACATGGAGAAATACAAGATCATGTGGATCTCTTTATGCCAATTCCACATTTAAATAAATAAAGAAAAAATAAATAGTTTGACCAAATTTAAGTTCACAGAAGTTCTAGATTTAAAATTCTTAAACGATACTCATAATGAATAGTCTAAGAGGTTCAAGTTGGAATAGCGAGGGTTTTGGAGACACTGCAAAACATTTTCCCGTAAGGGAATGAATGAGGGAACACAAGTTAAAATTCATCGCCTTATTCCAGACGGGAAGATCAAATTTTGATGTTCTTTTCTTAGGCACTTGGCAAACGGGATGGATTTTTCATGGTTTTGCTTACCAACTCAAAGAAGGTATGGGTGTATTTTGATAGGTATTAATAATAACACTATGTGAATATTCCAATGGCATGCAACGGACAAACTGGACTTACCATTCAAACAAACTAGGCACAAATTCAATCTCGTGTTCAGGTGATAACTAAGGACCTAGTACACACGAGGTTGTTGAGACGACACTCCTTGTGGAGTTCGCTAGTAGCAACGGCTCTTCTGGCTCCCAAGTTGGCTCCCAAGTGTAGGACTCACGCTGGGTAGAGTGGATCGTTACAACATCCGTGCTTGTGCATAGGAGAAAACGGGTAGTGGAACAAAAAAGGGAAATGAATTGCATAGGTTATATGTCACACAACTATATGACTAGGAAACAAAAACTGCATTGAAGTTGCACTTCAGGTCAGGTGACCTCCTTACTCTCCATTCAGTTTCTCTTATAGGAACCCAACACCCCGTTCAGTTTCGCTCACTCTCTGTAAGTAGAAGGCACTACAACAATTTGAGTGTATATCATCAGTATATTTATAGTCGTTGGATAAAGTAGATAGTCCGTTCGCTTCTTGATAAAAAAGACTCCATTTATAGTTGGTAGCTACACGGAACACTTAGCTAGACTTTGCCGAGTACAAGGCCTGGAACATGGATAGAGTAAACATCACTAGTTGGTTTTTGACCAGGAGCACGAGCACCCAAAGACCTAACCGGGCAACGCCAACAGGCTCCACCAATACAGATCTAGATCTTAAGTGGCGGCGACAGAGGGAGAGAGGGGCACTCTACCTGCTGCATAAAACCCGGAGGCACGAGCGGCAGGGATGGTAGAAGACAGGGGAAAGCTGCTGCGGTGGCAGTGACGGTGGGCGGCATGGCCAGTGCGGTTGTCTCTGTGGGACGGTGGGTCGCATGAGCATGTGGCTAGTTCCATTACTCGATAGAGTCTCTCGAGTGACAAATGGTAATGTGTTTCCACCCGGAGAAGATGCCATATCAAATCAGCCAATGTTGTCATTCACAAGTCTACCAGCCTGCTACAAAAAAAGCATCTTCCAGGCGACTCACAACATAGAGAGCTCTATTTATGCTTTTGACGAAGGGGAAATCGCCAGAAACACGTTGAATACGTGACCATATTCCTCTTCCAATATTTGTCACACTACAATCATCGACATGCTTAGATCTAATAGATTCATGTGGGGACGTTGAATACATAGATCCATGAGGGTCGACAGCAACATTATCATTGCCATCACGGTTTCCTCTGTAGGCAATGAGAAGCACCACCACATGGACCTCGGCTGCCGGTGCCATAATAGCTTCTGCAGCGAGCCAACACCTCTAGCACTTGAACATCGAGATGTCCACCAACGCTACTGCAGCCTCGCAACTTCACAAGTAGGTCGCCATGTCATGCATTTTATCACTCCCGCCGTGAATCTATCGAGGGAATGCATCCGCTTCAAACGTTTTGCCTGGTTGTTGTAGGATGAAACAAATCGAAGCACTATAAATATTAACCCAAATTGACACTTCCGAAATGTGTTTTGTACTTTAATAAATGAATAATCAATCCTTTCTGGCACAAATGTATCTACAAGTAGAGTAGTAGAAATTACTATGCACTTGTCATGTACAAAATTGGCGCTAATATTATGAAGGCATTGGTTTTATTATGTCCACACATGTACACACGTACACACGGACACAGAGTTACAGACAAGCTTTCACAACCCTGCGTGTGCTCAGACACGCTGGTGTTTGTTTGATATGGCTTGCCAAATTCCGGATCCCAATGCATGGCATGACATAAAACCTCATGGTGTAAGTGCGTTAGGGATCTTTTCATTCCAAAACCCTTGACTAAATCGATGGCATAATAAGGTTAAACTAAACGAGCCTTGCTTCGGTGTCCCGCCCTGAGAGAAACGTTTAGAAAAAAACCGGTTTGGGGGTTCGATTGTGTGTCCCGGGTCAGATTAGAAGTGGATCCTGTCCGGTATTTTTTCTACCGTTATACGTATTTGAGTCTGATTGTATATGCACTAGTAGAAAAAGAGCCATACGTCCACCCTAGTTTGGAGCATTAATCCCGGTTGTGGTTGGACCCGGGACTAATGTGAACATTAGTCCCGGTTCCTACGGCTAGAACGTCATACGTCTTTAGTCTCGGGTCAAACGGGACCTTTAGTCCCGGTTCATATTACCAACCGGGACTAAAAGGGGTGCCCCGGTGCCAATCCCTTTAGTCCCGGTTCGTATCACCAACCGGGACTAAAGGTGTGACCTTTAGTCCCGGTTCGTATTACCAACCCGGACTAAAAGGATTGGCACCGTGACACCCCTTTTAGTTCCGGTTGGTAATATGAACCGGGACTAAAGGTCTCATACATTTAGTTTGTTGAATGTTTCATGCACGTTCTCATTAGCATTTCCTTTAGATTACAAGCACGTGCTTTGGAGCAATGATGCCTACCGTAGGCAATAGACGCATTCTTCAGGCCATGAGTCACAAACAGACAAAAAATATTCACGCGGTAAATAAAAGGGGCATTTATTCACGCTGAATATATAAAATAATTGTTCACGCGATCAAAGTCATGGGTTAGGTCACCTGATTGAAGATTAAGTGCACCCTTAACTTAATTACTTCTCACTGGTGTAAAGCTTCGTTGCGCCTGAGTTGTTTGGTCTCGACAGGTACTAGAACATGTATAGAAACCAACGATCACGTATGGTGTTTCAGGCTTGTCCTCCCGGGCTGGGCTGGTTGCTTTCCCTATCGTTGTGCATGCATTTACCGGATTGCCTACGGCTTGTGCGTCGTTTAGTTTTAATAAATGGCAAAAGTGTTAATAATTTAGTTTTAGTCTCTCGTTGTCCCGGTTTTTTCTTTGGCGGACAGAGAAAAGAAAAAAAAAATTCAGAAAAAAATTATTTTATTATTTTTTATGTCATATTTGAATTCCTCGCATTTTTCTGGTAATAATGGATATATTATTTATTAAATTTCGATTTACAGATTTGAAGATATTGTTTATGTCATATTAAATGAATAAATGGCAAAAATGAATAAAATATTAATTTAATTAGTTTTTACTTTCATTAGAATAAAATGTTATTATTAATTATTTATTGTTGTTTACTAAAAATAGTTGTTCTTAATTTCAAAAAATAAAAATGTGTCACATGTCGATATGAGTTAATAAGATTGATATACTAGTCTTGACAACAAGATATAATGGTCCTTCGCGCAGGTGGGAGAGATGGAATGAAGAAGTTAATCGTGCTGGGGGTGGAGTAGTGCTAGGATGGGTGACCGGATGGGAAGTTTGACTGTAAGTACGATTTGAACTAAGATTAAGTATAATTAGTGTTAAAAATGAGAGATGTGGGAGATTAACAAGTCAAATAATTCAAAGGTTTAAAAAATAGAAAAAAAAAATAATTTTTTTTAAAAAAAATTTTAAAAAAAACTTTTAGTCCCGGTTCGTATTAAAGCTCCTCCCCCCACTCGCACGCAGCAGCGGCCACGTGTATGACCTTTTGTCCCGGTTGGTGGGGCAACCGGGACTAAAGGTTCGGGCTTTAGTCCCGATTGCCCCGTCCCGGTTGGGCAACCGGGACTAATGCCCCTTACCAACCGGGACGCATGGGAGATTAACAAGTCAAATAATTCAAAGGTTTAAAAAATTGAAAAAAAAATAATTTTTTTTAAAAAAAAATTAAAAAAAAACTTTTAGTCCCGGTTCGTATTACGAACCGGGACTAAAGCTCCTCCCCCCACTCGCACGCAGCAGCGGCCACGTGTATGACCTTTTGTCCCGGTTGGTGGGGCAACCGGGACTAAAGGTTCGGGCTTTAGTCCCGATTGCCCCGTCCCGGTTGGGCAACCGGGACTAATGCCCCTTACCAACCGGGACGCATGGCATCTTCTCCACTAGTGATGGCATCCGTAGGATAAGCAAACTGCCGGTCCCACTCGTGGTAGGGTAATTCCTATCGCATCGGTCATGCTTGCGTCTTTCGGGATGTGGATTTTGGTCGTCATTCACTCGTTCGGGCGTTTTAAAGCATAATTTTGATGTTATTTAACGTCGTACAGATGTAATATTTGGCTTGAAAACAATCAGTTTTTTACTCATGTTTCCAGGCCAAGTTTATAATTTTGACAAAATTTTAAGTAAAATCGGCGAAATTTGGAAAAATAACACAATTTCATTAATACATAGACGAGTTTGTATATATTATGTCAAATTGACATATAGCCGAATTTTGACTGCATTAGGATAAAAGAAAAAACGTTGAAATAGCTACTAGGCGATGCCGATGCCCACGGGCACCCCCCGAAGATGTGGTAGAAGATGGTGTAGTCGGCGTCCCGGATGACGTTGTCATCGCCCTCTTCATCGATCGGCGCCTGCGGGGGACACGAGCTGCCCTGGCCGGCGTCATCGTAGTGCCATGGCAGAGACAAGGGATTGGCCTCGTCGTCGTCATCGTCGAAGACGATAAGCGGCGCGCCCTGGTAGGCGTGCTGCCAGCGAGCGACACACGCGGCCTCGCTCTTGGCCTGCTCCTGATGACGCCGAACGCGGTTGGCCTTCTCGCGCTCTCAGTCCGCTTAGACTAGGCGCAGGCGTCAGGGGCCTACATGGGTGGCACATCGTTCAGGGAGCGCTCCAATGCCATCTTCTTCAGGACGAAGGCATCCTTGTCGACAGGAACTGACTAGTCCGCCGGCTCAGGCTTTGGCGTGCGCAGGCGATGCCGGTCAGTCGCGGCGATGGTGCGCGGCCTTCGTTGGCGAGCGCATCAGCGACTCCATCTCCCGCTTCACCGGTCGAAGCGGAGGTGTGGCGACTGTGCCGACGCGAGGTGACTGTGTCGGCGCCGAGCCAGACAAGCGGGGCGTCGACGCTGAGGAATACGAAGAAAGGGAAGCCATCCTCCTCGGCAGCCAGTTGGCCACCGCACGGCGTCGGGCGGCCGATGGCGGGGAGCAAGTAGGATAGCCCAACTTAGGGCCGGCGCTGAGCTCTAGGTAGCGGCGAAGGATGAAAGAGGATTTTCTTAGGACTGCATTTTCTTAGAGCTTCCATCGCCGCCGATCGGCCGGCTTCGCTTGCGCACGCCGAAGTCTGAGCCGGCGGACTAGGCAGTCCCTGTCGACGAGGACGACTTCGTCCCAAAGATGGCGCTGGAGTGCTTCCTAAACGACATGCCACCCATGCAGGCCCCCGACGCCTGCGCCTGGTCCATGGCAGACTGGAGCACGAGGAGGCCAACCGCGTTTGGCATCATCAGGAGCAGGCCGCGTGAGGTCGCGCACGTCGCTCGCCGGCAGCGCGCCTACCAGGGCGCCGCTTATCGTACTCGATGATGAGGAGGAGGCCTGTCCCTCGTCTTAGCCATGGCGCTACGTCGATGCCGGCCAGAGCAGCCCGCTTCCCCTGCAGCTGCCGAGGGACGACGACGGCGATGACGATGGAACCCGGGACGCCGACTACACCGTCTTCTACCACAACTTCGGCATATGAACGGCATGCTCGGTGGCATCGGCATCGCCTAGTAGCTATTTCAACGTTTTTCTCTTTTACCCTAATGCAGTCAAAATTTGGATGTATGTCCAAATTTAACGTAATATGTACAAACTTGCCTATGTATTAACAAAATCGCCTATATTCGTCCAAATTTCGCCAAGTTTGCTTAAAATTTGGTTAAAACCGAAAACTCGGCATGGGAACCCGAGTGAAAACTGGCTATTCTCGGACCGAATGCTACATCCTTCCGATGCTAAATAGCGCTAGAATTAGACATAAAAACACAGAACGAGTAGAGATGCTCTGACGACCAAAATACACAGCTCCGAAGGCGCATGACATAGACGGTATGAGCGATGATCGTGCGTGACCGATGCGATCTGGATTGGGATTAGCGCGACGCGAGTGGACCGGCAGTTTATTTTCCATTACAGACGCCATGTACTACTAGACTCAAATACATACAACGGTAGAAAAAAATACCGGAATAGATCTGCTCCTAATCTAAACCGAAACACTGCATCGGACCCTCAAAACCGGTTTTTCCCTCAACTTTTCCCTAAGGGGGGATACCGAAGCAAGGCTATAGCCCTGGGGCATATTTTTCAAAATGGAGGCTTAGCTCCGGTCTCTGTATCAATAGATGCATGCGAACTTTTTATTGATTTATTCGATTCAAAAGTTTACAAATGATTACATCATGGATCATACATGGTAAAAACATAAATCAATCATTTGAAAAAAAGATAGCATGAAATGGCTCTGCATCAACATGTTATCCTAAAATCAAAGTGCACTGGTTGTATAGGTCCAGTGCCACCGACTCCAGTTGGCTACACCCAGTATCCAAGGCAGCACGCTTCTCCATAGGTTGTAGGAAGGACCAAGTACGTATACAGTGAGTAGCCTGTCGGATAACCTGCATAAAAAAAGTATTTTTTAACTTTGTTAAAGATATAATTATTTTTATATGTTCCATATGGCCCATAATAAAGCACACACACCAACTCGGAGTTCCATAAAAGAAGTCTACCGCGACTTTCCACTGTTCCATTATTGTACATACGTTCGAAGCAAATATTGATATTAGTAGAAGCAAATACTATTTCCTTTAGATCCAAAATTCATTTCTTTTTTTCAAAACAATGATGATAAAAACATATGTTGTTTTAACGAAAGCAAATGATTATGAGAGTGGGGCGTTTTGACACCCGGGCACATTGGCCCAATGTTTAAGTGGAATTATTTCTGGAAACAATTATCTAGTAAATGTATCAATCTTCTCGGGTACCCGTCATACGGGACAATTCCATGTGACCCACATCGAGGTGTATTGCATAAATTAAATCAAGCTGTTGTAACAGGTAGAGCACATGGACCTTCAGCTTTGTGAAAATCAATTCACAAATAAAAAACAAATTCAGTGATAGTAGGTATGAAACTTCATTGCTTGTCTATCCAGTTGAGACCACTCGGCCGCATTCAAATGTCTATATATGTTAGTATGTCGTGTTGCTGGTAGAAAGGAAGCTAGACATGAGCAAGAAATGTGTTCCATGAAAAAGAAATGTCAAAAGTGGGGTTGGTTTTGTTTCTCGTAAAAATAACCGCTTTGCAATAATTGGCAAGGGCAAGACATCGAGAAATGACAAGATTAAGTGTTTGCATGGGAAGGGTAGGCATTGGGACAACTGCTGACACTCCAATTCCGTGAATTACTACTTGTGGACTTCTTTGTTCGAGTTATCCATTTCAATAGGAATGCTAATTGCAAACAACCCCTTTCAAACCGGCCAATTCTCCTTTTTAATAGAAAATGCAGTGCTCTTGCCGGTTGCTCCAAAAAAAGTCGCGATCAATTTGGTACGTTCACTAAAGGAGTTTACGTGAGGGAATATTCTCATCCAGTTGGATTTAGTACTGTAGTAAAACTCCTGATTGATGAGCTAAGTCTCAAACTTTCTTGGTATCTGTGAGTTGAATAATTAGCATGAGTGCGGATCAATATGAATAATGAGCTAACCTTCACAACTACTAGGAAAACAACTTTCAAACTAAAAAATAGAGGTATATACACATTTAGTCCCACATCTTGCTTTGTAAGAATGTTTTAGTCCCACATCTTATAAAATGAGCAACACTAGTCCCACAACTTGCATGCCGAGAGCATTTTGGTCCAATTTGACTGAATTTTAGCAAGTTTGGCTAAATTTCTCCACCTATGGTGTGGCAATTTTTTAAAATAACCCCTATATATTTTTCTTTATTATGTGTGTCCTTGTTACGGACTGACAGGCAGGGTCTACATGTAATTAGATGAGCAAATAAAATAATTAAAAGCCTAGAAACGATCGGTTCGAACTCAACACCGTTTACTCGCTATATACCCCACAAGCCACTACGCCAAAGCAGCTGATTGCTAATTTGAAGGACGTAATTTTCTTTATACTAGTATAATTTAAAACCATAGACGCACGTATAACTGTTCAACTGTCAGCATAATTTTTTTTACCAGATTAATTTGAATTGAAAATTTTCTTAATCTTTTTATCAACATACACTCACGTAAAAATGCTCGCTTGTGTACAAAATTTTTTGGATTAAAAATTTGTATTCTTTTTTAGAATTTTTCATAGCTTTAAAACATGTATTTTTCAATGTCCAAAAGAAAGTCTACATGTAGTCCGTGTGTACACTCAATCAATCAAGCTTCACTTCACTCTGTATGTATGCGCTAGTACCAGTAACTTCCTTTTGCACGTGTGAGCCAATAAAAGCTAGCTAGCTTGTTATTTGAATGATACGCAACTCAGCCAAAAAATAATATATAATAAGGAAGCGCTCTAAAAATTATCCCATATCCTTGTGTGTTGTAGTGGTTAAGCTAGAATTTCTTTAGTAGTAGATCGTGAGATCGATTCCTACTAGTATATGTAAAATCTTTTATATTTGTTTTCTTATTTGTACATCCACTGACAGGTGGGGGCCGCTTGTCAGGCTGCGCGAAGGTCACAAGCGTAGAGAAATAATACACAGGGGGTATTTTGCAAAAGTTCGATGCCACATTTGACCTATCGGTGGACAAATTTGGTTAAAATCGCAAAAATTCGATTGAATTGGACTAAAATGCTTCCGGATTGCAAGTTGTGGACTAATTTTGCTCACTTTGCAAGATGTGGGAATAAAACGCTCCCACCATGCAAGTTGCGGGACTAAAAATGTATAAACCTTTAAAAAATATATACAAGCATAACATAATGGGTGAAGTTTCCTTTTTTTGAAATGTGGCAAGATCATCCTGATAACTGCATCCAAGAGATATACACAAACCTTTTATTAGATTATCCACAACACCTTACAAGGGGAATTAAAAAGATCACACCGAAGCCACCAAAACTATTGACAACTCGCTACTCCCATAACACTGAGTAAGGGTGTCCATGAATAGGGCCAACACTTTGACATCAAACCAATGTGCATCATCTATTTTTTTTTGAAATAGTGTCTAGATTCATCAAATTTTTAACAAATCCAAGATATCTATTTTAAGATGGAGGGAGTAGATGTTTTGGTAGGCCAACATAGCCTACAAAAAAATGTGTCATATTTTATAACAGAGGTAGTACAATAATATTTTCGTCGATATCGACCCTACATGCAGGCATGGACCTCCCTAAACTGCAATATGAACGTATCCAATATTGAACCTCAGTGTTTTCTCTCTTTGCTTAAAGGGCTATCACGGATATTTTTTTCCATACAATCCCCCAAAAAGAGGGATCGAGTTCCATTATCAACAGATAACGGAACAACAACCACACAGATCCATATCACAAAAAGTACTGATCCACCTAGGGGATCAAAGCGACTTAGTCTCCACATTACAAACCAAAGCAAACTTGAACTGGAAGGAAGAAATAAAGGAAGAGGCTGGAGACGCAAGAACACCGCCCTCAGGCTAGTGAAAACAGTTCAGACATGAAGATAAAACTACCATCCCAGACCAACAAGGAAACTCGAAGATGCAAACTCCTTTTTCGCATCGATCAGCATCAAATCCTCCTTCTTTTCTCCCGCCCCCTCTCAAGCTCAGGGGCCTCATGGGAATGATCTTCAGGGATCGCCGGCAGTCCCAGAAAAGGAACAGGAGCCACATCCATAGCCGCAACTTCAGCCAGCGCATTCTGTTGCAGGATATCAGCTCCAGCCTGCAACACCTCCTGGTCCTCCTCACCATGTAGCCCTTCCCAATAACGGATGAAAACACATGCATATATAACCAAGTCAATAGGTGAATTAATAAGCTTTTTTTCAAAACAAGCCCTATTTCTGAGCTTCCAGATAGCCCAACAAATCGCTGCCACCACCGTAATTTGCACGTTCCTGCTAACTCCCAAAAACTGAGGAGCCCACCAGAAGTACTGAGAAAAGGACCCAGGCCTATTCACAGCACCAATAGTTTTAGCAACCACCCCCTAGCCGCCACACAGGTGAAAAACAAATGCCCAATGTTTTCATCATCACGACAAAATCTACAAGTAAAATCCCCTTCCCATCCTCTCTTCCTCATGTTATATTTAGTGAGAATAGCATTGTGCCAAATCAACCACAACCAAATTTTAATCTTCAGGGGAACTTTTGCTTTCCATAGATGATTGAAACTCCTATCAACCCCCACATTTGAAAGATGAGAGTACATTGACTTGACAGAAAACCTGCCAGATTTATTCGACATCCATACTGGCATGTCTTTTTCCTCATTCAAACTCACCCCATTCAACATATTTTTTAACTGCTCATGATGATTCAACCCATCAACATCCAACCATATTCTAAAAGAACATCTCCACCTTTTTCTTGCCATATCAGCCATAGTAATCATTTGGTTCTGGCAAATATCAAACAGATCAGGAAACTTATTCTTTAAAGGCATATCTAAGCACCAAGCATCATGCCAAACATCAGTCAACTCCCCATTACCAATTCTCATTTTTCTACCAGCCAGATAAAGGGCCCTAATCTTAATCAAATCATTCCAGCAGGGGGAATCACTCTGCTTGTGTTTCACAGCACTGATTCCCCCTTTTTTCATATACTTCTTTCTCACAAAAACTTTCCAAGGACCCTCCTCAGCTTCAAGGCGCCACCACCACTTGCAAAGCAAGCAAATATTAAACAGTCTAATATTCTTGATCCCCAACCCTCTTTTTTTCCTGGGTCTACACACAAATTTCCACTTAACCAAATCATATTTCCTTTTGCCCACCTTACCATACCAAAAGAAGGCTCTGGTCTGCTTTTCAATTTCCTCCACATTTGTTTTGTGCAAAAGAAACATAGTCATGGGATAAACAGACACACTAGAAACACAAGCAGTGATTTTAACATGCCTCCCTCCTAGAGATAGTGCACCACCCATCCAACCATCCAACTTTTTCTTCAGCCTATCCCCAATAATGCCCATCTCAGCCACTGTGCATCTTCTGCTACAAACCGGCAGCCCCAAATATTTAATCGGCCAACTACCTTTCTGACAATTGAACATCTCAGCATAATTGGATAACTTATCCTCATCATCCAACACCATCATCACCTCACTCTTCTCAAAATTAATTTTAAGGCCAGACATGGATTCAAACAAATATAACAACAACTTCAAATTTCTAGCCCCCTCAAAATCATCCTTAATAAAAAGGATAGTATCATCAGCATATTGCAAAACAGCAATCCCTTATCAAATAGATTATCAACCAAACCTGTAAACAACCCACTAGCTTGTGCATTAAGAACCATCTTAGCCAAACATTCCCCTACCAAATTGAACAAAAAGGGAGAAAAAGGATCCCCTTGCCTGGCCCCTTTAAAACTACCAAAATATGGACCAACTTCCCCATTCACCTTAACACTAAGAGTAACCTGAGTCACTGCACTCTTCAACCAAATCAACCAATCTTCACTGAAATCTTTCTGCTTACAACAATAAAGAAGGAAATCCTAATTGACCTTGTCATAGGCCTTTTCAAAGTCAATCTTTAAAACCACCCCCTGCTGCTTCTGACTTTTTGATTCCTTCAGGATTTCATGTAACAAGGTCAACCCATCTGCAATAAACCTCCCTTTGATAAAAGCAGTCTGACATGTGTCAATCAATTTTCCCATCACAGGTTCAGTTCTAACTGTCAGAGTCTTAGTAGAAAATTTAAACAACACTTGAAGCAGACAAGGCCTATACTTCTGGATTCTATCAGCATCATCACCTTTGGGCAGAAGAGTAATCACCCCATAGTTAATACTCCTCAAATCAATTTTATGAGCATAAAAATCATCAAACACAACCATAACATCTTTTCTTATGACCAACCAGCAATGTTGATAGAATTCAATAGGAATCCCATCAGGGCCAGCAGCTTTATTTTTCTCCATCTGATCAAAAACCTCCTTCACCTCTTTCTCAGTAAAAGGCACACCCATCTTCTCCCTATCCCCATCATTAAGTTTCTCCCAAGCCTGCCAATTATCATCAACAAGTCTTATAGAGGAACCTCCAGCAGGACCAAACAAAGTTTTATAATAATTGGTGGCATGCTGCAAGAGATCACGAGTCCTCTGAATCTCATTCTCCCCATCTTTCATAGAAAAGATCATTTTCTTTCTCCTCACCCCATTAGCAATCCTGTGAAAAGTATTATTATCACCTTTTAGCAACCAGTTGTCTCTCGATCTTTGTTGCCAGAATCTCTCCTCATTCTCATACACCTCCAACAATTCTTTCTGAATTGATGCTTTTCGTTTCAACTGTTCTGCATTAAACAAAATCATTTCTTCTATTTTTTCCAGTTCTTGAAGCTCCTCCACCAATTGAAGCTCCTCCACCAGTTCATTTTTTCTCTCTCTATATATATAGGAAGCTCATATGGGACACCATGGTGCCCGGGCACCATACCTGTATTTCACTCAAATTCTTACATACCTGATGCTGTACGTACACAAATTTCACATACCTAACATGTACATACCTAAGTTATATGTATCCTACTTACATATATCTAAGGTATCACATACCTAAAGCGTACGTAAGCTAGTACATATATATTCACGTATGCAGGGTACGTACACTTTAGGTATGTGATATCTAGGTATATGTAACTTAGGTATGCATATCTTATGTATGTGATACATAGGTATGTGTAACTTAGGTACATATACCTTCAGGTATGTCTAGTTCAAAGTAAATTTGTACGTATCACGCTTGGTGCATATGGGTATCAAGGTGCACCAGTTAAGTTAATTTACCTATAGTACTTATAATACTCTCACTCTGGTATACTGGCAGAGTAAAGAAACCCAAGCCGAACTGCGGAAACTTATATCTTTTTTAAAAAGCTAGGAGATATACTTTGAGCAAGATTATTAACACACTGGATGCATGGTCGGTGAATCACTCAAAGTCCAAGACTATATTGATTAATTGAACCGCATGCCATGTCTATATATTTTATTGGTTACGGGCTTACAGCTCCAAGAATCATGGTTTGCCTAAAAATGGGGTATTAGCTTTACTAGGGTCTAGGGTGAGCAAAGGCACGATAAAATTGGTGGAGAACTAGAGGTTTGATAAAGAACCAAGATAGTGGTGGTGACAAACATTCCATTATGTGGCACCAAACAACAAAAAATTGGTGATATGTGGGAAAAGGATGCGCCGGGAAACCTCTTTGATGATGATCAGAAAGACTATGTTTGGGCACAATAGGCTTTCCTGCTCCGAGCTCCTGTTGTGCTGGGAAGGTGTCTGCTTGGATCGTGTCCAAGAACTTTCCTGCTCCGGGTGCGCAAAAAGATTAGTTTGTCAACATGTGCAATAAGCGTGTAGCCTGGCAACAGTTCATGGACGCAAACCATGCATACCACCCCTCTCACAATAATTTCTTTCACTCAATGTTCATAGGACGATCACATCTTAGTCGTAGAGATGAGTATTAACCTAACATAAACCACTGACTGATGACTATTCGTAACTAATGTGAACTTTTCCTGCTCTCTAGTCAAAGTCAAAAAAAATATAAGTTTAACCAAACATACAGAAACTATTACATCTACAGTATAAACTAAAATAAAAATATGAAAATATATATTATTTTTCAATAGATGATGCTTTATTACTTAAAAGGTTATGAAAATATATTTTATGAAATCAATTGACATTTATTTTGTATTGTACTTACTTATAACTTCTTTGTATGTACCCAATGTATAGGATATTGACCTACCTTTACCCTCTAAAATATTCCCATATTTTTCCTATGTTTCTTAGTTCACAATGGCTGCCATGTTATGGTTTGCTCGGGACTCTTAATTTAGGGACACTGATATACGCATCCAATACACACTACAAACATCAATATATCTTCGCCAATTTTATTTTATAGTAAGTTTTCAGAAAGATGTTTTCAGATAGTGAGTTCTTCAACAGCTGCATCATGCGGATTACCTTTTAGTGACAAACCAAGTCATCCAATGTTTCATCACTTGGATCATTGAGTGACTCCATTGTATCTTCCTTCGTAGAAAAAGAAGGATAGATACTGACACAAGATTACAAGTCCAATAGTGAAAGATTGAGAAAGTTTAGCTAACTATCGAAATCCCTTGAACATGCATGAATTTATGTTTGATGTAGTTAAGCTTACAATTTTGGACATATAGTTCCTCTTGTTTAGAAAAAATAGCAGTTTTAGCTAAATTAGATCTAAAATGTTGACATGTATATTATTCCTAAACATGGCGCTGACCAGTCGACACAAGAACTTTATTCTCACTCTTCTTGTTCTATTGAAGTTTAGCATTCCTCCCAACACTTAAAGGAGGTCCTTTGTACATTAGGTAAAGGAGAAGACCAAAAGTCTTGACTAGAAGAACCCTTAGTCATTTCTTATATATACAATTTATTACTAAATTGCATAAATAAAATGAATTATGTAGTAGCGCTTAAAAACTAGTCAAATAATATGTGTTAAAATGTGCCTTATGATGACTAGTAGGAGTTATTGTAGGAGTGCATGTTGGTTCAGAACTCTACTAGTGTTCACTCTATCTAAAATACTGACAATGTACTGAGCAAAGTCTTTCTAGCTGCAGCTACCAAATGTAAAAGGTGTATCTCTTTATCTAAAACCAAAGGACTATCTAGTTTATGGAGGAGCTATAGATATTGTAGTAGTGTCTCCCACTTGAATAGAGTGAGCGAAATTGAAAGAAGAGTAAGGAGGTCACCTGAATTACACCTTCAAGGTAGTGTTTGGTTCCTAGACATATAATGGTTTGACGTATAACATATGCATTTCCCCCTTTTTTGTTCCACACATGTTAGCATAGGAGACATCTAGATGTGAATCTCTACCTTTATGGTCGGAGACAGAAATTGGTCGTTTTGTCTTAGTCACAAGCATATATGTTGCAATGATCCACATTACCCAGCATGAGACTTGCACATGGAAGCTAGGATAGATCTTCTGGCTAGCAAACATCACAAGAAGTGTTGTCCTAACAACCCTTTGCGTACAAGGTTCGTAGTTTTTGCCTAAACACAAGATTGAGTTTGCGCCTAATTTGTTCAACTGGTGGGCACCTAACTTGTTATGCGTGGTAAGTCCAATTTTTTTCTATTGCATGGCCATTGGAATATACGCGAAAACACTCCGGGAATGTCCGGACTGCAGGCAGAAGTGCTCCTCTTTCACCCAAACCACAATACTCTCCCTCGTACTACCATCCGAAAGAGTGCTCGAGCCGCACTGTCTGTCGCCAAAGAACAAATTATCATCGCAATCATACAAGTGATTTACCAACTTGTGTGCAACAGCGACATGGCCTAGACGGCAGTTCCTCAGAATATCTTGGCGGATCATTGCTTCTAGTTAAACCTTGTAGTTTCGATTTACTTAAGGGTCTGTGATACACAAATGAGAACGGCGCGATGGTTTATGTCATGTCATGCATCAAAATCAGAAATTTGGCAAGCGATATGAAACAAGCACCAGCATATGTGAGGGCACGCATGTTCTATATGTTTGCGCAAGCTTGTTTGTGTCGGTGTGTACATGTGTCGGCGTAATAAAACCAACGCCTTCATAATATTGGCGCCAATTTCTTTATCTTTTTTTTTGCGATAACATTTGTGCCAGAAAGAATTAATTATTGATTTATTAAAGTACAAAACACGTTTGAAAGTATTAATTTGGGTTAATATTTATATTGCTTTGATTTGTGAAGTGGAATAGCATCCGCAGCAGTGGGGCCGTTTTCTTGAGCGATTCATGGCTGGAGTGATAAAATGCATGACGTGGTGATCTACGTATGAAGTGGCCAGGCTGCAGCAGCGTTAGTGGCCATACTACTCTTGGTGTTAGAGGTGTTGGCTCGCTAGAAAGGCTATTGTGGCACCGGCAGCCGAGCTCCATGTGGTGCTGCTGCTCATAGCCTACATATGAAAACCGCGATGGCAATGATAATCTTGGTGTCGATCATCATGGATCTATGTAGTCAGCGTCCTCACTTGAATCTAGTAGATCTAAGCATGTAAATGATTGTGGCGTGACAACTATTGTAAGAGGAATGGTGGCGTATTCAACATGCTTCCATCGATTTCCCCTTCGGCGAAACCATACATAGAGCTCTCTAGAATATGCTTTTGATAGCAGGCTGGTAGACTTGAACATTGGCGGACTTGATATGGCATATTCTCCGTGTGAAAACACGTTATCATTTGTCACTCTAGAGACTCTATGGTGGACTGGAACCAGCCACGCGCTCCTGCGAGCCACCGTCCCGCGGAGACGGCCGCTCCCGCCATGCCACCCACCGTCATTGTCACCGCAGCAGCTTTCCCCTATCTACTGATGTCTCTGCCGCTCGCTCATGCCTCCGGTTTTTATGCCGCAGGTAGTGCCCCTCTCTCCCTATGTAAGATCTAGATCTGGAGTGGTGGAGCCTGTTGGCGTTGCCAGGCCTGGTTTTTGGGTACGGTGGGATAATCGTTGTCCTGGTCAAAAACCAACTAGTGATGTTTACTCTATCCATGTTCTAGACCTTGCACTCAGCAAAGTCTAGCTAGGTGCAGCTACCAACAATAAATGGAGTATCCCTTTATCTTGAAGCGAAGGGACGACTATCTAATTTAGCTAGCGACTATAAATATACTGATGATATACACACACATTGTTTAAGTAGTGCCTTCTACTTCAAGAGAGTGAGTGAAACTGAACGGAGTAAGGAGGGCCACCTGAATTAAAGTGCACCTTCAAGGCAGTTTTGGTTTCCTAGTCGTATAATGGTGACATATAACCTATGGAATTCATTTCTCTTTTTTTGTTCCTCACTTTTGAGCATGGGAGACATTGGGATGGGAATCTCTACCATTGTGCTTAGAGATGGAAATTTCCACTGCTCGTTTTATCCTATGCACAAGCGTGGATGTTGCAACGATCCACCTTACCCAGCGTGAGACCTGCACTTGGGAGCCATAATAGACCTTGCTACTGGCGAACCCCACAACGAGTGTCGTGGCAAAAATCTATTGCGTACTAGTGTGCTGATTCTGGCTGCAAATAGTGTGCTGATCTCATTGTGATAATGTGTTGATTGCTCTGATTTCAATGTCAACAGTGTATTGATTGCTCTAATTCCGACCAACGACTATGCTTAACCACCGAAAGAGATTGGTTTTCCTTCTTTTGGTTCCTTTTAAGCAAGAGAGATAGCCTCCTATGTTGCCTTCTCACTTCCCTGTCTATGCTGACTCACTCTTCTCTTCCACTCCGCACCCACTCACACTCAGTGAACAAGAGAAGAACATCATCAGTTAGCTAGTCTCACCATGATTTGCTTGTACCCTCCCAAATGAACATATACAACTGTAATAAATTCATCACGACTAACCCAAAAAATATTTTTTTTAGTAAAAACCACCTGCATATATGATGCTCTAAAATTTAGTTTGACCATGACTTCTTGATTACTACTCAGACCAATGAAGGGTCGAAATCCACTAACAACAAAAAGAACAGCGAGAGACCCTGCAGAATAACAAACGAATTTTGTATTGTATTTCAATGTGTCGAATTTCAGCAAGCTAGTATTTAGCTGCATATTAGCAAAACTTGAAGGAAGGTACGATCGGTCTGATTTTCAGACCAAAACAACATGGAATACTTTACCATGAGGACATAAAGTTTGGAATTTCTGAGCTTCACGAGTTTTCAATATAGCTATTTGCTCGCTTACTTTGACGGCCGAACCAAATAGCAATATTAATTGTATGCAGCAGATACTCATGAACCCATGCTCTAATTATAGACAAAAAATCTGAATCCAGACATCCAGGCTCTAATCACCAGCCATCAGTAGTAAATCAAAGAAAGCACTAACCTAGAATTGGAGCTCATGCAGACAACTTAGCCAGACAACCATCAGTAGTATATTTATACCGATGTCTTGAGATATTGGCTCTATCCACTGTCGGTGAATCTTCCTTCCGACCTAGCCAGCCGCTCATTGGTCGCTGGACTCCTCCTTGCCGTAATGCTTGACACTGCACTGGTGCAAAGAGGTCGAGGGGATTATGTGAGAACTTCCACCGATGCCAACAACAATCCTCCATTGCATGTCTGCATCAATAATCATGAGTATATGGTCAGACCAAAAGGAGAAGTTAGATTAATATTGAAAAGTAAGTAGATTAAGAGCTGAACACAACCGGTGACATGCTAGATTGGTTTGATACATTTTTTCTAGAATGATCTACATAATTTGAGGTGTATAACCATGGCACCAACCTAATCAAAATCAAGGAGTAAACAAAATCCAAGCTATATTTGCTCATGTTTCCATGTGAGACCAATATGTTGCTGCTGTGATCCCAGCAACCTATTGGTCTCATCCTGTAGGACCTTGCCCTCTTACTCTTGTTGTCCTGTAAATCCAATGCAATGGATAAAAGCTACATATACACCATAGAGAAAATGTTAGCTGATACGTCGGAAATGTATCTATAATTTTTGATGCTCCATGCTTGTTTAGTATCTACTTTGCTTTGCTTTGTCTACACTTTGAGGTGTTTTTATATGTTTTCTCAAACTAACCTATTAACAAGTTGCCACAGTGCCAGTTGCCTGCTTTCTTCTGTTTTCGGTTTCAGAAAGGCAGAAAATCAATATTCTCGAAATTGAACGGGACAAAAGGCAAAGTCTATATTTTACCGTGGACAACACGAAGCCAGAAGAGGAGACGGAGTAGGGCCTCGAGGGGGCCATACCCCCTGGCCGTGCGGGTTGGACCACCCCGCGCCTGGGGGGGGGGGGGGGTGCAGCCGCCTCGGGCACCCCCTCGGCCTCCCTCTTCGCCTATAAGAAGCTCCTGATGCAGAAACCCTAGGCACCCGATCAAAACTCCACAAAACAGTCTGTAGCCGCTGGCACCATCGTCCCTAGATCGGGGGGATCTTAAGTTCTTTCCGGCACCCTGCCGGAGGGGAGATCATCCCAGAGGCCTTCTTCTCCGGTATAAAGCGTGAGTAGTTCCACCTTGGACTACGGGTCTATGTAGTAGCTAGATGGTTGTATCTCCTCCTTGTGCTTTCATGTATAAATCTTGTGAGCTCTATTCATGATCAAGATCTAATCTATTTGTAATCATGCATGTTGTGTTTGCAGGGATCCGATGGATATTGAGATTACTATGTCAGATTGATTAATGGTTTTGTCTTATTGATTCTATCATTTCTGTGTTGTTTGTGATCTTGCATGCTCTTTGTTGTTAGTAGATATCTTGGCCAAGTAGTTCCTAGTGACTCCAAGAGGGGGTATTTATGCTCGATAGTGGGTTCATGCCTCTAGTTTCCAAGGGAAGTGACAGAAATCTCTTAGGTTGTAGATGTGTTGTTGCCACTAGGAAGAAAACAAAGGTCTTTTTTTTCATGGAACAAGTGGATTATTTACCTTACACACTTTGCTTAAAGTAGTTGTCTATTGCTTGCAACTTAATACTGGAGGGGGTTCGGATGATAACCTGAAGGTGGACTTCTGGTCATAGATGAAGTTGGATGGCGGTCTATGTATATTGTTATATTGCCCAATCGAATCTCATAGGATCTTTTTGTCTGATATTGCATTGTTATACCTTGCTCAGTTCCTGTCAATTGCCCTGCTGTAATTTTTTTACCCTTCATGCCATGTTGTTTATCTAAGGAGAGCACCTCTAGTGAACTATGGACCCCGGTCCAATATTTACTATTGATACATCTTCCACTGTTACTGTTTACTTGCTGCAAACCATCATCACCTTCCACACCATACAGTTAATCCTTTGTTACAGCAATCGGTGAGATTGACAACCTCACTGTTAGTTGGGGCAAAGTCTTGAGTTTGTGTTGTGCAGGTTTCCACGTTGCTTGCAACAACACCTTTGGGACGTTTCCTTCCTCCTACTGGTTCGATAACCTCGGTTTCTTATTGAGGGAAAACTTGCTGTTGTGCTGCATCATACCTTGCTCTTGAGGTTTCCCAACAGGGCGTTCAACATGCATCATTAGCCATAATCCTCCATTACTTATTAAACGAAAAACAGAAGATGGAACTCATCTCATTGGCTCATAATTTCTCATCAATCCTTGCTTCTCACAAAGGTTTTGGCAGCAGAACCAGCAGCACACAACGACACTAAACACATGTACAACCAGCATCACACAGTAATAACAATAGCCCACAAAGCAATAACACAAGAACACATTAGAAGAATACAACACAAAATGACGACACATCGTCAGAATAACGCAACACAATATAGGGGAGACATAGAGAGGAAGCATGAGCTCACATCCCTAACAGAGAAAAGAACGGGTCATCCCACACCTCATCACCCGGCTCTGCGCTGCCAATTGCCGTAGAGAGATGAAGATAAGCCACTGCCGTCGCCCGATATGGAGCTCTGGAGCCCCAGGCGATGGTGGACGATCTCCTCGATCTGGCGCGTCGCTCCCCTCGCCGCCCAATGCCTTCCTCTCAAGCCACTACGACTCTCTCTTCCCCATCTGGATTTGCCCACTCGTCACTCGATGTCACTGAAGCTTTCCGCGCACAAAGTTCTCACCACCGGCATCCTACCTGCACGCTCCAGCAGAGGATCCTCCAGCCCGCCACCGCGGCCATCCCATGCGGCTCCGTCCACCTACCGCTCGTTCACACTGTCCTCCTCTAGGACACACTCCTACAATGATTAGGGGGGGGGGAGAAAGCGTAGAGGAGCAGGCGACTAGGGGAGGGATAGGAGGCAGAGAATGGGGGAGGGAGAGGGGTGGCAATACTAGGCTAGGGTACACTGATGAAGGACGCGTTTGTTGGAGATATGCCCTAGAGGCAATAATAAATGTAGTTATTATTATATCTTTGTGTTTATGATAAATGTTTGCATTCATGCTATAATAGTATTAACAAGGAAACATTGATACTTGTGTGATTTGTAAACTTAATTTGAAGTCCCTAGTATAGCCTCTATACATCACTAGCTTGTTGGTTGATAAATGATTGTGGTTTCCCTATCATGAACATTGAGATGTTATCAACAACAAGATCATATCATTAGGAGAATGATATGGTGGACATACTCCTATAGATAAGCGTAGCATAAATATCAAGTCATTTCAATAGTTCAATTGCTATATGTTTTCTGATACATAGTAACCTAATTCCTTCGACCATGAGATCATGCATATCACCTTTACCGGATGGATGCTTTGATGACATCAAACACCACACCGTAACTGGGTGGCTATAAAGGTGGCATTGAGTGTTCGAAAAGTATTGGTTGAGACACATGGATCAAGAGTGGGATTTTTCCATCCATATGACGGATAGATATACTCTGGTCCCTCTCGGTGGAATGTCATCCAATTAGCTTGCAAGCATGTGACTGGCTCACAAGGGATCACATTTCACAGGAACGAGAAAAGAGTACTTATCGGTAACGAGGTTGAACTAGGTATGCAGAGATACCGACGATCATAACCTCGGATAAGTAAACTATCATGAGACAAAGGGAAATTGGTATCGTATGTAAGTGGTTCATTCGATCGCAAAGTAATCGTAGAAATATGTGGGAGCCATATGAATTTCCAGATTCCTCTATTGGTTATTGTTCGGAGAAGTGTCTCAATCATGTCCGCATAATTCACGAACCGTAGGGAGACACACTTAAGGATTCGACGTTGTTTGAGTAGTTATGGTATTATGAGAAAGAGACCGAATGTTGTTCGGAGTCTCGGATGGGATCCGGGATATCACGAGGTGATCCGGAATGGTCCGGATAATAAGATTCATATAAGGAAAGTCCCGTTTCGGAGTTGGAGAATGATTCCGGTGTTTTCATCGGGAATGTTCTAGAATGTTCCAGAATGTCCGGCACTCCGGAGGGGAAGGGTACATGAATGTGTTGTATCAAGTTGGTATGATTGCATCATGTACTAAGTGTCCTCGCTGTTCCAAATAAAGGATCAAATTGAATCCTAGTTTGAAAAAGTCAAATAGCTAAATTGAAAAGTCAAATAGCTAAAATTGGAAAGTGGAAAAGAGGAGGAGGGGGGGAATCCGAGTTGGGGAGGAGTTCCCTCCTCCAACCGGCGGCAACCCTCCAAGCCGAGTTGGGGAGGGACTCCTCTCCCTACCCTTGGCCTCCGGCCCCCTCCACCTATATAAGGAGGGGCAGGGACCCCTCCTAGAACACACAAGTCCCTCACCTCAAACCCTAGAAGCTGCAGCCCACCATAGCCGCCGCCGCCCCCTAGGGTTTTGCCCTAGCCGCCGACTTGGGGTCCCCGGAACCCTAGCCGCCGGCTCTAGCACTTCCTCCTTGGTGTGTCTAAACCCTAGATCGCCGAGGAGCTCTCTCATACTCCACCATACTCGCTCCGGCTTAAGGCGAAGCCGTGCGAGATCTCCCCTCTACTTCCGATACCACGCCGTTGTGCTGCCGGAATCGCGAGGAGAGTGCTACAACCTCCGCTGCCTGCTGGAACAAGGGAGAGGAAGGTCTTCGTCGAGTACCGAACGTGTGACCGACTACGGGAGCGCTGCCGGAACGCAGCGCCGGAAGGATCGTCTACACGATCTTGAGATCGGGAAGAGTACGACTACATCACCCACGAGAATCCGCTCTCGTTAAACACTTTGGAATCTTCGAGGCTAAGTTATTCTATCGACTCGTTGCTACAATCTAGTAGATAGATCTTGGCTTGTTTGTTTGTATGCGGTAGAAAATTTTTGTTTTCCATGCTACGAATCCCTACAGTGGTATCAGAGCCGTGTCTATATGTAGATCTATTGCACGAGTAGAACACAATGGTCATTGTGGGTGTTGATGCTTTTATTGTCGATTGCTTCTTGTGTACTTTGCATCTTGCGGTATGTTGGGATGAAGCGGCCCGGGCTAACCTTACATGACATCGTTCATGAGACTTGCTCCACGCTTGACATGCAACTTGTATTGCATAAGTGGCTTTGCGGGTGCCTGTTTCTCCTAGCATAGTTAAGATCCAATTTACAACGGGTGATTAACAATACTAGTATCAATGTTGTGGTTCATGTTCGTAAGTTAGAACGACACTTATAGAAAGCCCCAAACCACGTAAAACATGCAAAGAAAGTAGAGGCGTCTAACTTTGTTTTGCAGGGGTGTGCAGTGATGTGATATGGCCATGATTGTGATTATATTTGATGTATGCAATGTTCCTTATTGTAAGTTGGCAACCGGCAGGAGCCATATGGTTTTCTTTAATTTATGTTAAGACCCGCGTGTCTATTCAAAGTAGTTGTAATAGTTGAAGCCGGTGGAGGACAACCATGGAGAAGCGTCATTGACCTTGATGCAATGCCGGTGATGATGGAGATCATGTTCATGCTTGAAGATGGAGATCGGAAGCACAAAGAAGAAAGGCCATATCATATCACATATTATGAATTGCATGTGATGTTAATCCTTTATGCATCTTGTATTGCTTAGTAGACGACGGTAGCATTATAAGATGATCCCTCATGCACATGAATTTCAAGTCATAAAGTGTTCACCCTTTAGTTAGCACCGTTGCTAAAGCTTGTTGTTTCGAAGCACCACGTGATGATCGGGTGTGTTAGATTCTGCAAGTGTATACAACGTGAGCAAGCCAGATTTGCTCATGCGGAAACTAAGGTTTGATCTTGACGAGCCTAGCATGTACAGACATGGTCTCGGAACACGGATCACCGAAAGGTAAAGCATGAACCATATAGTAGATATGATGAACATGTCGATTGTTCGCCATTGAAACTATATCAACTCTCGTGATGATCGGTGTTGATGTAGTGGATTTGGTTCGTGTGATCACTAAAACAATGTGAGGGATATTGTTTTGAGTGGGAGTTCACCTAGATTAAACTTAATTATTAATTTGAACTCAGTTTGTCATAAACTTAGTCTAAACTATTGCAAATATGTTGTAGATCAATGGCAGCCCCTATCATCAATTTTAATGCGTTCCTAGAGAAAGAAAAGTTGAAAAACAATGGAAGCAACTTCGCGGATTGGTTCCGCAATTTGAGGATTGTCCTCACAGCTGGTAATTTGACCTATGTGCTGGATGCACCGCTGGGTGACCCACCTGCAGCTGATGCTTCCGATGAAGTAAAGAATGTTTACCTCGCTCGGAAGAATCAGTACTCCATAGTTCAGTGTGCTATCTTGTATGGTTTGGAATCGGAGCTTCAGAAAAGGTTTGAGAATTCAGACCCATATGATATTGTCGAGGATCTCAAATTGATTTTTGAGACTCATGCGGCAATTGAAAGTTATGAGGCTTCTGAAAAGTTCTTTAACTGCAAGATGGAAGAGGGCAGCTCCGTCAGTGAGCATGTGCTTAAGATGTCTGGGCACGCAAACAAACTTCAAAGCTTGGGTATAGTGATTCCTAATGCTTTGGGTATTTACCGTGTCCTCCAATCACTACCACCAAGTTACAAGAACTTTGTGATGAACTACAACATGCAGAACATGAACAAGCAGTTGCCAGAACTGTTTGCTATGTTAAAGTCTGCAGAAGTGGAGATAAAGAAAGAGCACCAAGTGTTGTTGGTCAATAAGACCACCAAATTCAAGAAAGGCAAGTCTAAGCAGAAGGGACACTTCAAGAAGGGTGGTAAGAAAGTTACCACGCCGGCGAAGAAGACCAAGGCTGGATCTAAGCCTGATACTGAGTGCTTTTACTGCAAGGGAGAAGGTCACTAGAAGCGGAATTGCCCAAAGTACTTGGCGGATTTGAAGAACGGCAACATCAAGAAGAAAGGTATATCTGATATACATGTTATTGATGTGTATCTCACTAGTACTCGTAGTAGTGCCTGGGTATTTGATACTGGTTCGGTTGCTCATATTTGTAACTCGAAACAGGTGCTGCAGAATAAACGGAAGCTAGCGAAGAACGAGGTGACGATGCGCGTGGGAAACATATCAAAGGTTGATGTGATCGCGGTCGGCACGCTACCCCTTCATCTACCATCGGGATTAGTTTTATACTTAAATAATTGTTATTTGGTGCCTGCGTTGAGCATGAACATTATATCGGGATCTTGTTTATTGCGAGATGGTTACTTGTTTAAGTCCAAGAATAATGGTTGTTCGATTTATATGAGTAATATGTTTTATGCACATGCACCTTTGATAGATGGTCTATTCTTGTTGAATCTCGATAGTGGAAATACACATATTAATAACATTGAGGCTAAACGGTCGAAATCAAGCGATAACTCGACCTATATGTGGAACTGTCGTCTTGGTCACATTGGAGTGAAGCGTATGAAGAAACTCCATTCCGATGGACTTCTTGAATCACTTGATTTCGAATCACTTGATAGATGCGAAGCATGTCTGATGGGTAAAATGACTAAGACTCCATTTTCTGGTATGATGGAGCGAGCTACGGACTTATTGGAAATCATACATACCGATGTGTGTGGTCCAATGAGTGTAGCATCGCGCGGTGGTTATCGTTATGTTCTTACCTTCACGGATGATTTGAGTAGATATGGGTATATCTATTTCATGAAACATAAGTCCGAAACTTTCGAGAAGTTTAAGGAGTTTCAAAGTGAGGTAGAGAATCAACGTAACAAGAAGATTAAATTTCTACGTTCTGATCGTGGAGGTGAATATCTAAGTTACGAGTTTGGCGAGCATTTGAAGAAATGCGGAATACTTTCACAGTTGACACCGCCGGGAACACCACAGCGTAATGGTGTGTCCGAACGTCGTAATGGAACTCTCTTAGATATGGTTCGTTCTATGATGTCACTTACAGATTTACCGCTATCATTTTGGGGTTATGCATTAGAAACAGCCACATTCACTTTAAATAGGGCACCATCTAAATCCGTTGAAACGACACCGTATGAATTATGGTTTGGGAAGAAACCTAAATTGTCGTTCCTTAAAGTTTGGGGTTGCGAAGCCTATGTAAAGAAGTTGCAGCCGGACAAGCTTGAACCCAAAGCGGAAAAATGCGTCTTCATAGGATACCCGAAGGAAACTATTGGGTATACCTTCTATCATAGATCCGAAGGCAAAATCTTTGTTGCCAAGAATGGATCCTTTCTAGAGAAGGAATTTCTCTCGAAAGAAGTGACTGGAAGGAAAGTAGAACTCGACGAGGTTGTCGAACCTTCTCTCGAAATTGCGAGTAGCGCAGCACCGGAAGAAGTTCCTGTGGTGCCTGCACCAATAAGAGAGGAAGCTAATGATGATGATCATGAAACTTCGGTTGAAGTTGCTACAGAGCCTCGGAGGTCAACGAGAACTCGTACCACTCCAGATTGGTATGATCCCGTTATGAGTTTCATGTTGGTGGACAACACCGATGACCCCGAGACATATGAGGAAGCGATGATGAGCCCAGATTCCAATAAATGGCAAGAAGCCATGAAATCCGAGATTGGATCCATGTACGAAAACCAAGTATGGACTTTGGTGGACTTACCGGATGGCCGGAAGGCTGTCGAGAACAAATGGATCTTCAAGAAGAAAACAGATGCTGATGGTAATGTTACTGTCTATAAAGCTCGACTTGTCGCAAAAGGGTTTCGACAAATTCAAGGAGTTGACTACGATGGACTTTCTCACCAGTAGCGAAGCTAAAGTCTGTGAGGATTATGTTAGCAATCGCTGCATATTATGATTATGAGATATGGCAGATGGATGTCAAAACAGCATTCCTCAATGGAGATATTGATGAAGAGTTGTATATGATGCAACCCAAAGGTTTTGTCGATCCTAAAGATGCTAACAAGGTATGTAAACTTCAACGGTCCATCTATGGATTGAAGCAAGCATCCCGAAGTTGGAATCAACGTTTTGATAAGGTGATCAAAAGTTTTGGTTTTATACAAACTTATGGAGAAGCTTGTATTTACAAGAAAGTGAGTGGGATCTCTGTAGCATTCTTAATACTATATGTGGATGACATATTATTGATTGTGAATGATGTAGACCTTCTTAATAGTGTCAAGGAATATTTGAATAATAGTTTTTCAATGAAGGATCTTGGCGAAGCAGCTTACATATTAGGCATAAAGATTTATAGAGATAGATCGAAACGCCAAATATCATTGTCACGGAGTACATATTTGGACAAAGTTCTAAAGAGATTTGGAATGGAAGATAGCAAGAAAGGGTTTTTTGCCCATGTTGCCCAATACGACCTTGAGTAAAACTCAAAGTCCGACATCGGCAGAAGATAGAGAAAGGATGAGTAAGACTCCCTATGCCTCAGCCATAGGATCTCTAATGTATGCCATGCTATGTACTAGACCCGACATTGCATATGCTGTTAGTTTGACTAGCAGATATCAAAGTGATCCAGGAGTGGATCATTGGACAGCGGTCAAAAACATCCTTAAGTACTTGAGAAGAACTAAGGATATCGTTCTTTCTTATGGAGGTGATGAACAGCTCGTTGTTAATGGTTACACCGATGCTAGTTGGAACACCGATCCGGATGATTCTAAATCACAATCTGGATACGTATTTATTTTGAATGGTGCAACAGTTAGCTGGAGGAGTGCAAAGCAAAGCGTTGTGGCGAGATCTTCAACTGAATCGGAATACATGGCTGCTTCAGAGGCTTCACAAGAAGCGATATGGATGAAAGAGTTCATTACAGAGCTGGGTGTGGTTCCTAGTGTGCTGGACCCAATGTCTATCTACTGTGATAACATGGGCGCCATAGCCAATGCGCAAGAACCAAGGTCACACAAGAAGCTGAAGCATATCAAGCTACGTTTTCACGCTATTCGAGAACATATCCAAGATGGGATATAAAGATTTGCAAAGTACACACAGATCTGAATGTGGCGGATCCGTTGACTAAACCTCTCCCGAGGGCAAAACATGACCAGCACCAAACTGCCATGGGTGTTCGGTATATTACCATGTAATCTAGATTAGATGACTCTAGTGCAAGTGGGAGACTGTTGGAGATATGCCCTAGAGGAAATAATAAATGTAGTTATTATTATATCTTTGTGTTTATGATAAATGTTTGCATTCATGCTATAATAGTATTAACAAGGAAACATTGATACTTGTGTGATTTGTAAACTTAATTTGAAGTCCCTAGTATAGCCTCTATACATCACTAGCTTGTTGGTTGATAAATGATTGTGGTTTCCCTATCATGAACATTGAGATGTTATCAACAACAAGATCATATCATTAGGAGAATGATATGGTGGACATACTCCTATAGATAAGCGTAGCATAAAGATCAAGTCATTTCAATAGTTCAATTGCTATATGCTTTCTGATACATAGTAACCTAATTCCTTCGACCATGAGATCATGCATATCACCTTTACCAGATGGATGCTTTGATGACATCAAACACCACACCGTAACTGGGTGGCTATAAAGGTGGCATTGAGTGTTCGAAAAGTATTGGTTGAGACACATGGATCAAGAGTGGGATTTGTCCATCCATATGACGGATAGATATACTCTGGTCCCTCTCGGTGGAATGTCATCCAATTAGCTTGCAAGCATGTGACTGGCTCACAAGGGATCACATATAACGGGAATGAGAAAAGAGTACTTATCGGTAACGAGGTTGAACTAGGTATGCAGAGATACCGACGATCATAACCTCGGATAAGTAAACTATCGTGAGACAAAGGGAAATTGGTATCGTATGTAAGTGGTTCATTCAATCGCAAAGTAATCGTAGAAATATGTGGGAGCAATATGAATTTCCAGATTCCTCTATTGGTTATTGTTCGGAGAAGTGTCTCAATCATGTTCGCATAATTCACGAACCGTAGGGAGACACACTTAAGGATTCGACGTTGTTTGAGTAGTTATGGTATTATGAGAAAGAGACCGAATGTTGTTCGGAGTCTCGGATGGGATCCGGGATATCACGAGGTGATCCGGAATGGTCCGGAGAATAAGATTCATATAAGGAAAGTCCCGTTTCGGAGTTGGAGAATGATTCCGGTGTTTTCATCGGGAATGTTCTAGAATGTTCCGGAATGTCCGACACTCCGGAGGGGAAGGGTACATGAATGTGTTGTATCAAGTTGGAATGATTGCATCATGTACTAAGTGTCCTCTCTGTTCCAAATAAAGGATCAAATTGAATCCTAGTTTGAAAAAGTCAAATAGCTAAATTGAAAAGTCAAATAGCTAAAATTGGAAAGTGGAAAAGAGGAGGAGGGGGGGAATCCGAGTTGGGGAGGAGTTCCCTCCTCCAACCGGCGGAAACCCTCCAAGCCAAGTTGGGGAGGGACTCCTCTCCCTCCCCTTGGCCGCCGGCCCCCCTCCACCTATATAAGGAGGGGCAGGGACCCCTCCTAGAACACACAAGTCCCTCACCTCAAACCCTAGAAGTTGCAGCCCACTATAGCCGCCGCCGCCCCTAGGGTTTTTCCCTAGCCGCCGACTTGGGGTCCCCGGAACCCTAGCCGCCGGCTCTAGCACTTCCTCCTTGGTGTGTCTAAACCCTAGATCGCCGAGGAGCTCTCTCATACTCCACCATACTCGCTCCGGCTTAAGGCGAAGCCCTGCGAGATCTCCCCTCTACTTCCGGTACCACGCCGTTGTGCTGCCGGAATCGCGAGGAGAGTGCTACAACCTCCGCTGCCTGCTGGAACAAGGGAGAGGAAGGTCTTCGTCGAGTACCGAACGTGTGACCGACTGCGGGAGCGCTGCCGGAACGCAACGCCGGAAGGATCGTCTACACGATCTTGAGATCAGGGAGAGTACGACTACATCACCCACGAGAATCCGCTCTCGTTAAACACTTTGGAATCTTCGAGGGTAAGTTATTCTATCAACTCGTTGCTACAATATAGTAGATAGATCTGAAGGGAATATGCCCGAGAGGCAATAATAAAGTGGTTATTATCGTATTCCTTGTTTATGATAAATGTTTATTTTGCATGCTATAATTGTATTAATACGGAAACGTTAATACATGTGTGTTTAATAAACAAACAGAAAGTTCCTAGTTATGCCTCTCTTATAAACTAGCTCGTTGATTAACAAGATGATCAAGGTTTCCTGATCATGGACATTGGATGTTGTTAATAACGGGATCACAACATTAGTGTAATGGTGTGATGAACATTCATCCGAGGTATAGCATTACGATCAAAGTCATTGAGTTTATATTGCTATAACAACTTACGAAGTGATCCTAATCCTTAGACCATGAGATCATGTTAATCACTAACACCGGAAGAGTTTCTTGATAACATCAAACGTCACACCGTAACAGGGTGATTATAAAGATGGATTCAGAACTAATAAAGTGTTATGTTGAGGCCCATGGATCGAGAGTGGAATTTGTTCATCCCGATGACGGATAGATATGCTCTGGGCCCTCTCGGTGATATCACATTGATTAGCTTGCAAGCAAGTGATTTGATCACTAGAATGTTATATCACGGGAACGAGAAAAGAGTGCATGTCAGTAACGAGATCAAACTAGGTATGGAGATACCGATGATCGAATCTCGGACATGTAATATATCGCGAAATAAAGGGATTAAGATACTAGCGTAAAAGGTTCCGACGATCACAAGAAAGTCATCGTTGAATGTGTGGGAGTCAGTATGGGTCTCCAGATCCCGCTTCTGATTATTGATCCGAGAGGGGTCTCGATCATGTCCGCATTATTCGCGAACCGTAGGGTGACACACTTAAGAGACACCGACATCCATTTGGAGCAAAAGTTTCATGCCGAAAAGAAAAGGAAAGCGCAGGAATTTATTTCACTAGATATCGAAACAGGTTTTCGGGTGAAATTGCATAAAGTGGTTATGCATGTGAAATAGAATTCTAGCAAGGGGTTATTTGTGAATGTTTGTCATTAAAGTAATTGACAAAATTCTGAATAAAATAAAAGAGTTTTATTTAATGAGAGTTTGCATTAAATTTGGTGGAAATTTAATGGGAATTTGAGTGGACTTTTGAGTGGAGGGAATTTAAAGGAGATTTGTGAGTGGAGTGTCCACCCACATGAAGAGGGGAGGGCAAGGGGCAGCCCCCATGCGCCGGCCACCCCCTTGGGGTTCCCCCCCTCCTCCTATAAAAGGAGCCCCCCTCCTCACTTGTCTCTCACACCTCCTCGTGAAGGATCTCTCTCCCCCTCTAGAATTTATCCCCCATGGTCTCGGACTAGCGAGATACATGTTCCCGGTGGCTTTTCGGCAAGAAAGAGTTGTGCTTCCGCTGCATCGCTGGAGCGAGGAGGCGGAGGTTGCTCGGTGCCTCGAACGTGTGTGCGAGCACGGATGCGCTGCTATTTTGCGGCGCTAGGACTTCCTCTCGATCTTGAGATCGGCAAGAGATCGTCTACATCAACCACGAGTTTGGACTCGTTAAGCTTTGTCGGTCTTCAAGGGTATGTTCTCTACGGATATACATCCGCCCGTTGTTTGTATCTAGTAGATAGATCTTGGTACATAGTTGTTCCCATCGTAGGAAAATTTTTGTTTTCTATGCTGCGAACCCTACAGTGGTATCAGAGCCGGATCTATGCGTAGATACTTTGCACGGGTAGTACACATATGATTATGTGGGCGATGATGATCATTTTATTGCTTCTTAGTTGTACTTTGGATATTGGTGGCATAGTGGGATGAAGCGGCCCGGACAAACTTTACATGTCCTCGCACATGAGACCTGTTCCACGCTTGACATGCAACTAGTTTTGCATAAGTGGCTAGCGGGTGTCTGTCTCTCCTACTATAGTCAATATCTAATTTGCAACGAGTTGTCAACAATTTGGTTATCCTCGTTGTGGTTCATGTTCGTAGGTAAGAACGGTTCTATCTTCGAAAGCCCTAAGCCACGTAAAATTTGCAATGGATAAATTAGAGGCGTCTAGTTTAGATTGTTGCTGGGCTAGTGTTATGATATGGTGATGTTGTAAGTAGAAGTATGAGATGATACTCTTACAACATACATAACGTGTAAACTCCATAGACCTTGGATTTACACATAAAGGTATGATAGTGATCATACCACGGTGCACATGATAGAGATCATATGCGAGAACCATATCATTCCACTAATAAACATGTGATGTTTGATAGCATCTTATATTGCTTGTTTGGCGTTTTATTAGCATAATAAGATGATCCCTCATTTAGATATCAACATAAAAATGTGTTCTTCCTTAAGTATGCACCGACAATGTTTCGTCGCTTCAAGACATCACGTGATGATCGGGTGTACTTGAATCCACGAGCATATCTCGGGTGTAAGACAGTTACACACGCGAATACTAAGTTTCTTACTTGGCGAGCCTAGCATGTACAGACATGGCCTCGGAACACGGACCGAAAGGTTAAGCATGAGTCATATGTTTTGATATGATGACCATATGGATGCTCGCCTTTGAAGCTACGCCGACTCACGTGATGATCGGACTTGGTGTAGTGGATTTGGTTCATGTAATCACCAAAAGGACACGAGGGATGTCGTTTTTGAGTGGGAGTTCATTTCTAATTTGGATTAGTAGAACTCAATTTATCATAAATTAAATCAAAGTGAATTTGCATAATTTGTTGTAGTCATTGGCATTCGTTGACCACCTTATGCATAGTTGTAATTGAGATAATAGAACTATAGAATTCTGGATATTTACTTTACGAACTGGTATCGTATTGTGTCGAGTGTCAATCAAAGTTTAAAGTCCTATTGCAAACTTTCAGCAAACTCTATTTACTCCATGAAATTTAATAATTGGTATTAAATCGAGAGTTAAAATTCCAGTGTTAGTATCTTAAGTATCATGTTTGCCTCCACGATTCTTGATTGTTTTAATATCAAGTTTATCTAGGAGCTGAAAGAATAGTTTCAGAAACCATCATGTGTGGCAGATGTAACGATATCTGAAACAATTTTTTGGTTGCAATATGATAGAGTATAATATATGTTCTCATATTGGATGAGAATTTACGAAGGTTGGAGATGCTAGACATCTTAATCATCCAAAAGTGTTTTGGAAAGTAATGTTATACTCACGATTCTTCTTTATAAGCTAAATTGGCTTGATCATGAAAGTCGTCATGATAAGGATGAATAGAAGATGTATGTAAAGTGTTTACTACACTAAAAGATTACTAAAGAATGGATTTTGAAAGAATACCGATCATTTTGATGATGGTGATCTACTTCAAAGTGCAAGTCCAAAGGTATTATTATTTGAATATACACGCTTTGGACTATGTGTCATGTATATGGCGCCACTTTTGATGTTGCGCTTTGGACTATGTGTCATGTATATGGCGCCACTTTTGATGTTGATAGATTCTTTTAAAAGGAAAAGGAAATGCTGAAAGAGAATCTATAAAATATATTTGGCAGAAAAGAAAATATTGGAAATGTCCAATTTAGGTATATGGATGATATACATGTTATGGTTGTATTCTTTGCTTGTTAAACAATGTGGTTCTTGGGTATTGGATACCGAATTGGTTGGTATGAAATTTCATACGGAACGACGCAATTCATGAACCACAATGGCCTAAGTAACTAGCAAGAGAATATGGGATGATGTTCATCGAAAACAAACAAACCGTTGTTTGTATTTCTCGTTGACATCAAAGCTTGACTTCAAGATTTGTTTTAATAATTGTTATTTGAATCAGGTATTATAAGAACAAAGGTTGTTCAAATAATTACCGTATTCCATATAAGATGGATGATTTACAAATCTAGTTGGAGAAATCACATCCATAAAACCTAATGCTAAAATGTTGCAAGACAAATGATTGAAAGATCACTTACGAAGTGACATCGCTGTTTAAATTATATTGGAAAGAAAACATGAAGAATCTCCATATTCATGGATTTTTGGAGTCTTTGATTTGATCAAGTGACGCTTGTGAGACTTTCCTCGGGATAATTAAAACTTCGTTCAAAGGCCAAAGAAGAACGAACGACTAAATTATTGGAATTTATACATATCGATGTATGTAGTCCATTATGAGTAGTCGTAAGCGATGGGTTTCAACTTCATATGCTTTCTCCGGAATTTTGAGTGAATGTTCACTTAATGAGAAAGAAGTATGAAATATTTGAAAATGTTTCAAAGACTTTCAAGATGAAGTGGAAAATCATTGTAACAAGAAAAATAAATAAATTATGATTTGATCATAAAGGGATTTATTTGAGTTACAAGTGTAACAAGAAAATAAATGAATTATGATTTTATCATAAAGGGATTTATTTGAGTTGCAAGTTTAGCAAAACACCTAGATTTACATCTCCCGAAACACCATAGGAGTATGGAGTGTTTGAGATTTGTAATGAAACCTTGTGAGACATGGTTGGATCAAAGGTGTTATTTATAAAACTGCCATTATGTTTTAAAAGATTAAACCTTTAGAGACTACTGCTTTTACACTGAAAAGAGCTCCATCTAGATCCGGTGAAATGACACCATGGAAGTTATGGTTTGGGGTAAAACCCAAGTTGTCATTTCTTAAATTTTGGTATGCTAAACATAAGTAAGATGTTTACAACCGAAGTCGGATGAGCATGTCTTTGTAGGTTATTTCGAATAACAATTGGTTATTCCTCCATAACACCGAGGACAAAAGGGTTTGTCGCTTGAAATGTGAAGTTTCTTGAAAAAGGAATCTTTCGCAAAAGTTAAGTGGGAGGACAATAGAACTTTGATAAGGTTAACGAACCTTAGCTAAATGTGCTGAGTTGCGCAGCGCCGGAAATCGTTCTGGAGGCTGCCATAATGCTCATAGCTTATGTGCCTCAAAGGTTGTGGTCACGGAGGTCTAAAGTTCCTATTGAACCAAGAAGGTCGGTTAAACAATCAAATGCTAAGATTTGAGAGTAAATCATTATTGTTTGACAATGATGAACCGAATACATACAAAGAAGCGATGATGGGCCCTGACTCCGTCAAATGGCTTGAAGCCATAAAATCCGTGATAGTTCCATATACGAGAAATCAAGTTTTGGACTTGGAAGACCCTCCGGAAAGGTGTAAAAACCTATCGGTCGTATTTGGATCTATAAAGAAACAGACATGGATGTCTCACATCTATGAAATATTCGACATGTTGTAAAGTATTTTATGACAATGTTCAAAGAGTTGACTATGACAAGATTTGATCTTTCATAGCGATATTTAGTCTGAACGGATTAAAGTAGCAACCACTACATATAATTTGGTATATGGTAGATGAATAAACAAAACAAAGTTCTTCTAATAGAATCGTTACCTAGGACGTGTACATGACACGGTCCAAAGGGTTTTGTTAAATTCAAAGGATGCTAAAAGGGCATGCAAACTTCAATGGTTGAAGTAAGCATCGCGGAGTTGGAATCTTCACCATGATGAAAAATGAGTTTTTCATCTGGAGACGATGAAGATGCTTGCATTTGCAAGAAATTAAGTGGGAGCGCTGAGACATATTTCTAATACATTATGTGAAGGACATCTTGTTGATTAGAAATGATGTATCTTTTATTGACAAAGGTTAAGAATTTCATTTCGATGAAATACTTAGGCAAAACCCGAATATTTAGCGTGAATGTCTATAGTGGATAGACTGTGACGCCAATATGGTTGTGCCAAATATACATATATGAGATATTGAAGGAGTTCAATATAGAAACGACAAGAAACAGTTCTTGTTGCATGGAAAGTAATTGAATCAAGATTCAAGTGTATTGACACTTGATAAGTGAAACAAGATTCAAGTGCTTTGACACTTGATGAGTGAAATCACAAGGATGCTTTGATCAATCATACCATGATATGTACACATCCAGATATGTCCTATGCTCTAAGTGTTATGAGCATATACCAGAATGAATCATAAAATGATCATTGGACGATAGTGAGGATATTCTTATGATCTTTTGGAAGAACTAAGAATATATTTGTGTAGAGGTGACAAACAATTACAAATAGTTCATTGTAAAGCGTTACATTGATACTAGTTTTGTCACAAGATACAAATTAAGTTTATCTCAATTTAAACTATGGGTGGCACAATGTAATGGAAAGGAGATTCCATGATGGATTTGGTGAAATCCATAGTTGAGACATTGTGACGAATACTACAACAAAAAGGCTAAGTATATGACTGCTATAGTAGTAGCAAAGGAGGGAATTTGTGTCAAGTAGTTTGTTATCAAACTAAGGTGTGGTTCGCAACGGGCTAACACTAAAGATATATTGTATGACAATAGTATCGACGTGTTTTAACCCCAAGGAACTAAAGGTCTCACCGAAAGACCAAATTTATACAATGCCATCTCATTGGAGAATGAGTGATGCGTGGAGACGCAAAGACATGCAAATACACACGGACCTGAAGCGTCAGCTCCGTAGATTATGTTAACCACTTGCAATTGCGTATATGGAACACCGGAAAGCCATAAGTGTTCAATACGCAAAGTTCTCAAACTAGATTATTGTCTCTAGTGCAAGTGGGAGACTGAAGGGAATATGCCCGAGAGGCAATAATAAAGTGGTTATTATCGTATTCCTTGTTTATGATAAATGTTTATTTTGCATGCTATAATTTTTGTTTTCTATGCTGCGAACCCTACAAGATCTTGGCTTGTTTGTTTGTATGCGGTAGAAAATTTTTGTTTTCCATGCTACGAATCCCTACAGCGTTGGCTATGGGCAAGGTGCATGACACGGATGCGGAATTGACCGGAGGATGTGCGGGGTGTGGGCGAGGTTGGCAACACGGATGTGAGGAGGACATGCTGATTTAGCCGGTCCTTTGACTGAAACTCCGGCCCGTACGCACAGGAGACCAACCGTCATTCACTAATTCAGATCAGCAAGCGGTGAAAAAAGAAATACTACATCCAACGGCTGTGAAACAAAGTGGAGGGTGAAACAACACTATTTTGACCGATTGGACGACCAGGAAGGGTGGACGCGCTAGGAAGTTCCTCATGAGGTGGGTAGCCTACCGGCTATTATAGGAGTAATTGTTAGGTCTAGGTGTTGTATTTTGTAAGGTAGCTACATATGTATTTTACATTTTTTTACAAGATTTGATTGTCAATTATATGCTTTATATTGTGTAAGCTACCTAGATATATATGTTATATTGTTTACATGATTTGTTTGTTATTTCTATATTTTATATTCTGTAAGCTAGTTATACCTATATGTTGTATTGTTTGCATGATTTGATTGTTAGTTCTATATGTTATATTATGTAACCTATCTAGATATGTATGATATATTGTTTTGTCATGATTTTTTAATATATCTACATGTTATTACATATAGCTTGATATATGTGTTTTTGTCTAATACAATTAACCTCATATATGAATAGTTTGATCTATATGTTATTAGGTTTTGTAGATGTTTCACATATTTAACTCTAATTATCATCATCTTATGATAGGGATGATATATTGGTGACACTGCATACGAATTTGATTTCATTAGCCTTGTCACAACACCTCTGATTAAGACTACAAATCATTTAAACTTGCATTTATTTATTGTCAACTTTTCTGTTTTTATGTTCTAACTCCAAATATGTATTTGTATAGTTGTCTCGTGATGTGCCATGCACTTGAGAAAGCCAACAACAACATCAAAATTAGGACCTAAAGAGTCGAGAATCTTTTTAATGATGCAACATGTCTAAGAATACTAGTAAACATCTATGCTTACACACTTCGAATAATCTATTTTGGTTTAAGCATGATACAGATTCACTTCCATATATCTCTAATACAAACAATTGATAAGCATTCCAATCCACGGGCTATGCATCCATCCATCACTAATGTTTGTAGCACTTATATAGAGGATATTTTTATTAATAGTGCCCTGTGTTGTGTTACGGAATATCACAAAGGTGAAGAAAATATTACACTGAAATTTCTGAACAAATCGGTTATAAACAGATGTGGTGTCGAAGAACATGTTGACAACGACGTAACCACAAATTATTTTCCAGCTCTCTCTCATTTATATAGATAGTAATTGAATTTATCTCGGAATAAATGTATACATCTGGTGTATGAAACGTATAATCAAATAGAATTTCGTTTTGCTAATGCATTTGCATGCATCGTTGATTCATGACTCACTAGGTATACATATGTTACCTGGTTCTACTGGTACTACTTTATGCATAGCTAAAACGTCTGCGGCGCAGTTGGCTGTAACAAATGTGTATCATTCGAGTTCACTACGTACGACTAGTTTAACAATCATGGTTTGTGATCTTCAAATCCACTGATGGTCGAGAAAAAAAACTGGATGCGAAGGCTCTCTCTATCGCAAATGGTTAGGGAAACGTAATCGTGTCTAGATCTTCTCCCCTTTGCATGGTTCGAGTAGCCGTGTGTGATGAGCGATTTCAGTAGTGTTTCAAGACCCCTTCTATACTAGTGTGCGTACCTCCGGCGTGGCGGATGTGTTGCTAGCGAGCTTGAATAGGCACTTGCATTGTCGAAGATGGAGGTAAGTGTTCAAGGTTATTGTGGTGTTGCAAAAGGTGTTTCAAAATGCTACTAGTGTTTATTATTTTATTGTGTATGATCAAGTAAAATGTTGCAAAGATACATGCATCTACGCTACAAATAAGTTTCTACAATGTTAAATTATTTGGGCAATTATGTTGGATATGTTGATTCTTTTTGTAAAAAAACACTGACACACCTCCCAACAATTTTGCTACAACCATAGAAATTTTTGGATACATTATTGCTCTTTGCAACAAGGGTGTGTTCAAAATGTTAAAATATTGTCTGCTAACTTCGTGACTATTTCACAGATTCATAGAAAACAAATCGGAAATCAGTGTTGCATTTTTGGAAAATGCTAGAAGACAAAAAAGGAAAAATGTTACGTTTAGGTTTGTTTTGTAACAATGATTGGATATTTGCAGCAATGATTATGCGCAGTCAACAGTTTCCTTTCTAAAAATACTAGATGCATAGAAAGAGTTCAACATTCAGGATATTTTAAACAATGACTGGATGCATTTCTCAAACTATTGCATGCACAATAAAAGGTGTTATGTTATGTTCGGGATTTTGTTTTTGCAGAAACGACTTGATTTATGAAGCAATGGTCAAAAGGTCGACAAATGCATGGGCAGTCAAAATTTGCTATAATTAAATTTGAGTATTGTTACTTGCGTCATTAGTTTTTGCTACATACCTATTCATGCAAACCAAGAGCAATCACTTGAGGAAGAGAAGGAATACTCATGGATTCACTTTAATGTCCCAACCTACCTAATTCATTAGGGCTTACAAAGTGGTCCACTCACGTGAGGACGTCTCGCATAAACTAAAAGCGACGTTGCTTTAAGGCGCGTCTTACTTTATTGGTGAAATATATAAGTGGTATATATACATATATATGGCCACCAAGGTAAATCATGCTCTATATAAATCTGTACATGTTACTTCCGTGTATTTAGGACATTGGCAAGCACACATTGAATCTAGGAATAGCCTGTGATGAAGATAAAATGAGATATCTGTGTCATAGCCTATGCGGACATCTGTTAGGGAATAAGATGCATCAGTAAAATGGTCCGAAGAACCAGGCTCGCCCCTCGCTGAAGCGGTGGGGTTTGTTGTCTATAACTTCTTTTTGACCCAGGACTACAAGGCGTGATAGTTGTTTGCGTGAGTGTGCTGCTCAGCGCAACACATTCTGATCGTGCAGCCCAGTCAGTGGAAGCTGCGAATTTGTGGACCTATAGATCAGTCAAGAATATTTTTTAACGATGCAACATCTCTCGGAATACTAGTAAACATCTATGCTTAGACACTTAGATTAATCTATTTTGGTTTAAGCATGACATGGATCACTTCCATATATCTCTATGTACAAACAATTGAGAAGCATTCCAATCCACGGGCCATTCCTCCATCTGTCACTATTGTTTGTAGCACTACGTAGAGGATGTTTTTATTAACGGTGTCATGTGTTGTGCTAGAGAATATCACAAAGAGGACGAAAAATTTACAATGAAAATTCTGAACAAATGGGTTATGAAGAGATGTGGTATGGAAGATCATGTTGACAAAGACGTTACCAAAAATTATTTTCAGATCTCTCATTTATATAGCTAGCAATTGAATCTATCTGGGAATAAATGTATACATCTACTGTATAAAACATACAATCAAATGTAATTTAGTTTTGCTAATGCATTTGCTGTTATGGTACACCGGGAACTAGTGCAAATTGTCGGGTTTCGTCCACATATCTATCACGTCAAAATATTACAACAGACGCACACATACAAAATATTAGTGAACCAATAAAATCACTTAAAAAGAATCAAAATTTCTATTACACTGTGGACCTCATTCTATGTTACAGCGAGGTCACGTTTCGTGGCAACGTGATCGCTGTCCAACGGACCGAGGAAAGCTAGCTTGATCGTTACAGCGAGTAGAATATGTGGTGCGGTAGATGTGTTTAGGCTAGCTAGAATGGATGGAGTTGGGATGGCTCGGGTAGATTAGATGGATGAGTTTAGATAGAAAGGTTTAGGTTGAGAACTATGCAAAGAAGAAATTAGGCAATATTTCATGTGGAGTAGGAAATAGGGGCATGATCACGCACGTGGTTAAGATATGATGTAGTGGTGGAATGCTAGCATATGTGAGATAATGTGAAGAAGGAATATAGGTGACATTGTATCGTGTGTATGTATTTAGGAGAAAAAGAAAAAGAAGCGTAGGATTATCGACAGAACAAGAAGATCAAGATGGGAACAATTAGATAGATAGGTCACATAATCCACTTGTTTGAGTTCAAAATAGAGGTAGAATATAGATGATCAAATAGTTGTAAAAAACGGATTTCAACAAGAATGGAATAAAGATGAACAACATGGAATAAATAGAATAGAAGGAATGGAATAGAAAGAAGGAATAGCTGATCACATAGGGCTAAGCGTCAATCGTTATGATGGTGAGCAACAAGACTCCTCTGGAACGTGCTTGTTCCACCCCTAACTCAAGTGATGAAATTTCCATCTCTACACTGTTTAGACTAAGTTGCACGAATCAACATGATAGATTCGGTGTAGCATAGTCATTGCATATTTGAAATACATACTCTAGACCTAGTCTTGGAGTTTATGTTCAAGTCATATTGTTGATGCATCTCAGTCCTTGGGAGATCACACCATCTGACCACCAGTCCCACTCCTCGTGCCCACAATCGTTGATGCCCTCTCCCACTTGGTCATTCTCATCTCTAGCAACAACACGGAGGAAATATTCTTGTATACCGCGAAGGTAGTTATTTATAAAAGATAGTCCACAAAATCAACATGGTGCATGTTCATTACATCATTCCCTCGGCAAACATCAGATGCTAGATGTTGTGGCCATTTATTTCTTCCACCGGTGTTGTTTATGTAAACAACAAGTTGATGTACTTTTTGTATAAACTAGCGTGGTGGCCCTTGCAAATGCGAGGGCATCATCATCTTTAATGAACCGAGAGAGTCGAATAAATAGAGTTATAGTTTCTGGGTATCAAATTTTAGGATAAGACATAATATGGAACTAGAACTATAATAATGTTATGGTAAATAAAGTATCGCATATGCGATTAATATATTTAGCCAACCTAAATTTGTGGGCTCGTGATTGTGTGTTGTTTGTATGTAATATTAGCTCAATACATAAACTATTTGTGAAGTTAGATCAGTATGAGAGCTTAATTGACGTGGATATTTTTTCTTGATTAAAATAAAAGAAAATTAATTTCTGATCACTAGTATTTAGGTTAAAGTAAACGTTTAGAATTGTTACATCAGTTCGTGTTTCTTCCACACTACTACTTATGCAACTTAAAAACCAAACTACTACTTATGTAGCTTTAAAAGAAAATTTTAGAATTTCGAAAAGTGTCCATGGTAAAACTTTTACATTTCTTTTTATATAAATATAATCCTAAAAGGGACCAATATAAAATCGACACCACTTTTACATTTTTTTTATTTTCACTGTATCCATTAACATGTTTATAGGTTGGTAAGTTACAAAAATATAACTACAAGTTTATATAATGACATCTATTTTTATAGTATTTTTATCTATATATAAAAAATGTACATGTTATCTCGATCCTCAGTTCATTATTTATATACACTCTGCTTGTATTTGTGGTTCAATGTAACTCTAATACTCGATTAGAAAGGTTTAGCCTCTTCATCAGTGTTCAGTTTTATCGAGTGACTGGATGATCTATGCTCTTATGTTGACTTCACTACATCACCAAAAAGGCATAAAAATATTCTAAGGATGCCTAATCATATAAGAGAAAAAAAATCCACCGGAGCAATATCTAATAAATTAAATATACACATGTTAGGTTTTGTTTTAAATAAAGAATTAGTGCATGGATTTGTGACGTGGAGGACAAAGATGAAATACATCTATTAATTTACCAGATAAAAACGTTAATCCATAAAGATAACTCGTCCAACCCTCTTGGTAATGTGGGGTGTAAATATTTGCTCTCATAAGTATAAAATGTTCTGTATTTTTAATGAAAAGGAAAATAAGACCGTACTATATAGTCACTTTTTGGTTGTAGGACTTTCCCGAAAGTTGTCTCTTCTCTTCATGGTAATGTTTCAGTTTTTTTTTCCAATTTTGGCATTTGTAGTCATTGGAATTGGGAACTAAAGTCACTTAATTTTTTGTTCTCCCATGCAGATATCTAGATGTGTCAATCCAATTCAATGATTTTTTGTAAATTTTCAACTTTGTGAGTTGTCTATTATTCGAAAGGGTACATCAAAGACTAAGAAATCATCAGGTTGGCCATCTAGTTCGAGGACATCAGAAGACCTATCATCAAGGTTGCGCAATAGTGAGACATATCATCCAGGTCACAAGCGAGCTTATAATATATATTTATCAACTATCGTTTAGTTATAATATATTTATCGACGCGGATTTGCTACACACGGGCATAGCTGCGCATAGGCTTAGGACCGTTGGATAAAGAGATCACATACACTACTAGTTTAGATGGTAATGGCTGGCTCTTGAAAGTAGTAACGGTCCCTAACGGTGTTTGCAGCACCGCGTGTGTGTACATGCATGCAATGCCTAGGGGCTCGTGAAAACCCTAAAAATTTTAGCTCGCTGTTTGGCAAAGAAACTTTTAGCATCTAAAATGGAAAGATAAGTCAACAAGGCTTAAAATGAGTTCTACATAGTATGCAAACCCTAGTAAAGGTTTGTGGTAC